>OX422140.1:247730643-248330643 GCA_949129095.1 Volucella bombylans
TTGGAATTTCCGAATAAAACGAGCAGTTAAAACACGGACACAGGTATCTTAGCAAAACGTCTCATAAAATAATGGGAGAATTCCCCTGCCCTAGGGTAAGGATGTCGGAGCCCTTCACACATACCGGGGTCGACCATGCAGGGCCCATCGATAAAAAAAAATGGAGAGGCCGAGGATCCAAGTGCTGTAAGGGTTATCTGACCATATTCGTCTACCTGATCAAGGCACTTCATTTACAGTTAGTTACTGACCTAAATAACCAAGCGTTTGTTGTGCAAAGAGGACTTTGTTACCAAATATACAGCGACTGCGGCACAAACGTCGTTGGAGCCGAAGCGGAACTTCGTTGAGTACTTAAATATGCTACCCATGATTGGAAGGATATAGATGAAATTTTTGTAATCGAAGGAAATCAGTGGAAGTTCACACCCCCCGCTTGACCCATTGTGGGTGTTTGTGAAGAATATGAAACACCACTTCGAACGAGTTGTAAGGACTGGGACACTGACTTACGAGGAGCTAACCACGCTTCTAATGCAAATTGAGGCATGTCTTAATTCTAAACCCTTGATCCCCCTGATAATTTCCGCGCCTTAATTCCTGCTCATTTCTTAATCGAACAAGAGATCCTTACTGTTCCGGAACCGGATCTAGGTAGCATGAATTTTAACGAGCGATGGAAGACCATTCAACTCCGTATGCAGACTTTCTGGAAGCTATGTCAAGTGAGGTATCTGACACGGCTGCAATGTAATCTCACAAGAAAATTGTCACAAATTCACCACAAATGAATTTCTCTCACTCAACACTAATATCACAAATAAATAATTAATAAAAATAAATTAATTCTACAATATAGTGGATTAAGAAACTAAAATAACACACATACATATAGTACATGCATTATACAGAGGCAGATATGAAAATTGTACCACAAGACATTTCAGATTAAATGAAACAACAAGAAATGTAATCATATTGAACAAAAAGATAACCTACTCACCTGAACTTTAACACAAAACAAAAAAAAGGACAAACAAAACGCGGACTACAATGACGGTAAACTTTAATGCACCCGTCGTTTACTATGCTCAAAATCCATAGACAGATGAAACTCTTCGTAAAATACGGCGTGTAAAAAAGCAGGCAAAACAAGACAACATCATCAATGCAATGTTAATAAACAACAATAAACAATTTTATATTCAGCGATATACAGGGTGTCCCCTAATTCGTCAAGGATAATTTTGGAAATGATTCCTGGGTATATTCTATGAAAAAAATCGTTCTACATGTTGACATCATTTAAGAAAAGGCTTACTTTGGTGTACCCTGACCCATGTTAACGGAAATTGGTCTGTTAGTACTAATGGTAGAAACCTCCTGTAGGAATTTGTTTTTAGAGGAAATACCGACGTTTAAATAAAGTTGATATCTTGTTTGATACTTGAGATAATTCAATTTTTAGCCTGTTAAATTTTTGTAACACATTCTAATTTTTGATTTGAAGTAACTTTTCTTCATAAAATGCCTAATTAACATAACGTTTTACTATTTTCTTCTTATGAAAGTAACAATAATAAAAAAAAATCACCATCAAGTTTGCACAAAAGTCCATAGATTTTATGATACTTGGAAAAACCTGCAGAAAATTTATAAAAAAGGTTGTTTTTTGCTGTAAGATCCAAGGGCTATGAACAAAAATGATTTTGTGTGGTCTTAAGTAATTTTTATTTTATATGTGTACTAAAACAGTTACAACAGGTACTCGAAGTGTCCTCCTTGGTTCTGTATACATGCTAGAGCCCGTTTTTGGATTTTACTGCAAATGTTTATAGATGATAACTGCTGCCTCACTTTTGATGACGCTGCGAGAATACGCTCTTCCAATTCAATTAAAGTTGCTATTTCGGTTGAATAAACAAGTTCTGTTATTCTCCCCCATACAAAAAAATGCAATACTGTAAGGACAGGAGATCTTGCAGGAGAGTGAATTGGTCCATTTCTTCCTATCCAACGGTTACCGTACTCTACATCTAGCCAATTCTTAACCTCACGACCATAGTGGGCTAGAGCCCCGCCCTGTTGAAAATATAATGAAGGTAGTTGAATCAGTGGCATGTCCTTCAATAGTTCTGGTAAATCATTTGGCAAAAACTCCAGATAGTTTGTAGAATTTAGCCAAGGTGGTAGTTTGAAGGGGCCAGATTGTCCACAGCCCACGTAAGAAGATTATGAAAACTTGTGATCCCATTTCTTGTAAATTGAGATTCGTCCGACCAAACAATTCTGCTAATAAACTCGTTGTCATCCAAGCTCCGCTCCAGCAACCAGTAAGAGAATTCAAGTCTCTTTTCCAAATCATTGGGAAGCAGTTCTTGTATGGTGGTATGAATAACGATTTTCTCCATTAGAAATTTTATGTCTGGAAACATTGAATTGCAAAGATAAGCGTCTGATGCTGATTGATGGATCAGTTGTAATAGCTTCCAGTATTCTTTCATCAGCTGAAATCCCTCTTAATTGTGGAGCTCCCGCATTCGGTCGTGTATTTAAAACTGATCCCCTTTCTCGAAGCCTTCGATATGTATTTCCAAATACTTTGCTAGGAAGTTGTCGGTTAGGATAAAGTTCATGGTATCTTTGTCGCGCACTACTTGAACTTCCATTGCACAGCCCTTAAACGTAAATAATGTCTGCGTATTCACGGTTTGTAAATGCAGATATTTCAAATAGCGTTTCTAAGCAACTGTAACTTTAGCGTAAAAAGTTAAACTGATGAATTAATTTATTTTTCTAATCTTAGCTTGCTAACTTTTCCAAATACGGGTATGACGAAACCTAAATCTTTCTGAGAAATTTTAAGGAACAAAATAAGGAAATGAGGGCTTTGACAGGTAGTCAAATAAAAGAGCATGCTAAAACTCTTTAATAGCTATACAATTTGAAAAAAAAAAATAGAAAGTTAATAAGTCTTGGAAAAACACTTCCTTTTTTTACCTGCTGCATGTTTTCCCAAGTATCATAAAATCTATGGGTTTTTCCGGAAACTTGATTTTATTTTTTTTTCACTATTGTTACTTTCATAAGAAAAAAAATGTAAAACCTTATCTAATGAAGCATTTTTTGGCGAAAAGTGACTTCAAAGTCAAAAATTAGCATGGACAAGAAAAATGGAACAGGCTTAGTGATGAGCGATATGTAAATGAAGATTTACAAGAGCACCAATATTGAGTAAAAACGAGATTGAAAAAGAATGTGTAATTACAAATTTTATTGGGGAAAGTCAAACAATCAAATTCTTTACGTATTTTACAATAGTGATACTTAGCTTATTAAGTTTAGGGTTAAGATGTGATGTCTGCAGTGGTTGTAATCCAAGTGGCAGAGAAAAAGCAAGATCGATCGTATGACACCATCATGGTTCTATTGCCCACACACCACTTTGCACAACAACTAATTGTTGTTGTAAGGCATTGCGACATTGTATGTATTACATGTATTATGTATTAAGATGCTGTGCAGACATGACATCGCTGACCACTAATCAAAAATATTGATTACAGATTTAAGTGATTGATAAGACATTAGCACAAGAGTTAAATTCAAGCAGATATCAAACAATAGGTTGATTTTGTAGGTTACGTTAAATTAGAAAAATATGCAAGTACTCATACGAGTATAATGTAAACAATTTAAAGATTGATTTCATTTAAATTTACATATGAACGTAAGTTCAGTTAAGTTGATAATGGTGTAGTTGATATAGTTGATATAGGTAAGATATTATTGACGGTGCCTTAGTTCCAAACATCCCGGACGCCCTGGAACGAGTTTCAGGACATCGGTAGAAGCTCAAGTTTTGAAATAGGGCGAACCAATGTTCCGGTTGAAGTTCTCACAATGGCGACTCGTACGTGTTGATCGGCGCCAGGGTTGGCAGATTCAATTCGTCCCAATACCCACTTTGTTGGCGGGAGATTAGGTTCTTTTATGACCACTAAGCCTCCAAGTTTGATGTTGGTGTTAGCTCGCTGCCATTTCGGGCGCTCCTGTAGGGTTGTGAGGTACTCTGTGTGCCATCGCTTCCAGAATCCTTGAGTCAAGCTCTGAATGTGGTTCCGATGCGATCGACGATTTGGTGGAGTATCCAGATAGTTGGCTTCAGGAACAGCTGTCAGTGGTTCACTTATAAAAAAATGTGCTGGAGTTAGAGGGTTTAAATCATAATCGGACACAGAACAAAGGGGATGAGAATTTAAAATTGCTTCTACTTGACTTACTACAGTATACAATTCTTCAAATGTTAGTAATGCATTCCCGATAACTCGACGCAAGTGTAATTTCACTGATGCCAGCCTCCCATAATCCACCAAAATGTGGAGCCGAAGGAGGGATAAAATGCCATGAAATGCCATCCTTAGCAAGGCAGCGATGATGTCGTTGTGAGTTTGTTCCATCTCTAGTTTGTGCATGTCAGTTAGGCACCGACTAGCTCCTTGGAAATTAGTCCCGTTATCACTGTAGATGTTGGTGTACTTGCCGCGGCGAAAAAAAATCTACGCAAAGCTGCGAGAAAGGCACCCGTGGTGAGGTCACTCACCAGGTCCAGGTGGATAGCTTTTGTGCACATACGTACGAATAATGCTATATAGGCCTTGGATATCTTTGGTTTGAGACAGCGGGACAATTTTATCGTTAGTGGGCCAGCGTAGTCGCAACCTGTGTTAGAAAATGGACGACTTTTTTGAATGCGATGAGACGGAAGATCTCCCATGAAGCATGGTTTGCATCTATAAATGATTATGCGAATGAGGTTTCGACTTCCCAATATCCAAAATTGTTGTCGGACGAATGCGAACGTCTCAGATACTCCAGCATGTAAATAACGTTGGTGAAAAGACAATGAGGCACGAAACAGAGTTATTTTTGGGAAGAATTATAGGATGCTTTATGTTATAGGACACGCTTGCGTGTTTTATGCGACCGCCAACCCAAAGTAATCCCTCGTTGTCCAAAAATGCTGAATATTTTAAGAGCTTCGGCTTCGCAGGAAGTTGGTTTTTGGTATGCAGACATAGTATATCATTTTCGAACGCGTTAGTTTGAATAAATTTCAAAATGGCAATCCTGGCCACTCTTATTTCTGCGAAAGTTAAACCGTGAATAGCTCGATTACAGATATTGAGTCGACAATTAGAGATAATCCGGAAACAGTACGCGACTATTCGTTGCAAGCGATACCACGATGATATTTTCTCGATTAGGTCTCGAAAGACATGTCCATCAAGCGACGTGACGAGTGCATGCCTTGAACTTGATTTTTCCTCTATTTTTAGGGATTGACAGTCTGCTATGGTTAAGGAAAGTTTCTATGAAGGCCAATGGTCTTCTATCATCGATAACCAGCGAGGACTAGTCCACCTTTATTCTAATGAGGTCTCTTACAACAGGGCGAACCTAATACGAGTGGACAACTTCGTAATTAAGCTGACTCGAAGGCACATTGCAAGAGCAATAACCTCGACGAATAACCTGATATATGGGGCTTACTACCCCAAGAGAGTGTGCGCTCTGACGGCTTCGTTCCACCGGAAGCATTCCTCTACCTAGATCAGATAGGGTTGATCCAGGATAGATCAGCGGTGCCGTTAATCTTCCATGTCGCTCGGACAGCTGGCGACTCAACTACAACAGAGACGTCGCACACGGCAGTGTGGATCGCTTCAGGTTCAGTAGGGCGGTGGGGAATCGCGATAAGAGGGATGTCGTTCGGCAGCACCAGCATTTCTGGTAGTTGAATGATGGAGAAGATGTTTCGTCGTCGTTTCCGTCAATTACGGACCAGCCTCACTAATGAGGCCGAGCTGACCAATTTATTTGCTCAGTATATAGCGATGGCCAGCTTACATAAGTTTAGGTTAGCATTTAAGAAACATATACATATATCGGTGTATACAAAGGTGTATACTGATATATGTATATGATTGTGTATAATGTCTATGTGTGTTTATGTGTGTATTGTGCATTTAGGTTAGGTAGGGTAAGATTTATTTTAAGTTAGATCCTAAGTTTTTATAAAAAATAAAAAAATGTCCATATGCTAAGTTTTTGTAAATAAATTTTTTTCTTAGCCTTAAGTATAGAAAATAAGTATTCCTAAATAAAATGTAAATGAAGTCGAAAGACATAGTTATAAGAATTTAGAGTAGCTTAGAGCACCTGTGTGGGGCCAGTAAGTTAGTATAAGATTGTTAAGTAATTTTAAGCTAGCATTTAAGCATTTTTTTGTTAGTATGTAAGAGTTAATGATTAAGAAAATAAAAATGCATGTAAAACTAAAAAAAAAACTAAGGACCAGTCCACCATATATTATGATTAAAAAGATCAGAGGGAGGAACACCACGAGAAGCACAATCAGCAGGGTTAGTGTCCGACGGAACATATCGCCAAGAGTATCGAGATGCCGCTTCTAGAATGTCAGCAGTGCGATTTGCAACGAAGGTTGTCCTGCGACGAGGGGGTGACGAGAGCCAATGTACCGCGATTTCCGAATCGCACCACGCGAATGTCTTTACGATTTTGATATTTAGAGACGATTTCACGAGGTTAAGTAACCGAGCTACCAAAAGCGCACAACAGAGTTCGAGACGGTTTATGGAGACCGGTCTGAGAGGAGCGACTTTTGATTTATCGGTTATGATTCTGACACTAACAACACCAGTAGAAGATATTGAGCGAGCGAAGAGAACAGCGGAGTAGGGTAGCTTGGAAGCATCCGAGAAACCGTGGATTTCGATTGCTTCGTCGGAGGAAAATACACTCCGCGGAATACAAATTTTCTCTAACGATGACAACTGTTTACGATAGTTCATCCATCTTTCATAAAGTTCGTGGGGTAGGAGATAATCCCTACCCAGTTGCAAGTTGGAGGACCAAAGCTTCTGAAACATGAGTTTAAATAATATTACTGAAGGGGCAAGAAGTCCTAGCGGCGCAAAAATTCGCGCTATTTCGGAAAGTAATGTTTTCCTTGTTAACATAGTACGTGGCTTCATTTGGGTTATGCGATACGAAAACACATCAGTTACAGGGTTCCAAAACATTGCTAATACTTTGATTAGAGATTCGGGATGTTCAGGATCGACGAACGAATACTCATAAGCTTCACGACGATGATTTGCGCGTAAAGCCCAACAATTAGAACTCCATTTACGAAGATGAAGATTGGTTTCTGAAAGCAGTGCAACGAGTTCAGATTGCAAATCTAGTAAGGCTTTAATGGTAGATGCACCTGTCATCACGTCGTCAACATAGACGTCATTTAGCAAAATTCGGAAGTATTTGGGTATTTGGACTGATAATCGTCAGCCATTTGTTGAAGTACGCGAACTGATAAAAGCGGAGCCGATGCTGTACCGTAAGTCACTGTTCGTAGACCATAGTGCTGAATTTGGTCATTAGGATTTTCATGCCAGACGATAAGTTGAAAGTCCATATCGTTTTCGTGTACCCATATCTGGCGAAACGTTTTTTATGATACCGGCAGTAAAAACGAAACGATGTTGCCGAAACCGTAAGCATACATCTATTAGGTTACGTTGTATTATAGGACCGATTAAGAAATGGTTATTCAATGATTGCTCGTTTGAATATTTTACCCAACCATCAAACACGACATGAAGTTTTGTGGAGGAACTGGAGGGCTTAAGAACTGCGTGATGTGGAAGGTAATACTGCTGCGAAGGGTTTTTATTTATTTCATCGCTGGGGATTTTTTCCATATGGCCAAGTTCGAGATACTCCTGCATGAATTTGGAATAAAGTTGATGCAGATCGGGATTGTTTCAGAATCGCCACTCCATCGAATATAAGCGTGAAACTGCCGACTGCAGGGTATTCGCAAATCTTGGAGAAGTCGTTTTAAATGGTAGGGAAACTACGTATTTCCCATCTGGCGCGTGGGAAATGGTCTCCTGAAAATGGTCTTCTGCTGGTTCGTTGAGAACATCACGAGTCTTGTGAGGGGAGATTTCTTCCATTTCCCAAAACAGCTGTATGAAATGCTGATACTGCACAGGCGCTGCCAATTGGATCGAACAGTTCCCCAACCGAACGATGTATTTGAACTCCTTTCAGAATAGACCAGACTTTATCAGCTCCCAGAAGAATTTCAACCGAACTGGACACGTTAAAATTTAGATCGGCTAAATCTAACTTCCGAATATAGTCCCAAGAGTTTGCGTCAAATGATTTTGCTGGTAAATTTGAAGTTAATTTAGCTAACACGAATGTATCAACCGATAAAAGGGATGAATTGTATCGAGAAGAAAGCTTGATTGAAACACACCATTTTGTATATCCCCCTTCTTTCGACGATAATCCCATAACAGGGATACGTGCATGAGTCCGCGGAAGCCCAAGTCTTTGGACAAACGATTGAGTAACGAACGACGATTGAGACCCTGTATCCAATAAAACACGACAACCGATGAGCTGTCAACGATTATCCTGAATTATAGCCAGAATGGTAGACAAAATAGTTTGCTGTCGAATGCTAGATTCAAGCAAATGATTTTTAACCAATGCTGTACCGAAGCAGGCCGAATCGATGAGGCTGGCTGGGAAAGATTTGGATTCATAGGTGTTGGAAACGATGAAGAAAGATGTTTTAGATTATCTTGGTGAACGACCGAATAATGACGAGCTTTACAAACGCGGCACCGGAATGTTGATCGACATTTATTCGATGCATGACCTGATCTGAGGCAATTAAAACAGACCGATTGAGTTTTCGTAAAGTTTCGACACGAATTAATGTCTAATGCAATAACCTCAGGGTACTGAAATAGATTCTGATCACTATTACACATGAGACAACGGGTATTGTTCTCTGACGATTTGGCTAAGGGAGCTATAATTTGATCCGATTGTTTTCCGCGCAATGTAGTCGAACGATTTAACGAATGGCATGATTCCAACACGTCACATCGGCGTTCAAGAAACTCGATTAGATCGCCTATCGTGCTATCGTCGCGAGAGCCCACTTCTCCGGCGTATTTTGTCTCACTATCGACTTTACTTAGCAACAGATGTTTTAACCACGGATCACGATTGTTCTTATCTAATGCACTTAGCCGACGAATTACTTCATCTGCACCGTCGGTAATTCGACGAAGAATTTGCACATTAGTGACACTCATAGAAGGAAGTGATAAAAAAGTTTGAACGAACGATTGAACAATAAGAGTTACGCGGTCATAGCGTTTCTCAGGTCTATCCCAAGCCTCAAGGTAGTTGCTGTCCGAAATAGTAATGTGCTTTATGAGATTGGCCGCATCATCACGCAAAAATGGTTTCAAGTAATGAAATTTCTGAGTTGCGGTCAGATTTGGCTTATTGTCGACTGAACCCGCAAACTAATCTCGAAAATATGGCCAATCCTTATAATTGCCAGAAAATGGAGGTACTACGATCGTAGGTAAATTAATTTTCGAACACTTGTTTTTCGACGAATCTAATTTTTTAAGAAATTTGGTCTGTTGTTCAGCTAAACGAACTTCTAGCATCTCTAAATCGCTTTATCATTACCGCGTTTTTGTTTTAAAGCATTCATTTCAGCTCAATTTTTTCTGTACATCCAAATGTCGATATGTATTTGTATAAGCACAAAAAAAATAGTACAAGCACTTGCAATTCAATAAAATGTTGGGTTTTGATTGTTCGATAATTATTAAATTTATTGTTTCACACGATTCAATTGTTAATTCGGCTACAGAAGAACCAGATTATGATGAGCGATAAATGATGATTTGCAATATCACCAATATTGAAAAAGAATGTGCAATTATAAATTTTGTTGGTGAAAATCAAACAATCAAATTCTTTATGTATTTTACAATAGTGATACTTAGCTTATTAAGTTTAGGGTTAAGATGTGATGTATGCAGCGGTTGTAATTCAAGTGGCAGATAAAAAGCAAGATCGATCGTATGACACCATCATGGTTCTATTGCCCACCCACCACTTTGCACAACGACTAATTGTTGTTGTAAGCCATTGCATGTAGACATGACATCGCTGACCACTAATCAAAAACATTGATTACAGATTTAAGTGATTGATAAGGCATTAGCACAATGAATTAAATTCAAGCAGATATCAAACAATAGGTTGATTTTGTAGATTACGTTAAATCAGAAAAATATGCAAGTACTCATACGAGTATAATGTAAACAACTTAAAGATTGATTTCATTTCAATTTACATATGAAGGTAAGTTAAGTTAAGTTGATAATGTCAATATTATTGACGGTTGGCTTAGTCCCAAACACTTAGAAATTGTATATCTCAATTTATCAAACAAGATATGAACTTTATTTAAACTCGGTTACAAGGGCTAAAATTTCTTCTAAATATAAAGTCCTATACGAAGTTTCTACCATTAGTACTAACAGAGCAATTTCCGTTAACATGGGTCAGGGTACACCAAGGTAAGCCTTTTCTTAAATCCTCGATAACTGCTGTCAATATTGGGGAAAGACCCTTTACTAAGCAGATCCACAGGGTATTCCTGTTCCAAACTAGAAGAAGGATAAATTTATTGCGAACTTCATTCACGGCCGGCAGAATGTTGCAGATTACAATTCATTAAATTGAACTCAAGTAAAAACCTACAAATGTAAACTTAGATGTCTAAAAAAAACAAGAGAGAAACACAAGTCATTGTCGAATCTTATTATAGAAACCGAATGCTTTTATCAGAAAAATAAATTATTATTTATAACGTTTTAGATAAACCGTAGTAGTGGTTTTAATTTTCCCCGTAAATTATTAAACTTTTCTTTAAGTTCACAAGCTAACACATTTACATGTTTTATTTTAAAAAACCATCTAGACGCGACTTTTAAAAGACCCTTTATTATTATATAGTACGAAAGCACGGCATCCATATTTCGACGGCTTCCGGGGCGAGGAAAATTATGTTTTCTAGATATACTCGTAGATTACGAATCGCCAACTGGATCATCGGCACAATGACTGGCAAAAATGAGAACTAGAAAATGCAGTACTGGGACGAAAAATTAATACAATGTGTGTTCAGGGAACTGAGTGGCGAAACAGAGCCCGTTGCTTGAACTTGCAAATGAAGACATACACAATGCTTTATTACTGTTCTCTATAGAGAACAAAATAAGAATAAAGCTTAACAAAACTAAGCAACCGTCAAAGAAACTTATACCTTACCGTGCGGTGGATCTTGAAATAAAGATACGCGGTATATATGATCAGGTTAAAGCGAAAGTTATATGTACTGCAGGAATAACTGAAGAATGCGAAAAAAAATGCGAAGTACAAGGCAGTGTACGAGATCCGTTTTCTCGTTGTTTTTAACATCTTGCAAAGTTTTCTATGTAAGCAGCACATCAATGAGTCCGGAACAACTTCTCTTCTTTTAGCAGAAGATAGAGCAATTATAGGAATCTTTTTTTTATTTATTTATTTATTATTTCATTTATTTTATTTCCCATTTTCATCTTATACAATTGCGATTTCTTATAATCTATATTTTAATTAACGAAAAAAAAAAATGAAATAAAATGGTGTTCGTTCTGTTCACAATTTAGTGCCGAACGACTCCTCAATTTATAGAAATAAAATTACACAATTGATGTGGGGTAACAATAATTAAATCTGAATTTATTAGAATGAACAAGTTAAAAATATATATACATATACAAAGTAAGTAAAAATGAAAAGAGAAAGAAAAAAAACAAGAAAATGAAAAATTTTTACATATCAGGTTTTAAAAAAGTATATTAAGTAAAAAAATCTGAATGAGTTGTGAATCATGTAGATGTTCTAAAAAAAGATTCTATATTATGAAAATCAAAGGTTAATAACCAGTCTTTAACCTTTTTCGAAAATGTCGTAAAAGTAGTTGTTAAACGGATCGAAAATAGTAGAATATTAAACAATTTGGGGGCTGTAGCGGTATAGAAATGAAAAAAATGGTCTCTATAGGCAGTTGGAACGTACGCTAAATGCAAATTTCTCACTCTTAGATTAAATAAATGAGAATATCTGATTGGAATATTTCCGCTTTGCCTATAAAATTCTCTTAGTATTTTAAATATGGGGTGGGCGTGGTGTAGTGGTACTATCAATCGCTTTTCGCTCGGATGGTCAAGGTTCGAATCCTACTCATGACAAGTTTCTCAAGTTTTTCATTTGTATAACTGGAACTCAATCAGAAAAATTCTGCGTGTGAAGGCATAACACTGACACGTAGATTTGGCTGCTGTAGAGTTTCAAACACAAAAAACAAGTGTGAATTATAACCTTCGAAACACTCTGAGTGAAGAAAAAACTCTCCGTCCTATTCGGACTCCCACCCCTGGAGAACTAATATCGAAACCAAATTCACTTGAGTTTCAAACCACTACAAAACAATTCTGCCCGCGCCCTGGCAAGAGTAAAAGGATATCTGAACCCCTTAGGCGCGCGTAAATTAAAAAAAAAAAAAATACGTAAAGGTGCCTTAGAGGTAGAATTTTTAAGTCTTTAAATAGATTCATACCTGGAGAATAACGATCTTTTTGGAAATAATCCGAATCAGATGTTTTTGGGCTACCTATAACTGTCTGCATAAGCTATAGTACGAACCACCTCAACTTACAATACCGTACTGTAACCCAAACTGTGCTAAACCATAATAAATTTTTTTCAAAATTTCTCTCCTTCAAAAATGTTTCAGATGATACATTGTTCATAAGACCAATACCATATATGTTTTTATGTTTTGAATATGATCTTTCCAATCCAAATTGAAATCAATCAAAACACCGAAATATTTATAGTTTTTCACTACATCAATTTTAAAGCAATTCAATATTGGTAAGCTGAACCTTTTACAATCATGTGCATAAAAAGAAAGATTGTAAACATGCAATGCATTAACAGATAATGTAAAGGACATAAGTTTAGTTTTATCACTAATGACTAAAGAAAAAAAAAACACTAAAGGGACCGAGAACGGAACCCTGGGAATACCATTTTTAAGGAAACAAGATTCAGAATGTGATTTAATTTAACTTTTTATTCCATTCCTTTTAAAAAACAACAGAACCATTTACATATTTATTATTCTTCTTAAACCAATGGTATTCAGTATCTATAGGAGCAAACCATGATAAACCATTTCAAGCTTAGTACAAAGTCTTAAAATAGCATCCTCAGTTGACTTTTCGTTCCTAAATCCGAATTGATTCGTGCTAAGGAATTTGTTTCAATTTAAAAATGATAAGACTTAATCAACTTTTCAAAAATTTTAGAGAACATACTCGTAGACAGAGGGAATATAGGTCTATAATTCGAAATATTGTCTTTTGTACCTTTTTGGAAGAGAGGTATTACTTCAGCGCATTTAAGCTGGATAGGAAAGCAGTCTTTTAGAACACTAAGATTGAATAAGTATTTAAGTATGTCAACAATATTTAAGGCATTTTTTTTAAATAGAAATCTGGATATTTCACCGCTAGTGCAGGAATTTGTATTTTTCAAGGACAAAATAGGCCTATAAATTTCCTAAGAAGAGAATTCCTGAAATACAAAACTATCCGGCTGGTAAAATCGCGCTGATGATGAGGAACAATTTCAGGAAGTTGAACTTTCCAATGTTGGCTTAGGTAGGCAGGTAGGTAAGAGTGGCTATTGGAAATACCAACCCACTTAGGCCTATTGGCCCATTGTGATGCCACGTGGATCTATGATCCTCTTACTAATGGAACCAGTTTGAGCTTACGATAAAGCGTAGGAGACTCTTTACGTCTATATTTTTTTCGACCGTTGAGGTCGTTGTATTGTAGAAGAAAGCATCATCTGGGAGAGAGTTGAACATGTGCAGAGTAGGTAGAGGATTGTCTCCTCCTCTTCCTCGTCCATGCAGCTTCAACAGAAATCGTTTGTAAAAGCGCCAAGCCTTCTTGCGCGCTTGCCTATGAGGTAGTGTCCAGTGATTACACCTATTATGGTGCTGAGAATTTTCCTATTTAGAAGGATCAGCGCTCCAGATCCAGCTTTTCCCAGATCTGTTTGGTCGCTAGACATGTTTGTCCAACAGTAAGGTCTATTCTTTTATTGGCATCCAGCTTTAATCTGAGTTTGCACGAAGCGATTGCTATACCCTTGCTACCATTTTCCGGTAGGGTAGGTAGAGTGGTTCCAATCTCGGCGAGTTCATCGGCTCTAAATTTCCCTGGAATGTCTCTGTGCCCCAGCACCCAACAACTGCTCTGCAATTTCCATGAGAGATGATCGGCCTTCAACGGCGGTTTTAGAATTTAATGAGACCCAGTCCAGGGACTTGATAGCGGGCGGAATATCCGAAAAGATACGGATATCCTTTGCAGATATCACGTTTTTCTTCAGCCAGGACAGAGCTTCTTTAATTGCCAAAATTCCTGCCTGAAACACACTACAGTGATTTGGAAGACGGAAAGAGATACTCGGATTTAGTTTATCTATCGATTTTAGATCCATCTGAGTAAAGATGGATTGACTTATCTTCCATGAAAGCATCTTCCTCCCAGAAGGATCTAGCTTACATGGAAGTTTTTGTCAAACCAAAGTTCAGGTATGGTGTAATCGATGTTCTCATGATCTAATATATCAAGAATGATTTATTTGTCCACTGTTTAGTCGCTTTCAGACGAATAGCTGCAGTCGCAGCTACTTGCCTGCTGAAAATTTCGACGGGTGTCAAATAAAACAGCGTAATGCCACAGAGGGGGTAGACCCCAAGACTCTGCTTAGTTTGATGCAGCTGACTGAATTTTCTAAGGCCGTCCACCAGACGAACACCCCGTCAGTAAGTATCGGTCTTATGACCGAGATGTATAGCCAGTGTGTTATGCGAGGCTGAAGAACTCATAATGTTGGCTTAAGTTTTTCACAAATTTCCGTAAAAAATTTATTAAATTTGTTCGGACTAAATTTTTTTTTCAACAAACTTATAGCCGTCTATATCAAGGCTATCTGTCTCTATATTCTGTTTGATTTTACCTAAAATATTATTTACTACCATCTACTCCTTTTTTCCATTTCCGCTAACACCATAATTTTTTTTTAAATTAGCGTTTTGATGATGTCTTTTATATTTTTGTTTTATTATTTACTACCATCTACTCCTTTTTCCCATTTCCACTAACACCATAACTTGTTTTTTTTTCAATTAGCGTTTTGAGGATGTCTTTTATATTTTTGAGCTAAGGTATTTTTTCTTAATGGGTTTTAATATGATTGGATGCATAAGAAGAATCTTTTATGTAGGCTTTCAAAGTTTTGAAGAACACATCATAAGCAGTTGTCTAATAAGACTTGGTCCCATGTTTAATATAATAATTTTTCGTTTAACAGAGAAAAGTCAATAGTTACCTTTTGCTTAATGGATTTTGTAGGATTTTTTAATATGTTATTTGGATCATGTACTTTTCCCTGAAAAAAGTTTTTATTAAATTTGTGAAGACGTATTAAAATATGTTCAATACAGATATTAGCGTGTTGGTTCGTTAATCAGACCATATGATGCTAATAAATACAAATAATTTTCAGTATCTTTTCAAAATGATTCAATTATTATTAATACATATAAAATAAAATAAATTTACATTTCATGATTAATGTGTTGTTAGTTTTACCACTATATAACATTTCTTGCCCCTAATCGAGATATCTTCTCGGTTCCTTTAACTGAGTGCGGCGTCATAGTTCATAGTTCCGAGAATCCGATTTTTCTTTGGGAGACCTAATTGAAACATGATCAAAGTATTTCTTTTGACGAATGGCTGGTGAATTATCAATTTCGGAGTTCTTGTCGCCGACAAATTTCTTCATTTGGTTTAAGTGTTTCTTCCATAAGTTGTCACCATCAGTTATTACAAGATACATTTACTTCCCTATTCTCTTTTTCACTATCGCTACCGACCAGACCTTACCTTTTCGAAAATCTTTTACCAGTGCTGATTCCCCTTCACAAAAATCTCGCCGATCTCGAATGTTTTTCACCTCTGTTTGCTTTTTGGTACTAGCTTTGCGCTGCAACATCATCGACGCTGGTGCCTGGTGACTTCTCCTTCTAAAATTTTCTTTACTGCCATTTTGAATGACTTCACTGCATTTTCTGCCAACCCATTGCTTTGTGGGTGACCCGTTGGCGATGTGATGTGCTGTATCCCAATTCTTTGAAGGAAATCCTGAAACCAGCTTCCCGTGTATGTTGGCCCATAATCTGTCACCAAGGTTTTTTCGTAGAATTTCTCGATTGTTGTTTTCGCTTCGATGCTGTTCATTGGATAGATCTCCACCCATTTAGTTTTGGCGTCCACGATGATTAGAAATTGCCGATTGCGAAAGGCCCGGCGTAATCAGCATGAATTCTTTCCCACGGTTCTGCTGGTTCTGGCCATGGATTGAACGTAGTCTTTGGGGGATTGGGATTATGGGTTCCGTACTCTAAACAACTCTTTACCATTTTTTCAATGCAACTATCCAGATGGGCATCGTGTAATTCCTTAAGTACTTTTGACTGTAGTAATTTCGGTACCACAACTCGAAAACTCCATATCACAACCCCGTTAACGACTTCAATTTCATCTCTTCGCAGCCAGTAGAGTCTGAGGCTGCTACTGACAGTTTTCGGCCAACCTTCGATTGTGTGTTTGAGGACATCCTTCAGAACTTCATCTTTTTGTGTGAACTCTTGAATGACATTAACATTAATTATTTGCATATCTGTAATTACCTTTTTTATCTGTTCCTCTACTATATGCTCATTTGCATCAACTTCCTCTCTAGATGAGAACCTGGAGAACATATCGGCACCTTACTTTCTTTGCCTTTGATGTACTCGAACTTGCCGTTGAACGCTGGCAGAAACGTCGCCCATCTCTGCATTGTTTTAGACGTCATGAGAGAAATGCTGCGACTCTCACCAAATTTCGCGAGTGAAGGTTTGTGGTCGCTTCTGATTATAAACTTCCTTCCATGCAAGTAATCTGAGAACTTTTGCACAACATAGTAGACCGCCAAAGCTGTAGTTCCGCTCAGGTTCTGACAAAATTCTTGATGCAAAAGAAATATGACGTTCTTCTCCGGACGGTAATATGTGTGACAGCGCAGCAGCAATTCCTTCATTCGATGCATCACATTCCAGCACCACATCCCAATCTGGATGGTAGTGCACCAACACCTTGTCGGAAGCCACTATGGTTTTGATTTGCTCATGTAGTATTCCACTACACTACTATATTACCACCCCATGAGCACCACTCGCATCTTCCAATAGCAACAAGTACATTATACTCGTAATTCTCATCCATAATCGTGACACAGAGTCCAGAATAAATGATTCCCATACCAACGTCATAACAGTGGCGAACCCACTTTACGCTGCCAGGGGAAACACTTGTAAACAATCCAATGCATTCACTCCGAAGTATGATATATGGGTCAAAGGCAAAATGCCGACTCAACAATGACAGCACAGTGCAGGCATTAAGTGATTGGATACTTCGATGCATTCTTCCCGAAGTGTGATATATGGGTGAAAGGCAAAATGCCGACTCAACAATAACAACACAGGGCAGGCTTTAAGTGTCGGCAGCAAGCCGTCGTATGTCAAATGGATCGTACGAACAATCATGGGCGCTGACACGAAAGGGTAATTAACTGGGACACTTGGAACAATTAAATTGAAATCTTATCAATAAAGGAAAAATGCATCGTGAGAATTATTTTGTACTGAAGCTATTGCGTAAGTAGATAAAATTAGTATAAAAGGCAGTGGTTGGAAAGGTCAAAGCAGAGAGATTAAGACACACTCCAAACAGTAAAGGTCGCAGCCCTTGGTTACACAGCGCGCCTTTATTGTATTATAAAATAGTCGATAATTAAATACTCAAAAATAGTAAAGGTCGCAGCCCTGGTTTACACAGCGGGCCTTTAACTATATCTATATATTTAAATAAAAGAAAATATTATAAGGTCTAACAAAAGTCTTTTCTTCTCTCCGCTCGTATACTCTTCTCCACATTGATACGTGGAAAGCACGGTACTACAGGGCGTAATATAACATTTGGTGGCAGCGGCGGGATCGACGTAACGAACGGATCCTGCTACCAACTACTCGTACGGGTCATAACTGAACTCGATGCGTACTGGGGCTACACACCAGGAGTGAATTTTTTTTTTTGTAAAATAGTGCAAAAAGTCCCATAAAAGTAAGACCTGGCGAATTCCACTTCGGACGCCAGAGGCAAAAATTTGGGCAGTGTCAAAGACCGGGTCATAATCACCAACTCTAGGGCGAGAAACTTACCCGGCACACCTTCAAGACTGAACGAACTAAAACAAAGAGGACAGAACAGCTGCAAAAAGGACTTCACCATTAAAAAAAAGGGAAATTTATAAAAGAACCTCACCATTCAAAAAGAAAAATTATAAAAGTAAATATTAGTAATAAGAAAAATTGTATGTATTAACAAATAAAAGAAGACACACAACCTCTTACATTCCTAAGAAAATTTTTACAAAAACTTTGAACCTACTAACGCTGTTCCTCCTTCCCCTTCCAAAATTACTACCCGTAAACAGGCTGCTATCCTGAAGCTTTTTGAACATTTGCCTTTTCCCAACGACGAAGATTCAGACTCTGACACCAACATGTCAGAGTATAAAATCAGTCTAAACGACATATACAATTTAATCCCGGCGTTCAGCGGAGATCCGGAAGAATTAAACAAATTCATCGCGTGCGATAACATTCTGTTTACATCAATAAAGACAGAGCCAGAACACAAGCTCTTCCTAGAATTTGCGAAAACGAGACTTCAAGGACCAACATTCGAACTAGTCCAACTAAAGTCATTTAATAAATGGAATGACTTAGTAACTGAATTGGAGAAACAATTCAGGGAAGAGAAGTCGCGGTCATCGGTACAGAATGAGTTGCAGAGGGTTCAACAAGGGGCAGACGAAACAATCAGAGCATACGGTGATCGCATAAGCCGATTATTGAACTCGGCTACTTTCGCTACTTTCTACTTTCGCCACCACCAACGACGAAGCTGTCCGACGGTTCCTAGCCGACGAAAACGATCGTCTGGCCATCCAAGTTTTCGAGGATGGACTTAAGAACCTCAAATTTATGGCTCCTCAAGCCCACGGCGAAAAGGACGTGAAACGAACAAAATTATTTGTCAAACCTGCAATAAGGTAGGACACACATCCCCTTCATGTTTTATGAACCCGAATGTCGTTCATAAAAAAACCCGTCTGCCAAACCGGCAACAAGGTGGGACACACTTCTGCCACATGTTTCCAAAATAGAAATTATCCAAATTTCGCTCCACAGAATATCAAGAAAAAGGTACAACTCCTAAAATGTAGCTATTGTTTTGCAACCTAGCCATCGCGAAGACGTATGTAGGACACGTCTGAAAGACATCGGAGTTTTGCCCAAACTAAACCCCTTTCGGAAAAACACTCCTGATACTGGTCAAATGAATAACTCTCAAAACGCTCCCCACGAAGTTAGGCAATTCGCCACCAGCGAGTACGGTAACCAGAAATTCCTAAACGGAACCATAATGGGAAACGGGACGACTCGGGTAGATGCAGTCGAAAATCTATCCCGAGTACAGACCCAAGCCGACATCCACTAGTCCAATTAACAACGCTCGTATCATTCTGTGACGAATATAAAGAATCAGTGATACGAGTAAAATTTAATCCATGGGACAAATATTCGGCAACGTTCTTGCTTGACACAGGCGCTGACATCAGAATAACCAAATCAACAAGAACAAAGACCAAAATTTCAAACTCAAACAGATGTATTTTAGCCACAATAGCGGGTGATTCGGTTCTAACTATAGGGGAAAAAGTTGGAACTATAGAACTAAGGACTGACGAATACTCGATTCCACTAGAGCATTCATTTCAGGTGGTACCTAGGCACCTAAACCTATCATTCGATGGCATACTTGGAAACGATTTCCTAACCAAGTTTTAATGTCACATCGATTTTCCCAAACGACAAGTAACATTAAGTACCCGAGGTATATCTAATATCAGCGGCTTGATCAACACTAGAAGCAACGGTGCAGAGCCTGGCCATACGAAATTTGTTGATTCCACAATTAAAACCGACTGTCAACTAGGCATCGGTGTGGAACACATGCAGTCTCGATGGGAATCGATACCCGATACCGACTGTCTACGGACCGGATCTGGTGATTCACGGAATTTATGCCTGGACCTAGCCACTGTTAAATCAACGGTTTGTAACGGAACAAACACCGAGGAAAATAATAAGAAACTCCCGGCCAACAGTAAGACTAAGGAGAATTTAGCAGTTAGGACCGAGGAGAATAAGAAGAAACTCCCGGCCAGCAGTAAGACTAAGAAGAACTTAGCAGTTAGGAACGAGGAGAATAAGAATAAACTCCCGGCCAACAGTAAGACTAAGAAGAACTTAGCAGTTAGGACCGAGGAGAATAAGAAGAAGTTCCCGGCCAACAGTAAGACTAAGAAGAACTTAGCAGTTAGGACCGAGGAGAATAATAAGAAACTTCCGGCCAACAGTAAGACTAAGAAGAACTTAGCAGTTAGGACCGAGGAGAATAAGAAGAAACTCCTGGCCAACAGTAAGACTAAGGACAACCTAGCAGTTAGGACCGAGGAGAATAAGAAGAAACTCCCGGCCAGCAGTAAGACTAAGAAGAACTTAGCAGTTAAGACCGAGGAGAATAAGAAGAAACTCCCGGCCAGCGGTAAGACTAAGAAAAACTTAGCAGTTAGGACCGAGGAGAATAAGAGAAAATTCCCGGCCAGCAGTAAGACTAAGGACCGAGGACCGAGCATTTAGGACCGAGAAGAATAATAATAATCTCCCAGCATACAACAGAAAGACTAAGTCAAGACAGAGCTTAGCAATTAAGACTGAGTTAGATGATAGTACTAGCAAAAAATACATATTAAACAATAAAATAGAAAAAAAAGAGTCACCAGCCGAACAATAAGGATGAAACCCCGAAACTGCCCATGGCAAAAATCAGTTTTTCATTGTATAATTGGAACTCAGACAAAAAAATTCTGCGTGTGAAGGCATAACACTGACACGTAGATTTGGCTGTTATAAGAGTTTCAAGCAATGAAAAAAATACTGGGAATTATATCTCGAATCACTCTGAGTGAAGAAAAACTCTCCGTCCTATTCGGACTCCCACCCCTGGAGAGCAAACATAGAAACCAAACACACCTGAGTTTCAAACCACTACAAAACAAAAAAAAACAATTTTCCTTTCTCCTCCTTCTATCTTTCCGCCCGCGCCCTGGCAACAGTAAAAGGGTATCAACCCCTTAGGCGCGCGTAAATTATAAAAAAAAAAAAAATCTCAATAGAAATTCTATTTGATAATATAAACCAAAGAGACTTATTAATTCATAAAAAACAAATTCTTCCAGGCATTTATCTCGGCGAGAGCCGTTCACAATGTGAACATCAAAGTTCTAATGATGAATACCCTAGACAAGGAACAAGTTCTAAAGACAGAGGACATCAATATCGAGTGGGACACTCTGCACAATTTTAGTTTGGTAACTGATAAACCAAACGACAAGATCAAAGGCAGACTAGACAAACTCAAATCAGTCATACACCTGGATCATTGCAACCGGGAAGAAAAAGAAAGGGTGTTTAAAATTTACAGAGAATTCAATGACTTATTCTTTCTTGGAGGCGACAAACTCTCGTGTACAGAATCTTTAAGTCATAGAATCATATCTGACCAATATATGATGCCGATGCATAACCACATACCCAACATCACGTATATACTAGATCAACTTGGCAGGGCAAAACATTTTAGCGCCCTCGATTTGGCAAACGGATTTCATCAAAACCGTATGGACAAAGAAGATAGATGCAAAACGGCATTCAGTACCCCTTATGGACATTACGAGTACAATCGTATGCCATTTAGCCTGAGAAACTCCCCAGCAACTTTTCAACGTCTGATGAATACAGTACTGACGGGTCTACAAGGATTCGGCTGTTTCGTATATGTCGACGACATCGTTTTGTACGGTTACGATTTGAAAGATCACAACGCCAAACTAATTCGGGTCTTTAATCGGTTACGTCAAAATAACCTAAAACTCCAGCCCAACAAATGCAATTTTCTAAAGAAAGAATTGATATATTTAGGTCATATCATTTCAGAACACGGCCTCAAACCAGATCCTGAGAAAATTGAAGCAGCTAAAACATTCCCCATACCTAAATTGTGGAGGGAATAAAATCGTTCTTAATATTCGTAGGTTACTACAAGAGATTTATCCAAAATTTTTCTACAATAGCAAAGCCATTAACTAAACTATTAAAAAAGGATGTAGATTTTAAATGGGATGCATTCTGTGACGAAGCATTCCAATCCTTAAAAAAATAGATTAAAGAACCTCCTATCCTATCTTATCCAGATTTCAAGGAGGACTTCATAGTAACCAGGGATGCCAGTGATATTGGATTAGGTGCTCTCTTATCCCAAGGAATAGTTGGCCAAGACAAACCAATTTGCTTCGCCAGCCGAACTCTGAACGACGCCGAAACTCGGTACATTACTACGGAGTAAGAATTATTGGCTATAGTATACGCCATCAAACAATTCCGTCCATATATATATGGGCGCAAATTTAAAATATGTACAGACCACAAGCCCTTGCAGTGGCTTATGAATCTTAAAGATCCAACGTCAAGATTGGCACGATGGAGAATTCTACTCGACGAATACGAGTATGAAATTATTTACAAAGCGGGAAAAACCAATTCAAATGCAGATGCATTAAGTCGCTTACCGATCGAGAAAGAAAGTGTAAGGCAACACACTGTACGTGTAACCACCCGTAGTCAAAACAAAAGCGAGGAATCCTCGCTCAATAATTCAAGTTCTTTCCAGTCTCGTCCTTCAAGAACAAACGGGATCAATTTTCACGGACAGACTAGCCAAATACAAAGTCATAGTATTGCACCTAATAGAATCACCTGACGAAGAGATTCTGAAATCCAAATCTCCTCAGTTTAAGAAACCCCAAGCAGGGAAAAGTACTATGCTAGCACTGCAAGCACCTATTCATGTTGTCACTCTCCCCATACCGATCAGAAGTCAGTCTGACGAAAAGATTGTGACATCTTGTCTGAACGACATAAAAGAAACATGTACGAAGGAATGTTTTAAAACAATAGGACTCTCTCTTTCCGCAATGGGGAACGACCATAGGTTAAACTTCAGAGACCTTCTTGAAAAAATCTTTCAAACTCGGGATATAACTATCACTGTTTATATTGACGACAGGATAGTAGTAACGAACCCTAAAAATATACGTGAATTACTCCTTGAATATCATGATTCACCATTCGGGGGACATCAATGAACCACCCGAACATTAAAAAGGATCAAATCCAAGTACTACTGGCCCACAATGGCAGCAGACATAGCTGAGTACATCCAAAAATGTTATTCATGTCAAATAAGCAAAAGCAGGAAAAACCCACCATTACCCATGAAGATCACTACGACTAGTTCAAGACCGTTTGAAAGGATCGCACTAGATATAGTTGCACGTCTACCAACAAGCTATGCGGATCACAAATATCTACTACCGTTTCAAGATGACTTGACTAAATACTCCGAAGGGTATGCCTTACCAAATGCGGAGGCTCCAACAGTAGCAAGAGTGTTCGTCGAGAATATTGTGTGCCGACATGGCATCCCATTCTCGCTACTGACGGACCAACGTGCCAATTTCTTAAGCAAAATGTTTACTGAAATGTGTTCACTGATGAAAATCAAAAAACTGAACACTACACCTTATCATCCTCAGACTAACGGAGCACTCGAGCACAGTCACAGGACGCTAATAGAGTATCTACGTCACTACGTCAACCAAGATCCTCTTACATGAGATGCATGGACGCCCTACGCGATGTTTGTGTATAACACAACTCCACATTCAAGCACTGGCTACACGACTTATGAACTGCTTTATGGATATCCAGCCAACGTCCCCAGCAAGCTAACTCAACAGCCAAAAGTTTCATACACCTATGAAAACTATGCACGGTTACAATACGGATACCAAGCTGCAAGGGAAATACTAAACAGGAAAAAAGAAAGCTCCAAATAATATTTCGATAAAAAATCAAATTTTAAATTTTTCAATGTCCGTGATAAGGTATTATTAAAAAGCAATGCTAGAAAAAACAAATTGTCTCCACTATGGGAAGGTCCATTTGAGGTAGTAAAAATTATATCCAATGAGAACTCTGTTTACGCTACTAAGAATCAATTGTCATCTCCTTTACATCTTGTGTAAGAAAACATATACAATATATTCATTAATTTTTTTACATCGCTTGTCAGGAAATAAATTTTTTTGTTCTGGCAGATATCAGATTGATAATCTTTTTTTTTGTATAATAAATGGATTTTTACTGTAGAAAACGTGTTCTTTGTCTTCTAACATTTTTCTTGCAAAAATTTCGATTGAGAAGTCCGCAAATCCGTTTTGATTATTGGTATCATTAAGGATCACAAAAAAGCTTGTGAACCCTTTTTCCAAACAGGAAAAAGGACCAAAGTTATCCACAACAACAACCGTCAACCCTTCCAAGAATAAAGATCCATAAACTAAAACTTCAATTAACCAACCGTCTCTGAATCTTCATAATTTCCAACAAGCTAATTTAACCACCGTATGGATAAAAATGCATCAGCCACAAAGATGGTTATTTTCAACCCTTGAAACATATGAGGCAAACTAAATCTGTCAAAATAGTATGACCGTTCACATCCTCCAAGAACCGGCAATAATAACATTGTTGGGACGCTGTTACCTGAAAACCAAGGACTAACCTTGCACGCCTACTATGAAAATTCGTCAATTATAAACAACTCCTTCATTTCTCCCCTGAACATCTCAAAATTCCTATCTAACTCCTCCATTAACACCCTGAACTTCACGAAAACCGCAATAGTAAGGTACTGAAGTCAGAATGAGTTAGAGCTCGTCTCCAGATCAATAAACGATCTAAAGATAGAAGAATCAAAAAATTTTCCTATAGACAAAAATAATGCTCACCACTACATTCTAATCTACGCAATAATTACAATATTATTAATAATGGCCTTCCGCAAACAATATAGATCGTACAAACTTAAACATGAGTCAAACGAAAAACTTCCCAAAACAATAGTAACATTCCAATTAACGAAACACCTACCTTTATCCTATCCTCAAATTAAAAAAAATATATATATGATTGGCGATAAACAAAAAAAAAGTAAAATAATTAGAAAATCTATTCGTATAACTAATGTATTAGAAAAAAAAGGAGATCAAATCAAATGAAAAATAAAACAAGAAAACGACCTTATTGTAATTAAAATATTTAAAATATCGAATAAATCAAATGAGAAAAAAAAACAACCTTATTGTCATCAAAGTATATAAAGTATCGAATGATTAAAAGATTAGGTACTATAATTAAGATATCAAATCAAATGTATAAAAAAACACACCCAAAACAAACTTATCATGTAATTAAAGTATGTAAAATGTCAAATGAAAAAAAAAAACAAGAAAACAACCTTATTGTAATTAAAGTATATAAAATATACAATAATTAAAAGATTAAACCAAACGACTAAGAAAAAAACAAAAAACAACTTTATTAGGTACTATAATTAAGATATCGAATCAAATGTATAAGAAAAAAAAACACACAATACAAACTTATCATGTAATTAAAATATGTAAAATGTCAAAAAAAAACAACGATATTGTAATTAAAGTATATAATATCGAATAACTAGAAAATCAAATCAAATGAGAAAAAAAACAGACACAACAAAAAACAACAACAACCTTATTGTAATTAAAGTATATAAAGTCTCAAATAAGATTGAGTAAGAAAAAAAACAACCATATCAGGTATTATAATTAAAGTATGGAATCAAATGAATTGTATAAAAAAAAATAAGTTTCTCATGTAATTATATAAAATATCCTATAATGTAAATACTAGAAATTAAGAGAAACTTTTGTAACGTAAACCTTCACACCGACTGCCACTTTTTCAGAAAATTAACCTCTTCAAGGTAGTAATTTTCTTCTTATTAGGGGGATGGGGTGTACAGTACTACACTACTATATTACCACCCCATGAGCACCACTCGCATCTTCCAATAGCAACAAGTACATTATACTCGTAATTCTCATCCATAATCGTGACACAGAGTCCAGAATAAATGATTCCCATACCAACGTCATAACAGTGGCGAACCCACTTTACGCTGCCACAGGGGAAACACTTGTAAACAATCCAATGCATTCACCCCGAAGTGTGATATATATTGGTCAAAGGCAAAATGCCGACTCAACAATAACAACACAGTACAGGCATTAAGTGATTGGATACTTCGATGCATTCTTCCCGAAGTGTGATATATGGGTCAAAGGCAAAATGCCGACTCAACAATAAGAACACAGGGCAGGCATTACGTGTCGGCAGCAAGCCGTTGTATGTCAAACGGATCAAATTACCGACCGATCGTACGAACGATCATGGACGCTGACACGAAAGGGTAATTAACTGGGATACTTGGAACAATTAAATGGAAATCTTATCAATAAAGGAAAAATGCATCGTAAGAATTATTTTGTATTGAAGCTATTGCGTAAGTAGATAAAATTTGGATAAAATTTAGTATAAAAGGCAGTGGTTGGAAAGGACAAAGCAGAGAGATTAAGACACACTCCAAACAGTAAGGGTCGCAGCCCTTGGTTACACAGCGGGCCTTTATTGTATTATAAAATAGTCGATAATTAAATACTCAAAAATAGTAAAGTTCGCAGCCCTGGTTTACACAGCGGGCCTTTAACTATATCTATATATTTAAATAAAAGAAAATATTATAACGTCTAACAAAAGACTTTTCTTCTTCGCTCGTATACTCTTCTCTACATTGATACGTGGAAAGCACGGTAGTACAGGGCGTAATATAACACTCAAATACTGCATTACACTTTTGTGTCCAATTGAACGTAACACCTAACTTTAACAACTTGTAGATAGGTGCCGTGATAGATGAAACGTATCTTCCGTAATAGTTCACGAGACCGAAAAACGCTTGCACCTGTTTGACGTTACTCGGTGAACCAGCCTTAAGTATAGCCCGTACACCTCCTGGATTTTTCCTTATTCCCGTTTTGTTGATTATTTGGCCTAAGCAGCAGATATCCTCCTTAAAAAATTCACATTTCGCCAGCTTAAACGTTAGACCTGCGTCTTTTAATCTCTTGAAAACCCGTTCGAGATTTATAATGTGTTCATCATTGTCTTTTCCAGTAACTAATATGTCATCAACGAAGACGGTGACATTGTCGATATCATGGTACATTTTTGCTATGATTCTCTGAAACTTTGATGTTGCTGGCGATATGCCGTATGGTATACGGTTTACCAAGTATACTTCCTGGGAAGTGGACCACGCACAAAGCCTTTTGCGGTTCTCGTCTAGTTCAATCAATGTAAATAGGCTTCTTTTAGATCTATTTTGAAATATTTCTCACCACCAGAAAGTTTCTGGAACAGATCTTGAATCCTCGGTAACGGGTCAGACATTTGTTAATTGTTAATTGTTGATTTATAATCGCCATATAATCTTATGCGACCATCAGGTTTAATTACGGGTACCAAGGGCGTTCCCCATTTGTTGTATTCAACTGGCGTGATGAATCGTTGTACCGTTAAATACTCAAGTTCTTTCTCGACCTTATCTTTAAATGCATATGGCAGATTTCTTGGTTTAATGAACACTGGACTCACATTTTCATTTTTCAATTTTAAGTTAATTTTTTCGAATTTAAAATGACCGACTTGACTTCGAAAAACCGTTGCGAACTCATTCTCTAGTTTCTTCAGTATCAATTCAGTATTCTTAATTACGTTCTTTATTTTTCTGTCACTTTTAATTTCTTTTATTTACAAAGTTAAATTAACCTGCGTTGCAAAATCCCTTCCCAACAATGCATTCCTGCCAGGTTCTGCGACGTACACTTCTAGTAGTTTTTGTGTTTTACCGTATTCAAACATGCACAGCATTTTCCCATAAATCTTAATGTTCTCGCCACTGTAACCTTTTATGCTTGCATTCGACGCAACCAGCCTCTTCGTTTTCCATAACTCACTCATCATGTACTTTGGAATAATAGTAATTGCGCTGCCACATGTCGAGTTCCATTTCCAATTCGATACCATCCACTTTGACTTGCAGTGTTATTGTTGGAAAGCTCTTTTGGTTCGATGTGATGTTTTTTTAGTTCGATGTAATCCTCTTCTTCTGTCTTTTCCACCCTTTTTAGATTCTTTATGCGTTCATTTCGTGAACATTTGTCTTTGCTTTTGCACATAACTTTAAGATGTCCACGAACTTTGCAGATGTTGCATACATATTTTTTGTTGTAGCATTATTCACTGTTATGTAACCCTCTGCCACATCTACCGCACCCTTCGTTCTTATTTTTCCCCGTTGTATGTACATGCTGCTGGTTTTACTTGGTGGTTCGACTCTTAAAATTTTTGTGTGTATGTGTGTTTACCTTATGTACTGTACCTTTGCTGGCCGCGAGGCTATTTATTAGTGTTTCCTTTTTTATTGCTGTTTCCCATACTCTGTCAAGAGTTAATTTTTCGTCTTTCTCTAAGAGTTTTTCGAGAATGGGACCATCTCGCATTCCCGTTATGAATATGTCACGCAATGCTGTATTTAATTGGGCACCAAATTTGCAATTAACTGCAGACTTTTTAATTTTTGTATACCATTCGTTTATGCTCTCGCCCGATATCTGTCTCAAATTATAGAAAATTCGCCTTTTTACAAACACTGCTACTTTTTTACCATAAAAGGTGGATTTTATGTAGATACTGCCTCGAAGAAGTTTGAATACTTCATGATGCAGCCTGGTTAACAGAAAAGCTGTTTTCCTTTGCTGATCGTTTTCGCCAACGCTAAGGAAATACTGCTCCAACTTCACTTCAAATATTTCCCAGTCCACGAGTTCTGGATTGAATTCGTCGAAACTGCTTCCCACAGTAATATTCTGTACAACAGCCTTGTCTTCAGCAGTGTTAGAAGGCATGGTGGTGCAATTTTATTATTAATATTTTTAACAATCTACGTCGCCAATGTTTTATCTTCTACTGTTTAAACACACCCTTTGAAATGTTCACTTATGTATCTATTATGATGTTTATTAGATGCTTCGTCACCAAGTGCCAAACTACAAGTGAGTAGAAATATATTGATACCTGGTATGACCGACATCTATGTATTGATGCAATACAAAGTGTATTCTGACTTGTATATATAGTACAAAGAACTCTAAAGCCATATCAATATCCGTTTTCTCATTGGTTTCTCTTGGAACTTTATAAAATTCTACTTGCAAGCAGTTGCTGCTCAAGAATATTTACTTTATTTTGCAAATGATGGATTTGTGTATTACACTCATTGGTTTTTATTTGTAATTCTTCTATTTGTCTTTTTTGTATTGTATTTCTTTCACCTCAAGTAGTTCGCTGTAAATCATCTCAAGTGTTACGAGTATGTTGCCCTTTTCAATTTGCTGAAAAAAGCCGTCAAAAACAGAACTCCTACCAACAATACGTCTACTTTTATACAGTTTAACCGTTGCAAGCAGAACCTCTCCGGCACTCTTTCCATTATTTCAGCATTATATAGCGAACCTGTTGCAGAAGGTGTCGCAGGATTCACCGAAGTCGACTGATTTAGCAACTCCTGTGAGGCGCCTAAATCGGCGGGGGATTAGTTCAGGATGTTGGCTGTGGCCTTCGTAACCCGTTAATTGGACGCGGAAGAGAGGATCTCGGTGCATTGTCGCTGTAGCCAGCACCATCTGCAGTACAATTCTTTTCGAGCAACTCCATATTTTTAATCACTTAATGCCAAGTTTGGAAGTCTTTAACGCTTGGCTCGACATCTTACCTGGCATCAGGATTTTATGGTCTTTAACTCTTAAGCTTTCCTGCCACGAAAAACGAGCAAAAGAAAAGAAATATGTCTCTATAGGCCTTGTTCGATTGGCCCTGTAGGCCATGTAATTTAGATGCAAAATCTCTCCTCTGATTTTGAAAATCGTACCAATTGTATCTCAAATACTGCTTGTACTAGTCTGCACTTGATCACTGATAAGCACCTCTGTCCGAGAGAGGCAGACAAGACACAACAACTCTTCCTCCAGAAGATTACATATAATGCATAGTAGTTACATATAATTTATCTTACTAGCTAATATATATTTATGTAATACATACGAGTATGTATGTATATAGGCTATATATGGTAATTTAAAAGGAAAACAAAATTCAATTCATTTGAATGTGCGTGTGAATGCAACCGTTAATACTCAATAGTTCTTACTAATATGTTACATACCTCACTTATGCTTTATCTGATATACTCCTTTTTGTTACTTGTAATTGGTACTTCTGATCTTACTACTGACCCGAGTTTTCTCATTTGATCCAAGTGTCTTTTTCAAGTCCCTCCATCGTCTAGTTTCACCGTGTAATGCACAATGTTTCACCATAATGAATAATCTCGCACCGCAAGCCTTTTTTTTAGCACAAATTTAATTCTACTTTTTGAATAAGCGTCTAATCGATGCTTATTTACTTTATATGGCATCATCAACTCTAGTCGTGAGTGCAAACATGAGAATTGATGGTGATTTCCCGGTAGTTGAATGTATTGCACATCGATAAGCAAATAACACATTTGATAGTTCTTGGGCAGTGTCATGTTTGTTACATTTTACTGTTTTTAATTTATTTTTGAATGTTTGGTCATAACGTTCTGCTAGTCCGTTAGTTGCTGGGTAGTGCGCTCTGCCTTTTATGTTGAATGCATTAGTTTTTAAGAAATTGTTGAAAACTATTCGCCATAAATTGTGGTCCGTAATCACTATCGAAAATAGATGGCGAATGTACTAAAAATTTCCCGGCACTTTTTAATAGTTGTTTCTCGTCAAAATTGGCACAATGTGAACTTTTGGCCATTTCGTAAATGAGTCAATTAAAATGAAAAGTACGGTTTTTCCGGCATCTCCCAAAAATGTTTAGGTTGTACGTTTCTGAATTCGGGTCGCGTTATCTGATAATGGGTGCAATTCGTCATCATATCCTAGATATCACGATCCATATTCTCCCACCTCTGGCAAGTGTTTTCATTTCGGTTAGCCTAAAATGAGCAATTCCGTTAGCACTCGAGGTCTTAGTTCATTTGGGATAAAAACCCGTATAGTTCTCATTAAACATGCCTATTGCAAAGCGAACTCAAATTGGTTAATACCAAATCGGTCTTCTGATTCACGTTCACGTCCGAACTTCAACGCTTGAATTAATATTTTGAGACGTGAATCTTAAGCTACTTACTTCTTCTCTTGTTTTTTGATAGCGTTGATTTCAACCAAATCAATTTCTTCAATATTATCGCACTTTTCTGCTACAGGTAATCGAGACATAAATGGGGGCATTAGCCCCCACCAAAATTAGTACTGTTAGTATACGGACTAGCGTCATTGCTAGGTTTTTGTTGCTAAAATCAAGGGTAATGTCGGTTCGTAGTGAACTAATATGACCTCTGACTGCATGCGTGTCTTTGCGTCTTGAAATGATTTTTCAAATTGTTTTTCCCACTAAAAATGTATCTTTTCTTTTAGGAGATTATTAATAGGGTCCAACAGCGTACTCAGATTATTGAAAAACCTGCCATAATAATTTATGAGCCCTACAATAGCTCGCACTTCTCCCTAATTACATGGTCGCCTTATGTTTTGGATGGTCTCAATTTTATTTTTGACTTTTTGTATGTCGCTACACTCAATTACGTACTCACAATACTCTATGTGATCTGTCAAAAATTCAGAGTTATCGAGATGTACACGCATGTTGTAGTGCTGTAATCGCCGAAGGCCTTCCTCTAAACTCTGTAGGTATAAACAGTCGTCCTCTGCAGTAATTTTTACGTCATCGAAAAACACTTTTACGGTAGGAGTGTTCTTATTGAATTGCTCGATATGACGTTGCCATTTAGCTGGTGCACAACCAACACCAAACATCATTCTTTTTGGTCTATGTAATCCTTTATGTGTACTTAACGTTAAGTAATCGCGGTCATATTTCCAGTTGCAAGTACGCTTTAGATAAGTCACCAGCAATTAAAGCGAATAATTCATTGATGGAGGGCACTCGTCAATTTGTAGAGATTGATTGATTGTTACCTCATAATCACCACAACTATTAGTGTATCCAATTCAGTGGTGTCTACTTTCTCAAAGATGTCATTTTTCTGATTCCTCTTCCACAGATTTAATTAATGAAAACACCACTTTACGAGAGTTCATGAAAATTGCTATTGTCCTTCTTATGTGCAATCTTGCCTGTATACCTGTAATCTTACCCGTTGTCGACGAAAATACTCTATCACATTTTATCAATTATTTTTTTGTTTTATTGAATTTGTTGGGATGTGAATGCATTATTTTATTTAGTTAATTCTTGAAAATTTTATTCCAGTTTAATATTATTTGCTGAAGCCATTCCCAACCCAGAAGTGGATTTTGTTGCGATATTACTATGTACATTATTAGTTTTTGCGTATCCGAATTTATTTGAACATTCACATCATTGTATCCGATTCGCCAAAGTGAATTCGCCAAACCGACAAAAGTTACAGGTGATCTAGTATCTGTTGTATTTGAAAGATGAACAAACAATTATTAGTCCGAAAGACATTTTAAAACGATATTTTATCTTTGCTGGATCATCGATTTGGAGCGTTTCATCTGATATTTGATAAATTTCGTCTACTCGAATATCTTCTGCATCAGTTAATTCTTCTAATTGGTTAGTTGCTCTGCGGTCATTACGTGTGGCTTTGAAACAAACTCGCTTTAAATGCCCTTTCGTATTGTAGTACAGGCAGATTGTATTTTCAAATCTACATTTGTTTGCTAAATGCTCTGTGCCAGCGCACCGGTAGCAGGTTAGCGTTGGTTGCCATTGCCTGCCTGGATGACTAATTTGAGTTTTGAAACAGCGCATAGATTTTTTTTTAAAGAACTTATCACTCAATTGGGTATGACTGCACTTTTGTGTTTTTTTTTTGGTTGCGTCCACGGATGTGGCAATCTTCGAAAGATACTAATAGCCCGGGCTGCCAGCATGCACGATTCGCAAACCCCAAGTACTCGATTTCGGGGGTGCGCCTACGTACTTACCTACACCATGCACTCTTCTACCACGGAATTCCCGTTAAGTACTACTTCGCGGGGCTGGTAAGCACTTTATGCCCTTCTTTCTCCGTTTGCTGATTCGACATTGTGTACAGTATTTACTGTTCTTTGTTGTATTAGAGATTCCGTCTGGGTTTGATTTTCATTAGTGCTCTCTCTGAATCTGTTTCACCGCATCCCATATTTACTTGATGTAAATACGACTTACGATGTTTTCAGGAGTTGGTATCTCCCCAATTTTCTCCTCTAGTTCTCTGCGCTCTGTTCTGAAGTGTGGGTACTGGAAAAATACTTGCTGTTTAATTTCCCTGGCCGCTCCGTAGTTCAAGCAGAAGGGAGATTCCTTCAGACCAAACGTGTATAGATATGATTCAAAGCAGTCATATCCAGTTAGGAGCTCACTTGAGTAAAAATCTACTTCTCCGTAATTACGTTCCATCCATTTAGGAATGTGCTGCGCTGCTTTTCTTCCACCTTGATATCTGTGACTGAAACTCCGGGTTCCTGAATTTTGGTATCGTAGGTCCTTTGTAGCTCAGTAGCCAGTATATCTGTTGGTAGCATTCCCGTAATGACAAATATAGCATCATCTGGCACTATTTGATATGCACAGCAAACTCTCAGAGCACATAGTCTGTTGACAGAGTTAGTCCTTCTTGCGTATGAATTAATTTTCAATGCTTTCGCCCATCTTGGTAGCGCGTACATTGTGATTAACTTCACCACCCTTGGCAAAACTAGTCTCATTTGTTGACTGGGTCTTCCTAGGTTTGTCATTGTTCTGGGTAAGGCAGCGGATAAGGTTTTGATGTTATATCGTGATCGCCCACCCGGATGGTGATCCTTGCGACTGGTTACCAGAAATGCTTCCATATTATGCTCTGCCAGCTATACCCCAACTGCTGACATCCACCGTCTAACTTTTCGAATATTTTCATTGCCAATGTCTTCTATTTCTTCCAGGTGTCCTAGAGAACGTTAGTTTTGCCATGACCGTCCTATAGGTGGAACCCCAGGGATTAATATCTGCTTCCTCGCAGAGTTCTTTAAAACTGTTGTTTATGCATCTCCGAATGGCTAATTTAAGGTCCCTGTGCCTATCTTTGTATAGCAGCTGTAAATGCTGGCTGACCTCTGGATCACTGGCACCTCTATGGCACTTGCTGCGTAGCTCTGTTATCTCTTGGTTCCACCAGTGGCCGGCGGTTTGTTGACGTTTTCCGTATCATAGATGCGTCGCAAGCCCTAGATACTGTTGTAGTAACCTCCGCAGTGTTTGCTGCTCCTGGGTTTATTATGGATTCTCAAAAAATCAGGAAAAAGGTGTTTTCGTCCAGTGTGCTTGTTTTCCACCCCATTCATTGTGACTTCTTTGGATGGCGCTTCTGGGTTGCTCTCCTTGCTTGCACTTCAAATAGGATGGTCTGGTGGTCACTGTTAGTGTAGTCCATATTGATTTTCCATCTTGATCCTGTCACTAGGGAACTTGTTACAAAAGTTACATCAACTCCGGAGCCTACGCTGTTTTTGGTGAACGTGTCCTCGTTGCCCGTATAAAGCAGTAGTGCGTCAAGTGACGATACGATTCCTATACTGCTCGCTTACTACGGCCACATCAATCTTCAACTCCCGAACAGCTTATGTCATAAAGTCCTGTGCCGCTTCACAGTGATTTTGGTTCAGTTTTAGCACTTTCATATTCTTCTGGTGGCCTTTGCAGCTTCTTGGTATACAGGGCATACTGAACTTCCTGCCGCGTGTTTGATATTGCTACTTACACACCTTTGCAAGATTCCCAAAGTTAAAGCATCTGAAGCATCGTAGTGGTACTACTTTTTCCCGTGTTCGGTATACCGTCCATCCGATTTTTATTCTTCCTACCTCCAGAATATTTTTGTCAGCGTTAGTCGGGAGGTTGATGACAGCTGTTTGCGTCCATGCGTAGGCTGTCCTCAGGGATTTGTTGGCTGAGTCCTGAGTACCTCGCAGTTCCTCAAACTGCTCATACAGGGCTTGGCAGATCTCTTCCTTTGTAGTGGAGCCATATAGCACCTCGTGCGTTAGGCACCTCACTCCCGCAACTTCCCCGAGAACTTGTCCAATTTTTATTCGGTGATCTGAGGTTCTCTCATCCGATGCTTTCTTGAGCTCAAGCAATAATTCTCCATTAGCCGTTTTCCTTATGCGAGTTACATCAGAGACCAGTCCATTTAGCTCCGGGTTGGTCTTTACTTTTGTGAGTATATCACAATTGAATATTTCGCCAGTCTTCTTAATTACCAATGCATCCGGCTTGACGCGTATTTTGCCTCGCCTTTTTTCCCCCACTTTTGTCCACTCCGCTTTCTTATCCTTACGTCTTGTAGTTTTTACGCCTAGCTCAATGTCTAAATGTTTCGCCTTCAGACCCATGGTCTTCTTCGTTTGCTTTTCCTCCCTTTGGCCCTCATGGGCGGTTTGTTTCACCTTTGTTGCCCCATTTATCGTGACGATGTCGGCGTATGGTGGTGTCGATGCTTCGGTGTTTGATCTAGTCCTTTTTCGCTTGGGTTCTGGTAGTTCTTCCAACGACTGGGGAGCAAAAGCCAAATCACTCACTTCTCGTGTTTGGCTGGTTTGACGGGCTTTAGATATTTTAATATCATCTATTTTATCCTTTTCGCCTTCTACTACACAGTTGCATTGTTTACGTATTGCACTTGCCAGCTTCCTTATTTCATGGTGGACATTATTCCCTTTGATAAATTCCACCAGCGCCGTGATGTTTTTTCACAGGGATTTTATGTCTTCACCCTTGTCTCTTTGTTCGCTGGTTTCGGACGTCAAACCGCTAGTTGGTGTTTCACCGAGCTGCTCGTTTCTGTGTTGCTGCTCACTTAATGGTGGTGTACACGGCGTCTGTGTGCCCATACTCTCTTCTTGCGTTGCTCCGTCCGTCATTTTTAATGGCGGTAGCTCACTACTTCTTCTGAACGGACTTTCTTATGTTCTTTCGACTCCTGTGTTCTTTTTTTCCTGTTTTATTTGTTTGTAAGAAGTTTATAGTTGGATCCTACGAGTATGGTGGAAAGGAGGTTTCAATTGCTTTTGCGATGTCAAAAGCTGCTGCTAGATTTAATTTTTGCTTTTACAATAGTCTATTTTGTAACGGTTAACTTTTTAGGTCATATACAAATTGGTTTCATATTGCAATCGATTGATAACAGCCTTAATGCTTTTATAAATACCTCACGCGTCTCTGCTTTTCGTTGCTTTCTTTGATCGAAACGGTAGTTCTCCAAAATCTCATAAAAGGCCATTAACGTTGAAATAATTTCATCATACGACTTGGTTGAAGGCTTCTACGGAGCATTTTATTTTTATTTTCATTATCATTCAATAACAATGGGAGTTAATACAACATTCAATATAATTTTCTTAATTTTAACGAGTAGTACTATGTAACAAAAATTCAATATGCAAAATCTAAGAAAGAAGTAACATTAAATAAGAATTAAAGTCAACTAGAAATATCACAATTTTTAAATGTTTTGAAAATGAATGAACGGTTAGATACATTCTACAGTTAGTGGAACTATTGTCGAATGTATCTAGTTAATTAATATATAAAAAGTAAAAACCATAATCAATTTTTAATTAAATTAAAATACAATGGTGGGTGCCACTAAATAATTAATTTATATAGATTATCTATCATAGATTATCTACATTAAAGTCATAATTAAACAGGCACTCTTTGACCCTTTTGGTAAATGAAAAAATATTCTGAGAATGCCTTACTTCAATACGAGGAGCGACAGAAGAGTAAAAACTTAAGAAGTGATGCGTATTGTGGGGAGGGATAGAAGCAAGATTCATAGCCGAGCTACGAAGATCATAAGTGTTCGGATCATGATTGAATGAGTATCCACTTCTTAAGAAAAATATTTTTAAAAGTCCAGAGGTAGTATAAAGGAATTAAGAAAGAGTGGGAAATTATTTTCATATCGCCTTTTTTCCAGATGATTCTAAAAAAATGTTTTTGAAGTATCAGCAAAGGTTGTGTTTTGTTTTTGTATGTACCGCCTCAACAAGTTAACCCATACTGCAATTTGTATTGGACCAGGCCATAATAAATCGTTAATAAAAGTTTTCTCCTACAAAATATTCTTAAATGGTAAAGCATTTAGGACTTTTTTACCAGGTATTTTTTTGGAGAAGCAGTATGAGAGCTACAGTTTAGTCTACTATCGATTTCAAGTCCCAGATACTTAAATACCTGTGTATCACCTACAACAAAACAGTTCATTGAGCAACTTATAGTACTATTAAATGTAGTTTTAGAACGAGATTCACAACAAGTATCAGAACTTACAGAACTTACCAAAATGTTGTTGCACCACGAACTATGAAAAGTGAAACCCGGAAGTTGTTAGTTCAAAGCAGGCATATTAAAAAGAACATGATTTTTTTTTGTCGCTTATAACTAGTTTATGCAAGCAGAACCAGTGTCTCAAAATTTCTGGCTCATGGTTAATCTCAGCTGTCAGATCTAGGAGAGAGTTGCTAGAATATGAACAGCCTATACGAGTATCATCATCGGAAAGTCTACATTTCATATTTAAAGTAAAAACAGAGTTAATGTATACTAAGAACAATATTGGTCCCAAAACCGAGCCCTGTGGAACACCAATTCTTGTTTCATAGTACTCACTAAATTTGTCTTCTATTCGAACTAAGTAACTAAGTATAAACCCTCTGCTTCCAGCTTTGTTTAATTTATTTAGCAAGAAGGAATGATCAACAGTATCAAAAGCTTTAGTTATATCAATAAAAAGAGCGGCAGGTTACTTTTTGCTATTGATACTATGATATATTTTACTGCAGAAGCTAAAGATACCATCCTCTCTTGATCTACCCGCTACTGCCTATTGCTAATAAAATAAATATTTTCAAAATATGATACAATTCACTTCTTGATCAGTTTTTCGAAAATTTTTGAAAATACTGGAAGAAGAGAGATAGGCCTATAATTATTAAGTATTTTAATGTCACCTTTTTGAATATAGGTATGACTTCAAAAATTTTTAACATATCGGGAAATTTACCACGGAAGATACTTTTGTTTAATATATGAGCCAAAACATTTACAATATTAAGAGCGTTTCTCTTTATAAAAGAATTTGAGTTGCTAAGGACATAATAGTTTTATAAACCTCAAATGATGAGATAGGTTCATAGAAAAAGCTCTGAGCCTCTGCTCTTGCCCTGTTTAAGCACTCAGTCGAACATCGGCTAGAACTAGAGTTGAGTCCTGCATCAGACATTGTTTCATCCGCAATATTAATAAAATATAAGTTGAAGGTATTGGCTATTTCTGTGCAGTTAGTAATATCCTGAGTATTATGTTTTAAACAAGCTGGTATACCCGTGGGAGCGATTATGTTTTTTTTTTATAATTTACGCCCGCCTAAGGGGTTAGATACCCTTTTAGTGTTGCCAGGACGCGGGCGGAAAGGTAGAAGGAGGAGAAAGGAAAAATTGTTTTTGTAGTGGTTTGAAACTCAGGTGTATTTGGTTTCGATATTAGCTCTCGAGCGGTGGGAGTCCGAATAGGACTGAGAGTTTTTTCTTCACTCAGAGTGATTCGAAGGTTATAATTCACACTTGTTTTTTGTGCTTGAAACTCTACAGCAGCCAAATATACGTGTCAGTGTTATGCTCATTAACTATACCCATTCTTCATTGCATTTCAAGAGCAATTTCTTTACAAATATTAGCCCTACGAAGATGATTATTATGTGGGTGCTTTTTACATTTTACTCTCAATTTGTTTTTTTCGTTTATTTTATTATTTTGTTTTTTTTGCATGTCTTATTCACTGTCACCCAACTCATTTCAACATGTTTGAGAAGTACGAGTATATTAGAATACAATTTGAAAAGCAACATTAGGATCACTTATTATCCATATGTCTGACCACATTACTTGAAATAACCGAATTTTTAGATATGTGTGATTCACGGTTAATAAAGATTTTGTTATTAATACTCTGTATCTTCTTAGGATGAATGAATAAACTAATCATGGAATGATCAAAAATTCTGAAATCAGCAGTGCTACTAACTAGAGAGTAGTTTGAATTGCATTCAAGCCAACAGAATATATGATCAATACAAATATTGGAGGGTTGTCTTGTAGGAACTTTTATACAAGACTCTAAACCATTACCACCCATTAAAAATTGGTACGTTAACACAATAGGGGATTCGGTTAGGATATCCAGATTTAATATCAATAGTGTATTAATAGTGCAAATAACTTTAATCATATCCGAACACCTAAGATCCAAACAGTCACATCCACTTACACAATTACTGGACTTATTATTTATATAAACAACGACATGACCTGCAGTGTATGAGTTATTACACTTCGTATAGCTCTTGTACCCTGGTATTTCATAAGCATCCTTTTCATCATCGAAGATCAAGATTTCGGTGAGAAAAATCGAATCAGCCTTAGAGATCAGAGATCAACATTTTTTCTTAAGCTACGTATATTCTGATGTATTATAAAAAAAATCATTGAATAGTTGCTCACAACGAAAAACACTACTACAATCTCATTATCAAATCGGCAAAAAGGAGTAGTTAGGTTGTTATAAGAATCATCAATAGATTTTTTTTCTTTTTTAATTTCCTTCGCTTTCTTGAACAAAGCTTTGTTAAAGTGCGTAAGACTCTCATTGATGAAAATTGGTCTATTTCCATTTCCTTCGCCGAATATTCACGAGGTTAATTTAATTTTCCTCATTCCTACATCATTATTATGTTCCTCTTAAGCTCTATCGATATTCTTTACACAAACAATGTCCAATGTCTTGATACGTGTACAGGTACAAGTATGTTGTTATCATTGTTTCCAGCTGATGCACTCTTGATTGTTTTTACTTAACATGATTTAGGGGAAGGTCATGTACCTTGGACCGAGTGCCAATTCCTGACAATTGACTGAACATGTTGCAGCAAGTTCTTTAATACATTTTGCAGTATGTCTATGGGACTCATTTCAGTTTATGTTCATTTTTCGCATAACACGGACGTCCAAAAAAAACAACGTACAATAATATAAATTACACACTCTAAAGTATTATTTTTTGTGTTTTTGTGAAGTGTTCTATTAATTCAGTTATTATATTTCTTATAAGTTACTGGTTTTAATGTGTAAGTTTATGTACAATATATATTTCAAAATTCAATATTTTATTTGTTACAATTCAAGAAAATAATATGTTAAAATTTTGTATTTTTAAAAAAAGTGTAGTGAATGTACATAGGATCTATATCTATGCATGTACTTTGGACCGGTCCAAGGTACCTACATGCTTGTCGAATTTTTTTTTAGAATTCTGTTTTCCATTTTCCTCAGGAAAAATGCCAAGGAGTAAGTCAGGCGTAAAAAAACCAGCTGTTGACGTTGACGCTTTACGACGAGCTGTGGATGGGCAGTGGAAAATCCATGTTCACTGCAGAAAATATGTTTAACATTTCCAAAATCACTTTAATGCGGCACATTGCCAAACGAACTAAACTATGGAACCTCCAAGTACTTGTGCACATGGATTTGTATAAACCCCCCAACCCGAAGGTAGCAACCACAATATTACTGGTTGTGGCCAACCTGACCCTAAGTTGTGAGGTATTGGACCGCCCGATAATTATAGCTTCGAATCACCCGGAGTGAACAAAAAAATCTCCGTCCTATTCGGAACCAAATACACCTGAGTTTCAAACCACTACAAAAACAATTTTTCCTTTCTCCTTCTACCTTTCCGCCCGCGCCCATGCAACAGTAAAAGGGTATTTAACCCCTTAGGCGCGCGTAAATTATAAAAAAAAAAAAAGACATTGCCAAACACAAATCATCGAACCATTTTGATTTCGTTTATGATAGCCGAATCAACCACCGCCAAATATTTTCGCCTGAAGAAGAAGATCTCCTAGCAAAGTATGTTATACAGGCTTCCAAACAGCACTACGGGCTACCCAGGGCTGAATTAAAAAAATTGTCTTTTAACTTTGCTGAAAAAAATAACAAATCCATTCCCAAAAACTGGTTTGAACAGGGTGCAGCTGGTAGGAACTGGCTTAACTTATTTCTCCAACGTCATCAAACAATTGCTCTTCGAAAACCCGAGGCAACTAGTCTTTCTAGAGCTACCGCTTTAATGAAGCCAACATAAAAACATTTTTCCGGAATTACAAAGATTGTTTATCCCGATACGGCTTTACACCTGAGCTAATATTCAATATTTAGCTCTTAATTTAGTTTCCAGCTTCAGGTTATTCATTTAACAGGTAATTCTACGGTTCATGTTCAGCCTAAAACTCTGGCTTAGAAAGGTGCCAAACAAATAGGAGGTGTAACGTCAGCAGAGCGAGGATTAAATATTACTATGATCGCTGCAGTGAATGCGATCGGAAACCACGCGCGTCCAATGCTAATATTCCCGCGCGTAAATTTCAATGGAGCTCCTGCAGGAACGATTGGAGGTGCCAATCCCAGTGGTTGGTCCACTGAGCTGTTATTTTTCGAATACTTAAAACATTTCATTTCATTTGTTAAACCAACAGAAGAAAATAAAGTGCTTTTAATAACGGACAACCACAACACTCATATCGCAATTTCGGTAATAGATGAGGCAAAAAAAAAACAATGTTATTTTGCTCACACTTCCGCCTCATACCTCTCACAAATTGAGCCACTGGATAGAACAGTGTTCGGAGCTTATAAAACGTTCTATAATAAAACCTCAAACGATTGGATATTGTCTAATCCTGGAAAGCCAGTATCGATTTATGATGTAGCGCAAATAGTTGGAAAGGCTTAACCGAAAGCATTTACCTGCCAAAATATTACGAACGGTTTTCAAGTAAGTGGTATTTGGCCGCTGGATGAAAATATTTTCGGTGATGACGAGTTTTTGTGATCATACGTAACTGATAGGCCTCTCGATACTGAACCTTTAAGTGAGCCAGGAATTTTATTAATAACAACTGAAATCGAACCTTCAACATCTAAATCTGCAGTAGCTCTTTCTAATAAGATGCCGTTTCAACAATCTTCAAAAGTTGTAATTTCGCCGGTGCAAATAAGACCATTCCGTAAAACTGCACCCAGAAATTCGGCCAAAAGTGGTGCACGTAGATTGGGGAAAAGCAGAATCCACTCAGATACCCCTGAAAAAGAGGAAATTCTAGCTAATCAAGTAGCAAAGAAGACATCGAAAACATTAGCCAAAAAAGTGAAAAAGAAATTGGTAAACCATAATTCTTCATCTTCAGAAAACGAAAACGAACCCCCAGCGGTCGGAATCGGACGCCATCCTAAATCGAGAGCAGCAAAGTAAAGGGCACAAGATTTTCTCGCCAAAGATGCTAATGATCCAAATGATGATCATGATGATTTCGACGCCGAAATTGATTGGTCGATTTCGGAGTTGCTTACAGCTGCCAGAAAGGCATATTAAATTTCTAACGTTTTTTTTCTTATTTGTTCTTTTATTTTCAGTTAAATGTACTTTTTAATGAATTAATAAACGGATTGAATTTTTTTAATGAAATAAAGTAGTATTTTCACTACATCATTTGAACACAATTGATTTCGGTCCAAGGTACATACACTAACAAGGTACATTCAGTGTATGTACCTCGGACCGTTTGAGGTTTCCTTGCAAAAAAGTTATTTTAATATATACTATTGAATATCCAAAATAATACACATTTAACATTAACAATGTTGCGGTAAAAATAGTAAATTCCGGTCCAAGGTATATAACCTTCCCCTGATGTCATCATGCGTTATGTTTACATTCAGACTTTGCAAAATCTTGACGGCTGAGTTAAGTATATTAGCACTTTCATCATTCGGCATACCAATGATATCAATGCACTTATTCAAAAATTTCTGTTGGAGAACATTAACAATGCGTTGAAGTTTATTGACCCTTTCAAGCAGTGTTATGTTCTCACTTTGAAGAACATTGATTTCTTCCAAGGCCTTGTGATTCATTTGTTGGAGAGAGATAATCTCTCTGTACAAAACGTCCAATTTTTTTTTTTTTTTTTTTTATAATTTACGCGCGCCTAAGGGGTTGATACCCTTTTACTGTTGCCAGGGCGCGGGCGGAAAGATACAAGGAGGAGAAAGGAAAATTGTTTTTGTAGTGGTTTGAAACTCAGGTGTGTTTGGTTTCTATGTTTGCTCTCCAGGGGTGGGAGTCCGAATAGGACGGAGAGTTTTTTTCTTCACTCAGAGTGATTCGAGATATAATTCCCAGTATTTTTTTCATTGCTTGAAACTCTTATAACAGCCAAATCTACGTGTCAGTGTTATGCCTTCACACGCAGAATTTTTTTTTGTCTGAGTTCCAATTATACAATGAAAATCTGATTTTTGCCATGGGCAGGATTCGAACCTGGACCCTCCGAGTGAGAAGCGTTTGTGATAGTTGCAGGAAGGCTGTGTTGGGAAGATTCAGTTGGTGATGAGGAGATGGAGGAAGAATGTGACGCATCATCAGCTGTTGATTGAGCAGATAGCTGAGAATTTTTGTCGTGTTGTTGGATGAGAGGCGGTGAGCCTAAAGATTTACGTCTTTGTTTCTCACAAGAAGCACATCTATATGGCAAATTATTATTCTTTATGTAGGCCCAGTCACCATCTTGAATATTAAATATTTTGGGTGGAAGAAAATTTTAAAATGTTTACACTGAATTTTTGTACTGAGACAAAAATTGCAAGGCATTTTAAAGTGAAGACAAACTAGCACACTTGAAAAAAGCGAGAGATTACTATGTGATGAAGGTAAATATTAATGAATGAATGAATGAATGCTTTCTAAGCAAAGCGGAAGACTACTGTCACCACTGATAGAATAAACGAACTGAATTTTGTCACGTTTGTATGATTCATTTCCTATGTAGTGCAAAAGTAAATGCACCTTTTTTCGGCTGGATTTTGAAATAATGTGATAGTTGTCTCAAATCTACGAGTATTTATCCAGCGACTCCATTTAATCTTTTTCTCGAATAGTTGGGTACATATTTTTTTTTTGTTCTATCCTTGTTAGATAAATTAAACGGGCTTATTCTTCATTAGTTTGTGAGACTTTATTATTGAGATGTTAACAGTTCGCTGTATTGAAATGTACTGCTTGTACTAGTCAACACCTGATTACTAACAAGCAACTTTGTGCGAGAGAGGGAGAGCTTGTGTTAACAAGACACAACACATATACCAAAAACAGAAAGTTTTATGGTTCGATGATTCAAGTTCTATTTATGGATAAGGACGTTGAATTTGAATTTTGCTTCAACGACAGCAAACAGTATTATGATATGGAAGCAATAAATTCTACTCGGTTGGATTTCCCAATTAATTATGCTTTTAGCGTCCGAATTTAATGAGTTTAATATACGCTGCCATTAGCATTTTACAGCTGAATGGCAAGGAGCCTAGTGTCGAGTGTCATTGAAGACCCGACTCGCTCAAGTTTAGGTGGAGACAAGACACAATTTCGAAGTGTTGAGCTGGCGGCAAAATGTACTGCGAATTGATTTTTCTCATTCAAAAAGCTGACGGCTGGAATGTCCTAAATATAATAACATTAGGATGAAGGATCTGGAATGGATACCATATCGTGATGAAGTTTGATAACTTATATCACTACACGCGTATATGACGAGTCCGCGGTGAGAGAAGTATAATGCCACCGGTTCATACCAATTCAGTTTTAGACCTGAGTTCTCCGAGAGATGTTGGCGAAAAGATTTGGCCTGTATATATGTGGCCATACGCAGAGTAGTGATTAGTTCTTAGACCGCATGTATTGGATATATCCACTCTAAATACCCTATTAGCAACAAAAAAAAACGCAAATACCAATGATGGTAAATAAGGTTATGAAGAGGTTGGTTTATCGAATCAAATTGATATATGTAGGTTCTATGCCATTACTAAGTCATTGTGCACGCTTACTAGTATGATCCAGTCCCTAAAGAACTGTACTTGTCATCGAACGTTAGCACCCCATTTGAAAGCCCGAAACTTGGTAAGGACACTTTTCTTATAGAAGCGAAGTAAATTCTTGGCGTGATTATAAAAACCAGCCTGTAGGTATATCATATATGATATGTTGGAACATTTATGCTTATAGGAATATTCCTGTCAGTTACTTCTGCATTTGTTCATGCTGAAAAGTTCTCCATGCTTGTTCGACACAATAGACAACTGAGCTCATATGGCATTTTTGAATAAAAATTTCACTTGTAACAATATTATTTCTATACGGAAAACCTCTCCAATTAAACTTGATCGCTCTTTCGACTCCTTCAGCTCCCACTAATAGATCTTACCTGAATGAAAATTGCGGCGTATTGGTGACAATGAAGGGTAGGATATCATATCATATCATCGTATAATAAATATGATCTTTAAAAATTTATGAACAATTTAGAAAAAGGCTGCATTGCCAGGTGTAACAAAAAGTGCAAAAAAAAAACAAAACTGAGCAAGAGGTATAATGCTGGAGGAAGATTTGTAAACCTTGCAACATTTTAAAATTAATTTTTCCGTGATAAATGATAAAAAATAAAATGCGATGTTATCATTCTTGGAACTTTTGTCTGCTTGTTGTTTATTTACGCCATTAATTATTCAGATGACCCTTTATTTAGAAATTACGTATCTGAAGTAATATTTTGTTCTTTTTTCGGCTCAATTAATCAAAATATATAGTAATTCTATGATTTATGATTCAATTTATCTTTGAAAAATATATAAAGAGAACGTGAACTTCGAGCAGTCCAACAGCGTGTCTCCCTTTGAGTTAGAAAGAGCTGATTCAGGACAGAACGTAGGTGCAGCTTATCATCTTGAGTGTTTAAAGTTTTTTTGGCAAATGCAAGAAGGGCAGGACATTGGTCACTAAGGGTACTTAACAACTGATGACATGAGGTTCACTAGTTTCAAATTCAGAGTCTTTAATATTTTCATGTCACTAACGACTACGTTTCGTTCATTAATTTAATTTTTCTTATGCATGTCGTGCCAGTGAGACGACGAAATGAAAAAAAATATTGCTTCTATATCCGTGTCGGTAATTCAAGACCATAATTAATCATTTCATTAGGCTATACGTTCCTATATGTTTGATGAATATGTGATTTCAATTGGACGGGTCCACCAGCCACATATTGTTCAACCCCCAAAGGATGAGCCTGGAAGCTACTCCAAATTAAACTTGAACACACACACACCAAATGAAACATTGTAACTTTTTCTGGTTGGGAAAAAATTACCAATAACCCAACCGTTTATAATAGCCGTTCAACTAAGACTGACAATATACTTTTTGTGCACGCATTGTAAGATAGGAGATAGAGAGTACAAAGAGGAATATAAAATGAATATGAATAAGGTAAATAATATGAATATGAATATGAAATATGCTCGTATCCAGAGCGTACGATAAACACATCACGTGCCCCCATCATCCCACTTGCTGAGGACGAAGTTCGGTGATCGTTCTATAAATGGTCTAGCTCATTCGATTTAAAGCCTTTAGCTTTATGTCAACAACTCAGACATTTTACACGATTTTCAGGCGAAAAAGCGATATTAAATTGCTGGGAGATTGGTTGAATTAAGAAAAATAGTTATTGAAGATTGGGTTCAGCGCATTCACTCCTGCAAGCGGTTCCTTGGAGATTTCCTTGATTTCTTAAACAAATGCCTTTTTTTTTAAATAACATATTGGGCACGTCGAATGAAGAACAATTTATACTACATTTTATTCTTAACAATGGTTTGCGAGATTCGTTAACAATTTATAAAATAAATAAATTAAAATTCAAATATACGATACAATCCGGAGCATTGTATATTTTCATTTAATATAAATTTAATACCGACGAGCTTCTAATTGATTTCTAATTCTACTTATTTTCTAGATTCTGGATATGATAAATCCTAGACAAATTGAATTTATAAGCCTTGGCGATCTAAAAAGGTGCAAGCTTGCAAGCTTATTTTTTGATACATTTTTCAACTTAGAAAAATTTTTACAACACGAACAACGAGATCCCCTGTCAGCTGACCATGATGGATACGTAAGTTTCTATAATAAATGTGATATACAGATACAAGAGTTTTGCAATTCTGCGTATAAAAAAAGTGTAACAACATTTTTATTTGAATTTTCCTTTCATTATATTTTTGAATCACTATCAATTTCTGGCAACGCCGTACATTGCAGAAAGCTCTTGAAGCAGATGACCGTGTGTTATAAAGCTCTGGTGTGATGAATACAAAAGCTACTCCATGTACAAGCATCAGACACAACTATCAGTGGGAGCACCATGGTTCTACACTTTCACCTCTGGAGACAATCGAAGAAAGTACCCAAATGAATTAAATAAATAAATCGGCTAAGAACAAACATAATTGTTTTTTTCGTGCTTTTGGCTTACAAATTCTGATCCCGCACCCCAAACTCCGCTTCTAACAAAGATCTACCAAAAGGACCACCAGGGGTATCTTTTAACTTAATAAAAAAAACCCTCGGTAACAATCTACATACTTGGAAATAATATCGAACGGTGAAAACCGGAGAGCATATATTGATACCGCAGGACGGACGAGTGTATCCGGCCTTCATCTTTTTGAACAAATCGTACGTAAGCAGTTATGTGCTGATGTTTGTCTTACTGAAGGAAGTATCCAGCGTGGAGAAGTTTTCATGGCTTCCACAATAATTATATTCGGCAACCGACTCAGACCAATCTCATTTGTCGTACTCTCGAAGACGAAAGAAAACAGAACATTGATGGATATTGACTTTCTTGGGGAAAATGTGGTCGTTTTGAATCAGGAATAAAGATGTTGGTAATTTCAGGACAACCTAAGAAAACACTTAATTTTATCGATTCATCCGAAAATATCATTACTCCATCTCAAACCATGGATATTAACGAGGCAATCAATTGTTTAACGAGTTTCTGCCAATTTCACCGCTACAAGAACTCCCCAGGGAAACAACCAAGGGTTAGGCTCATGTGCACCTTAGAACGAAAAGGAACGGGTTTCAACAAGCGCAGCTTATAGTCGAATAACACCACTCCAAATGACTCCTGTTACGGACCAGAACCGTGGCAAAAACTTTCTAATAGTGTTTTCCAAACCAACTTCAGGCTATTAATAGTATTTTATTTTCAGGAGTTCGTTATCTAATGAGATAACATATAAAGGAAAAGACAAGGAATACGATTATTTCATAAAAATACATAAAAGAGGTGAACACATGTATATTGATGAGTTCGGTACTGAATTTAAAATGATTTTAATTGACTAATCCTGACAGAAGTTGAAAGAGTCGATCTAAGCATTTCAGAAAAGGATCAATTAAGCAATTTGCTGCCAGAATACCGGATAGCATTCGAGCCTCTGGCAGAACCAATAACATGCGCCAAGTACTGAATCCATAAAGGGAATATCCATTCAAAAATACTGCAGGGAGATGTAGCAGGGAAGAACAAACTGCTTTCGATATACTGAAATAGAAATTGGTATTAGCACCAGTACTCCAAAGAGTGTGTGAAGAAAAATTTGTTTATCTAAAAACAGATGCTTGCAGCTATGCCATATGGGCGGTGTTAGTCGTATGGAAGGAAGATGAACACTCAATGGAGTATATTTCTAGATTACTAATAAATGCAAAGCGTAATTATTATGAAGCTTTAGCTATCATCTCGGCTGTCAATAAGTTTTGCGGATATAGAGAAAGATCCAAAATTATTTTTTTAACCGATCACCTACTTTTAAGATGGTTAATGACACACAAATCCCCAACCGACAATCTACTGGGTCTTGCAGTATACAATATTGCAACCGCGTGTACTCCATGTAACACGAGCAAAGTTGCATATGCGTTATCAAGACCACCTTGCACATATCTTCAGCACAGCATAGAATCATACATAATTTGTAATGTGCAAATAGACATCCCTGCGAGAAGACTAGATAAAATCCGAAAAGCACAATAGCATGACCCTGTCATTTAAAGGGTTTTCCAATAGGGACTTAACAACTTTGAATTTAATTTGTGAACGCACTCTTTCACTAATCATCAAACTGTCACTGTCAATTTATTCAGTAAACTCAACATTTTCATCATGGGAAAGTACATGAACGAGCAACGTTCTACCGAAATTCGGAGTCTTTGACTGCAACTTTAAGAGCGTTAACTCCGATTTTCGGTCGTAATTCTCGCCCTAGTAGACAGGCAATAACAAGTTTAGTGCAAAAATTTGAGTCTACATATTCGTTGTGTGATGTTACCGTGTCAGTGAGACAACGGGTTGGTCGAAGTGTCGAAAATATCGCTGCCGTTCAGGCGTCCGTACAAACGAATCAAATCAGTCAATTCCACGGCGTTCTCAAGAATTGGGCATCGCTCAGACCACATTATGGCGTATTTTGCGTAAGCATCTTGGTTTACACCCATATAAGACCAAGCTGACTCAAGAATTGAAGCCGATGGACCATTTGAAGCGACGTACGTTCTCCTATTGGGTTCTGGAGAAGATGCGCCAAGATGATGAATTTCATCGCAAAATCATCTTCAGTGACGAAGCTCATCTGTCTGTGCTTCGTAAATCACCACTTCATCCACAAAAAATAACTGTTTGGTGCGGCTTGCATGCCGGCGGCGTTATTGGGCCATATTTTTTCGTCGACGATAAAGATCGTCACGTTACTGTGAATGGTCAGCGTTATCGCGCCATGATCATCGATTTCTTTTGGCCCGAATTGGAAGATATGGACTTGGACGACATGTGATTTCAACATGATGATGCCACAAGCCACAGAGTAGACGCTACAATCGATTTATTAAAGAGTAAGTATAGTGAGCGTGTTATCTCAAGAAATGGGCCAGTCGATTGGCCGCCTCGTTCGTGCGATTTAATGCCGCTTGTCTATTTTCTGTGGGGCTACGTTAAGTCATTGGTTTATGCCAACTCGCTGACGACGTTGGAAGAGCTCAGGGCCAACATTGAACGCGAAATAGCGGCCGTTTCGGCCGAAATGTGTGCCCGAGTCGTTGAAAATTGGGTGCAACAAATCGACCGCTGCAAACGTGCTCGCGGTGGCCATATAAACGAAGTCGAGTTCCATTCATAAATGTTTTTATTGTACTTCAAGCCGATAATAAAGTTTTTGAAATATCTCAAATGGTTTCCGTTTTATTTAAAAAAAAAAGTTGTCAAGTCCTTATTGGAATAAATTATCATTGTTCGTGTCACAAGACGAACACATACTACGCTAGACGTCTAGAGGCTACATAACGAATGAAGGTGTGGTCTGCATCTGATGCAGATAATGCGCAGGTCGTAGTGTCAACTCAAGAACGTCAGGATATCCTCCGGAAATTCTACGATTGCAGAACACTAAGGTGCGAAGCGCACTGTTACCCGTAGCTCAACTGTTTTGATGAAATTGAAAATCTTTCTGGTGGAGGTTTTGAGAATTTCCCCAGGAATTAAAATGTCTCTGAGAATGTGTCATCTCCATAAGCTACTTAGACGCGTTCAGAGAGACATAAGCGGCATTCCGTTTCCTGGAGAAGACCTATTTCCTGCAGGTAATATAGAAATACAACCAGTCTTCTGATATCATCACTTTTAAGTTGATGGGATTCTATTGATTTTTTGTGAAAGGGTTATATGGCTCTTTTAGCCTGTCGAAGACCTGCGATGTTTTCCCAATGGGATATATACAATTTGTTCGCCCAATTCTTTATTGTTGCGTTAATTCCTGAATTCGAGATATTACAGCTGAACCGTTCCTAGCGAGTTCGTCGGCTATTTCAATTCCGTCAATACCTATATGACCAAGTATACACCAAAGTTTTACTTTGTTCTTATAGGAGAGATCTTGTATGACGGCAAGTCCATATGACTTTAGTCTCATTAGTAATTTTGTTATAAATAAAGGGTGTTTTTTTAGAGGCTTACTTTTTAAACTTGCAACACTGTTTCTACAGATGTTTCTGTAGTTGATTTGTGGTTAGTACGTATGCCATTTTTCGATGAATAGATTAACGTCAGAACAACGCCTGCAAATTGTGCAAACCTATTTGGAAAACCATGGTTCGGTTCGCCAAACTATTCGTGCGCTACGTCCATTTTACGGTAGACATAATCGTCCATCTGAGCAACTTATTCGAAACACAATAAATCCTTTTCGACCCACGTACACTCTAGTGGATAATACGCATCCCTAAAGACAACAAGTAGTGTGAACAGAAGAAGTTATTGCCATTGTGGAGCGCGTTGTTGAGGAGATTCTGAATGAGTCGTTTCGCCATCGTGCAAGGCAATTGGAGATATGGCCGTCCACTTTGTGGAAGATTTTACGGAAAGATCTTGGCTAAGATGCAGTTTGTGCAAGAGTTGAAACCGCGTGACCAGTATACTCGTCGTAGGTGCGGTGAATGGGCCGAAAACATGATTCAGCTTGATCTTCATTTTCAACGCAAAATATTGTTCTCCGATGAGGCCCATTTCTGGTTAAATGGATATGTAAACGAACAAAATTGCCGAATTTGGAGTAGATAAAACCCAGAAGCCTTTGTAGAGACGCCCTAACAACCATTAAAACTCACTTTAAGCTTTATGAGCTGGTGGAATCATCGGCCCATATTTCTTTAAGGACGATGCCGGTCAGTACGAGTATGTTACCGTCAATGGAAACATGATTTCTGACTTCTTCGTTTCTCAGTTGAATGGCATTGACGTGACAGAGCTTTGGTTTCAAAAAGATGGCGCAACATACCACACGGTGCACGACACCATCAATTTATTGCGGGAAACATTTGCTGAGCGCATAATTTCGCGTAATGGACCTGTGAACTAGCTTCCCCGATCCTATGATCTCACAACTTTAGATTACTTTCTTTGAAGGTATGTGAAGTCACTAGTCTATGCCCACTTGAGTGTTAAGTTCTTAAAAAAAAAAAAAATAAACTTTTAACGATTTGTAAGTCAAAAAACTCAGGACCGCAATAAGCGCAACACGCTGATGTTAGAGCGGGAGATGAGGTTCTGGTTACAATGCATGTATTATGTCAATCTCCAAAGAACACCATGTCGAAGTTTATTCACAGTACGTATATAAAGTTGCCCACAAAGTCGACCTAACTGTACTATTGAATGCTATCACGCTTGAGCTATAACGAAGTGTGTATAAGCGAGCAATGATGCCGCACCAACACGAAGATTGCGAAGAATAGGACGGCCCATAAGACTTTCCATAAGATCTCCTGTTACTTGAAAGTTTCAGAGGGGGAGAAACATGTAGATGAAGGATAAAGTCTGGGGTGCCCAGGATCAGAATTTGTAAGGCAAAATTTGAACAAAAAAACAAACAATTATGTTTGTCCTTAGTCAATTTATTTATTTAATTCACTTGGGTACTTTCTTGAATTATCTATAGAGGCAAAAGTGTCTCAAGAGAATTGTCGATGTATGTGCGTTGGATTGCATTCTTCGCAACAGAGCTTTATAACATACGATCATCTGCTTAAAGAGCTTCTTGTAACATACGGGATTACCAGAAAATGATTTTTTTTAGACAGTAGTAACTCAAAAATATAATAAAAGGAAAATTCTAATAAAAATGTTATTTGTAGTTGTTACAAAAGTAATTTATATCAATTAAATGATTAATCGTAAAAACAGATTGAAGTGTTCCAAAAAAAAAACTTTTCGAAATAATCAATATAATCGTATGAATAAGTACTCGTATATTGTGACTTTTGCGAAATATGGCTTGCTTTTTACGGAGTAAAAATATCATAGCTTTCCATTTCCAAGTTCAATTAAAAATATCTCGTTTCATTTCATGTTTTCAAATCATAGCATATTGTATATCAAAGTTCTTGACTCAAATTGCTTTCCCATATGTTTACAATTTCTGATTGTTCCAAGTTGTTAAATTGACTGAAGTGCATCGGAGGTAATTCTTTGTATGTTCTTTATTGCTAGTAAAGATTTATTTTTTAAGCATTTTAATTGGATTAAGTTTACTCTTGGTAGAATACTACAAACTATCTTGTGCGTTGTATTACAAATAGTCTTACAATTATATCAATATAGCTTATAATTATTTGTGGTGGTGTTATCATACAAATGCGGCATAACACAATCCTTTTTTAACAAACTCGCATTCTTCTGTGTAACAAATATAGTCCAAGCCTTAACGCTTAAGAAATGAAGATAGAACAAAGATGTTAAAAACAAAATAACCAAAATAGATTCAGCAAGATAAAGAAATCCTTTCGCTTTTTTTTTTTGATTTTTTGGCAATATAAAATATTAGTAATGAGAGAAGGGAGTTGTTAAATTTTGCAAGTAGTTTAAATATTGATTCCGATAATAAAGACTTAACCTACATACGAGACGTATCTTGGTAAAGTTTCCCAAATGAATAGATCTAATGTCAATCAATTGTGACCAATTGTCTCAGGGACCAAGTGTTGAGACATGCTGATGATTTGGCTGTAAAAGATCCTGCTATTCGCTTAGTTGATTGAAGGTTCAAAAGGAATATAATTATACCATTCTTCATGAAAGGAGATGTAGGTAATAGTCATTTGTTGAGCTTAGCTGTCTATCCGAAAGCTAAAAACTACGAGACATTTCAATAGAAAAAGACTAGACAGCAACTAAAATAACAACATTTTTGGAAAAGATTCTGAGTATAAATGAGGAAGGACAAAAAGATAAAAATGTAGAAAAGTATGTTGCGAGGCATTGTAAGTGCACCTGCAACTAATAGTTCAAATGAAACAAGCACCAACTAAGAAAAAGTGAATTCAGTTCGCGCAAAAATCACTATCGCTAGGTTGTAATTAATGTTGAAGAACAACAAAACGCAATAAAGCGTCAACAACATCGTGGTCAATGAGCATTTTGGACAAAGGTTAATAGAAGTTTGAAAAAGTTCTAGGGAAAAAATTTAAAAAGCGACTTATGCTATCTCCTAAGTTCTTGCTGTTTCTGCAAGTCGTATCTGCTCGGCGGAGTTCTTTCTGCACACGGGTTAGAAACTCAATAATTCCCGCCCCATTTTCCTCTGATTGTAACATATGTTCGACGAGGGACTGTGGACTCGATACGTTTCTTCTTCTTTCTGCGAAACGACTGCAATAAAATATTCCATTCTCCGCTTCTTCGTCGTCATTTGGACAATTTGGATACAAGGAATAGATATCGTATCATCCAAAGCAGTACAGATATTTACGGTAGCCCCGTTACTGTATAGGAACTGCGTGAAGTGTCAGTTGCAGCTCCCATGTGTCCAGTTTGCCCACACGTCTATAGACAGAATTAATTTACAGGTCCATCGGCTTGTTGTGGTGTTGTGCCACCTATTCTGTCACCTAGTTATTAAGGTCATCCTTTCCTCCTCTTTAATCCTTTTCATTTAATGCGTTTCTATGTGGCGATTGGACGCAATTTCATCCGCGAGTATGTCGATGGGTACCATTCAAGCTATAACATATGCTGCTTCATCCAATATCGTTAGAAGGCCACATATCGTCCTTAATGCGCATAGTCTGTATGCCGATGATGATTTTTTCTTAGCATCCTGTCTGACTAGTGCCGTCACCCAAACCGGGGCAGAACCGAGCTGATCACTCTGGAAAGTAACACCCTTCTAGAGTAACCAGGTCCACCGATATTTGGTAGAATTCATGATAATGTCGCTTGTATTAAAGCTGCCTTCTCGCTGGCATAGAAGACATGTGGTGCAAACTGCAGTCTGTTATCTAACATTACTTCTAGGTATTCCAGTGCTTCTTTAGACCGAATTGTTTGCCTTTCAACCCGGAAGGGTTCATATTCCACGGTCATACGACTGATTGTTAAGATCGCCTCAGTTTTGTGGCCAGCAAGTTCAAGCCCAGCTGAATATAGCCAATATTTTATTTGCGCAATAGCAGCACTTGTAGCAGATTCTAGTTCGTGAATGTGTTTGGCGACCGTAACAATGGCAATGTCATCATGTGTTCGCTGCCAAAGGTTCGGGCACACCGCGTCGAACTGCGAAAGGCAGCCTCGATGCGTGAAGTGCGGAAAGAACCACAAATCCGAGGAATGTGCTCTAGGTAAAGACGGAGAGTCTGAAAAAAGCCAACCCTCTTGTGCGTTATGTAGCAACACGGGACACACCGCAAACTATCGGGGTTGTCCCAAATTTCAATACATAAAAAAAGTAAATCTGGCTCGGCAGCAGAAAGTGGAAGTTAAACGACCACTCGTGCAGGTACAAACACCAGCCGTTATTCCCCACATTACCTACGCCTAAATGGCGGCAGTTAGGGGTAATACGGTACAAAAAACAAAGGTAGCCTCTCAGGCCCCAGCGCCTAGAGCAGCTGAACCGGTACCTGACATGCTAGCAATCTTACACTCAATTCAGGGGCAGATGGCCCAGCTTCAACGTCAGATAACAGAATAAGCTACGCGGGTAGATAAAATATACGCGCTGCTGCCAGGCCTAACGTGCCTACAGTCGTAATGGGTACGTACATGGCGGAGCAGACCCTGAAGGTCTTTGCAGTGAATGTTAATTCACTGATTAGGCTCGAACGAAGAGCCTATTTAAGTTGCTTAAAGACATTCCCCTGATGTGCTTTTGGTTAGCGAAACCCAGCTTACCAAGAGACACAAAATGAGGCACAGAAGATACAAAATAGTACGGAGAAACCGGTCCAACTCCATTCAGGGAGGAGGCGTTGCGATTTTCACGAAAAGGTATACGTTTTAAAAGAGTATACAGTCGTGTAGTACGTAGGTTCCAGGTGCTGGAAGAATGCATCGTTTATATCCCCCTCCGTAGTGGCAAGCGGTTGTACATGGTGTCTGTTTATGCGCCTAAGGCTACTCAGTTCACTTTATTCATCTCAGAGCTCGAGACGCTTTTTCGATTCCTGAGGCTGGAATTGGAAGACAATTATTTTTTTATCGGCGGAGATTTCAACGCCAAACACAGTGATTGGGGAAATAATAAACCAAATACTAGAGGGAACCTACTATTCAGTTGGTGGGGTCAGCACAGTGTGATGTATCGACTCAGGCTTAAGGCCGTCTTTTCGCAGACACGGGTCTTATTTGGATCTTCTGCTGTTCGACTCACGAATACTCGTACAACTGACATGCACTAACCAACAAACTACAAACTGTCTACGCACTTTCGTGTTTGACAGTGACCATTGGGGTTTCGGCACCGAAATTACTGTTCAAATCGTAATTGCGGAATTTGATAAGTTTGTTCAAAGGCATTCCTACAATTATAGTAGGGTGCGTTGGTCACACTTCACCAGAACACCGACTAGAGCACACTCCTCGAATTCGCTCTACTCACCGTCCAACAGAAATCTGTCAAATGAGGAGATAGACAGGTATCTAAGACTAATGGACGAGATAATCAAACGAACAATGGACAAAACGATACCTCGGTACCAACACACTGACGACGAAGACTTATTCCGCAACACAACTATTGACGCACTGCACCGACATAAAAGTAGGCTGCTGTCAAGACTAAAAACCTTGTACAGACCATTTACTGACAGACATAACCCTGAGATTATGACACTGAAGTGTCGATTAAAAACCTCCAAACATTAATAAAGGAAAATTACAGAGATTCTATAAGTTTGTATTGGAACAATAAAATTCGGGCTGTAAATACCAGCAACCCGAATATGTTCCCGCAAATAAATAAAATATTTCGGAGAAATAATCAGAATGGCCTTCCATGTTTTAAAATCACCCGAACGATGAACAACGAACAAATACTGGTAACAGCGGGCATAGGTCCAAATGAGGCTGATGATGATGACAACTTCTTTGTGATCGAGGATCCGCAGGAGTAGGTAGAGGCTATAGGATCGACTTTCCAGGAAGTGTACAAGGCGAATGTTATCATTGGCCTGAACCACGATCTGGAGAATCGAGTCCTTGCGCATCATTTCTACCTTTGAAATGAAATTGTGAATTGGCGATTCGACAGGTCGGGTTTCACCCAGTTCAGCGATAATAATGTCATCACCAACGATAGGGTACTACCCCCATTCATTTCGAAGGAAGGGCTCCAAACGATATTCGATTCACTTAGAAGTAAGAAATTAGTGGGAACCGATGAAATACCGAATATTGTCCTTCGACATCTCCCTCTAGAAGCGGTGAACATTTATACCAGCCTGTTTAATAATGCAATGAATAATGCACATTATCCAGCGCATTGGAAAGCTTCAGTGGTACATCCGATCACCAAAAGCGATAAAGATACTTCCAATGTGGCGAATCTCCGCTCGATTACTCTTCTTCCAAACATCAGTAAAGTTTTCGAGAAGGTGATCATTAGAGTCCTGACTAAGTGGATTGAGGACAAACATATAGTTCCGAATAATCAATTCGGTTTCAAGGCGGGGCATGATATCATTGATGCTGCGTCTAAACTGGTTTCTGATATCCAATGGAAGAAAGGCAAGAAACAGTGCACTGGTGACTGCCTGAGTGACTTAGAGAAGGCCTTCGATAAGGTATGGTTAGAGGGACTGCTCTCCAGCAGACAGTTAATCGTGAAGAATGGCGATGTGACTTCTGCTGGAACATTTAACTTTAAAAACTGTCTGCAACAAGGTGCGGTAAATTCGCCGATCTTGTTCAACATTTACATCAGTGATCTGATAGGTTCACTTCACCATCCCATAGCGTACGCAGACGGCTTAATTGCGTACAGATCGGCTCCAAAGATTGAGGTCATTAATGTGCTTTTGCAGCGTGACTTCGACAAAATTAAGCGATATTGCGATGACTGGAAATTGAAAATCTACTTCCAGAAGTCGGAAATTATTCTGTTTAGGGCGCCTTTGTCTGGGGCCTTTAGGGATACCAGAAAGAATTGGCGACAATTTTCTATCGTCGGACAACACGAACAGCCACTTGCTTGTCGAAATGTAGTCAGATACCTTGGTATCTGGCTAGATCAATATCTGTATTTTAACAAACATATAGATGTTGCTCTGTCCCGAGCCAAAGGTGCTTTTGCCCTTACAAAGGGACTGTTTTATAACAGCCAACTCGATGCGAGGGTGAAGGTAATCTGCTACATGGCCCTTATCAGGCCCATGCTTGTATTTGGATGTCCCGTGTGGTTCAACGTGAGAGCAAGTTTATTGGAAAAGATTCGGGTGTTTGAGAGGGTTTGTCTTAGGACTTGTCTTTGCTTATACAGAACACCAGAGTCTGAGTACATAAAATTCTATCCCAATGAGTCTTGTACAATAGGGCGGACCTAATAAGAGTGGTCAATTTTGTCATTAAGTTGACTCGAAGGCACATTGCAAGAGCAATGATCTCATCGAACAACCTGATCTCCGGGGCTTTCTACCTCTATTATATGTATCACGAGAGAGTTCACCTTGACGGCCTTATTCCTCCAGAAGCGTTCCTCTATCTAGATAGTAAAGGTTTGGTCCAGGACAGATTGGCGATTCCGCCAATGTTCCGTTGCTCGAACAGCTGCGGACAGGCGACTCAGCTACGACAGAGACGTCACACACGGCAGTGCGGAGCGTCTCCGGTTCAGTAGGGCGGTATGCAGTCGCGTCATGAGGGATGTTGCTCGGCAGCACCAACAATTTTGGTGGCTAGTTGAAGGAAGTTTCGTCGTCCAATGCCTCCAGTACTTGGTATCTCCATAGGAAGCAAAGTCGGTCGTCTGACTATTTTATTAGCCTTAGCCGGCTTACATAGTTTTAGGTAGGATTAAGTTAGTTTTAAGAAAAAAATATATAAAAACAGCAAAAAAAAAATGTATATATGCATATACTTATATATTAACTATATAGGTATTATGGATATATATGTATATGTATGTATGTGTGTGTATTAGACGTAAGTAGGTTAAGTAGATTAAGGTTTATTTTTAGGTAGTCTATAAGTTTTTAGTTTTAAGTTTTTTTAATATAAAAAAACAGTCCATTTACTAAGTTTTTACTTAAAATTTATTTTCTTAGTTCTAGTATTAAGTAATGTTAAAATAAATATAAAATTAGACTGTAAGATTCGTCGAAAGACATAGTTTAACTGTTAGGTTTGGCTTAGAGCGCCCGCATGGGGTCAGTAAGATAGAATAAGATTATGTGTAAGTTGTTTAAGCTAATTTTTAAGCATTTTTTTTTATCTGGCATGTAAGAGTAAATTAATTAGTTAAATAAAAATGCATTTAAACTGAAACTGAAATGGCAATATCATCCGACATAGATCCGATATAGACCGACATTTTTTAAAACCGAATTGGCGATTTGATAAGGCTCCTGTGTCTTTAGATATTGACAATAGTCTTTTAATGTCTTAAGAAAGGTTCAAAAGTAGAAAAATCCCCAAAATTATCAGTTTCGTTATTCATTTGTACAATAGTAATAAAAAAAAGCACTACAATAGTGTGATATCAGACTTGTGTGATAAGAATAACTTAATTGCCATAATTCTTCCAACTTCAAGATTTCTTAAAAGTATTTGTACCATACATATTAGTACCCGTTTTTCTTCTTCGCCTCTTTCGCCATCATAAACAAAGTCCGTATATACTTAGTGAGGGCATCGTTGATTTAAATGTCATTTCTCTTGCTGTCCCTACTGTTGTTTTCGCTGCTGCTTCTATTGCTACAATTTACGCAGGAGTTTAGATTATTCCTGCTTTGGGCTTTTCTATCATTATTTGCTGCTTGATAGAGAGATCAGAGAATGTTATGCGGAATATTGATTTAGGGGAAGAGGAACCGTCAGTTGTACTTTCTCCTTTGCTATGCGTTTTCATAATATAGCAATTTTGTGAAGCAAAGGTAGATCCCAGCCAATGCCTCTCAGACAACTCTGATCGGAAGCTACCTGGCTAGGTAGTAGTGTCATCATTCTTTTCCCACCGTTGACTCACCATTTACGTGCGTAGTGATGAAACTCCACCACAGTGTAGCCCCTGTTCCAATCCGTATTGTATCTCTGTCCCTAATATTAAAATCGTGATAACGGGCGATTTCAATATACACAATTCTGGTTGGCTTCAACATTCTGAACAGACATAACCTGAAGAATTGTGTGTTGAGATCTTCGCAGTGGAAAATAACTTGACCAAGCTTGTATATGAGCATACACGAATACCAGACGTTGATGGTCCTACCGTCAATATCCTGGACTTTTTTTTAACTTCTCACCCTGATAAGTACCCTGTTGTAGTTTTTTCCCCTCTAGGCTCGTCGGACCATTGTGTCATATCAGCAAATTTCTCGTAAACCTACCATAGAGTTAGAGAAAAGATTTATAAAGGCAATACGAGAAAGCTAATTGGATCGGACTTAAGAGCTTCTTTAGAAATTTTAACTGGTCGCTATGTTTTCTCGATAAGGACGTGGATGCCGCTGCTGAAATGATCACAGAAACAGACAGGATGACGAGTATGAAATCGAAAGACAAAGCGTAGTACGATTCGAGCAGTAAAGAGGCTGTCACGGTTAGAGAAAAGTTTTTTTGGTCCTACAAGACCGAACTTGCAGAGGAAGACCGAAAAAAATTGAAACGGCCCAGGAATGTCTTTCTTAACTGTTTAAAATTCCTATACGACCAAACACTGAGGTAAAAAATTCTTCAATGTCCCAAAGGTAGTACAAATTTTTGGTCGTTCGCTGGCAAAACCACTGCATAAGGATTTTCGTCAATCCTGCTCTTTAGGACTTTTTCTCAGCAGATGGAAAGCAATATTTGTGCAGCCCGTTCCTAACAAAAAACGCGAATCTTCTTCCCTCACTTCCTAAAGACCCATTGTACTAACGTCCATTATTTCCAAAGTCATGGAAGTATCAGTAATGCTGATAAACCGTCAGCTCATGAAATATCTTGAAAAGCAAAAACTCAATGACCGTACGGTTGTACGGTTGTACGGTTGACCGTTGGTTTTCGTAGCAACTGGTCTACTGGTGATCTGATGGCATGTCTCACTGAAAAGTGGAACCAAGGTGTACATCTGTCTGGCGAAAGAAAGATAGTTGCAGTTGATATTTCTAAGGTATTTAACAGAGTTTAGCATCAGGCTCTTTTGTCGAAAATGCGTGCATTTGGGATCGATGAATCTCTTCTTCAACTGATTAGAAACGGAACGTTCAATTCAAGTTGTTTTAAATGAACGTTGCCACAAAATAAATGCTGGTGTGATCCAGGGCTCCATTCTGTCTCCGACACTCTTTTCAATGTTCATTTATGATCTCTTGCCTGCTACTTCTAGAGTCGTTCGCAGATCTCGGTAGAGAAAAGACGTGTTTCGGCTTTTTCTAAAATAAAATAAAAATTGTGATACAGTTGCTATACGAAAGCAGTTCAATTTTCTTTAACTTACTCGTTAGCTCGGTAGTTAGCGGCGTCTGGCATCGTCTCGTGGTCGTGGACACGGGTTCGAATCCCGGGCTAAGTGTGAACTCTTTTTTTATTTTTTTTTATTTGTTTTTTTTTTTTTCATTTCGCAAATTGTGTGAATTAAAAACAAAAACAAAAGGTGAAAAGAAAGATATCACGTGATGGATGGTGGGGAGCGTTCCGCTCTTCCCATAACGGGACTTATAAAAGGCAACATGACGGTTGCTGGTGCCATGGCGAAAGCCGTAAAAAGAAGGAGTGGGTTGAGAACCCCTCCTAATTTAAGAAAAAAAAAAATAAATGAGTTGGATGGTGATAAAGTTGTAGTCCAGTATGAGGGGGGCAATAACAATTTTGCCTCTCTAGCTTCATCTGAGTCGGAAGACTCAGATGAAGCAATCAATAATATAAAAACCAGCATCCAAGAGCTGGAACAAAAAATGCTTGCTATGAAGCAACGGCAAACTGCACGCAGGCAGAGGGAGCAACAAGAAGCAGAGAGCTCCCAACAGCAAGAGCTACAACAACAACAGCAGCAACAACAAAACCAGCAGCAGCAGAAGCAACAACTGCAGCAAACAATACAGCAGCAGCAGAAAAATCAACAGCTGCAAAAACAACAAAAGCTGAAACCACAGCAGCTGAAAAAACAGCAGCAGCAGCAGCAGCAACAACAACAACAACAAAAACAACAACAACAGAAGCAGCAGCAGCAGCAACAGAAGAAGAAGGAGAAGGTGCCTCCTATCAACACCTATAAATTAGAGGTAAATGAAACCAAGGACCTGTGTAAGTTGGTCATTGGGAATAATTTTAATATAAAGAGATTGGGGAATGATCGCCATGCCATCCACTGTAATACAGTGGAGGGCTACGCGAAAGTGAAAGAGCTCCTGAGGGAAACGACGACGGAGCACTTCTCATTCACACCGAAGTGTGAAAAGCGGCAATCTATGCTGCTGAAGGGGTTGGAACCGTCTTCTGATCCTGAGGAGATCCTGGCACTGCTCAAAGAGAAGGAGTGCGAAGGACTCAAGTTTGTAGGGGTAAAGCCATTTACCACAGCTAGAGCTAGGCGGGAGAAACGGAGTCTGCCGTTCTTCCTGGTGCAACTCAGTCCCGAAAGCCGTCTGGATAGTCTAAGGAGTATCAATGTCCTAGACTACCAGGTGGTTCACTGGGAAAAACTAAAAAGGAGCGAAGGCGTTATACAATGCGTTCGCTGCCAGAGGTTCGGGCACGCCGCGTCGAACTGCCAAATGCAGCCTCGATGCGTGAAGTGCGCTAAGAACCACAGTTCCGAAGAATGTCCTCTGGGTGTTGACGGAGCATCCGATAGGTCGCAGCTCTCGTGCGTGTTATGTGGAAACGTGGGACACACCGCAAACTATCGGGGTTGTCCTAAGTTCGCTGACATTAAGAAAGCAAAACTGGCTCGGCAGCAGAAGGTGGAGGTCAAACGTTCACCTATCAGGTTTCAAACACCAGCCGTCACGTCCCAAATTTCCTACGCCCAAATGGCGTCTGGTAGGGGGGCTACGGTACAGCAAGCGACTGTTGCTTCTCCGGCGCCAACGCCGAGAACAACGGAAGCTGCACCTAACATGCTGGCCATCTTGCTCGCAATCCAAGGGCAGATGGCTCAGCTGCAAAAACAGGTTCAAGAACAGGCCAAGCGGGTGGACCAGATCTACGCGCTGCTGCCGGGCCTAACGCAACACATGTCGTAATGGGTACGCACATGGTGGAGCAAACTTTGAAGGTCCTTGCGGTGAATGTTAATTCACTGATTAGGATTGAACGAAGAGCCGCGATGTTTAAATTGCTACAAGACCAAACTCCTGATGTGCTTTTCGCTAGCGAAACCAAGCTAACCGATAAGCACAAACTGGAGTACAATAATTATATCGTTAGAAGAAGAAACCGGCCCAGATCCAAACGTGGAGGCGGTGTCGCGATCTTCATTAAAGAAGGTATAAAATTTCACAGAGTGTACAAGGGCGTGTTGCGCAGGTTCCGGGTGTTGGAGGCAGTCGTCGTGTACATCCCGCTCCGCAGTGGAAAGCGGCTGTACTTGGCCTCTGTTTATGCACCTGATACTTCACAATCCACTCTATTCATCACAGAGCTCGACACGCTTTTTCGACTTCTGAGGCTGGAATCGGGGGAGAATTATTTTATAATCGGCGGGGATTTCAACGCTAGACACAGAGATTGGGGAAATAATTTGCCAAATACTAGAGGGAACCTACTACTCGATTGGTGGGGTCAGCACGATGTCATGTACAGACTCGGTCTTAAAGCGACGGATAACCCGTCGTTTCCCAGAGGCGGGTCATATTTGGATCTACTGCTGTACGATGAACGCATACGACTGACAGGTACGAATTTACAAACGCTAAACTGTCTGCGCACATTCGTGTATGACAGCGACCATTGCGGTTTTAGCACCGAAATTACAGTTCCCAACGAAATTGCGGAATTGGAGGAGTTTGTCCAAAGATATTCTTACAACTACAGTAAGACTCGATGGACACGCTTCTCCGCAACCTTGACAAGAGCACTCTCCTCGAACACGCTCCACCCACCGTCCAATAGGAATTTGTCAAACGAGGAGATCGACAATTACCTAATAAAAATGGACGAGACAATTAAACAAACTATGGACACTACAATACCGCGGTATCGACGTACGACTAACGAAGACCTGTTCCGCAATTCTACTATTGACGCACTGCACCGACAGAAAAGTAGACTTCTGTCAAGACTCAAAAACTTGTACAGACAGTTAACTGACAGACAAGACCCGGAGATTAGGACACTGAAGTCGTCGATTAAAAATATTCAAACGCTAATAAAAGAGAATTACAGAATTTCTGTAAGTTTGTATTGGAACAACAAGGTTCGGGCTGTAAACACCAGCAACCCGAATATGTTTCCGCAAATAAATAAACTATTTCGGAGAAAAAATCAAAACGACCTTCAGTGTCTTAAAATAGCCCGGACAACAGACAACGAACGGTTACTGACAATAGCAGGCATTGATCCAAATGAGGCTGCTGATGATGACGCCTTCTTTGTGATCGAGGATCCGCAGGAGAAGGTTGAGACCATAGGGGCGACTTTCCAGGAAGTATACAAGGCCATTGATATCATTGGCCCTAATTATGACCTGGACAGTCGCGTCTTGGGGCACGACTTCTGCATTCTAAATGAAATAGGGAACTGGCGATCCGAGGGCTCTGGTTTCACCCGGTTCACCGACGAAAATACGGCCAATAATGTCATTGCCAGAGAGGGTGACCTACCCCCGTTCATTTCGAAGGAAGAACTCCATGAGATCTTCGACACAATCAGGGCTAAGAAATCAGTGGGGACCGATGGTATTCCGAACATCGTGCTTCGACATCTTCCTCTAGAAGCGGTGGACATTTACACCACCCTGTTTAATAATGCAATGAATAATGCACATTATCCAGCGCATTGGAAAACGGCGGTGGTTCAACCTATCCCCAAAAAGGGAAAGGATATATCCAATCCGGCGAATTTCCGGTCGATAAGTCTCCTTCCGAATATCAGTAAGGTTTTTGAAAAAGTAATCAATAGAGCTCTGTCTAGGTGGGTTGAGGACAAACATATAATTCCGGATAATCAATTCGGTTTTAAGGCGGGACATGATATCTCACATGCCGCGTCTAAACTGGTTTCTGATATCCAATGGAACAAAGGCAAGAAACAGTGCACTGGTGCCTGCCTTGTTGACTTGGAGAAGGCCTTCGACACCGTATGGTTAGAGGGTCTTTTCTATAAGCTGACTAGGCTGGGTATCAGTAAACCACTCTTGTACATTCTTTATAATATGTTAACCAACAGACAGTTCATCGTGAAAAATGGCGATGTGACTTCTGTTGGAATATTTCAAATTAAAAATGGTCTTCAGCAAGGCGCGGTCAATTCGCCGATTCTATTTAACATTTATACAAGCGACTTGATAGGTTCACTTCCCCATACTATTGCGTACGCAGACGATTTGGTAGCGTACAGAACAGGTCCAAAAATCGAGGTTATTAATACTCTCTTACAGCATGACTTCGATTAGATAAGACGATTTTGCGATGACTGGAAGTTGAAAATCAACTTTCAGAAGTCGGAAACCATTCTCTTTAGGACGCCGTTGTCTGGAGCCTCTAGGGATACCAGAAAAAATTGGCGAAAGTTCTCAATCATTGGACAGCACGGACAGCCTCTTGCCTGTCGAAATGTAGTCAGATACCTTGGAATCTGGCTAGATCAGTTTCTGTATTTTGGCAAAAATGTAGATGCTGCTCTGGCCAGAGCTAAAGGCGCTTTTGCCCTTACAAAGAGACTGTTTTATAGCAGCCAAGTCGATGCGAGGGTAAAGGTAATCTGCTACATGGCCCTTATTAGGCCCATGTTGGTATTTGGTTGTCCCGTGTGGTTCAATGTACGAGCAAGCTTAATGGAAAAGATTCGGGTGTTTGAGAGGGCTTGCCTTAGGGCTTGTCTTCGCTTGTACAGAACACCAGAGTCGGAGTACAAGAAATTTTATCCTAATGAGGTCCTTTACAACAGGGCGAACCTAATACGAGTGGACAACTTCGTAATTAAGCTGACTCGAAGGCACATTGCAAGAGCAATGACCTCGACGAATAACCTGATATCAGGGGCTTACTACCCCAATTACCTTTACCACGAGAGTGTGCGCTCTGACGGTTTCGTTCCACCAGAAGCATTCCTCTACCTAGATCAGAAAGGGTTGATCCAGGATAGATCAGCGGTCCCGTTAATCTTCCATGTCGCTCGGACAGCTGGGGACAGGCGACTCAACTACAGTAGAGACGTCGCACACGGCAGTGTGCATCGCCTCAGGTTCAGTAGGGCGGTGGGGAATCGCGATAAGAGGGATGTCGTTCGGCAGCATCAGCATTTCTGGTGGTTGAATGACGGAGAAGATGTTTTGTCGTCGTTTCCGTCAATTACGGACCAGCCTCACTAACGAGGCAGAGCTGACCAATCTATTTGCTCAGTAAATAGCGATGGCCAGCTTACATAGGTTTAGGTTAGCATTTAAGAAACATATACATATATCAGTGTATACAAAGGTGTATACTGATGTATGTATATGATTGTGTATAATGTCTATGTGTGTTTATGTGTGTATTGTGCATTTAGGTTAGGTAGGCTAAGATTTATTTTAAGTTAGATACTAAGTTTTTATAAAAAATAAATGTCCATATGCTAAGTTTTTGTAAACAATTTTTTTCTTAGCTTTAAGTATAGAAAATAAGTATTTATAAATAAAATGTAACTGCAGTCGAAAGACATAGATATAAGTATTCAGAGTAGCTTAGAGTGCCTGTGTGGGGCCAGTAAGTTAGTATAAGATTGTTAAGTAATTGTAAGCTAGCACTTAAGCATTTTTTGTTAGAATGTAAGATTTAGTGTTAAGAAAATAAAATGCATTTAAAACTAAACTAAAACTAGCCTGCTACTTCTAGTCCAATTGGTGGCCGTGGCTCAAGTGGTAGTGGACTGGCATCCATATCGGAAGGTTCGGATGAGTAGTTGACGAGCCAACTTTCACCAAAAATTTAGTCTCCTCATTAAATGTTGGATGCCACCCATGGAGCGAAATAACCACTGAGCCCAAACGTCTTTCCTTCTTTCTCTATCCCATTTTCGATATATGAAGGTGGTTCAAATGCTATTTTTCCATGAGTCAGGAAAATTCCTTTCTTTAGACAGACATCACCGTTTGTTTGATTTTTGATTCCCTGTTCGCTTCCTCCATATAATGCCAAAGAGGTTTTCTGGAGCCCTAAAGCCCTTTACTTTTGCCATTACCATCCTATGTATATGCAGCGCCCAAAGGTTTTAGATCAGCTTTCTTACACAGACGCCTGAAGCTTGTCGCTTTACTTACTTTGATCGCAGTTCTCATGGTCGTCTTGCTCGTCTAAAACAGGTAAGGCTTTCTTGAAAATATGGCCTTCTTCTGCAATAGATCGCTGGGTTCTCCGATGAGCGTATCGATACCTTGCCCTGTGTGCCCTAATTTATTCATTCCACCAGAAGCATGGCGCACTTTTGTCGCTGCCGATTCGTTTGGTTACGGTAGGTTACCTAGCATTTCCTCAAATTCACCTTAGTCTTGCATAACAGATATTGTATAAAAGTGTACCCCGTTGATTTTTGCGCAGACAAAACCATATCCATTAGTGTAGGTTTCTTGGAATGCCTATTTACCGCATGTCCGTATTGCCACCAGCTTTGCAATATGTCTTTCGGATCCGCATTTTGTGCATAATTTCGACCGGTCTTCCTTGTTCTTACCTTGACTTGCTATATGTTCAATTTCTAGGTATTTTAAACACTTTTTTAACAATACCTTTTAATGGATTCGACAGATCGACCTCGACTCATCCAATTTTTATTCATCTGGCAGCTTTTTTGCATCTTTTGTGGTGAGACTTATTACAGCCAATTGGGTAAAACCAAACGCCTTTCGCAAAGATAGTACGTCTTCTGGCGATACACCTTCCAGTTCAAATTACGAATTAATTGCCGCACTTATATCCTCCTTGGTGGTTACTTCATCGACATCTTTTAGTTCGACAGTAACACGGTGCGTCACTTACGACGCTAATGCTTGGCTTATTGTGCATTTAAACTCGGCTGCTTTGGTGCGCGTCTCCTTGACCTGAAACAAGAAAGGACGTTTCTGCGTCCCTCTGATCCGTGATATGTTCTTATATAATATGTTTGCAAGTTAACTCGTTTATGACATAAGCAAGTTGTACGGATTAGGAACGAATCACAATATTTTAGAGTATGTCCGAAAGTGGGCTTGAGGATATACTTATGAGCATTCATAGCGAGACGGGTGTTACGATTAGAAGTGGTGAAATGCTACCGGTGTTCAAGGGTCTTAATTGACTGACTGATAATAGTATCACCTACGAGTTTTATCGTACGGTTTTGAATCCTATTTAGCAGGTGCAGAGATATTTAAGAGCAGCTGACCATATGTAGGCATTGTATCCCAATTTTGGGCATTCATATTGAGGCCAAATCAGAGGGGTGAAATATTTCTTACATCGGTTATGGAAACCTAGATATTTCGCAGCATTTTTGACTACACCGAATATGTGGTCATTCCAACGTAAATTGTCACCGACACACATACCGAGAATGGAAAGTTAATTCATGGATAATGGCTGGGTATTCAAATTTTGCTTTAACGACAGCAGACAGCATTGAGTTTCGGAAGCATTAAATTCCACTCTGGTAATAGTTTACAGAACATTTTATGAGAAACAGGACAGAAAATTGTAAGCCGAAAATTTTAAATTCTCAAATTGAAATTTTTCATAAAATTAACGAAAATACATTTTTATTTACCATAACAGAAGAGACAAATTATAAATGTGGTAACAAAACAGAAGAAGAAAAACTTGTTGAATCAGGTTTACTTATTTTTAAAAGTAGTTGTAAGTTAGAAACCTATGATACTACACTAAGAACAACCGAAACTGATGACAAAATTTCAATTCAAGAAAAATACGGAGACGTGGAAGAATACACCTAGAAAAAATATGAAAAAATTTGTGTCAAAGACATGCGTGAACTGCAGGTTTTATCTACAGATATTCCAAATCAGCGAAACTTTTGGTCGAAAGCATTAGACAATATTCCAGAACGCTCGCAGTTAATACTAATGTCCTTATTTGGAGGCATTAGCCTATTCGGTATCGCATACTCTATCTGGAAATGCAATTCTGGAACAACAACTTTCACAATCTTCAATAAATGTTTTAATACATTACAATTGTTTCATACAAACACCTAATAAAACGTTCTTACGCTGAGTAAGCAATAAAAAGTTATTAATAGTGGGAAACTCGCAACAACTGTAGAAGTTGGAGTTGAACTGTGTATCAGAATAATATTAGCAAAACGTGTATCAGAACAATATCATTAGCAATAAGTAAGAGAACGTAAATAAAGTAAAAACTAAGTTTATAAGATTTAAATACAGTTTTTTAATTCATCTCGGTTTTGCTGTGAGTGTTGTACTAAAAATCTTGGGAAGTAAAATTGACTATTGACTTAAAAGTCAATAACAAACTTTAACCGTCTAAAGCATAAAGTAGCAGAAGGAAGTACCAGAGCCCAAATCCCAGGCGATAATCTGGCCTGATGCAAAAAAAGTAAAGAAAAAATCTATTTAATTGTGTCCAAGGTATAACAATATACAAACCACCAACCTCTCATATTCGCACTGAGTAATAGAAAGCTCAATGCGAAGCTCAAACAGTGGACGGAAATTATTGAGCAGTGTAAGTAGGAGTTGATCTACATACAAGGGAAATCAAATTTCGCAGTTGATGCTCTTTCTTGGCTGAAGACAAGAGTCAAACATCTACATGGGCTTTCGGATGCCGCTGGAACAGCTACCGAAAGAGGCAATAGCACTGAAATTACCAGTAGAATAGAAGAATTATTCTAGGAATTAGCCACGGATACTGCAGATGAAGGACGAACTTCGAGGTCAGACTCATTAATTCCAACATTGAGTGACACAGAATCTTGCAATGCGCACAGTGCCGACCAGAATAATTCGGGCTTAATACCAAATGTGGAAGCTCCAATTAATGTTTTCAGGAATCAAATTATTTTTAGGATTTGTGCCCGGGAAGAAGTGCATCGCCATTATATTTCTTCAAGAACCATATGGACGGTTATCTTATATAACTGCTAACTGAAAACTTAAACCCAAACAAGTATGACCGACATCTCATAACTCCCGCATTACAGGAAACACCAACTCCCAGATATCTATGCGAAATTCTTCATATGGATATTATGGAACTTCAATATGAAAAATTATTAACCGTAGTTAGTTTTCTAAGTTTTCTAAATTTTACCACATTAAAGAAAAATCTGCCATTTACGAGTACATTAGATTACAATTAATAAAAGTTTCACAGTTCCACAAATTTTGTAATAGGCACCGACAATGAGAGATGCTTACTCAACTCAACCGTCAATAACTTTAATAAAACATTAGCAATTAACCTTTACCCCACCCCAACACAGAGAAGCAAGGTAAATACACATACAGAGGCAAAGGCTACACTCCACTATATTTGAAATTTACCTGTGCCTTAAGGTCGAGAATCCTGACTTAAAGCTCAAGGAACTTGTCCACGTATCGGTAGATCGGTATATGATATTATATTTTATTATTCAGTCATTAAACGACAAACTAACGAGATATTCTTTAATAGGTCCCAGAGAGTCAATTATCGAAATCGCTTAAATATTCAATTCAATTTAGTATTTAGTATTTAGATCTACGATATACCCGTAGATACGTCACCAGATCAAGAAAAAAAGAAAATATGGTATATACAAAGTACAATAATTACAAATTATCTTAAAGCTAACAATGCGAGTTCCTTAAATCTGGTTCTAGGTAATACAATATCGAGTTGATCATATATAGGGTCCGCAAACAATTTTTTTTTTTTGAAAATGCTTTAAAAAAAAACTACTGAATATTTTCTCAAATTTCTTTTTTTATTTGAAAGTACATTCCTTCCGGTTAACAATGGAAAATAACTTCATTCAAATGGCTGCCTCGGCTGGCCATGCAGTAGCCTACACGATCGGTCCAATTTTTAAGCGCATTATCGATTGTGTGCAGCTGTATTTCACCAATGGCTTTACGAATATTGTCCTTTAAAGCGTCAATTGTCTCTGGCTTGTCGGCGTAACACTTATCTTTTACGGCACCCCACAAATAATAGTCCAACGGTGTGAAATCGCAGCTCCGAGGTGGCCAAACGACATCAGCTCTGCGGCTGATAATGCGATCTTCAAAAACAGGGCGCAAAACATCGAGTGTAGCTTCGGCTGTGTGGCTCGTAGCGCCGTCCTGTTGAAACCTAATGTTGCCAATATCGTCCTCTTCAATTTTTGTGAACAAAACTTCGTTCAACATGGCCCAATAACGATCGCCATTGACTGTAATGACCACTCCTTGCTCATTTTCGAAGAAAAATGGCCCAATTATGCCTCTGGACCAAAATCCGCACCAAACAGCGACTCGTTTTGGGTGTATCGGCTTTTCAATGTATGCGTGCGGGTTTTCTGTGCCCCAAATGCGGACATTTTGCTTGTTTACATACCCGCCAATATCAAAATGAGCTTCATCTGAAAAGACGATTTTTTTGGCAAAATCGGCATCTTCTCTAAGTTGATCGCAGGCCCACGTTCATAGCGTTGTTCAAGCGTATACACAACCATATTCGTTTAGCGGAAGGATAAAACTAATTATTTGTCAAATCAGACATGAGCTAAGTGTTACCATTCACGAAATAAGCACTAGTTGAAAAAAAAACGTTAGATGGCGGACCCTATACAAGATTAAATAATCTATAGCAAAACATAACAGGCTCATTGCTCCGAATGAAGTGGAGTGATGAACTTCAACAGCAATGACCTTGACCTAAGAGCCCTTAGTGTAGCATAAATACCAATTAATGACAGTAAGTTCTCATAGTCAATGGAAAAACAAAGTAAACCTCTAACAAACATAACACAAGGCATTTTACTACGAACTTCGAGGGAATCAAAACCCAACAGCAAACTTTTAGAGCGGTAAGAATAGTGGACATTGTCATTCAGAAAGAAACGGCGTAATGCAAAGAGCAAGAACTTTTTCTATTCTATTAATATTTTTCAATGAAAACGGGTTCCAAACAACACTACAATATTCTAGGCATGGACGAACCATGCTTACATAAATGGCCCTGAGAGTATAGGGATCCTTGAAGTCCGATGAATTTCTTTTCAGAAATCCTAGAGCAGAGTTAGCTTTTGTCATTAATTTGTTAACATGGGGATCAAAAGTAAGTTTACTATCAAAAACCACACCAAGGTCTTTAAACCCAACTACTACATTAATTGATTGGTTTCCAAGGTTAGATTATATTGTGTTCTATTATATGACATGGTGGCACATTTGTCGATATTGAGATGCAGATCGTTCATTTTACACCATTCAAAAAAATAGTCGAAATCTCTCTGGAGTAGAAGACAGTCACTAACATTAGAAATAGTCACAAACAATTTTATATCATCAGCATACAAAAGACAATGACAAAATTTTAGAATACTCGGCAAATCATTTATAAAAATGAGGAAAAGGATTGGCCCAAGATAGCTTCCTTCCGGAACACCAGACACAACATTAATTTCAACCGAAAATAAATGTCCGATTGAAACGAAATGTTTTCTCCCAAACAGATAGGATTTAAACCATGAAAGTAATGGGCCAAAAAATCCGTAACACTCAAGCTTTTTTAGAAGGATGCGCAAGTTAATTCTACTAAAGACTTTCACGAAATCAGTGCACTTGCTTGTGCTTCTCGATGGAACTGAAGCAATGATTGGTGAACTGAACCAAGTTAGAGCAAGTCGAACGTCCTTTCCAAGATCCATGCTGCTTAAGATGAATGCCATCCGTTCCTTCACTAGGCGATCCAAAAGTTTAGATATAATAGACAGTTTAGAAACTTGTCTATAATTCGAAATTTGATCTTTTTTACCACTTTTATAAATTGGTGTTATGAGCGAATATTTCCATTCAATAATAAATGTCCCACTAGCCAATGACTGATTGAAAATATAGAGATATATAGAGCAGGGGGTATATTCTCTTAATCAGCACAATATTTTAAAACAACCGGGTAAAAATCCAAGAAATCCGAATTTGTACTGTCCTTCAAATCCTGTAATGCCAACAATAATTCGGATCTAATAAGCACCAGAGAGCTTGAGGCAAGGAATCGAAATAATCCTCATTAAAAGGAGAAACGCTGGATGAATCATAAATACATTGAAAAAACGACGCGAACATGTTCCGAATATCTTTGGGATTACTGGATGATTTGCCTAGAAAATTCATAGTTGACGGAAAACCAATACTAGACCGTTTGGTATTTATGTATGCCCAAAAGCACCTTGGTTTGGACTTCAGATTCCTTTCCAAGCGTTGAATGTAATTGTTCGAAAGGAACCTAGAAAGAAAAATAAATTCCTTTCTCAAACGAGCAAATAATTCATAATCCGATAAAGATTTACTCCTTTTAAAGTTCTTATGAACTCTGTTTTTGGCATATTTAAGATTGAGTAACCATTGGTTATACCATGGTTGAGTTTACTCGTTTTCGCACTCTAGGCACAGTATTATTTAAAACATTGAAAAAAATCTTCGAAAAAGCGTTAAAGTTTTCAGCCACTGAGTTATACCGAAGTTCATCACCCCAGTTCACTGATGCAAACTGATCACTCATTAATTTCAGATTGAACTATTAAATTTGAAAATGAATTCAGTCGAATCACTAAACAACATTTGATTATTATAGACGTAAGTTTTGATTAAAACAATAATAGCATTATGAGACACAGAATTTCTTATCTGATAATATGAGATGCAAAAACAAGATCTAAAAAATTATTAAAAGAATTACGAACATTACTAAATTGGCAGAGATCTAATGACTGAAGAAAATCCAGTGTAGTCTTTTCAACTTCCGAAGAGAAACGATACGGTAGCACTTTATTGCAATCAGAAAACCAATCGAGTGTACTAAAATTAAAATCACCAAGAACACAAATGTTAATATAACGTTGGTCTACGAAAGTTGAATTGAATATATCCATATTTTGTAAATGCTTATCATAAACAGATGCGGCACTATTTGTAGGAAAATAACTAAGGAATACTAGTAGTTCGGGATCTTCAGCATTGGCAGCAGTCACTCGAACGCAAACTTGCTCGATATTTAATACACCATCCACCAAAATAATGTCAATGGGAATCTCAAAAGCAGTCAACTTGCGACGAACAGCAATCAAAACGCCACCTCCACGGCTTTTGTTCAAATCAAACCGATCACAACGGAAAACAGCAAAAACATTCTCATCAAATATTTCGTTTGTATGAATGTTATTTTATATCGCAAGCATCAATCGCTATAGACAGTTCTCTTAATCCCGAAGAAAAATTGCTCATATTTTGGTATTATACACTAATTTTACATGGTGATGACGAAGAAAAAAGTGATAGACGGGGTATATGTTTTAAGCACACAATCAGCATCAGCCTCTACACCAATATCAACAGCACAATTATCGATTAATTGATCGGTAGCAGCAGCAATAGACGACACTTCACCAGCGACACCCACACCATCCAAGGACTCAGTCTCTGCGCTGAAAAAAATGAGCGCGAATCAATTGAACTAGAGAGCGGAAGCGAGACATCATCAATAGCAACGGAAACAGAAATAGCAATTGTTAAGATTGAGGGAGCTAGATTGGAGTGACCACCTCATTTTTTGGATTAGGATTAAAAATCCGAATGCGTATCCCATTCTTCCAAATATCAGAGCTAAGAAACGTAGAAAGCATATCTTCCGACACACCATGTTTAAAGTTTACGAACTTTAGTGTGTTTTCATCTGTGTCGAGTTTAATCAGCTTATGATAGTATAAAATCAATGAATCCACTTTAAATGCCATCGACACATAGTCAATAATTGACTGACATGTTGTAGTTGGTTTAAAAGATGATAAATGGAGCCATTTAAAGTGTTTAATGACATCAACTTCCACTCCCAAATTAGAATTAGTATTCTTTCCAACTATAGTTTTGACACGATTATTAGAACGTCTAGGTATATTTAAAACGTTTTTAGGTGGCACAGCACTAGAAACTCTAGTCATACTGGAAAAGAAGCGGGAGCAATTGATGGATTTTCCTCACTAGCAGCAGCAGCAATAATTTTCTCTTCATCCACAACAACAGCAGCAGCTTGCTCAGTTGAATTTGTTTGCACAGAAGATTGTTTTTCCTTGGTAGGTTTAGCATTAGGAGCAGTAACGCGAGTTATAAGATTCGTTACCACGATTCACTTTTTAAAAAAAGATGGAAAAATAAAAATACAACAAAAATAATAGAACTATGAAAATTTACTTTATTTGTTGAGAGTTGTCTGATTACTAAATTTTATGTCTTCTTAAAATTAACTTATGTTACTTGACACTTGTTGCAAAAAGGGGTTTTTGCATTAGAAGCAAATTCGTCATAGACGCTGACGTTTGCGTATTTTCTTTTGGTACGAGTTTCCCACGAAACTCGCTTGGGTCTGCATCCGGTGTCGTTTGGTTTGGGGACTTTGGTGTCAGTGTAACCTCTCCCCCTTTAGATTTGTAACTCTCCTGAGATATAATAATTTTTTCTTTATAATTAAAAAACTTAAAATACAAGTACAACATATTTATAAAGACAACTACTATTATTACTATTACAAAATAGGTGTTATACATAATATGCGTTTTTCTGGAATATTTCAGCTCTTTAATATTTTTAATGTTTTCTATTTGGTTTATTACAATGTCATCAAAAGTTAATTGACCTTCTGTGTTATTTAATGCAATTTCATAAGGTAGTACAAATTTTTCTTCAAATATTTCGTTTCTATTTCTAAAAGTGTTATTACCAATATGTATCGAACAATTATTGAAATTTATTAGATAGTTTCCATTTAATTTAATTTTTCTTTCATCGCATGTACTAGATAGGTTAATATTTATATAATTTTTTAACAATATAAGTCCGTTTTCTATTTCTACAAGTTTAGAATGTCTATTTTTAATTATCATACAATTTTGGGTATAAATACATAAGTTGGACTTTACTAAATTTTTTAAATCCGTATTTCTTTTAAATGTATAGATTGTTCCATTAATTTTTACAATTTCTTCGTTTTTCATTAATAATTCGTTGGAATGATTGTTTACAATTGGGGTTATAAAATATTTTTTTGTTTCAACCGTCTCTTTAGGTATTTTAATGGCAAAGACGATTTTATCGTCTTTATATCTGGCTGTACCTAATTTAATCAGATTAAGTTTTTCAAAATCTACATCGTATTTATTAATTTCTTCTTTTCTTAATATACTACTTGTCATGATTCCTAATCTACTTGATGCAATATTTGCTTGTATTTGTTCGATGATATCCTTAATTACTCTTATTTTCATTAATGTTTCTAAGTATAATATTTTGCTAGTTAGTGTATTGCTTCTATTTTCTATCGAATTAAGTTTATTAGAAATTTGAATCCTGTCCTCTTCGATTGTTCTTTTAATCGTTAAAAATGTTTTATTAAAGTGGTCATTAATAAAAATTTGTTTGCTATTTTGGTCTATAATGTTATGGTTGTTTTCTTCGGTAATTCGTAAATGTTCTTCTATATTTTGTCTGTCGTCATCGTCCATCGTTCCGTATAACCATTTAAATCCTGTTCCTATTATATTAATAAGTCCTCTTTTGTGTTTGTGTGGAATGATTGTATGAATTTTGTATTTAAGTGTTTCTAATTCGTTTAATACGAGTAATATGTCCCTTCCGTTTTCGAGTTTTATGTTCACTAAATTGTTTTCTAGGCTTTGAACTGTGTTCGTTATTTCTATGGGGTTTATTATATGTAAAATAATGTTATATGATTTTACTACTATTTCGACGTTTCCTAATTTTATTTCTGAGAATCCATTATTGGTATCAATTTTTTCAATAATCATTGTCGTTTCTGTCATTCTTAGTGTCGTTATTAGTATGAATAGTGTCAATGTCCATTTTGTCTGAAAATTTGTAAGGTCGTTTAACGTTTGTTGGATGTACGTTTGATAATTCAAGTTTTCTATATTTTGGTTTTTCCTTATGTCTTACTGCCTTATAATTCTTTACATAATCTTCCTCTCGTTCTTCGTTGTATGTTTCTCTATTTTCATTACGTTTTTCTATGATTTTAAGCTTTTTTTCCTGAATGTTTTTGTAGATTACTTCTTTGATAATCCTACCTTCTTCTATTTCTAATGGCTTAAATTTTGTTGTGGAATGAATTGATTTGTTATACCATTCTACGCTTTTAAATATTTTTTCTTGTGTTGTTAGTCGAGAGTCTTGTACTGAAAGAATTCTCATTTTTTCTCCTATTGTGCTATGGAATCTCTCTATGTCGGAATTTCCCGTATGGCTATTTGGTGTTGTAAAGGGTGTTTCGATTTGTTCTTCCCTAAGCAAATCTTTAACATTTGCGTTACTAAACTCATTGTCTAAGATAATTTTTCCTGGTTTTCCTCTAATTGAAAAATATAATCGAAGTTTTTCTTTTATTGTTATACTATTTCTATCTTCTAGATAAAAAATTATTGCATATTTTGAGAATTTATCAATAAATGTAATGAAGTTATTTTTGCTGTTCGTGTAGATATCTAAATGTATTACTTGTTTTATATCCGTAGGTGTGTCTGAAATTTTAAACTTTGGTTTAATAGGGTTCCTATCGTATTTAGATTTGTTACATGTGTCACAATTGTTTATATATTTCTGTATAAGTTCCTTAAGGTTGGCGATATATATAAGTTTTTTTAAGCCTTCGTAATTTTCGTTTATGCCAGCGTGTCCAGTTTCAATTTTATGATACTTCGAAATTTGCTTAAAAGCTACGTCTTCGTTTGGCATATCTTTTGCTTGATAAGCACACTTATACAATTTTATATTTTCGTTTTCACTAAATAATTCTATTAGTTTTTGTTGAACTAAGTTGTACTCGTGTTCACTTAGGTCTTAATAAATTCCTATTCTTCCTCTTTTGTTTATAAGTCTTCTAAAAATATCTGATAATTTATTTTCATTTATATCGTAAGAGTTAATATAAATCTTTCTTTTATTCTTAACGACTTCTATTTCTCTAGATTTATTATTAGTTAATATAATCTGTGTATAGAATCTATTGAAAATTGTATCAAGGATTGTAAAGTGATCATTCTGTTCTTGTTCTTGGGAGTGAACAGTGTTAACTATACTCATATTATCATTTTGGTCATTTTCTTCAATGGGCACAATATTTTCACTTGTTGTATCCATAGGAGTTTCATTTTTAATTATATTTATTTCTCCTGTGTCTGTATTAATTCTACTTAAAAAGTCTGATGTGACATTTTCTTTTCCTCTAATATAATCTATATTGAAATTGTATTCACCTAGTTTGAGCAGCCATCGTTGTAATCTAGGATTTATATCTTTACCTTTGTGTTTAGCCTGAAGCCATTTAAGGGGTTGGTGATCAGTCATAAGATCAAATGGTCTGCCATAAAGATATGGCCTGTAATAGTTGACGGCCCAAACTATAGCTAACAGTTCTTTTTCTGTAGCTGAATAATTTCGTTCATGTTCGTTAAGAGTTCTACTGGAATATGATATTGGGTGTCCGCTTTGTGTTAGGACTGCGCCAAGGGCTAAGTCACTAGCATCGGTTATTAGCTTGAATTTTTTACTGAAATCAGGGTATTTTAAAATTGGTGGGTGGGTGAGAATGAATTTGAGTTTCTCAAACGCATTAATATAAAGCGGGTCTTTTTTATTGATTTTTGTATTTTTTTTCAAATATTTTGTGAGTGGTTGCGCAATTTTTGCGTAATCCTTTACGAATTTTCGATAAAATCCGGTTACTCCTAAGAACGATTTTATCTGTTTAGGGGTCTGTGGTAATTTTAAACTCTGAATAGCTTGGATTTTATTAATGTTTGGTTTAAGACCTTCTGTAGTTAGAATATGGCCAAGGTATTCTGTTTCTTTTGCAAAAAAATTACATTTGTCAATTTGAATTTTTAAATTATGGCCTTTTAATTTTCTAAAAATTTTTTCAATACTTTGAATGTGTTCTTCGAGTGTGGTGCTGAAAATAAGGATATCGTCTAAATAGACTACGCATATTTGGTTAATATATTCTCTTAGAACCTGATTAATTAACCTTTGAAAAGTTGCCGGGGCGTTTTTTAGTCCAAACGGCATTCTTACAAACTCAAAATGGCCCAATGGGGTTGAAAATGCTGTCTTTTTTCTACCATCTTCCTTAGCCAAGATTTGATGAAAACCTTTGGCCAAGTCTAGTGTTGTAAAGTACTGTGACTTTCCCAATTTGTCTAATATAGCTTCTATGTTAGGAATAGGAAATTTGTCGTTTGTCGTAATTTCGTTTAATTTGCGGTAATCTATTACAATACGATACTTTCTTATTCCGGAATGATCTAACTTCTTCGGAACAATCCAAAGAGGGCTATTATATGGTGAATTACTTTCTTTAATAATGTTTTGTTTAAGCATCTCTTTTATTTGTTTATTGATTTCTGTTTCGTGAACTTGAGGGTATCTGTAAATTTTTGAATAGACTGGTTTGTCCGTGCTAGTAATGATTTCGTGTTTTATTTCTTCTGTATGAGTAAGCTGTTCTCCTTCTTTATAAAATAAGTCGCTATTTTCGTTTAGGAGTCTTTTTAACTTATCTTTTCCTTCTGGATTAAGGTTGTTTTTTAAAAGAAATTCTAAAGAATTACTTGAACTCTCAATAACATTGATTTCTTCATAGGAAAAAGGACACGAATTTGTAAATTTTATTTTATTTCCATTTATTTCGAGATATTCTTCGCCTAAATTTATAATAGCCTGTAGGGGTTTTAATAAGTTTTGTCCTATTAGTCCATCAAATTCTTTATCTCTGAATTCAGTTAATTTCCAACTCATATACGCTTCTTCTTTAAATTCATCTGGTAATTTTGTAATAATTTCGTAATTTGAAATGGTTTTTCCCGAAAGAGTGTTGAAGGAAATTTGTTTCTTTAAAGGAATCCTTTTATATGATTTGAGTTTAGTTTGATTAAGTAAAGTCGTCGATGATCCTGTATCTATTAAACAAAAAAGTTTTTCATTGCCTATACTAAGTTCTACTATCGGTAAATTCTGTCTGTAGGAGTCAAATGAAAATTTACTTCTTCATTTTCTGCATTTTCTTCACTTTCTTGTATATGATCTATACTCATTCTAGCTGAATCATTTTCTTGTCTAATTTGATTTTGCATGTTATTATTTCTTACTTGTGTTGAGTTATTTCTTTCTACTTGTCTATATTGTTCTGAATTATTGCGGTTATTTCTGTGTTGTCCTGAACCTGATTGTCTGTTTTGATTTCTTGTTTGCTCTACATTACTAGTTTTTCTTTCTTCCTGGTCGTACTTTTTGTTTCTGATTTGTTTGTTTCTATTCACTAGTCCTGATTCTTCTAATATGTAGTATGCCTCCCTTAAATTACGAGTACTAACCTGCCTACTTATAACAATGCTGGCTAAATTAGGTTCAATGCCATTAATAAAGGTTTTTAATATCATTTTTTCGTTACTGTTCGGAGTGAATTCTGTAGGTTTATCTTGATCAAACTCATACTTGCAATTTAATTTGTCTAGGATAGTTTTTAGTTTATAAAAATAATCACTTACATTTGTATTTTTTGTTGATAGGGCTTGGTGAAAAAGCGAGTAATAGGTTTCTCTTACTCCATAGTTCCTCACTAGTTCTGTTTTGATTTGTTCCCACGACGGATTTTCTCCCAGCGTTCTTATGGTTTGTAGCGCCGCTCCTTGTATTTTGTTGATGACGTATCTTTGTATAAAATATGGTTGTAAAGGTGATCCCTCACCTCATACAGTGGTATAAATATCTCCACTTCTCTAATGAAAGAAGAGAGTGAGTAATCAGAGTTTTTTCCATTATACTCTCGGATTTTAGATGATTCCTTAAGGACTGCATCCATATTCAAATTCAACTCGTTTTCCATTATTTATATTTTATAAATTTTTATTTTTCGTTTTTGAATTGTCTTTAAACTTTCACTTGTGTAAATGTTTCATAAACTTTACAGTTTTGTTAACTTTTAGTTGAAATCACTTTTGGATTGTATTTGGACTTTAGGTCGTGTAGGTACTTAAGCACTCTAGAGAAAAAAAAAATTTCATACACTTTAAAGTTTTTTTTTTCTTTTTTTTTGTGTTAACTTTAGTTAATATCACTTTTCCTTTATCTTTTGATTTAGGAAATACCGACTGCGCCAGTTATAAGATTCGTTACCACGATTCACTTTTTAAAAAAAGATGGAAAAATAAAAATACAACAAAAATAATAGAACTATGAAAATTTACTTTATTCGTTGAGAGTAGTCTGATTACTAAATTTTATGTCTTCTTAAAATTAACTTATGTTACTTGACACTTGTTGCAAAAAGGGGTTTTTGCATTAGAAGCAAATTCGTCATAGACGCTGACGTTTGCGTATTTTCTTTTGGTACGAGTTTCCCACGAAACTCGCTTGGGTCTGCATCCGGTGTCGTTTGGTTTGGGGACTTTGGTGTCAATGTAACACGCGTGGGGTGAGGAGAGTGTTTGAAATTATTATTTTTTTATTAGCATTGGACTTCTTAACCGATACTGAGGGCTTAAGAGAAGGAGATGCACGAGCAGAATCGGAAGAACTGAGAGCGAGTAACAATTTGCGATTTTACACCAGTTTCGCTTCCAGATGACGAAATAAATTTTTTTATTTCTATTATTTCGCGATACAGTTGATCGATTTTAGAAAATAACAAATCACTATCGGCGAGCTCTTGATTACAATTAGGGCAATGTTTAATAGACATTTTAGCAGACGGTTATTATTATTTCTTTTAATACAAGAGAAAACAAAACTGACACGCTTTAGGCTGAGAATGCACACACGTAACTAGGGAAGGTCTGCTATAAACATTCAATTCAATACGGTTGAACTATACATGCAACATTCCCATTGATATAGCTTATTACCAACTTAAACCATATGGTAGTAGATTGTTATATTGCATATTACCAACTTACACTAAATGGTCAAATAAAAGCTGAACTTAAACTTAACCTAACTAATTTTGTAACCTAATGAATTCTACTTAATAAACTGAAGTCATTGAAATAACTTGAAACTTATCCGTCTTTTCCTCGGTGATCCCATAGAATTTCAAACAGGTTATGGGCCCAGTCCAATAAGTATAAAAAGTCGCGTTAAGTAAAACAATTATTATGACAACATTTACTGGAAAAATCCCTCTTTTCAATGGGGAAAATTGCTCCACATGGAGGACTCAAATGGAAGCTATGCTGCATAAAAATAGGCTGTTAAAAATGGTACAAGGACTGGAGCAGATGCCAACGGATCCTGGGAAACTAGAGGAATGGAATATGAAGGACGTGGATGCTAAATGCGAGCTAATTATCCATAATTCTATTATAAACCGACTGCGAGAGATGGATGCGAAGCTGGACGAGGAGTTGTTGGCGGTATTGCTGTTGGACGGATTGCATGATAGTTACTAGCTGCTTTTGATGCGTCAACAGTCTTCCCAAAGATGGATGTTTTACGAGCAAGGCTCCTGGAAGTGAGTGACAAGAGGAGGAACACTTTTGTGCGTAAGGATGATGCTTTGAAGGTTAGAATTCACTATAAGAAACCGAGTACAAATCAACGACCAGGTACGTCAATTAATAATTTCCCATACAATTGTCATCGTTGTGGTCGTAAAGGCCACATGAAAAGAGATTGCCGCGTTAACCTGTAAAAAGAAAAAGGTGGATTAGTTGAAAATTGTTCATTTGGAAATGAGGAAGGATTCATAGCTACAGAACTACACGAGTGCTCCATACCTGTAAATGAAATGTCACATAGAGTAAACCGCGTAGATGAGAATGCAGAAGGTGAAAATTGATATCTTGATAGTGGAGCTACTTCACATATGTGTTGCATGAGGGAACATTTTATAAATCTGGTCAAAAATTATAAGGGTTCGGTACAGGTAGCTAATAAGGAGTCTGCATGTATAGAAGGCGTAGGAACGGTGCAATTAGTAGTAGAAGTAAATGGAGAAAGAAAAATCTTATTTCTTTATCGAACTCTTTTTGTTCCTGGTCTGAAAAGTAACCTAATTTCTGCTAGTAAAGCAACCGACAGTGGGTGCAAAGTCTTTATAGAAGGAGGACGTGCATGTATATTGAGGAAGGAGAGGCCAATTCTTGAAGCTGTATAACGTAGGGGCTTATATTTAGTTAAATCGTTTAAGGTTAAAGAAGGTCAAATACTTGATGAATCTTGTCACAAAGCTGATCAAATTAAGAATCTTCTGGAAATTTGGCACAAAAGTTATGGGCATTTAAACACAATATCATTGCAATTCCTAAAGCAAAATTGTATGGTAAAAGGCTTTCCAATTTTCAACAACTTATCCATAGATTGCGTTGCATGCATTAGAGGTAAACAGTCAAGACTGCCTTTTACAACCAAAAAAGAAAAATCCTCTCGAAGTATCGTAGATATCATACATACAGACCTTTGTGGTCCAAAGAATGTAGAATCAATTAGTAAACGTCTATGATTTGCTACATTTATAGATGATTACGCTCGCAAAGATTTTGTATACTTTTTACGTAAGAAAAGTGAATATTTTGATGTGTTTAAACAATTTAAGAGCCTTGTGGAAAACGAAACAAATAGAAAAATAAAAAATCTTCGCAGTGACAATGCACGTGAGCTCCTAAGTCACGAGTTTTCAAAGTTTTTGGTAGATGAAGGAATTAAACGTCAACTAACTGTTGAATACTCACCGCAGCAAAACGGCATTGCTGTTGAATCGCACGCTAGTAGAGATGACTTGGTGTTTTCTTATCGAAGGAAATTTACCAAAATTCTTATGGGCGGAACTGATCCATACTGCGGCGTATATACGCAACCGTTGCCCAACTTCATTAAATTATGAAAAGACACCTGAGCAAATCTGGACAGGTCGAATTCCCGTCGTTAGTCATTTCCGTCAAATCGGATGACGGGCATTTGTTTTAAATAAAAATCCAAGCAGATCTAAATTAGACCCGAAGAGTGAGGAAGAGAGTCGAGATGTTCGATTTATTGAAACTTTAGATGATACCAAAGCAGATAGAGGACACAACGAAGGTGATTATTATCACTTTGTATATATAAAAGAGAAAGATAAAAGAGACTGCTCAGATGAACAACCCTCGACAAAAATTGAACGAAAGAAAGAGGAAGATGACGGCAATGAAGAAAATAATGATGAGGAATTGTAGATGCAGAAGAAGAAGTCGAAGCACAGACTTACCCCACGTCAACAGGTTAAAAATGTCATGGAAAGTGCATTTAATGCAAATCAACTAGTAGATCCAATTTCTTTTGGGGAAGCAGCAAGATCACCGCATGCGTCAGAGTGGCTCAGAGCTATGAAGGAGGAATACGACTGTCTTATGAAAAATAAGGTTTGGGAACTACAGCATCTACGAAACGGAAGACAACCCATTGGGTGCCGTTGGGTTTTTAAGTCCAAATACAGTGCAGATGGGATCATTGAAAGACGGAAGGCAAGGCTTGTTGCTAAAGGCTATTCTCAAAAAATTTGGCATAGATTACATTGAAACTTATTCGCCCGTGGTGCGACAGAGTTCAGTTCGTATAATATACGGATTACCGGTAGAGCATAACTTAAGTCTACATCATTTGGATGTGTCAACTGCCTTTTTAAATGGCCAACTTAACGAGGAGATTTATATGCAGCAAACGGAAGTTTTTATTGATAGCAAGCATCCGACAAAGGTATGCCATTTACTTAAAGTTCTCTATGGGGTTAAGCAGGCTAGCAGGCAGTGGCATACAACGTTGGGTGAAAAGCTCAAAGAGTTGGATATTGTACAGTCAAAGTATGATAACTGCGTCCATTTCAAAATTAACGATGTTGAAGAAACTATTTTGGGAATTTTTGTCGACGATATTATTATAGCTTCCAATAATCAAGCTAGAGTAGACTTAATAAAACGAAAGCTTCAAGACAATTTTGAGATTCGAGACCTTGGGCAACCTTCTCTTTGCATTGGTCTTGAAATTGAAAGGACGGAGGAAACTCTCTCAATCAGTCAAACTCGCTATATAAATAATCTTTTACTTAAATATAACTTACAGAATTCGAAACTTAGAAATATTCCTATGGATGTTAAATTAAAACTGGAAATATTGATATAGCTTATTACCAACTTAAACCATATGGTAGTAGATTGTTATATTGCATATTACCAACTAACACTAAATTGTCAAATAAAAGCTGAACTTAAACTTAACCTAACTAATTTGGAACCTAATGAATTCTACTTAATAAACTGAAGTCATTGAAATAACTTGTAACTTATCCGTCTTTTCCTCGGTGATCCCATAGAATTTCAAACAAATACGATTTATTCAATTGAAATAGTAAAGGGTGTTTTTTTAGAGGTTTGGTTTTTAAACTGGCAGTACTGCTTCTACAGACTGTCAATTTGACAGTTGAAAGTTGATTTGTGGCTATTACGTTTTGTCATTCTATGGTGGATAGATTAACGCCAAAACAACGCGTGTAAATTGTACAAACTTATTTTGAAAACCATGGTTCGGTTCGCCAAACTTATCGTACGATACGTCAATTTTACGGTTGACATAATCGTCCATCTGAGCAAGTTATTCGAAACACGATGAATCGTTTTCCCACCATATACACTCTAGTGGATAATACGCATCCCCAAAGACGACAAACAGTGCGAACATTAGAAGAACAGAAGAGCAGTATTGAGGCGAATCCGATTGAGTCGATTCGCCATCGTGCACAGCAATTGGAGCTATGCCTATCCACTTTGTGGAAGATTTTATGGAAAGATCTTGGATTAAAAGCTTTTAAGATCCAGCTTGTGCAAAAGTTGAAACTGCGTGACTATTATACGCGTTTGCAGGTTCGGTGAATGGGCCGAAAACATGATTCAGCTTGATCCTCATTTTCTATGAACAATTTTTTTCTCCGATGAAGCCCAATATTAATGGATAATAAGCAATAAGTAATAAGAAAAATTACCCAATTTGGAGTGGGGAAAACCCAGAAGCCTTTGTCGAAACGCCCTTACAACCATTAAAACTCACTGTTGGGTATGCTTTATGGTCTGGCGTAATCATCAGCCCATATTTCTTTAAGGACGATGCCGGCTAGAATGTTACCGTCAATGGAGAGCGCTATAGAAACTTGATTTCTGACTTCTCCGTGCCTCAGTTGAATAGCATTGACATGACAGAGATTTGGTTTCAACCAAATGGCGCAACATGACACATAACGAGCGACACCATAAATTTATTGCAGGAAACATTTGCTGAGCGCATAATTTCGCATAATGGACCTGTGAACTGGCCTCTACGATCCTGTGATCTCACACCTTTAGATTATTTTCTTTTGGGGGTATGTGAAGTCACTAGTCTACGCCGGGAATCAAGAGAAGTTGGACGACTTGGAAATCAACATTCGCCGTGTTATTGCTGATATACGACTCCAGTTGCTCGATAAAGTGGTCGAAAATTGAACTTCATGATTGCGCTTCATCCGAGTTAGCCGTGGCGCGAATATGCCCGATATCATATTGAAACACTAATGGCATAAAATAACATTAGCTTTAAATTCAAAAAGAGAATTTTTTTCCGAGACTTTCCTCTGAGAGTTGAAATAAAAACGCTTAGAGGCGAAAGTATTAATTCCAACTGCTGTTTTTTTTTAAAAGTTTCCTTTCTATTTACACTCGTACATAGTCTTTATCTTATTCTATGAATTGTCTTATTGTGTGATAAAAGTTATTTTATCTCTTGTTTACTTTAAATGTTTCTTGTAAAATAGTGTCGTCGAGGTTGTTACATGCTACTTAAGCGAAAAGGGGGTTCTTGGGTTCGTGGTTATTCCTCTGGTATAGGGGGAAAAGATATCTCTGATATTACACCCCCGGACGAACATGAGATTCCATGAAGTTGAATATTAATCTTTACATTGGTAAGATTTGTCTTATTTTACATTTTATAAAAATTTTTTTTATACATTTTATGCAATTATGGTTTGTTTTTCCTTGATATATAGTACTTTATATTGGAAATGTAATTCTTTGAGTTTTTCAAATTTCTTATGTGGTTGATTTATAGGCTTATTAGAGTTATTTATTTTTTTGGATTTTTCTTATAATGTTGGGGCATATGTAAAATTCTTCTTGATATAAGTTTCTATCATAAGTATGCTATTTATAGTTATTTATTTTACAATTTTGAATATTTCTAATATAATTCCCTCGTAGCGTAATGGCTACAGTATTTTTTTGCATTTGTAGATATTAATATTCTTAACTATTAGCATGTTAGTTCCTATTTCTAAAATTTCTGGTATCTGTTTTATAAAGGGTCCGCCATCTAACGTTTTTTTTCAACTAGTGCTTATTTTGTGAGTGGTAACACTTAGCTCATGTCTCATTTGACAGATAATTAGTTCTATCGTTCCGCTGAAAGAATATGGTTGTGTTTACGCTTGAACAATGCTGGGAAATATTGGGACATTACTTTGAAAATCATGGTAATATTGCAGAATGTGTGCGAAAATTGCGTACGGATTTTGGAAGAAGAGAAGCACCGTCAGCTCCGTATGTTCGTTATATTGTGAAAAAAGTGAAAGAAACTGGCATCCTCATCGATAAAACAAAGCGCGAAAAGCCAAAAACAGTGCGTACACCCGAGAATATTGCTGCTGTGGCAGAAAGTATGCGTGAAGCGCCATCAACATCAATTCACCGTCGTTCTCAACAATTGAACATTTCGGAGACATCATTGAGACGAATTTTGCATAAAGACCTTGGTATGACGCCATACAAAGTCCAATTGGTTCAGGAGTTGAAGCCAACTGACCATCCAATGCGTTTTCGCTTGGCTAAGTGGGCCTGCGGTCGACTTAGAGAAGATGCCGATTTTGCCAAAAAAAATCATCTTTTCAGATGAAGCTCATTTTTATCTTGGCGGGTATGTAAACAAGCAAAATTGTCGCATTTGGGGCACAGAAAACCCGCACGCATATATTGAAAAGCCGATACACCCAAAACGAGTCGCTGTTTGGTGCGGATTTTGGTCCAGAGGCATAATTGGGCCATTTTTCTTCGAAAATGAGCAATGAGTGGCCGTTACAGTCAATGGCGATCGTTATCGGGCTATGTTGAACAAATTTTTGTTCACAAAAATTGAAGAGGAGGATATTGGCAACATTTGGTTTCAACAGGACGGCGTTACGTGCCACACAGCCGAAGCTACACTCGATGTTTTGCGCCCTGTTTTTGAAGATCGCATTATCAGCCGCAGAGCTGATGTCGTTTGGCCACCTCGGAGCTGCGATTTGACACCGTTGGACTATTATTTGTGGGGTGCCGTAAAAGATAAGTGTTACGCCGACAAGCCAGAGACAATTGACGCTTTAAGGGAAAATATTCGTGAAGCCATTGGTGAAATACAGCTGCACACAATCGATAATGTGCTTAAAAATTGGACCGATCGTGTAAGCTACTGCATGGCCAGCCGAGGCAGCCGTTTGAATGAAATTATTTTCCATTGTTAACCGGAAGAATTGTACTTTCAAATAAAAAAAGAAATTTGAGAAAATATTCAGTGGTTTTTTTATAGCATTAGTTGAAAAAAAAAACGTTAGATGGCGACCCTTTATTTACATATCATTAGGTGATGGTTTTGAGCCTGGTTTTTTATTTACAGTTTAGGTTTTGGTTATGAACTTGTTTTTTTTTATAATGATTTATCTTTTGTTCCTGTTTGGTATCGGAATAATTTCTACTTTATAAAACGTTTTTTTCGTAAAATTTGGTAGTGATATTAAATGTCTTGATTTCTAAGTCCGTTAGAATATCTCTGTTTAAAAGTCGTAATTGTGACATTAATATTAATTCTTTTGCTTTTTCGACTATTTTTCCGATGTTCTAAAATGTAGCTAATGATTAAAATGTTTTTGGTTTCTGATCATTTTTGATAACATCTTTAATTTTGTTTTTAAATTAAAACCTAGTGTAAATGTTAAACTTGTACACTGGTGCGTTTCTAGCATTATAATCAGCGTTTTCGTTTCCCAGAATATAACACCTGGAATGACCTGGTGTCCACATTAATTTAATTTTGTTTGGGGATTTGATAAGCTGTTTTCTTATGTTTTCTTTTTGTTCGAGTCGTGAATGGTATCAAGAAATCTGATACTCTCGGAACATATAACGTGTTTTCTGCGACGGTTCAACATTCAAAATATTGATGAAAAATCAGATAGGGTTCCAGACGGCTTCATCCTAACATTTTCAAGCGTGATTGTGTACGAGGTGTTTTCATGGGTTTTTGAACCTTCGTTAAAAATAAGTATCCAGCCATCCAACATGATACTCATGTTTGTTTTTTTTTGTAGTCAGCCAGGGTCATTACGATTTACAATAGAATCTGATTTTATAGACCAAAGCGGATACGTTAGTCTTACGGAATGGGTTCATATACTTGACAGTTTCATTTGTTCAGATTTTTTAAGTATGATACTTATTGCAGATGGGGTTCGTTTTTCTGTTTTATGACCTATGCATTCATGGATGTCTTTATAAATTACTGACTTTTTAGAAAAAAACTAGCTTGGCAACAAGGTTAGCGATAATTCGTTCTTTCCTTTCCTCAATGCTTGGGAGTTCTGCTTATGCTAAAATGTTTTTAACCGGAGTTGTAGGGAAAGCGTTAATGTTTCTTCTAGCTGCCTGGTGGTTGATAGGTTTGATGATTTTCAAAACGGATTCTAGGCAGTTTCCGTATACACAAATTATATTGTATATTCAATCTTAGTACTAACATTCTGCCTATAGATGTTAATGTATTAATATGCACACTACTTTTTTTGCTACTTGAGTATTTAATTATATTGGTTCTCGTAGCTAGAGATCTCTTAATATCTATATTAATTATATCAATTATGTCTATTATTAAATAACAATCTAGGATTCTTAAGTTGCTAACATTTTCGGTATAGATATTATTAATATTGTATTTGAAACTACAATAGTTGTGGACAATTACGTTTAAGACAAACATGAAATGTGCTATATTTTTGTAATGAAAACTTAGCACTTCTTCTGAGTGTCATTCAATGCACTGGTTAGTATAGCTTTTATTTAGGTCGGTGATTTTGCAGAGAATGCGAACATCATTAGTATAAAAACAGTAATCTAAAAGTTTACTTTTTTTCATATTTGGCTCTGATAAACAGGATTACTGACAAAGGTGATCCTTGGGGGTTCCATTGTTTAATCGAAATGCACCGGAATAGCAATTGTTAATAAAACGTCCCATTATTTAGGAAAGATTTAACATATCCCTAGATTTTAGGTCCAACACCCCATTCCCTTAATTTGTTTAAAATGGTATGAATTCCAACCCTAACAGATGCTTTTTCAAAATCTAGAGAAAGCACTGTGTTTAGCAATAAAGCACAAATTTCCAAAAAAAAATACGTTATACTATATTTATTGCAACAAAACAACTTTGTAAATTTATTCAATTTAAACGAAAGAAAAACAAGATGTGGACTGTGTGGCTGCTAGAACATAAGTGTCCTATGAACTCAAAATAATTTGCCTATGCAATTACAAGTTATGAGAAATAACAAATTTCAAACGGTAATGCTCTCACTGCTTTTGCTGACATAAGCACAGTTGATGCACAATTCAAGTTGAGTAATTCTTAACAAACAAAAAAAAAAAAATTAATTAATTCAAATCAAACTAATATAGAAAAACTCAGTCCAACTATAGAGTATGTAACATTACGTTAGGCAATTGAAATTCTAGATTTATACATTAGGCAATTGAATATTTCACAACGCAAAATTATTATGTAATTATTATATACAATAAGTTTTAAAGAAAAAAGACAATAAGTTATTTAACATTTCAATTTATAGAAAGGGAACTATTTTCAAACATGCCGGCCCCGCTGAAGATATTCAGGAAATCGGCAAAACTGCTAGCTTGGTGATAGGACGCTTTAACCTTCCATTCTTAGCACGTAGTGTGACTACTCTAACGTGGCCGTCCTGGCCTGGATGGACCTCTTCTATTCTTCCTAATGACCATTGGGATGGTGGTAAGTTAGGCTCCTTAATGACGACCAGATCTCCAACTCGAAAATCGCGCATAGCTTGCCTCCATTTTGGTCGTTGTTGCAGAGACGTCAAACAGTCTGTTTGCCATCGTCGCCAGAATCCTTGCATCATATTTTGTACAGCTTCCCAGCGGCCCAAACGATTAGGGGGGACGTCTAGATAGCTGGGTTCCAATACAGCTGTATATGGTCTACCTATCAAAAAATGAGAAGGCGTTAGTGGGTTAAGGTCAGAATCTGAAATAGCGCAAAGGGGCCTAGAATTCAAAAGGGCTTCGATTTGGGCTAATAAGGTACACGTAGGGGCTTATATTTAGTTAAATCGTTTAAGGTTAAAGAAGGTCAAATACTTGATGAATCTTGTCACAAAGCTGATCAAATTAAGAATCTTCTGGAAATTTGGCACAAAAGTTATGGGCATTTAAACACAATATCATTGCAATTCCTAAAGCAAAATTGTATGGTAAAAGGCTTTCCAATTTTCAACAACTTATCCATAGATTGCGTTGCATGCATTAGAGGTAAACAGTCAAGACTGCCTTTTACAACCAAAAAAGAAAAATCCTCTCGAAGTATCGTAGATATCATACATACAGACCTTTGTGGTCCAAAGAATGTAGAATCAATTAGTAAACGTCTATGATTTGCTACATTTATAGATGATTACGCTCGCAAAGATTTTGTATACTTTTTACGTAAGAAAAGTGAATATTTTGATGTGTTTAAACAATTTAAGAGCCTTGTGGAAAACGAAACAAATAGAAAAATAAAAAATCTTCGCAGTGACAATGCACGTGAGCTCCTAAGTCACGAGTTTTCAAAGTTTTTGGTAGATGAAGGAATTAAACGTCAACTAACTGTTGAATACTCACCGCAGCAAAACGGCATTGCTGTTGAATCGCACGCTAGTAGAGATGACTTGGTGTTTTCTTATCGAAGGAAATTTACCAAAATTCTTATGGGCGGAACTGATCCATACTGCGGCGTATATACGCAACCGTTGCCCAACTTCATTAAATTATGAAAAGACACCTGAGCAAATCTGGACAGGTCGAATTCCCGTCGTTAGTCATTTCCGTCAAATCGGATGACGGGCATTTGTTTTAAATAAAAATCCAAGCAGATCTAAATTAGACCCGAAGAGTGAGGAAGAGAGTCGAGATGTTCGATTTATTGAAACTTTAGATGATACCAAAGCAGATAGAGGACACAACGAAGGTGATTATTATCACTTTGTATATATAAAAGAGAAAGATAAAAGAGACTGCTCAGATGAACAACCCTCGACAAAAATTGAACGAAAGAAAGAGGAAGATGACGGCAATGAAGAAAAGAATGATGAGGAATTGTAGATGCGGAAGAAGAAGTCGAAGCACAGACTTACCCCACGTCAACAGGTTAAAAATGTCATGGAAAGTGCATTTAATGCAAATCAACTAGTAGATCCAATTTCTTTTGGGGAAGCAGCAAGATCACCGCATGCGTCAGAGTGGCTCAGAGCTATGAAGGAGGAATACGACTGTCTTATGAAAAATAAGGTTTGGGAACTACAGCATCTACGAAACGGAAGACAACCCATTGGGTGCCGTTGGGTTTTTAAGTCCAAATACAGTGCAGATGGGATCATTGAAAGACGGAAGGCAAGGCTTGTTGCTAAAGGCTATTCTCAAAAAATTTGGCATAGATTACATTGAAACTTATTCGCCCGTGGTGCGACAGAGTTCAGTTCGTATAATATACGGATTACCGGTAGAGCATAACTTAAGTCTACATCATTTGGATGTGTCAACTGCCTTTTTAAATGGCCAACTTAACGAGGAGATTTATATGCAGCAAACGGAAGTTTTTATTGATAGCAAGCATCCGACAAAGGTATGCCATTTACTTAAAGTTCTCTATGGGGTTAAGCAGGCTAGCAGGCAGTGGCATACAACGTTGGGTGAAAAGCTCAAAGAGTTGGATATTGTACAGTCAAAGTATGATAACTGCGTCCATTTCAAAATTAACGATGTTGAAGAAACTATTTTGGGAATTTTTGTCGACGATATTATTATAGCTTCCAATAATCAAGCTAGAGTAGACTTAATAAAACGAAAGCTTCAAGACAATTTTGAGATTCGAGACCTTGGGCAACCTTCTCTTTGCATTGGTCTTGAAATTGAAAGGACGGAGGAAACTCTCTCAATCAGTCAAACTCGCTATATAAATAATCTTTTACTTAAATATAACTTACAGAATTCGAAACTTAGAAATATTCCTATGGATGTTAAATTAAAACTGGAAATATTGATATAGCTTATTACCAACTTAAACCATATGGTAGTAGATTGTTATATTGCATATTACCAACTAACACTAAATTGTCAAATAAAAGCTGAACTTAAACTTAACCTAACTAATTTGGAACCTAATGAATTCTACTTAATAAACTGAAGTCATTGAAATAACTTGTAACTTATCCGTCTTTTCCTCGGTGATCCCATAGAATTTCAAACAAATACGATTTATTCAATTGAAATAGTAAAGGGTGTTTTTTTAGAGGTTTGGTTTTTAAACTGGCAGTACTGCTTCTACAGACTGTCAATTTGACAGTTGAAAGTTGATTTGTGGCTATTACGTTTTGTCATTCTATGGTGGATAGATTAACGCCAAAACAACGCGTGTAAATTGTACAAACTTATTTTGAAAACCATGGTTCGGTTCGCCAAACTTATCGTACGATACGTCAATTTTACGGTTGACATAATCGTCCATCTGAGCAAGTTATTCGAAACACGATGAATCGTTTTCCCACCATATACACTCTAGTGGATAATACGCATCCCCAAAGACGACAAACAGTGCGAACATTAGAAGAACAGAAGAGCAGTATTGAGGCGAATCCGATTGAGTCGATTCGCCATCGTGCACAGCAATTGGAGCTATGCCTATCCACTTTGTGGAAGATTTTATGGAAAGATCTTGGATTAAAAGCTTTTAAGATCCAGCTTGTGCAAAAGTTGAAACTGCGTGACTATTATACGCGTTTGCAGGTTCGGTGAATGGGCCGAAAACATGATTCAGCTTGATCCTCATTTTCTATGAACAATTTTTTTCTCCGATGAAGCCCAATATTAATGGATAATAAGCAATAAGTAATAAGAAAAATTACCCAATTTGGAGTGGGGAAAACCCAGAAGCCTTTGTCGAAACGCCCTTACAACCATTAAAACTCACTGTTGGGTATGCTTTATGGTCTGGCGTAATCATCAGCCCATATTTCTTTAAGGACGATGCCGGCTAGAATGTTACCGTCAATGGAGAGCGCTATAGAAACTTGATTTCTGACTTCTCCGTGCCTCAGTTGAATAGCATTGACATGACAGAGATTTGGTTTCAACCAAATGGCGCAACATGACACATAACGAGCGACACCATAAATTTATTGCAGGAAACATTTGCTGAGCGCATAATTTCGCATAATGGACCTGTGAACTGGCCTCTACGATCCTGTGATCTCACACCTTTAGATTATTTTCTTTTGGGGGTATGTGAAGTCACTAGTCTACGCCGGGAATCAAGAGAAGTTGGACGATTTGGAAATCAACATTCGCCGTGTTATTGCTGATATACGACTCCAGTTGCTCGATAGAGTGGTCGAAAATTGAACTTCATGATTGCGCTTCATCCGAGTTAGCCGTGGCGCGAATATGCCCGATATCATATTGAAACACTAATGGCATAAAATAACATTAGCTTTAAATTCAAAAAGAGAATTTTTTTCCGAGACTTTCCTCTGAGAGTTGAAATAAAAACGCTTAGAGGCGAAAGTATTAATTCCAACTGCTGTTTTTTTTTAAAAGTTTCCTTTCTATTTACACTCGTACATAGTCTTTATCTTATTCTATGAATTGTCTTATTGTGTGATAAAAGTTATTTTATCTCTTGTTTACTTTAAATGTTTCTTGTAAAATAGTGTCGTCGAGGTTGTTACATGCTACTTAAGCGAAAAGGGGGTTCTTGGGTTCGTGGTTATTCCTCTGGTATAGGGGGAAAAGATATCTCTGATATTACACCCCCGGACGAACATGAGATTCCATGAAGTTGAATATTAATCTTTACATTGGTAAGATTTGTCTTATTTTACATTTTATAAAAATTTTTTTTATACATTTTATGCAATTATGGTTTGTTTTTCCTTGATATATAGTACTTTATATTGGAAATGTAATTCTTTGAGTTTTTCAAATTTCTTATGTGGTTGATTTATAGGCTTATTAGAGTTATTTATTTTTTTGGATTTTTCTTATAATGTTGGGGCATATGTAAAATTCTTCTTGATATAAGTTTCTATCATAAGTATGCTATATATAGTTATTTATTTTACAATTTTGAATATTTCTAATATAATTCCCTCGTAGCGTAATGGCTACAGTATTTTTTTGCATTTGTAGATATTAATATTCTTAACTATTAGCATGTTAGTTCCTATTTCTAAAATTTCTGGTATCTGTTTTATAAAGGGTCCGCCATCTAACGTTTTTTTTCAACTAGTGCTTATTTTGTGAGTGGTAACACTTAGCTCATGTCTCATTTGACAGATAATTAGTTCTATCGTTCCGCTGAAAGAATATGGTTGTGTTTACGCTTGAACAATGCTGGGAAATATTGGGACATTACTTTGAAAATCATGGTAATATTGCAGAATGTGTGCGAAAATTGCGTACGGATTTTGGAAGAAGAGAAGCACCGTCAGCTCCGTATGTTCGTTATATTGTGAAAAAAGTGAAAGAAACTGGCATCCTCATCGATAAAACAAAGCGCGAAAAGCCAAAAACAGTGCGTACACCCGAGAATATTGCTGCTGTGGCAGAAAGTATGCGTGAAGCGCCATCAACATCAATTCACCGTCGTTCTCAACAATTGAACATTTCGGAGACATCATTGAGACGAATTTTGCATAAAGACCTTGGTATGACGCCATACAAAGTCCAATTGGTTCAGGAGTTGAAGCCAACTGACCATCCAATGCGTTTTCGCTTGGCTAAGTGGGCCTGCGGTCGACTTAGAGAAGATGCCGATTTTGCCAAAAAAAATCATCTTTTCAGATGAAGCTCATTTTTATCTTGGCGGGTATGTAAACAAGCAAAATTGTCGCATTTGGGGCACAGAAAACCCGCACGCATATATTGAAAAGCCGATACACCCAAAACGAGTCGCTGTTTGGTGCGGATTTTGGTCCAGAGGCATAATTGGGCCATTTTTCTTTTTTTTGGCCGTTACAGTCAATGGCGATCGTTATCGGGCCATGTTGAACGAATTTTTGTTCACAAAAATTGAAGAGGAGGATATTGGCAACATTTGGTTTCAACAGGACGGCGTTACGTGCCACACAGCCGAAGCTACACTCGATGTTTTGCGCCCTGTTTTTGAAGATCGCATTATCAGCCGCAGAGCTGATGTCGTTTGGCCACCTCGGAGCTGCGATTTGACACCGTTGGACTATTATTTGTGGGGTGCCGTAAAAGATAAGTGTTACGCCGACAAGCCAGAGACAATTGACGCTTTAAGGGAAAATATTCGTGAAGCCATTGGTGAAATACAGCTGCACACAATCGATAATGTGCTTAAAAATTGGACCGATCGTGTAAGCTACTGCATGGCCAGCCGAGGCAGCCGTTTGAATGAAATTATTTTCCATTGTTAACCGGAAGAATTGTACTTTCAAATAAAAAAAGAAATTTGAGAAAATATTCACTAGTTTTTTTATAGCATTAGTTGAAAAAAAAAACGTTAGATGGCGACCCTTTATTTACATATCATTAGGTGATGGTTTTGAGCCTGGTTTTTTATTTACAGTTTAGTTTTTGGTTATGAACTTGTTTTTTTTTATAATGATTTATCTTTTGTTCCTGTTTGGTATCGGAATAATTTCTACTTTATAAAACGTTTTTTTCGTAAAATTTGGTAGTGATATTAAATGTCTTGATTTCTAAGTCCGTTAGAATATCTCTGTTTAAAAGTCGTAATTGTGACATTAATATTAATTCTTTTGCTTTTTCGACTATTTTTCCGATGTTCTAAAATGTAGCTAATGATTAAAATGTTTTTGGTTTCTGATCATTTTTGATAACATCTTTAATTTTGTTTTTAAATTAAAACCTAGTGTAAATGTTAAACTTGTACACTGGTGCGTTTCTAGCATTATAATCAGCGTTTTCGTTTCCCAGAATATAACACCTGGAATGACCTGGTGTCCACATTAATTTAATTTTGTTTGGGGATTTGATAAGCTGTTTTCTTATGTCAGCGATAAGATCAGAGTTTTTGTTCGAGTCGTGAATGGTATCAAGAAATCTGATACTCTCGGAACATATAACGTGTTTTCTGCGACGGTTCAACATTATTCTTGTGGCTTGTAAAATTATAAGTGCTTCTGCCGTAAATATTGATGAAAAATCAGATAGGGTTCCAGACGGCTTCATCCTAACATTTTCAAGCGTGATTGTGTACGAGGTGTTTTCATGGGTTTTTGAACCTTCGTTAAAAATAAGTATCCAGCCATCCAACATGATACTCATGTTTGTTTTTTTTTGTAGTCAGCCAGGGTCATTACGATTTACAATAGAATCTGATTTTATAGACCAAAGCGGATACGTTAGTCTTACGGAATGGGTTCATATACTTGACAGTTTCATTTGTTCAGATTTTTTAAGTATGATACTTATTGCAGATGGGGTTCGTTTTTCTGTTTTATGACCTATGCATTCATGGATGTCTTTATAAATTACTGACTTTTTAGAAAAAAACTAGCTTGGCAACAAGGTTAGCGATAATTCGTTCTTTCCTTTCCTCAATGCTTGGGAGTTCTGCTTATGCTAAAATGTTTTTAACCGGAGTTGTAGGGAAAGCGTTAATGTTTCTTCTAGCTGCCTGGTGGTTGATAGGTTTGATGATTTTCAAAACGGATTCTAGGCAGTTTCCGTATACACAAATTATATTGTATATTCAATCTTAGTACTAACATTCTGCCATAGATGTTAATGTATTAATATGCACACTACTTTTTTTGCTACTTGAGTATTTAATTATATTGGTTCTCGTAGCTAGAGATCTCTTAATATCTATATTAATTATATCAATTATGTCTATTATTAAATAACAATCTAGGATTCTTAAGTTGCTAACATTTTCGGTATAGATATTATTAATATTGTATTTGAAACTACAATAGTTGTGGACAATTACGTTTAAGACAAACATGAAATGTGCTATATTTTTGTAATGAAAACTTAGCACTTCTTCTGAGTGTCATTCAATGCACTGGTTAGTATAGCTTTTATTTAGGTCGGTGATTTTGCAGAGAATGCGAACATCATTAGTATAAAAACAGTAATCTAAAAGTTTACTTTTTTTCATATTTGGCTCTGATAAACAGGATTACTGACAAAGGTGATCCTTGGGGGTTCCATTGTTTAATCGAAATGCACCGGAATAGCAATTGTTAATAAAACGTCCCATTATTTAGGAAAGATTTAACATATCCCTAGATTTTAGGTCCAACACCCCATTCCCTTAATTTGTTTAAAATGGTATGAATTCCAACCCTAACAGATGCTTTTTCAAAATCTAGAGAAAGCACTGTGTTTAGCAATAAAGCACAAATTTCCAAAAAAAAATACGTTATACTATATTTATTGCAACAAAACAACTTTGTAAATTTATTCAATTTAAACGAAAGAAAAACAAGATGTGGACTGTGTGGCTGCTAGAACATAAGTGTCCTATGAACTCAAAATAATTTGCCTATGCAATTACAAGTTATGAGAAATAACAAATTTCAAACGGTAATGCTCTCACTGCTTTTGCTGACATAAGCACAGTTGATGCACAATTCAAGTTGAGTAATTCTTAACAAACAAAAAAAAAAAATTAATTAATTCAAATCAAACTAATATAGAAAAACTCAGTCCAACTATAGAGTATGTAACATTACGTTAGGCAATTGAAATTCTAGATTTATACATTAGGCAATTGAATATTTCACAACGCAAAATTATTATGTAATTATTATATACAATAAGTTTTAAAGAAAAAAGACAATAAGTTATTTAACATTTCAATTTATAGAAAGGGAACTATTTTCAAACATGCCGGCCCCGCTGAAGATATTCAGGAAATCGGCAAAACTGCTAGCTTGGTGATAGAACGCTTTAACCTTCCATTCTTAGCACGTAGTGTGACTACTCTAACGTGGCCGTCCTGGCCTGGATGGACCTCTTCTATTCTTCCTAATGACCATTGGGATGGTGGTAAGTTAGGCTCCTTAATGACGACCAGATCTCCAACTCGAAAATCGCGCATAGCTTGCCTCCATTTTGGTCGTTGTTGCAGAGACGTCAAATAGTCTGTTTGCCATCGTCGCCAGAATCCTTGCATCATATTTTGTACAGCTTCCCAGCGGCCCAAACGATTAGGGGGGACGTCTAGATAGCTGGGTTCCAATACAGCTGTATATGGTCTACCTATCAAAAAATGAGAAGGCGTTAGTGGGTTAAGGTCAGAATCTGAAATAGCGCAAAGGGGCCTAGAATTCAAAAGGGCTTCGATTTGGGCTAATAAGGTACACATTTCCTCAAAGGTAAGAATGTTATTTCCGATGACCCGACGAAGATGTTGCTTGACCAACTTTACGCCCGCTTCCCAGAGCCCTCCAAAATGAGGACTATGAGGAGGAATGAAATCCCATTTGATTCCTTCGGTAGCCAGCGTCTCAGCAACCCTTTCTTGGTGCTCCCTTGATCGAACCAATCGCGACATCTCACATAGAATACGAGCTGCTCCTTGGAAGTTGGTACCATTATCTGAATACATCACGCTGCACTTCCCACGTCTCGCAATAAATCTTTTAAGAGCGGCCAGAAACGCATCCGTAGTTAGGTCCGATACTACCTCGAGATGAATCGCCTTAGTTGTCATGCAAACAAACACCGCAATATATCCTTTTACCAGCTTGGGGTTCCTACCCTTCGACAACCGCAGTGTTATAGGGCCTGCATAATCACAACCGGTATGTACAAAGGCAAAAGATGGATCCACACGAGAAGACGGCAAATTTCCCATAATCTGCGACGACGTTGACTGACGCAAACGAAAACAGGTGATGCAGTCATGAACAATTTTTCGAATCATATTCCTACTTCCGATTATCCAATATTCCTGACGAATTATTGCGAAAAGTCCAGAAACGCCGATATGAAGATACAACCTGTGCGCGTCTAACAAAATAAGCTGAGAAAATCGATGATGTTTTGGTAAGATGATGGGATGTTTAATTGCGAATGGAACACCCTTAGCGTTGGCGATTCTACCACCTACTCGCAGAAGACCTACTTCATCAATAAAAGGGGACAACGAGCATATTTTAGAACCCCTAGGAATAGGATGAGATCCCTTTAAGGCAAGTATTTCAGCATTGAATTCTATTTGTGACCAGATCAAGCAGAACTCCTTAGCACGACGAAACTCTGAGGAGGAAATACGACTTTGAGAACGATTTCTAGATGGCGTTTTGCAATAGTGTATAAAACGGAACACAAAACACACAATCCGCAGCAATTTCCTCCATGATGATATATTATTGGACAAAGGTTCCAGAAAATGTTGAGCCGAAGATGAAGTGTTCACCACTAAATGGTTTTTCCTTTCCTCAGGTAGGTCTTCCAATAGTATCTCTGGAGTCGTCGGTCGCTGATTGAAATCCTGGTACAAAAAAGCAGGGCCCTTCCACCAAAGTTCCAGCTCCATAAGTCTTTTGGGCTCGATTCCTCTAGAGGCGCAATCCGCTGGATTTTCTGCCGAACGAACGTAGTTCCAAGCAGACCGGGGCAACGTAGCTAATACCTCCGATGTACGATTCGCTACAAACGTGTTCCAGCGGCGAGGAAGAGAAGACAGCCAACACAGCACAATTTGCGAATCAGAATAGGCCGACACTCGAATGGGATTTGTATCCAATGACGATCGAATAAGCTCCATTAGCCGACATAAAAGCACAGCTCCACAGAGTTCAAGACGAGGAATAGAAATTTGTTTGAGGGGAGCTACGCGAGTTTTTGCTGCTACCAATCGAACCTCCATCGCACCATCCGAAACACTACGAGAATACACAACGGCGGAATATGCCTTCTCTGATGCATCGGAGAATCCTATCAGCTCAAAGCAATTAGAATTTAGGGTACACCTTCTCGGAATTCTAAAGTTTTCAAAACAGGATAATTCTCCCCGATAAGTCTTCCATTTGTCGGCTATTTCAACTGGTAAAGGATCATCCCAACCTATCTTAACAACCCACAGCTCCTGAAACAGTATTTTGAATAAAATAGTGGAGGGAGCCAAAAAGCCCAAAGGATCAAAAATTTTAGCCACTTCCGACAGTAATTTTCGTTTGGTAGGCAATAGTTCATTAGAGGATGTTATTTTATAGGTGAAAATGTTACGGTGAGGATTCCAAACGAGGCCTAGGACCTTGGTCCACTGGGATGTATGGTCCAAGTCCAGGGAAACAGTCTCCTTACAGTCCGTCTCACTCAAAATCGACCAGCAGTTTGAGCTCAACTCTAGACCACCACAAGACAGCATCTCTACTAATTGGTTTTTTAGATTCAAAGTCGCTGACACTGAATCGGATCCAGTCATTATGTCATCTACATACATATCCTGTAAAATCGCGTGCGATGCAAGGGGAAATTGTTGTTTATACTCCACCGCTAACTGACGGAGCACTCTCATTGACAAATATGGAGCAGGAGATGTACCGTACGTAACGGTACATAAACGAAAGTGTGCAATTGGTTCATCAGGAGATTCTCTCCAAACGATTCGCTGGTAATCTCTATGTTTTGAGTGAACCCAAATTTGCCTAAACATTTTTACGATGTCGGCGCAAAAAACATATTTATGCATACGGAATCGTACGCAAACATTGATAAGATTACGTTGAAGTGGAGTTCCTATATGCAGCGTTTCATTAAGAGATATACCATTAGAATCTTTATGCGAGCCGTCGAACACAACCCGAATCTTGTTAGTGATGACAGCATGGTGTGGCAAATAGAAAACGCCACCCGACGTAGGTTCTATTTTGTCTTCCGGAATGCGCTCCATGTGTCCCAAGTCATGATAAGTTTTCATGAACTTTCTGTATTACAATTTAAGGTCTGGGTTACGAGAAAAACGACGTTCCATAGCGAATAATCGAGATAAGGCACCAGAAATAGTATTGCCGAATTCTATCTTATCTTGTCGAAATGGTAATTCAACCATATATTTATTGTCTGGTGTACGAGTTAGCGTTTTAGAGAAATGAGCATCAGCTGGGTCCTCATCACTTAAATATTTGTGAGGAACTTCCTCAATCTCCCAGAACGACTTCAAAATCACGTCAAGGTCAAGACCTGAGTGCAACGAAACAATTGATTTGTCTGGTATACAACCAGTAACAATCCATCCAAATATAGTCTCATGGGCTATTATATTCCCTTTCGCATCAGTACGATGGCCATTTTGAAGGATACTCCAGGCCTTATCAGATCCCAACAACATATCAATGGGTCCTGGGGTATAGAAACCTGAATCCGCTAATTGGATGTTTTGAAGGAAGGAGACATTGCTACAATCAAAGGCAAACGATGGGGTAGGTGAAGAAATTTTGGTTAGAATGTAAGCTTCAACTTCAAGATGTTTGGTTGAATCGAATCGAGAACTCAACGATAACTTTACAGCACCATGTGTTACGCCTGCTTCGACAGATGAAATTCCAGATATTGGCAACCGAGCATGGCAACGACGAAGGCCTAAGCGTTTCACTAAAAGTTCTGTCACAAAGGAAACTTGTGATCCAGTATCAAGAAGAACACGAACAAGTTGAGGATTTCCCAGAGCATCAAACACCCTTACAACAGCAGTGGGCAAAATGCCAGATGGACGAGATTCATTCCGAATATGATTACTTACAATTTCTGGCAGGATCGGCGCCGACGTAGTGGGTTCAGAAGTAGATACAGCACTAGTTGGGCTTGTAGACTGACTAGAAGTATCGAGGTGTACTAGGCGGTGATGTCGAGCATTACAAAGTGAGCAGTGAGATTTGACCCGGCACCGAGCGGACGAATGCTTAGTACCGAGACAAGTATAGCACAACCTCTGATCCCGAACAAAACCACGACGAGAATAAACCGGCATGGACAAAAATTCAGCACACTGGGGAAGGGAGTGTTCGCCTTTGCATTTTGGACACAATATTTTCACGACGGCTAAGCTTTTAATATTTGAGTTTGCACGAGAGTTTTTATTACCGCGATTTTTTGAATCACATGCTTCCAACGCGCTACACCGAGCTTCTAAAAAGTCTATTAGGTCTTGTATTGTAGAAGCTTCCGAGTTTTTGCTTTCTAAGGCCCATGCCTTACGTGTTTCGATATCTGTTTTACCGATTAACATATAAATAAGCCACGGATGTCTACTTTCAGATTTTTGTGCCGCTAAACCGCGAATCACTTCGTCTGCGTTGTCGACCAATTTCCGCAGATGAAAACTGTCGGTCGAAAGAACATTGGGCAGTTTCAAGAAACTTTCAATGTAGGCATTTATTATGTACAGAGGTTTATCGTACCGATTTTTCAATTTCTCCCACGCTTGTTCATAATTATTGTCCGAAATTGTTAGATGATTTAGCAGTTTCGCTGCCTCCTCGCGCAGGAATGATTTAAGATACCGAAACTTCTGGGACCCGGACAAATTCTTGCGACAGTCAATGGTTTTTAAAAACAAATCCCGAAAACCAGGCCACTCGCGATAATCGCCCGTAAATGGTTCTAATTTTATTGAAGGTAATTCGATATCCGCACCCGATATCGGCTTTATAGCGGAACTGCCCGAAATCGTTTTCTCTAGCTGTTCAATAAGAGCAGTTTGCGAATCAACTAAACGGTTCATCGAATCACCTGAAGCTTCATGCCGAACCGGCGGCACCTTTCTAATAGCTTTAAGAAGCTCACTTTTTGCGGAAATGTATTTCAATTCGACTGCCTCGAAATCGGATTCTGGGTCAATATATCCCTCTTCATCATAAAACGCGAAAAGTTCCGTTTGGTTTTTCCCAAAATCTTGCCACGAATTTTCCAGACGTTCTAACCGTACTTCTAAAACCGTATGATCTGTATTCGCGGGAATATCTTGCGCAAAATTATAAACACGTGTAATAGCACCTTTTATGTGTCCACGAGCTTGTTTTAACACTTCCATTTGTTCCTAATAACTACGACCACTGGAGGAAATATAATAAAAAGTCTCGTAGAAATCTTCACTATCACCAAAATCAAACAGCAAGCAGCAAGTAGTATCGGGAATCCCAAGGCCAATCAATCAATCGGAACAGGCGACAAAAAATGATACCCAAATATATATTACCTGTGTTTGGATGTTGCTAGCAACCACTAAAGTTTAAACGAATTATCCGCGAAGGAAGGACCAATTTTGTTTAGCAATAAAGCACAAATTTCCAAAAAAAAATACGTTATACTATATTTATTGCAACAAAACAACTTTGTAAATTTATTCAATTTAAACGAAAGAAAAACAAGATGTGGACTGTGTGGCTGCTAGAACATAAGTGTCCTATGAACTCAAAATAATTTGCCTATGCAATTACAAGTTATGAGAAATAACAAATTTCAAACGGTAATGCTCTCACTGCTTTTGCTGACATAAGCACAGTTGATGCACAATTCAAGTTGAGTAATTCTTAACAAACAAAAAAAAAAATAAATTAATTCAAATCAAACTAATATAGAAAAACTCAGTCCAACTATAGAGTATGTAACATTACGTTAGGCAATTGAAATTCTAGATTTATACATTAGGCAATTGAATATTTCACAACGCAAAATTATTATGTAATTATTATATACAATAAGTTTTAAAGAAAAAAGACAATAAGTTATTTAACATTTCAATTTATAGAAATGGAACTATTTTCAAACACACTGAGACATGGTTTTTTGCGGACAGTGCTTTAGAAATGTAATAGTCGATATGTAATCTTCTGTTATCTTTAAAAGAAATATGTTTAGGAGAAACAAGTTGTTTAATTTCAACAAACAAAAGTAAGCGTTTTGCTTTAATTTTTTCGAGTACTTTGGACATGCAAGGCATCAACGAGATTGTTTTATCTTCTTGTGGTTTCTTAACGGGAAATAAAGAGGCAGTTTCACAGTTTTGCGGAATGATCGCTGTTTCCAGTATATTACTATATAATTGAATAAGCCTATTTTTAGTAACAAATGGTAAATTTGATATCATAGGGTGATACACGATCTCTACTTGGTGTCTTACCTTTAACCTTACTCAGGCATGCTTCGAATTCATTATATGAAATGTGTTTTTAAATTCGACATTCGGAAGGGTTTGTAGCATATTGAGTGGCGGGGTTATTGAGGCATTACAATTTTTTGTAGCAAAAACTGTAATAAACAATTGTATCATTTGAGTACTGCGACCATGTTCGGGCAAAATAGTCACATATTTGCGTTGGCTTTGTAATTATACCACTCGGCGTTGAAATGATATTTACTTGCAAAAGTGAAGGGTTCCGAATCAACCTCGACTTAGAAAAAATCTCCGATTGGTGTGAGAGAAATTGCCTCTTCCTGAACCCTCTGAAGATCAAATGCGAGAAACTGTTAGACCTAACATTATGTTCTAAAGATGCAACTGCGACAAATCTAGGCATACTTTTCAATAAGACTCTGACATGGCATGCCGACATTAATACAGCCGTTGTTAGAGTATGTGGAGTGCTATGACGGCTCTGGTTGTCACAATTTAATTTTTAAGGCACGCATTTTGCCAGCGAAAATTCTAACTATTCCCGTTATTACCTCTGGATGCGAACCTTTTTGCAACTGTGATGCGAATAGCCGACGAAAGCTTAATGCCGCTTCCAATATCTCGGTGCGTTATGTTTTTGGCCTAAGACGTTTTGAGAGAATATCTGATTACTCAAAAACACTTTAGAATATGTCGTTTGATAATCTACTTCGTTACAGGTCTCTTATTCTGCTATTTATTTTAGTTTATTTAGGGTGCATAGGGTCTATAAAAGTTTTAGGGTTAGTATCTGATTTAGACGGAGGGGACGGATTGAGGGTGTGCGAGTAAACGAAAGTAGGGGAGGTGAACTTATTAGAATCCGAGTTAGTAGAATCAGTTTTGCTTTCTTTCGGAGCGTGCTTGGATGGGAGAACAAAAGATACCCGTTTCTATCTTGCACGTTGTAGGCTTTTGTTTGATTACTTTTCTACAGTTGATTTTCCTCATTGCTAATTTCTCTAACTTTAATAATTCCGATGTGGAGTTCTGAAAATCCATTCATATTTTAAAGGAATATCAACATTGAATAGCTTAAACTTTGAGAGTTTACCGGCCGACTTTTGTTTACAGTTTCTGACATTAATTTTAAAATGCTGCTTAAAGTAATTGATCAGCCAAGTCAGGTTTGCATGTGCGGATGCAACTTTAATAGAGAAAGTGGTTGTTTCCTCCGTATTGGACTCACTTAGCTTTTTAACTCGACTATTCCATTCAGATACGATCCAGGAAACTCCAAAGCGGGTAATTGAAGGTTCAGGAGATGCTGGAAGTGCGGGAGATGCTGGAGGTGCTTGAGATGCAGGAAGTGCTTGAGACGCTGGAGGTGTTTGAGATGCTGGAGGTGCATGAGATGCTGGTAGTGCGTGATATGCAGTAAGAGGTGTGGGTGTAACTTCAAGTTCAGGAGCCGAATGCAATGCAGAGGAAGGTGTTAGGACGGCGTTTTCAAGCATCTCAGCAAGTAGCGAAGTGTTGTAGGCCATGCTTGATTGAGGCTGGATGTGTGAAGTAAATTCCTCAATCTTACCGAAAGTGATCCTGATTTTATCAACAATGCTGCTTAGTATCAAACGAGACTCTAAGGAATCGTTACTATCTAATATCATACAAACAAATCAGCCTAGTTATATTTTTAATAAGTTGCGCTTAAGTGCCTCGACCAGATCATGCCATTTTATTTTATTCATGCGCTTTATTCTAATCTTATCTTAGATCCACAGTTTCTCGTTAATACTATTTATTTGTGGAATTCCTTGCTACGGTCTGTACAGGCGTGGTGCCATGCGTTTTCTCACGGTGCTAAAGCCGTTTCTCCATAGTAACAACATTAACTCATAGCTAGTTTTTACGAGTATGTACATATTATGTAGATGAATATGATTGTAAAACTTAATATTCCTGTTTCTTATTTATTTAGTCTTTTTTATTGATCTGAAATTATATCCTATCATTAGGATTTGGATATAGTTTATTTTTTCCTTTTCACCCTTCGCCCAAAAACACGTTTAGACTAAGGCTTGAATTATACATGTATCTTACAGCAATTTTAAACTACACTATTTTATTTTTGTATCTTAATGGGTATGCATTATAAATGAATAAAATTAAATTAAAATTAAACCAGCATGATAACAAATCCCGATTTTCTCCTTGGAAAATTTAAAAAGAGAATCTTTCTTCCCATACTCTCCTTTGAGAGTTAAAATAAAAACGATTAGAGGCAAAAGTAAGTAAAGTAGAAAGTAAACTGCTGTTTATTAAAATGTTTCTTTACAATTTATATACTCGTATATGTTCTTTATCCTATTCTGTGAATGATCTTATTGTTTGACAATTCTATTAATGGTGTTTGCTTGAGTTTGTCATGAAGTGGAATATCAACCTTTACCTTGGTAAGATTTGTCTTATTTTTACATTTAATAAGAAGATAGATTAAAGTAATTATTACAATTATGGTTATTACAGAGTATGTTATTCCTCAATGAACTTTATATTGGAAATGTAACTCTTTTAGTTTGTCTAAATTTCTTATGTGGTTGATTTCTAGGTTTTCTAGAGCTATTTGCCTTTTTTATCTTGGATGTCTTGTATAATATTGGGAAACGGGAATTTTTCTTTATATAAGTTTCTATCAAAAGTATTGCTATTTATAATTTTATTTTATTTTCAAAGATTACAATAAGTAAAAGTAAAATAAAGTTATGATTAGCAATACTTATTATATTGTAGTTATTTTATAATTTTGAATATATATATACTCGTATATTATACTTATATAATATATATAATATAGGGTGACCAGATAGCAATGATAGTTTTCCAATAGTTATGTTTAAGCAGCTGTCAATGTTAGCAATGACGTCTAGCTGTTAAAATATTCAGTAAGGTTTGCCATTTACGTGAGGAAACCATTAAAACATATTGTCGAAATTCCGGCTCATTTGGAAATACGCAACGGGAATTTCGTTGTGAGGTCGATCGTCGTCATGGCTTCAGTGTGCAAGCAATTCGTCGCACCGTGGAAAAACTTGAGCGTGAGTACAGTCTTGCAGATCTTAAGCCACCAATCAAACTCGGGTTAGAGCGAAATGAAGAAAACATAGCCGCCGTAGTGGCCACGATCGAAGAAGTCCCAGAAATGTCAATTCGGCACCGATCAGCTGAATTGGGCATCGCCAGAGAGTCAACCCGGCTTATTTTGCGGTTGAATTTGGGCCTACATTCGTACGAGTATAAAATTGTGCTCACGTAATAATTGAAGCCGGACGACCATAGACAACGCCGTCACTTAGCTAATTGAGGCGCTGGAAATTTTGGCCGGAGATTCGAATTTTGGCCAAAAAATTATATTCTCGGATGAGACCCATTTTTGGTTCAGCGGCTATGTCAACAAGCAAAATTGCCATTATTGGAGCGAACACAATTCACAAGTATTCGGCCGAGTATCAATCCTGCTACAAAGATTGACTGTTTGGTGCGGTTTATGGCATGGTGGCATCATCGTCATCCTTCGAAATAAAGAAGCAGATACCGCTACCGTCAATGGTCTCAGGTATAGAGCGATGTTAACTGACTTTCTGTGGTGAGAGCTCGGCAACATCGAGATATCAGAGCTGTGGGTCCAACAAGATGGCGCTACATGCCATACAAACGACGCAAACGAAATTTGGCGGCTGGATAATCTCACGGCGAGTGTTCATCAATTGGCCTCCACGATCATGCGATAATGATCCCAGCAACAACAGCAGACGCTACTTGCTCCAAAGCAGAGCCAACAACAACAATAACAAAAGCGGAAAAAACACCAGCAACAACAACAAGAGCAGCCATAACAATGGCATTAACAAAAACAAAAGCAACCACAAAAACAGCAGCAGCAGCAGCAACAACAACAACAACAAAAACAACAACAACAGCAGCAGCAGCAACAACAACAGCAGCAGCAGAAGAAGAAGGAGAAGGTGCCTCCTATAAACACCTATAAACTAGAGGTAAAAGAAACCAAAGACCTGTGTAAGTTGGTCATTGGTAATAATTTTAAAATTATGAGATTGGGGAACGATCGCCATGCCATCCACTGTAATACAGTGGAGGGCTACGCGAAAGTGAAAGAGCTCCTAAAGGAAACGATGACGGAGCACTACTCATTTACACCAACATGTGAAAAGCGGCAATCGATGCTGCTAAAGGGGTTGGAACCGTCTTCTGATCCTGAGGGGATCTTGGCACTGCTCAAAGAGAAGGAGTGCGAAGGACTCAAGTTTGTGGGGGTAAAGCCGTTTACCACAGCTAGAGCCAGGCGGGCGAAACGGAGTCTGCCGTTCTTCCTGGTGCAGCTCAGTCCCGAAAGCCGTCTGGATAGTCTAAGGAGTATCAATGTCCTAGACTACCAGGTGGTTCACTGGGAAAAACTAAAAAGGAGCGAAGGTCGCAGCTCTCGTGCGTATTATGTGGGAACGTGGGACACCCCGCAAACTGTCGGGGTTATCCTAAGTTCACCGACATTAAAAAAGCAAAATTGGCTCGGCAGCAGAAGGTGGAGGTCAAACGTTCACCTGTGAGGTTTCAAACACCAGCCGTCACGCCCCAAATTTCCTACGTCCAAATGCCGTCAGATAGGGGGGCTACGGTACAGCAAGCGACTGTTGCTTCTCCGGCGCCAATGCCGAGAACAACGGAAGCTGCACCTAACATGCTAGCCATCTTGCTCGCAATCCAAGGGCAGATGGCTCAGCTGCAAAAGCAGGTGCAAGAACAGGCCAAGCGGGTGGACCAGATTTACGCGCTGCTGCCGGGCTTAACGCAACACATGTCGTAATGGGTACGCACATGGTGGAGCAAACTTTGAAGGTCCTTGAGGTGAATGTTAGATCACTGATTAGGATCGAACGAAGAGCCGCGATGTTTAAATTGCTACAAGACCAAACTCCTGATGTACTTTTTGCTAGCGAAACCAAGCTAACCGATAAGCACAAACTGGAGTACAATAATTATATTGTTAGAAGAAGAAACCGGCCCAGATCCAAACGGGGAGGTGGTGTCGCGATCTTCATTAAAGAAGGTATAAAATTTCACAGAGTGTACAAAGGAGTGTTGCGCAGGTTCCGGGTGTTGGAGGCAGTTGTCATTTACATTCCGCTTCGAAGTGGAAAGCGGCTGTACTTGGCCTCTGTTTATGCACCTGGGGCTTCACAATCCACCCTATTCATTACAGAGCTCGACACGCTTTTTCGACTTCTGAGGCTGGAATCGGAGGAGAATTATTTTATAATCGGCGGGGATTTCAACGCTAGACACAGAGATTGGGGAAATAATTTGCCAAATACTAGAGGGAACCTACTACTCGATTGGTGGGGTCAGCACGACGTCATGTACAGACTCGGTCTTAAAGCGACAGATGACCCGTCGTTTCCCAGAGGCGGGTCTTATTTGGATCTACTGCTGTACGACGAACGTATACGACTGACAGGTACGAATTTACAAACATTAAACTGTCTGCGCACATTCGTGTATGACAGCGACCATTGCGGTTTTAGCACCGAAATTACAGTTCCCAACGAAATTGCGGAATTGGAGGAGTTTGTCCAAAGATATTCTTACAACTACAGTAAGACTCAATGGACACGCTTCTCCGCAACCTTGACTAGAGCGCTCTCCTCGAACACGATCCACCCACCGTCCAATAGGAATTTGTCAAACGAGGAGATCGACAATTACCTAAAACAAATGGACGAGACAATTAAACAAACTATGGACACTACAATACCGCGGTATCGACGTACGACTAACGAAGACCTGTTCCGCAATCCTACTATTGACGCACTGCACCGACAGAAAAGTAGACTTCTGACCAGACTTAAAAACTTGTACAGACAGTTAACTGACCGACAAGACCCGGAGATTAGGACACTGAAGTCGTCGATTAAAACTATTCAAACGCTAATAAAAGAGAATTACAGAATTTCTGTAAGTTTGTATTGGAACAACAAGGTTCGGGCTGTAAACACCAACAACCCGAATATGTTTCCGCAAATAAATAAACTATTTCGGAGAAAAAATCAAAACGACCTTCAGTGTCTTAAAATAGCCCGGACAACAGACAACGAACGGTTACTGACAATAGCAGGCATTGATCCAAATGAGGCCGCTGATGATGACGACTTTTTTGTGATCGAGGATCCACAGGAGAAGGTTGAGGCCATAGGGGCCACTTTCCAGGAAGTATATAAGGCCATTGATAACATTGGCCCTAATTACGACCTGGACAATCGCGTCTTGGTGCACGACTTCTGCATTCGAAATGAAATAGGGAACTGGCGATCCGAGGGCTCTGGTTTCACCCGGTTTAGCGACGAAAATATGGCAAATAACGTCATTGCCAGAGAGGGTGGCCTACCCCCGTTCATTTCGAAGGCAGGACTCCATGAGATCTTCGACACAATCAGGGCTAAGAAATCGGTGGGGACCGATGGTATTCCGAAAATCGTGCTTCGACATCTTCCTCTAGAAGCGGTGGACATTTACACCACCCTGTTTAATAATGCAATGAATAATGCACATTATCCAGCGCATTGGAAAACGGCGGTGGTTCAACCTATCCCCAAAAAGGGAAAGGATATATCCAATCCGGCGAATCTCCGGTCGATAAGTCTCCTTCCGAATATCAGTAAGGGTTTTGAAAAGGTAATCAATAGAGCTGTGTCTAGGTGGGTTGAGGACAAACATATAGTTCCGGATAATCAATTCGGTTTTAAGGTGGGACATGATATCTCACATGCCGCGTCTAAACTGGTGTCCGATATCCAATGGAATAAAGGCAAAAAACAATGTACTGGTGCCTGCTTTGTTGACTTGGAGAAGGCCTTCGACACCGTATGGTTAGAGGGTTTTTTCTATAAGCTGACTAGGCTGGGGATCAGTAAACCACTCTTGTACATTCTTTATAATATGCTAACTAACAGACAGTTCATCGTGCAAAATGGTGATGTGACTTCTGTTGGAATATTTCAAATTAAAAATGGTCTTCAGTAAGGTGCGGTCAATTCGCCGATCCTATTCAACATTTATACAAGCGACTTGATAAGTTCACTTCCTCATACTATTGCGTACGCAGACGATTTGATAGCTTACAGAACAGGTCCAAAAAATCGAGGTCATTAATACTCTCTTGCAGCGTGACTTCGATAAGATAAGACGATTTTGCGATGACTGGAAGTTGAAAATCAACTTTCAGAAGTCGGAAACCATTCTCTTTAGGACGCCGTTGTCTGGAGCCTCTAGGGATACCAGAAAAAATTGGCGAAAGTTCTCTATCATTGGACAGCACGGACAACCTCTTGCCTGTCGAAATGTAGTCAGATACCTTGGAATCTGGCTAGATCAGTTTCTGTATTTTGGCAAAAATGTAGATGCTGCTCTGGCCAGAGCTAAAGGTGCTTTTGCCCTTACAAAGAGACTGTTTTATAGCAACCAGCTCGATGCGAGGGTAAAGGTAATCTGCTACATGGCCGTTATCAGGCCCATGCTGGTATTTGGTTGTCCCGTGTGGTTCAATGTACGAGCAAGTTTAATGGAAAAGATTCGGGTGTTTGAGAGGGCTTGCCTTCGCTTGTACAGAACACCAGAGTCGGAGTACAACAATTTTTATCCTAATGAGGTCCTTTACAACAGGGCGAACCTAATACGAGTGGACAACTTCGTAATTAAGCTGACTCGAAGGCACATTGCAAGAGCAATGACCTCGACAAATAACCTAATATCTGGGGCTTACTATCCCAATTACCTTTACCACGAGAGTGTGCGCTGTGACAGCTTCGTTCCACCGGAAGCATTCCTCTACCTAGATCAGATAGGGTTGATCCAGGATAGATCAGCGGTGCCGTTAATCTTCCATGTCGCTCGGACAGCTGGGGACAGGCGACTCAACTACAACAGAGACGTCGCACATGGCAGTGTGGATCGCCTCTGGTTCAGTAGGGCGGTGGGGAATCGCGATAAGAGGGATGTCGTTCGGCAGCACCAGCATTTCTGGTGATTGAATGATGGAGAAGATGTTTCGTCGTCGTTTCCGTCAATTACGGACCAGCCTCACTAATGAGGCAGAGCTGACCAATCTGTTTTCTCTGTAAACAGCGATGGCCGGCTTACATAGGTTTAGGTTAGGATTTAAGAAACATATACATATATCAGTGTATACAAAGGTGTATACTGATATATGTATATGATTGTGTATAACGTCTATGTGTGTTTATGTGTATTGTGCATTTAGTTTAGGTAGGCTAAGGTTTATTTTAAGTTAGATACTAAGTTTTTATTAAAAATAAAAAATTATGTCCATATGCTAAGTTTTGTTAACAAATTTTTTTCTTAGCTTTAAGTATACAAAATAAATAGTTCTAAGAAAATGTAAATGAAGTCGAAAGACATAGTTATAAGAATTTAGAGTAGCTTAGAGTGCCTGTGTGGGGCCAGTAAGTTAGTGTAAGATTATTAAGTAATTGTAAGTTAGCATTTAAGCATTTTTTGTTAGAATGTAAGAGTTAGTGTTAAGAAAATAAAATGCATATAAAACTAAAACTAACGATCATGCGATTTGACACCACTTGATTATTTTCTCTGGGGCTACGTGCCCCATCACGTTATATTTTATTTGCAGGTGTACAAGGGTTTGGTTTTTGGTTATGAACTTCATTTCTTTTATAACGATTTGTCTGTTGTTGCTGTTTGATACGGGAATAATTTCTACTTTGCTATGTTAGATTCCCGGCACCGATACGGCGATGCCCCGATTCAAACGATAGCACTTTATTCTCTGGGATCCCGCTATCCCAGCTGTGGGTTCTACCAGGTAGCGCGTTAACACAGCTAAACCTGGGCGAAATAAAAGAAAAATGGGCGCCACGTGATTTTTTTTTTTTTTTTGGAATCACGAAACCAAAAAAGAAAAGAAGAAAAACTTCCCCGACGAAAAGAAAAACGAACAGAAAAGAAGAAAATAAAACCAAAAATTTCACCACGTTATAGCGGCTCCGTTGGAGCTCGACGATTTATTTTTAATTGGTTTAGCGGTACACTCGTCGATAGAGTGACCCGCTATTCTTTAAGCCCCGAACAAAAAAAAACGTTAATCAACGGGTCGCGTGTCCCGTCTTTTCTCGGGATTTTCCGCACGCGCGGCCCACCGGAGTCTCAATTCGCAAAATAACAAAAAAACGACTTTCTAATAATTTTTTTATTTTTTTTTTTCTACACTATCACTGCACTATACTTAGCTTTGGGCTTTTTGTATCCTAGCGGTGCTGCGCCCCTTCCTGGCACAGTTCTCTCGCCCTTTTTGTTCCGCCACTCCAGCTATCCCGTTCCTCGTTCCTGTCTCCCTTTTTATATTCCTTTTTCCACGTCCTTTATTTGTTTCCTCAATTTATTGTTATTTTTTTTTTCTTTTTGCCAAAACCCGAAATTGCGACTCTACTTTCTAGCAAAAAAAAAAATCAAAAAAACTACCGAATTGCCTTTCCCAATTCTCAAACTTCAACAAAAAAAGGAAAAAACTTGCTTCTCGCAAGAAAAAAATCGCAAATCGAAAGATAAAAAAAAATAGGCTGACCCTTTCAATAGGCTGGTCGTCACCAAAGTGTCTGCCAGATCTTCTGCGATCCACAGCTCCCGCCAGACACACACACACACATTCACAAGCACATTCTCTCTCGCATCCATTCAGCCGTAGTGGACCCAACGACGGGATTTCTAGCAACCACAAAGCAAAGGTTGCTAGCTTTGCTAGTGTGTGCCCCCGTGTCCGACTAGGCCTCTCACACATACAATTTTCCACATTCATACTCATTTACAACTGATTAGTCGATCTATGTAGACGTTTCGGTAAAATAATTATTAAAAATAGGGCGTCATCATCTGGTGTTACTGGTTCATAATTTCGTTTTTGTTCAGCGCGCGCAGTGAATAAGCTACGTACACAAGAGCAGGAGAATTATTGATCAACGTCAGTCGTTCGCAATTCTCTGGTGAGAATAGACGTCTTTCGGCTTCTCATAAAGTAAAAAAAAAAACAATAAATTAGTGATAAACACAATTAGTTAAAATTTTATCAATTGACTCGGTAGCCCATCGGTTAAGGGCGCCAGTCAACAAATCGTGGGACGTGGGTTCGAATCCCGAGTTGAAACTTGGAACTTTTTTTTCTTGTTTTTATTTTTTTTTTTTCATAAAATTGTGTAAATTCAAAACCAACAAGCAATAAGAAAAAAAAAACAAAAAAAGCGAAAACCACGTGATGGATGGTGAAGAGCGCCCCGCTCTTCCCATAACCGTGGCGAAAGCCAGCAAAAGGAGGAAGAGGTTGAATACCCCTCCTAATCTCTCAAAGAAAAAAATAAGTGCTGTTTCCACAGCTGAAGAAGGTAAAGAGGAGGGGGGCTCCAACAGCTTCGCCTCTCTGGCGTCATCTGAGTCGGAAGACGAATATGACGAAATTAATCACATAAAAAGCAGCATGCAAAAGCTGGAGCAAGACATGCTTGCTATTAAACAGCGGCAAACTGCACGAAGGCAGAGGGAGCAATCAGAAGTAGAGAGCTCCCTAAAACAACAACAACAAGAGCAGAAACAGCAACTGCAGCAACAACAAAAACAACAACAGCAGCAGCAGCAGAAGAAGAAGAAAGAGAAGGTGCCTCCGATCAACACCTACAAACTGGAGGTAAATGCAACCAAGGACCTATGTAAGTTGGTCATTGGTAATAATTTTAATATAAAGAGATTGGGGAACGATCGCCATGCCATCCACTGTAATACAGGGGAGGGCTACGCGAAAGTTAAAGAGCTCCTAAAAGAAACGACGACGGAGCACTACTCATACACACCGAAGTGTGAAAAGCGGCAATCGATGCTGCTGAAGGGGTTGGAACCGTCTTCTGACCCTGGCACTGCTCAAAGAGAAGGAGTGCGCAGGACTCAAGTTTGTGGGGGTAAAGCCGTTTACCACAGCCAGAGCTAGGCGGGAGAAACGGAGTCTGCCGTTCTTCTTGGTGCAGCTCAGTCCCGAAAGCCGTCTGGATAGTCTAAGGAGTATCAATGTCCTAGACTACCAGGTGGTTCACTGGGAAAAACTAAAAAGGAGCGATGGCGTTATACAATGCGTTCGCTGCCAGAGGTTCGGGCACGCCGCGTCGAACTGCCAAATGCAGCCTCGATGCGTGAAGTGCGCTAAGAACCACAGTTCCGAGGAGTGTGCTCTGGGTGTTGACGGAGCATCCGATAGATCGAAGCTCTCGTGCCTGTTATGTGGAAACGTGGGACACACCCCAAACTATCGGGGTTGTCCTAAATTCGCTGACATTAAGAAAGCAAAACTGGCTCGGCAGCAGAAGGTGGAGGTCAAACGTTCACCTCTTAGATTTCAAACACCAGCCGTCACGTCCCAAATTTCCTACGCCCAAATGGCGTCAGGTAGGGGGGCTACGGTACAGCAAGCGACTGTTGCTTCTCCGGCGCCAATGCCGAGAACAACGGAAGCTGCACCTAACATGCTAGCCATCTTGCTCGCAATCCAAGGGCAGATGGCTCAGCTGCAAAAGCAGGTGCAAGAACAGGCCAAGCGGGTGGACCAGATTTACGCGCTGCTGCCGGGCTTAACGCAACACATGTCGTAATGGGTACGCACATGGTGGAGCAAACTTTGAAGGTCCTTGAGGTGAATGTTAGATCACTGATTAGGATCGAACGAAGAGCCGCGATGTTTAAATTGCTACAAGACCAAACTCCTGATGTACTTTTTGCTAGCGAAACCAAGCTAACCGATAAGCACAAACTGGAGTACAATAATTATATTGTTAGAAGAAGAAACCGGCCCAGATCCAAACGGGGAGGTGGTGTCGCGATCTTCATTAAAGAAGGTATAAAATTTCACAGAGTGTACAAGGGAGTGTTGCGCAGGTTCCGGGTGTTGGAGGCAGTTGTCATTTACATTCCGCTTCGAAGTGGAAAGCGGCTGTACTTGGCCTCTGTTTATGCACCTGGGGCTTCACAATCCACCCTATTCATTACAGAGCTCGACACGCTTTTTCGACTTCTGAGGCTGGAATCGGAGGAGAATTATTTTATAATCGGCGGGGATTTCAACGCTAGACACAGAGATTGGGGAAATAATTTGCCAAATACTAGAGGGAACCTACTACTCGATTGGTGGGGTCAGCACGATGTCATGTACAGACTCGGTCTTAAAGCGACGGATAACCCGTCGTTTCCCAGAGGCGGGTCTTATTTGGATCTACTGCTGTACGACGAACGTATACGACTGACAGGTACGAATTTACAAACGCTAAACTGTCTGCGCACATTCGTGTATGACAGCGACCATTGCGGTTTTAGCACCGAAATTACAGTTCCCAACGAAATTGCGGAATTGCAGGAGTTTGTCCAAAGATATTCTTACAACTACAGTAAGACTCGATGGACGCGCTTCTCCGCAACCTTGAACAGAGCGCTCTCCTCGAACACGCTCCACCCACCGTCCAATAGGAATTTGTCAAACGAGGAGATCGACAATTACCTACAACAAATGGACGAGACAATTAAACAAACTATGGACACTACAATACCGCGGTATCGATGTACAACTAACGAAGACCTGTTCCGCAATCCTACTATTGACGCACTGCACCGACAGAAAAGTAGACTTCTGTCAAAGATCAAAAACTTGTACAGACAGTTAACTGACAGACTAGATCCGGAGATTAGGACGCTGATGTCGTCGATCAAAAATGTGCAAAAGTTAATAAAAGAAAATTACAGAATTGCTGTAAGCTCATATTGGAACAACAAGGTTCGGGCTGTAAACACCAGCAACCCGAACATGTTTCCGCAAATCAATAAATTATTTCGGAAAAAAAAACAAAACGACCTTCAGTGTCTTAAAATAGCCCGGACAACAGACAACGAACGGTTACTGACAATAGCAGGTATTGATCCAAATGAGACCGCTGACGATGACGACTTCTTTGTGATCGAGGATCCACAGGAGAAGGTTGAGACCATAGGGGCGTTTTTCCGGGAAGTATACAAGGCCACTGATACCATTGGCCCTAATTACGACTTGGACAATCGCGTCTTGGTGCACGACTTCTGCATTCGAAATGAAATAGGGAACTGCCAATCCGAGGGCTCTGGTTTCACCCGGCTCACCGACGAAAATACGGCCAATAATGTCATTGCCAGAGAGGGTGACCTACCCCCGTTCATTTCGAGGGAAGAACTCCATGAGATCTTCGACACAATCAGGGCAAAGAAATCAGTGGGGACCGATGGTATTCCGAACATCGTGCTTCGACATCTTCCTCTAGAAGCGGTGGACATTTACACCACCCTGTTTAATAATGCAATGAATAATGCACATTATCCAGCGCATTGGAAAACGGCGGTGGTTCAACCTATCCCCAAAAAGGGAAAGGATATATCCAATCCGGCGAATCTCCGGTCGATAAGTCTCCTTCCGAATATCAGTAAGGGTTTTGAAAAGGTAATCAATAGAGCTCTGTCTAGGTGGGTTGAGGACAAACATATAGTTCCGGATAATCAATTCGGTTTTAAGGCGGGACATGATATCTCACATGCCGCGTCTAAACTGGTGTCCGATATCCAATGGAATAAAGGCAAAAAACAATGCACTGGTGCCTGCCTTGTTGACTTGGAGAAGGCCTTCGACACCGTATGGTTAGAGGGTCTTTTCTATAAGCTGACTGGGTTGGGGATCAGTAAACCACTCTTTTACATTCTTTATAATATGCTAACTAACAGAAAGTTCATCGTGAAAAATGGCGATGTGACTTCTGTTGGAATATTTCAAATTAAAAATGGTCTTCAGCAAGGCGCGGTCAATTCGCCGATCCTTTTCAACATTTTTACAAGCGACTTGATAGGTTCACTTTCCCATACTATTTCGTACGCAGACGATTTGGTAGCGTACAGAACAGGTCCAAAAATCGAGGTCATTAATACTCTCTTGCAGCGTGACTTCGATAAGATAAGACGATTTTGCGATGACTGGAAGTTGAAAATCAACTTTCAGAAGTCGGAAACCATTCTCTTTAGGACGCCGTTGTCTGGAGCCTCTAGGGATACCAGAAAAAATTGGCGAAAATTCTTGATCATTGGACAACACGGACAACCTCTTGCCTGTCGAAATGTAGTCAGATACCTTGGAATCTGGCTAGATCAGTTTCTGTATTTTGGCAAAAATGTAGATATTGCTCTGGCCAGAGCTAAAGGTGCTTTTTCCCTTACAAAGAGACTGTTTTATAGCAGCCAACTCGATGCGAGGGTAAAGGTAATCTGCTACATGGCCCTTATTAGGCCCATGCTGGTATTTGGTTTTCCCGTGTGGTTCAACGTACGAGCAAGCTTAATGGAAAAGATTCGGGTGTTTGAGAGGGCTTGCCTTAGGGCTTGTCTTCGTTTGTACAGAACACCAGAGTCGGAGTACAAGAAATTTTATCCTAGTGAGGTCCTTTACAATAGGGCGAACCTAATACGAGTGGACAACTTCGTAATTAAGCTGACTCGAAGGCACATTGCAAGAGCAATGACCTCGATGAATAACCTGATATCTGGGGCTTACTACCCCAATTACCTTTACCACGAGAGTGTGCGATCTGACGGCTTCGTTCCACCGGAAGCATTCCTCTACCTAGATCAGATAGGGTTGATCCAGGATAGATCAGCGGTGCCGTTAATCTTCCATGTCGCTCGGACAGCTGGGCACAGGCGACTCAACTACAACAGAGACGTCGCACATGGCAGTGTGGATCGCCTCTGGTTCAGTAGGGCGGTGGGGAATCGCGATAAGAGGGATGTCGTTCGGCAGCACCAGCATTTCTGGTGGTTGAATGATGGAGAAGATGCTTCGTCGTCGTTTCCGTCAATTACGGACCAGCCTCACTAATGAGGCAGAGCTGACCAATCTGTTTTCTCTTGTAAATAGCGATGGCCAGCTTACGTAGGTTTAGGTTAGCATTTAAGAAATATATACTTATGTTAGTGTATACAAAGGTATATACTAATATATGTATATAATTGTGTATAATGTCTATGTGTGTGTATGTGTGTATTGTGCATTTAGGTTAGGTAGGCTAAGGTTTATTTTAAGTTAGATATTAAGTTTTTATAAAAAATAAAAAATTACGTCCATACGCTAAGTTTTTGTTAACAATATTTTTTCTTAGCTTTAAGTATACAAAATAAATAATTCTAAGTAAAATGTAAATGAAGTCGAAAGACATAGCTATAAGAATTTAGAGTAACTTAGAGTGCCTGTGTGGGGCCAGTAAGTTAGTAAAAGGTTGTTAAGTAATTTTAAGCTAGCATTTAAGCGTTTTTTGTTAGTATGTAAGAGTTATTGATTAGAAAATAAAATGCGTTTAAAACTAAAACTAACCACATTCATACTAAACTCCTCAGTCTCGGAGTTCGCTCCCACTTCCAGTAATGACTGGGAACTCCACTGAGCGAGTTTGTGGAAGCTGTGGATCCTAGCTATTGCCTACTCTTAGGTTCTACAAAAAAGAAATTGCGAAAAGCAGAGTTTCCTTCATTTCTGATAGCCGGGTAATTTTCCCCCATCGGATTACACTAATAAAATTTTTGTTAAAATTAAACGATCGCGAAGGAGAAAGGAATTGCGACGGAATTGTAGCTGGAGTGTCGGGACGAAAGGAAAAGAATATAGATACAATCCAGAAGGGATTGTATCTCGATCCAACCATCCGTTGGATCGCCGCCCCTCACAACAGAAAAGTATAGTGCATGTGAAAATACTTTTCATATTTTTAACCGCGGATCCCTAACTACTCCGGTGGATCGGCGTTCAGATTTGGGGGGTGTGGACTGACAAATAGCGTGTCACTCCTTACAATTATTTATTTATTTTTTTGTCATTGGGCCCTTCTGCCCTCTGGCCGCTCTGCCACTTTTTTTTCTTTTGCCATTGTTAGTCGTTATTTGTTGTGTGTTTGCTGGTTGTTGTTGGTTGGTGTTCTTTGTTTATGTTTTCCTGGTCCCTCGGTGGAGGCGGTCTTATTACTTGGCCGTCCGCCTACACGCCTCTGCTGCTCCTTCGGTGCTCCATCGGTGGGGTGCTGGCTTAAAAAGGGGTCGTCATCCCTTCACCCATCGAACCTAACTTTTAAAGCTGGGGCATCGTTGGGGTGTGTGTGCTCGATTATACTGGCCGTCCGCCTGCACACCACTGTTGCTCCTTTGTTGCTCCCTCGTTGGGGTGTTGCTATAAAAGAGATCGTCGTCTCTTCACCCATCGATCACTTGGTTTGGTGCTAGCTCCAGCTAGCTGCGATGTGATGCCTGTATCCGCACCCCCATTGGTAGCAATATGGGGTGTTCCTTAAGCCTCCTGTTGTTGGCTTTCGTTGGGGTGTTTGTTCCAGGGATCGTCCTCCCCCAACCGTCATCATCGTGTTGGGGTGTCTGGCTTGAAAGGACCGTCCGTCCCCACCCGTCGGCGACTTTCAGACGTCCTGTCTGATGCTGCCCGTTGCGAGTCTCCCGTCTATCTATGGGCTCCGACAACGGTGTTCCTGGTGGACCTCCTGTCGCACCCTGGGGTTCTTCCCGTGAACCTATGTGGGTTGTTTTCCGAGGTCTGGGATTGGTGGGCCACTGGCTGATGGGACCATGGCTGCCCTCCACCACCGCCAGAGCTCGGTGTTCCCACTCAAAGAAAAGAGGGACCCAAGGGATTTACAAGGGAAAAGAGAGCCAAACTTGTTGCGGGAAAATTTACCGCAACAACTTTATAAAAGGTTTTTTCGGTAAAATTTTGCAGTTTTATAATAAACAAAATATTATTGTCTAATTTAGCTAGACCCTTTTCAGTAAATTAAAATTTTTCTGGGGTGATATCAAATTTCTTAATTTCTTGTCCGTGAGATTAAGAATCGTAATTTTGACATTTATATTAATTATTTATTTTTTCGTCAATGTGTTCTACAAGGTGGCGCAAAATGAATCACACTATCGGAAGCAGGTATAATTTTTGCAAATGGCTTCGTACATCCATCATATTTGACATTTGTGAACTAGACAGCTGCAGTATACAAACAGACAAGCAGTTGAGTAGATGTTTTTAACCAATAATCGGTCGGTGGTGTTAGCGCAGCGTGAATTTCGATATTGATTTCTTAATCATGTCGCGCCAACTGGACAAACATTCCGACGCTTAGCTACTCGACTCGAACGGAGTAGAACCACAGGAGAGCTTGCAGTGCGTAACCGCCACCGGCCTAGTCGTTTGGCCGAGAATATCGCGGCTGTGGCTGTCAATGTCGCTGAGAACGAAGAAATATCAACCAAGTACAGAGTCGACCACCGACGAGTGCACAAGTCAACCAATGCACTCGTAAATTATCGTGTGCTGTGCAAAAAAAAAAAACTACAGCGCGCGAGTGCAAAAAAAAAACAAAAAAGTGCAATGCAGTGGAAAAAAAATATCACACAGTGCGGTTATCCCACCTCTCCCGCTGCTGGTCGAAGTACTATTGCTAGCATTCAATCACTGCCATTAGTGTATTTACCATACGGTACGGGCAGTGGCTGAGTGTATATAACAACTGATGGATAGCGGGTTGCGAGTGAAAATTTTGTTTGTGCACTGTTTCATATTGTTGTACAGGCATAACACCTACAGCAATTTGATCCGGTAAATCAATGTCACAATTTTCACTTTGCAGCCTTCCTTTGTGTTTTCTGTGTTTGTATGTGATTATGACTAGGGAATTCAGGGTAGACGTAGCCAATATACGCGGGCTAAAAAGTAATCACTTTTCTGCGTACGTCCAAGTCTGTAAGTACAGACCAGCTGTTTTGGCACTTAGTGAAACACAGCTTGATCCCCGCCCACACCTTTCAGATCATTCTGATCTGAAGCTACCTGGCTACGAACTAGTGACATTATTCTTCTTTCACCGCGGTCTCGCCATTTACGTGCGTAGTGATGCAGCTTACCAAACTCCACCACAATGTGATCCATGTTTTAATCCGGAATTCAATTTCATGTGATTAAAATTCCATCTACGTAAGCAAATTATCCACTACTGCTTTATTTACAGAACCCCAAACTGGAAAGCAATTCCACTTTTAACGAGTTTGATGCGCTGTCTGACTCCATTCAAAGAATTTTATCCCTGTATCCTCATACTGAAATCGTTATTACGGGCGATTTCAATATACACAATTATGGGTGGCTTCGACATTCTGGACAGACAACACCCGAAGGAGGGTTGTTGAGATCTTCGCTGCGGAATACGTAAATGAGCCCACGCGAATACCAGACGTTGATGGTGATACCGCCAACATCCTGGACTTGTTTTTAACTTCCTACCCTGATAAGTACACCGTTGATGTGCTCTCCCATCTTGCTTCGTCGGACTACTGTGTTATATGAGCGTATTTCTCGTATACTGACCACACAGTTAGAGAAAAGATTCCTAAAAGAACCGTATGGCAATACGAGAAAGCCAATGTGATATCGTCGCGAGACCGTGCTTTCTCGTATCGAACGAGAGAAGAGTCTAACTCCGGAGTTGATTAAATGCCTTTTTTTATTATATATATTTTATTTATTATATTTTATTTTTACTGACTAAAGGTCCGCCGTCTTTAGCGTCGCTGCAACCTTGTCGTCTGAATTAGTCTGATAAAAAACTGACTTTCTTTTCGCATCGTATCTCTTTTATAACCTTTTTCTGTGCGTAGCCAAATCGGCTTGCGCAACCATTCCCATAACACTTACCATCATTCACCGCTTGTTCCAGTTTATTTTGCAGCTTGGGTGGTTTTTCTTTTGTCGGTTTCAAATGTCATCCCATTTGTCATTCACTTCCATACTCCGAACATTGTAAGTGCAATTCTATTCATAATTATTCTTTAATTGTTTCCTGGGATCGACCCAAATACGAAACATGTTCAGCGTCGTATTTCGGTAGTGCGGCGAATGTACACCAGCACGTATGGCATATATTTACGTGCGGCTTCGAATTTCGGTGAATGACTCGGGTATGAACTTGACCGAAAATGCATATGCAGCTGGATAAGTGGATTGTTGTGATAGCAAGTGCTGGGATCATGTGGTGTGTGAATCACAACATCCCACCCCCTTAAAAAAAGAATTTTCTTTCTTTCCTGAAAGGATTCGAATTTTCTGTGACTGGTTATTTGTGGTTGTAGAGATCGATGAGAAAAGAAAATATAGTTTTACAAATGTTATGTTTTACATAAATCAAATCTTACTGTATTACTGGTAAATATAAAAATATAAGAATGTTCCTATTATATAAATACATTTTTTTTTCTGATCATTTAAATCAACAACACGATTTGTATATTATTATCTGGTATTCGTATAATCTATTATACTATATGTATATTCTATTAATTTCAAGTTAATTAGTTTCACTAATGTTATATTAAATATAATAAAAATGTTTCTTTATAATATATATACATATATATATATATATGTTTTTTTTGATTGAAATACTTTTTTTTTTGTTAGAGAATATTCTCTTATATTGAAAATGTAATTAGTTTTTTTTTGTTGTATATAGTGTTTTTATAAATTTTCTTATTTTTTTTTTTCTTATTTTTTTTTTCTTAGTATACTTACAATTCCTTTAAAATGTTGTTATATATATTTTTTTTTCTACATTTAATTTAATAGATTTAGTAATCTATCATATATATTTATATTCCTACTATGCTACATATGCTTTAATTTGTTTTAGAACTTTTATGTTACATATAATAAGAATGTTCCTATTTTAGTATATATATATTTTTCTATTGAAAACAAATTTTTTTTTTATTTTATGTTTTTTTTTTTTTTTTACCAACACAATTTGTTTATGTTTTCGAGTAGAGGATAAAGGTTGGAGTTTCATAGGTTTCTTGGGAAGAAGTAGTAAGGGGGAGTTCCATGGACTGGCAATGAGTGTGATAATGCCCTCATGAAGCATTTCATTCACTTGTTTGTGAATTTGACTTTTTGCGCGTCAGGTAGCCTATAGGGCTTTACGAACAGGGGAGGTTTATTTGGGTCTGTTATTATGCGGTGTTTGATGGTGTCAGTTGAGGTAAGATGATCGCCGTCAATATAAAATAAATCATTGTACTCCCTACAGATTGTCAGTATGGACTCTTTTTCCTCACTATTACAGTGTTCAAGATCTAGTACCGATAATAATCTTTCTAACCTTTTTTTAATGGTATCCCTAGATTTGTCTGAAATTTCCTCAAAGTCTTCTGGCCGATCCCACTGAAAATTGATATCTTGGCACCGAACGTTTTGCTCCGTCTCTAAAGTATTCATCATTAAAACCTTGATTTTGGAATTTGTGGGTCTAGTTAGGGTAGCTCCTATATACGAGTAAATACCGGGTTTGACTAGCCTTTTACGTATTACTAAATCTTGCTCTTTGGTCGATTTGTCATTGAAAGGGACCTCAATTATTTGCTGCATCCTTGGTTTAAGTGTCACCGTATTATTATTATTAACGGGTACGTCTTGTTTTTGTTTGCGAACCTTTGCATTTTTAGCTGTCTCTGTCTTACATTCGGCGAGACTTTGTCGTACCTCTGGCTTATTGTTTGCAGGTTTTTTGTGTGTCTCCGGTCTACTTTTGACCGGGTTCTGTGTTACAGGCTTACTTTCTGCTGTGTATTTTTCTTTTACTTTTCGATTGCTATTTAGTTGTTGATAAGACGAGTTGCTTGTTCCGGCCCGTAGATAAACGGAATCAACTATTGGCTCGTTTTCTGCGTTTTCTTGGTTCACATTGATGTTCCGAGGATACACCGGGTTTATGAAATCAGAAACTTCAACATTTCCCCGGGGGTTGAACTTTGGGATCGGTATTAGTTATTTTTCCCGAGTTACTATCTTCTATTAAAGGCTTATTCCTTATGCTTTCCTTTTGTATCGTTATTTCGATTTCTCTATTTTCCAAATCGACATGACATTGAAATTTACTGAGAAAATCGTTGCCGATTATTCCGTCACATTCCAAATCTATGCAAGGAGGCATTACTTGGAAGGTGTGTTCCAAAAAAATCGTTTGGCCGTTTACGTCGGATTCTAGCGTTCCCAAGATTTCCCCCATTGTATTTAGTGAAGCTCCCGCAATGGTCGATATAGTACACTTCTTTTTAGTTTGAAATGCCTTCGCAATGTTTGATTTTACCAGGCTTATGTCAGCGACTGTGTCGATTAGGAATGTAGCTAGTTGTTTGTGGACTACGGGATGAAATTTGGTTCGTATCAATGGCGTTTGGGACAGAGTGATATGAACATTTGATAGGTTAGTGAGGGGCGTTGTGAGCATCGGCTTTCATTTGTACTCGGGTAAGATTGCCGGCTTCTGCTTCCTGAGCTTGCTCGTTTCCCTACATGGAAGAATCTCACGTTTTGGTTATTGGAGGAACTTGAGGGATTTGGTTTCCCTTGTTGGGGCTTCTCATGTGCCATCCTACATTCGTCCTGAGAGTGGTTTGGTTTGTTACAATACCCGCATCTTATCAGTTCAACTTCTCTCTTTATTTGTTGCGGAATGAAATTCGGAATATTAGTATTCCTGTAACAAGTGGCGGAGGTATGTCCTATTTTGTTGCATGTTTGGCAGATAGGCCGATGGTTGGGTGGTCGGGAGTGTGTAACCTGGTTCATGTAACATGTCGTTGAGGTGTGCCCCAACTTGTTACATGTCTGGCATTTAACCACACTTTGGGACTTTTGTTTTGTGGGCGTGTTTGTGAGTCCAACGACAGGCTCTAATCGGATAGATTATCTGATAGCATAGCTGACCGCAGTTTTCAGATCTTGGTAGTTTTGAGCCTTCACCAGGATCTTGAGACTGGGGCATTTAAGTTCATCCTCGAAAGTCTGTACTGCCAGGTTTGTATTTTCCTCAATAAGGAAATCTCTTACGGGTATCCCCGCTATAGAACTATATGTGACCATGTCGAGTGCACACAATAACGTGATTATTCTGTCCCCAAATTCTTGGACGGACTCTTGGTGTCTCTGCCTGGCTGTTATTAGCTCATTCTGGACAGAGGACCGTGACTTGAGTTCTCCGAATTGAGACTCTAGCACTGACACCATATCTTTCCATTTAGTGAAAGGCCTGTATTGGACAAGATCAAAAGCGGACCTTGAAGCCTGGTTTTAATAATGTCCAGAAAAAGAGAGTGTTGCGCTTCGTCGTTGATGTAAGTGAACAGAGTATTGCCGCACGCCACAAATTTATTGAGACATGCCGGGTTGCCATCGAAGGTTGGTATTATACTAAACACGTCGCTAAGAGAGATTTTTAAAGCCATTTTATGATTTTGTGATGGTGATACAACATTCGTATGATTTTCGGATAGAGCAAAAGGTAGAACCCTGAAGAGCTCTATTGTGCTCTTATTTTTTCACGTCAGAATTTTCACGGAATGAAATCGGGATGGGAGATGTAAGCGAACAGCAAGTGGGCTTAAAAGGAATGGTGACTAAAATATAAACTAAATCGTATGGTAATGTGTGTGAGATTGAGATAGATTAAATTTAAGAGGAATGCAATTTAATTTATTTATTGAAATTATTTATTTATTTAGATTTTAAAACAAATGAAATTTTTCCCTTTTTTTTGACTGGGATTATGAAATAGTGTAAAAAAAAATGTGACAAAAATGTATCTTTATTTAAAAGTTATTTTTGATTGAGATAAAAATTTAATTTTCTTTTTTTATATATATTGAGAGAGAAAAAAAACAAAACAATAATGACCTAATACCTTGTGGTTTTTAAATTTCTGTTGTCACTACCGTTCTTGCTGCTTCTCTTGATTTTGCTGCTGCTTCTGGTGTTTCTGCTGCTGCTTCTGTTGTTTCTGCTTCTACTTCTGTTGTTTCTGCTGCTGCTTCTGTTACGTATTTGTGCCAGGTAGGCTTCGCGCCTTATAGTTGTTGTTGAACTGGTCTTTTACACTGCCACAGTTTTGCCTCTGCGTCTAGTTCTACTAGAGTTCGCAAGGACTTATATGTGTGGGCTTTTCACTTTTGCACTTCACTACACTACACTATAGTGCTTTTATTTTCTGGTGTATAGCCCCAGTACGCATCAAGAGTATTTTAGGCTCTTGTCCGTGGTAGTTTGGATCCGTTTATCGTAGGATCCCACCGCTGCCACCAAATGTTATATCGTCGCGAGACCGTGCTTTCTCGTATCGAACGAGAGAAGAGTCTAACCCCGGAGTTGATTAAATGACTTTTTTTATTATATATATTTTATTTATTATATTTTATTTTTACTGACTAAAGGTCCGCCGTCTTTAGCGTCGCTGCAACCTTGTCGTCTGAATTAGTCTAATAAAAAACTGACTTTCTTTTCGCATCGTATCTGTTTTATAACCTTTTTCTGTGCGTAGCCAAATCGGCTTGCGCAACCATTCCCATAACACTTACCATCATTCACCGCTTGTTCCAGTTTATTTTGCAGCTTGGGTGGTTTTTCTTTTGTCGGTTTCAAATGTCATCCCATTTGTCATTCACTTCCATACTCCGAACATTGTAAGTGCAATTCTATTCATAATTATTCTTTAATTGTTTCCTGGGATCGACCCAAATACGAAACATGTTCAGCGTCGTATTTCGGTAGTGCGGCGAATGTACACCAGCACGTATGGCATATATTTACGTGCGGCTTCGAATTTCGGTGAATGACTCGGGTATGAACTTGACCGAAAATGCATATGCAGCTGGATAAGTGGATTGTTGTGATAGCAAGTGCTGGGATCATGTGGTGTGTGAATCACAACACCAACTGGAACGGACTTGACAGCTTCTTTAGGAATTTTAGCTGGTCGTTATATTTCCCCGATAATGACGTGCATTCCGCTGCTGATATGATTACAGACACCATTCTCTTTGGAATGAGATCCTCTCTTCCTCATCGCATAAAAAGTATCAAATCAAAAGAAAAGACATGGTACGACTCGAGCTGTAAAGAGGCCGTCAGGGTTAGAGAAATATTTTTTCGGTCCTTCAAGACCAACCCGACAGAGGAAAATTGAAAAGAGTTCGAACGAGCCAGAAATGACTGCAACGCCTTTCTTAAGCGTGTGAAATTCCAATATGACCAAAAACTGAGGCAAAAAATACTGCAATGTCCCAAAGGCAGTAAAAATTTTTGGTCGTTCGTCAAAAGCATTAGAAATTCCGCCTCATCCTCCATGCCAACGCTCATTTACAATGACTTTCCAGCTGTCAGCTCTTTGGACAAGGCCAGTCTGCTTGCTGCACACTTTGCAGCCAGCTCAACACTCCCAGATTGTGCTTTGTGTCCGTCTACACTTGAGTGCGTCGAATCTTCAATGGGACGAATTTACTTTCGCACTTGTGTAGTAGCAAGTGTACATAAAGATCTCAACATACATAAATCCGCTAGTCCAGATGGTATATCTCCCCTTCTTCTGAAGAGGTGTTCTTCCATGCTTGCAAAACCACTGTGTAAGCTTTTTGATCAATCCTACTCTTTAGGACTCTTCCCGAGCAGATGGAAAACAGCATTTGTCCAACCCGTCCCTAAAAAGGCGAATCATCTTCTCTCTCTTCCTACAAACCCATTGTACTCACGTCCCTTCTTTCCAAGGTTATGGAAACGCTGATAAATCGTCAGCTAATGAAATATCTCGAAACACGAAAACTTCTCAATGACCGGCAGTACGGTTTTCGTAGCAACAGGTCCACTGGTGATTTGATGGCATATCTCACCGAAAAGTGGAACCAAAGCGTACATCAATCTGGCGAAGCAAGATAGTTGCACTTGATATTTCTAAGCCATTTGACAGAGTTTGGCATCAGGCTCTTTTGTCGAAAATGCGTGCATTTGGGATCGACGACTCTCTTCTTCAATGGATTAGAAATTACCTTTCGGAACGTTCAATTCAAGTTGTTTTGGACGGTTTCAAGTCTGATATTGAAAAAATAAATGCTCGTGTGCCCCAGGGTTCTGTTCTGTCTCCGACACTCTTTTTAATTTTCATTAATGATCTCTTGTCTGCTACTTCTAATCCAATATATTCCTTTGCTGATGACAGTACTCTCTGCTTTTCATATTCGCTCCCGGACTCACGGCCTTACTCCTCGGCTGTAGAACGAGAACGGCAGGAGTAGAATTTAATGCTTCTAAAACACAATGCTGTCTGCTGTCATTAAAGCGAAATTTAAACACCCAGCCATTATCCATGAATGGCACTTGCATCGTCGAAACCGAAAAACTTTCCATTCTCGGTATATGTGTCAATGACAACTTAAGATGGAATGACCACATATTTGATGTCGCCAAAAATGCTGCGAAATGTCCAGGTTTCCTGAAGCGATTTAAGATATATTTAACCCCTCTGATCTGGCCTCAATATATAAGGCATTCATCAGCCCAAAATTGGAGTACAACGCCCACATCTGGTCAGGTGCTCCTAAAACATCTCTGCACCTGCTAGATAGGATTCAAAACCGTGCAATAAAACTTATTGATGATACTAATATCAGTCAATCAATGGACACCCTCGAACACCGACGAAATGTCTCGTGTCTCACTTTGTTTTATCGCTATTTCCACCACCAGTGCTCCACTGAAATTGCCAGTAGCGTTCCGCCCATTCAAACTTTCAACCGTAACACCCGTCTCGCTATGAATGGTCATCAGTATACCCTCAAGCCCATTTTCGGACGTACTCAAAAATATCATGATTCGTTCCTAAGCCGTACAACTCGCTTATAGAATACCCTGCCGATCTCTATATTTCCTGGTCATTATAACTTGCAAAAATTTAAAAACAATGTACATCGGTACCTCTCTTTTCTTCCTCCCTAAATTTTCTTTGCCCGCGCTGTGTACAATCACCTTAGTGGTACTCAAACCCCTTGAGCGCGCGCTGATTATAAAAACAAAAAAAAAAAAAACAAAGAAAAAAACCAGACGACGGGCCATGCAATTGGGCGTCATCAGACCCTCCAGCGAATTTTAGTGAAAGACTTAAACATGTTCCAGTACAAAGTGCAAACAGTGCATCAGTTAATGCCTCCTGACCGTCAGTTGCGTGTGAATTACTGTAAAGCCATCCTCAATTTCAACAACGAAGAGGACGATTTTGTGTCGAAAATCGTCATGAGCGACGAGGCGCATTTCCACTTAAGCGGTTTCGTCAATAAGCAAAATCTTGATTTCTGGGGCACTGAAAATCCGCATGTAGTGATGGTCTTCAACTTCTGAATATAATCCGGTCATTCCTTTCTTTATAAACCTAGTTAATACATCTTTGATTTTATTTATTCCTTGAAGTGAGTTCAGGGATATGATTCTTCTTTTATTTCTATGTTATACAGCCTATGTTAATATAAGCTTCGTTTTGTACTTGTGAACGATTTCTTCTTTAATGCTTATGTGATCTGATTGTTGTTCTTATACCGAATGTATAGTTTCTGTTAATACCATATTTGATTCATTATCGTTGGTTTCCTCAATCATAGGTGTATCTTCCAACGTGCTTAGGAAATCTGCTACCTTATTTTCTTTTCCTTAAAATATAAGTTTTTTATATTTGTTTAGACATGTATCAATAGATTGTTTTTCGGCTGAATTCAGGTGATCTGTTTGAATGTGGCCAACTTCACTTGTCTCTAGCACATTTACTTCGTCTAATAATTTGGCTAATACAATTTCCTGGTTCTGCAAATCTATTGATTTAGCGTTTTGTCCTATACAATCCATTCCGATTAGAAAATCGTATACCTTGTTCAATCCTATTTTTGTCCAACTTATTCTAGCATTGTGGGACATTTTGAATTGTTCTGGACATTTGGTTTTAACTTGTTCTTTGAATAGTATTAACTTTTATAGAATTTTCTGCGATCTTTTTGTATAATTCTTGTGTTATTCTATTTGAATTTAGAAGGCTGATTGTAGACCCTGAATCAATAAAACCTACAAAATCTTTGCTTTCTATAATTAATTGAATAAATATATTTTTGTTATCCGAGGCTAGTTGATAAAAAAACTCGTTTTCTATCTGATTAACCTCTTCTGTTTTACTGAGAGCATCCACATCCATATGTTTTACTTGCGCTGTCCTGATCTGTATTGCCCAGATTTCCTATGATGGTTATCTTGGGATCTGAACTGATTTGGCTGGGTATTATGATAAACATTTTGTTTTATTTGCCCTGATCCTTATTGTTGAGGCTTCTTGCTAGTGATTAGGCCTAATTTGTATTTGGGAATTTTGGTTTTTGAAACCCACGACTATGGCCGTGGATAAAGTGAAGTGGTAGAGTATTAGCTTCTTAATCGGAAGATTCGGTGTTCGAATCCGCCCGAATTCGTCAGAAAGACATTTTCAGGCAACTGAATTCACGTAAGACGAATGGTTGCCTGTACTACAACAACAAGTCCAATTACACTAATAATTTAATCTACTCATTAAATGTTGGATGCCACCCATGGAACGAAATAACCACTGAGTCCAAAAATCGCGGTATTCAAACAAGTAGCTACTTCTAGACCTTCCTCACTAAATGCTGCACATTCTGTGATATTGTTTACAATTTCTTGTAATACGTCTAATAAATGATAAATTGTAATACCTTAATGTTATTGATATCCTTGATGATGGTGGTTTGATCCTTTGTTGATCGGTAATGGATTTTACACTCTTTCCAGGTTGCCGGTACATCACTTGACAGATGTATCAGTAATTTTCCAAACATTGTGGGGCTTGTTCGTCAAATTCTGTCAATATTTGGTCAGTTGTTTCAATAAACAAAGGTAAAGTCTTCAAATCACCACTGAACGGTTGGACATACTTGATTTTTTTTCCAATATTGACCCCCAGCTCTGAGGATGGTTTTGTCTTGCTAACAGTTCTGTTAGTGTTGCTAGACACTGCTCTAGAGATGCTTGCTGTTGAGCCATGTTATTTTATATCACTGTTCCTCTGCTTGTATCTACGTGCACAATGTTAAATTTCTCTTCACTACACTTTGTTTACCGCCTTATAGATACTGTAATTATTTTCACCGGCATCCCAGTTTCTCGGGCATCCCAACCTTCCTGTCCCAGTTTTTACTGTTGCTTGCATTTTGTCACTACCGTTGCTGTATTACGAGTACATTTGTCAATATGAATAAGCAAGTTTAAAGTTATATGTTGTACTCATTTATTTAAAAAAAAAGACAAAACAAAACTACAATGCGCAGAAGGCGACCTATTCCCTCGAAACCACGTTGATGAATCCCCCGTGTCTAATATCATCTTTCGATCAGTTCCTTCAGTTTTGTTTTATTGGCAGTGTTGCTGTTGACACATTGTCATGGATAGCGGGATGGATAACGGACTGTTGAATGAATTTTGTTGGTGTGTTGTTTCCTATTGTTGTAAGGGCATAACACCTATAACAATTTGGTTCGGTAAACCAACTCTGCATTTTTACTTCACAGCTGTGCTTGGTGACGTCCGCGTCGGTGTCTATGTTTTTTGTTTTTGTTTTTTTTATACTGACCCTGGAATTTAGAGTGGATATTGCCAATACTCGCGGGCTTAAAAAATAATCACTTTTCTGCGTACTTTTTCGTCGGTAATTAGAGACTAATTGTTTTAGCACGTAGTGAAACACAGGTACATCCTCGTCCACACCTCTCAGATCGCTCTGATCTGAAGCTACTTGGCTATGAACTAGTGTCATTATTCTTCTCTCCCCGCGGTCTACCCACTTAGTGGGCACTAATTGGGATTAATAAATCAAACCCAAAATTAAATAAAAGGCAGAATATTGCGAAACTTGTTCGGTAGCGCAAAAAAAACGGGATCGGGACGAATCGAGTCTGGCTGGAAGCAGCAATACGTACCAGATAAGCTACCTTGTTTTATATATGCAATACACATACTCGTATTATTATATTAAATTTGTCATACGCGGGCATATATTATACTCGTATAATAGTTGGTTCGCTTAATTTGTTGTCCCGTGTCGCGAATAATGATAGCCCAGGGTTCGTTTCCGCGGTTTTAGTTTAGATTTTTCTTTATTGTTTTCTATTCTTCTCTTTGTTTTTTTTTCCTTCTCTTTTTTTTTTGTATTATAAGCTAGATAGTATTATTAAGCTAGATTCAAAGATTGAAATTTTGTAATACATATTATTGGTTAAGTACAAAGTAAATTAAAGGAACCGATAATTTTGTAACGTTTGGAAAACATTCGTTTTTATTTTTTTTACTTTTATTTTCTTTTTATTTTGTTTGTCATAGTAAAAAAAGCGCGAATCCCATATTTAGTCGCGATTCTGGGTGTGGGTAGTTAAACGGAAGAGCAATCGCGTGGCGCTCATTTTAACACCTTAACCTACGACCACTTTCCTTAGTGGTCGGGCACTCTTCCGTGGTACGGCGCGTTGAACGGAGAATTCGGCGGTAACATTCCTGGCACCCAACGTAGGACATCTTTAAATAAGATAAATTATTTTTTTTTGCCTTTAAGTTATCCGCCGGTGTAAGAGATAATCGTCGTGATTGGTAAAAGTTCTTAGTCGTGGTTTCGGTTCTCGTGTATACTTCGTTTACCAGTTTTTCATTCTTTTGTGTTAATTGATCGAGCATAGGACTCCGGAGAAAAAGAAGGGGGATCTTTAGCCACTTATATGAAGATAAAAATTAACCCAGTCTAGATGGAGGTGAATAGGTTGAGTTCAGACGAGTTACGATACGAGTTAGATTTGCGGGGTCTGAGGGGTGGAGATGTAGATGAGATGAGGAAAATGCTAAGAACTGCTATGAAGAGGGATTCCAGTTTTATCTTGCCGGAGTACCCCTTCACCTTTGCTTAGGATAAGGAAGCTATAGTTTCTAAGATAGAAGAGCTATTAAGACTTTTAAGATTGTTTTTGTCGGGGATGAGCAGTCGAAAAAGTACAAAAAAGTAGCAGCAAAATCCGAATGGATATTGAGGCGCCTAAGGGCACAAGCTGGCGATGGTGAAGAAAAAGCTTTTCTCGTTGATACGAGGCATCAGGTGTTGGGATTACTGTCTAGTATAGATATTAAGGCTAGTGTAGAGGGGGCGCGGACAGGACGAAGTGCAAGCACAGCTGAAGGGAGGGGAAGAGCAGTCGGTCCAACAGGCTAGCAAGGGGTAATCAGGGGATAAAGTATCTAAAACGGTGCAAGCAGGAAGTAGTGGACAGGCCGTAAACCTCCCACAACCAGTTGCAGCATCGTCGACATTATTTTTCCCAACGAAGAGGGTGCCGGTTGCACAATGGGGTGTTAAGTTTAGCGAGACGATACTCAATCCGTTAGCAGTTTCTTGGAAAAAGTTGATGAACTGAGAGAAGCTAGGGGCTACAGTAAGAAGGAGCTTTTTATGTCAGCATTTGATATTTTTGAGGATAAGGCAGCCATATGATACCGGGCGAATAAACCCTATATCAATAGTTGGGAAAGCTTGGTAGCGAAACTGAAGGCCGAATTCCTACCACCGGGGTACGATGATAGGCTTTGGGAGGAAATTAGAGGCAGAACCCAGGGACGGTCGGAGACCATCGGTATTTTTGTGAGTGTGATGATAGGACTCTTCTCTAGGCTAAGCGAGCTATGCATTGACGAGGTTAAGTTCAAGTGGATTCGAAGAAACATATCCCCGTTTTACCAAATACAAATGACCCTGATTGAAATTTCCTCTTTAAATCACTTAGTTGAAGTGGGCCACAGTCTAAAGTCTACTAGGTACTTAGTCGAGAATTTCGTTCCGCCACCATCACGGCGAAAGACCAAGCCAGATCTGGCGTATGTTGAAGTGGGGGATACCGAAGTGCAAGTAATTGCTTCTCCACCATAGGCCAATAACTCGTTAACTTGTTTCCGATGTAAGCAGAATGGCCACATCGGAGCTCAGTGTCCGCAGCCCATACGTTGTTATGGATGTAATACGGTTGGAACCATTCGACGTCGGTGTCCACGTTGCACGCCACAGGCGACAATGCAGGGAAACAACTCAACGGCTTAAAGACAGGCGGGTCATTGAGTCGAGGAAAGGAAGCCGCAGTGAGTACAAGGAAGTTGACAGTGGGGTTTAATATAGCTTTAGATTTTATCTTAGAGGGTAAGTGATTAGATCCTCGGCCATACTTAAGTGTCGAAATTTATAGTGTTAAGTTATTAGGGTTGTTAGATTCAGGAGCTTCTAGAACGATTCTTGGTAGTTCAGGTTGGGAAGTTTTGCGGTCCTTAAAATGCAGGTTACCGAGGGTAGGTAGAGGTTAAATTGGTTACAGTAGCTAATGTGGAGTGGGTAGAAGTATCGGCGCTCTGAATGTGCCTATTAGGGTCGAAAATGTTATAAAAATAATGGAGATTCTTGTGATTCTTAAAGTAGCGCATGGCCTTATTCTGGGAACGATTTTCCATAATTCCAGATATAGGGAAGCGCGTATGGAACTTTAGAGAAGAATTGATGGAAGTTGGGGACGGGTTTAGAATAGAGAGTGGGCAGAGTAAACGTCTTGACGAATTGGTTGAAAGGGTATTTGCGTCGATGGGTGAAGGTATGGGGTGTACCAATCTTGTCGAACACGTTATCAGAACTAATGCGGACCCCATCAAACAGCGCTATTATACCGTTTCGCCAGTAGTCCAGGAGAACATTAACAAAGAAGTGGATGAAATGCTCCAGATGGGCGTTATCGAAACTTCTTGCAGTCCTTGGTCCTCCCCTGTCTTAGTTGTCAAGAAGAAAGATGGGAAGTATCGATTTTGTGTGGACTTCCGAAAACTCAATCTGTGCTTCACAACGCTCCTGCTACTTGGCAGCGTTTTATAGACACAGTCCTTGGAGCCGACCTCGAGCCGAATGTATTCGTTTATCTGGATGACGTCATTATCGTATCAGAGACTTTTGAGAGACATTTGGAGATAATATATAGTCAACGGGAAGGGATTGTTAGTGGACCCGGATAAGGTTAGGTGCATGGTTGAGTATCCTCGACCAAATTCTGTGTCAGCAGTGCGAAGGCTTGTAGGCATAGTTTCGTGGTATAGACCCTTCGTTCCTAATTTTTTAGATCTTATCTCACCGATAACTGGGCTTCTCAAGAAAAAACGTAAATTTTTGTGGAGCGAGGATTGTGAGACTGCTTTTTTCTTGTTAAATGAAAAGTTAGTGAATGCACCCATCCTCACGTGTCCAGTTTTTACCTTACCATTCATAGTGAATACGGACGCTTCGGTTTATGGTATTGGTGTTGTCCTTACGCAAAATAAGTCGCCTGATGAGGAAACAGTGATTTGTTACTTGAGCAGATCCTTATCCCAGACGGAGCGGAATTGTTCGACGACGGAACGGGAGTGTCTGGCCGTCCTGTGGACGATCGAAAAACTCCGTCCGTACTTGGAAGGGAATAGCTTCACCGTAGTAACTGATCATCTTTCCTTAGTCTGGCTAAATAATTTGAGAGATCCGCAGGTTAGGTTGGCTCGGTGGGCTGTCAAAATGCAGCAGTACAACTTTAAGGTCGTGCGTAGGAAGGGCAAGGTGCACTTGGTCCCTGACGCGCTGTCTAGGGTAAAGGAGGACGTAGCGTCGGTGTCATTAACTACCGAAGATCCATGGTATTTTAAAATGCTGGAATTGGTTAGGAGAGAAGGAGAGAAGTATCCCGACTGGAGAGAGGAGGAGGGTATACTATTTAAGCGGGTACCCTCAAGATACCCAAAACTGAATAGCGAGGGCGATGAGTGGAAACAAGTGGTGCCAAAGGATAGAAGAGCAGCAGTTTTGAGATAAAGCCATGACGATATCTTAAGCGGACACGGGGGAATACAGAAAACGTTCGATAAGGTGGCACGAAACTATTATTGACCAAAGATGAGACATAATATAGCTCGTTACGTTAGTAGCTGCGTAATTTGTCAGACGGTGAAACCTGACTTACGGAAACCGACAGGGCTTATGGCGTCTCGAAGCAAGGTTAATAGACCGTGGGATATGTTATGTGTGGATTTAATCGGGCCACTTCCTCGGTCAGCCAGAGAATACAGCTATATCTTGACTGTAGTTGACTATTTTTCGAAATTTCCTGTCCGTTCAGCTACAGAAAAATCTGTCAGGACCATCTTGGAGGAACATGTCTTCTTGGTATTTGGGGTATCTAAGTGGTTAATTTGTGATAATGGGGCTCAGTTCAAAAGTAAGGAGATGGCTGACCTGGTACGTGCTTATGGGGTTGCCATTGATTTCACCGCAGTTTATCACCCACAAGCTAACCCTGCGGAAAGGTATAACCAAACATTGAAAACTAAACTCCGAGCATATATTTCCAACAATCATCGCAGTTGGGATATCCTTCTACCAAAAGTGGCGTGTGCTATTCACAATGCAACGCATGAGGTCCTAAAGACAACCCCGTATTTTGTCATGTTCGGCAGGGCAATGCAGGTTAAAGGCGATGGTTCTCCTTTTCCTGTAGAGGGTTTTATTGCAGATAGATCGGTCGATGTTCAGGCTTGGTCAAAGGCGTTGGGTGAACTAGTGGAAGACGTTAGGGCGAGTATGCAAAGTTCGGGTCACAAATCCTCCAGCCAATATAATTTACGTCGCCGAGATATTAAGTTTTACCCAAAGGATTTGGTACTTAAGAAAAACTTCGTTCTCTCCGATGCTGCTAGATTTTTTTCTGCGAAACTTGCTCCAAAGTATGTAGGAGCTTTTGAGGTCATTAAGCGGGTTTCACCCTGGACATATGAGCTAGGTGATCATAGTGGGAAAAAGGTAGATGTGTGGCATGCGCAAGATCTAAAACTATTCACGAATAAAGACGACCTTGTCTAATAGTAAATATGAGTCGGTTATCAAAGCGACGAAAACCTTTAGAAAGGAAGGGGGGGGGAATATAATGGGTTGTGTCAATTGGTTTTCGTCCACCTCTTTGGAATAAGCACAGAGTGATAGCACTTATTTTTCCTTGCCAATACTACTACATATGGGCACCTGCACTCCGTCGTCGCTAGCGAAGCCTAGCTCCACGGGTTGCGAACCGGCATGTAGGCTTTTACGTTCGTAGGTTTGAGTCCCCATGTAGGATCGCAGTTGTCCTTTTTTTTTTTGTTCTTTAGGGCCATAGTTCCATCGTCATACTATGGTCTGACGTTGGGATTAGCGGATGTGGAAGATCAGGAAATGTGGTCTGATGAACCTGTTTGTACGAGAGAAGGACGTACCGTATGGAGTTGAGCGAAAACATTGGAGAGGCCACGGGTAGTGTGGAGTAAAATTGGAAAGGATTATTTGTGGGTGAATTGGGGAAAAAACAAAAAAAGATAGGCGAGTTGTGAAAAGTCAGTCAAGGAGGTCGGTCGTGGTGCAAATTAGGAGTTCAAAAAAAGAAGGGTCGTGGAAAGTAAACTGAACAGTTCGGTAATCGTATTAAAGAAAAAAAAGAACAGGAGTGTAGGGAAAATAAAAAGGATTGTGAATTAATGAATTAATTAATGGAATTAGTGCCCAATAATGCCCTTGTTCGTTCACCTGCGCATGAGAAACAAAAAAAAAAAACAAAAAGGAAGTGTTATTTTAATAAATCAAACCCAAAATTAAATAAAATGCAGAATATCGGGAAAGTTGTTCTTCCGTGGTACGGCGCGTTGAACGGAGAATTCAGCGGTAGCATGTGGTTAAAATTCCATCTCCGTAAACAAATTATCCATTAATTCTTTATTTACGGAAACCCCAAACTAGACAGCAACTCGACCTTTAACAAGTTTGATGCGCTATCTGAATCCATACAAAGAATTGTATCCGTGTATCGTCATTCTGATCATTACAATCGTCATTACGAACGATTTCAATATACACAATTCTGAGAGGCTTCGACATTTTGGATAGGTAACACCCGACTAACGGTGTGTTGAGATATTCGCTTCGGAAAATAACTTAACCCAGCTTGTAAATAAGCCCACATGAATACCAATTTTAACTGGTCGTTATGTTTCTTCGATGAAATTTTATCCCTCATCGGATGAAGAGTATCAAATCAACGGTACGACTCGAGCTTTAAAGAGGCTGTGTGGCTTGTAGAATTGTTTTTTCGGTACTTCAAGATCAACCCAATATAGGAAAATCGAAAAAAGTTTAAACGAGCCAGGAATGACTGCAACGGCTTTCCTAGACGTGTAAACATCCTATACGACCAAAAATTGAAGCAGAAAATACTGCAATGTCCCAAAGGTAGTTAAAATTTTTGGTCGTTCGTCAAAAATATTATAAATTCTGCCTCATCCTCCATTCCAACGCTCATTTACAATCACATTTCATCTATCAGCTCTTTGGATCAGAACAATCTGCTCACTGCACACTTTTCGGCCAGCTTAACACTCAAAGATTGTGCTTTATCTCCGCCTACACTTGAGTGCAACAAATCTATTTTTGCACTCGGGTAGTAGCAAGAGTTCTCAAACATCTTAGCATTCACAAATCCGCTAATGCAGATAGTACATCTCCCCTCCTTCTGAACAGGTTATCTTCCTCGCTAGCAAAACCACTACGTACGCTTTTTTTAATCAATCCTACGCTTTAGGACCCTTTCCAAGAAAGATTCCGACTAAAAAAGGCCCATTGCACTTATATCCCTTCTTTCCAAGGTCATAGGAACGCTGATAAACTGTCAGCTCATGAAATATATAGAAACACGAAAACTTCTTAATGACCAACAGTACGGTTTTCGCAGCAGCAGGTCTACTGATGGCATGTATCACCGAAAATTGAAAGCAAAGTGTACACCAATCTGGCGAAAGTAAGATAGTTGCACTTGACATTTCTAAGGCATTTGACAAAGTTTGGCATCAGGATCTTTTATTAAAAATGTGTGCATTTGGAATGATGACTCTGTTCTTCAATCGATTAGATATTACCTTTCGGAACGTTCATTTCAAGTTGTCTTGAATGGTTTCAAATCTGATATTCACAAAATAAATGATGGCGTGCCCCAGAGCTCCGTTCTGTCTCTAACACTCTTTTTAATTTTCACTAGCGATATCTTGTCTGCTATTTCTAATCCAATATATTCCTTTGCTGACGAAAGTACTCTCTGCTTTTCATATTCATTCCCGGACTCACGTCCCTACTCTTCGGCTGTAGAACTGGAACGGCAGTGTATGTTAAGCTCATTAAATTCTAATATTAAAAGTGTAAAAAGTGGTTGCACACTAACAGATTAGAGTTTAATGCTTCCAAAACACATGCAGTCATCAAAGTAAATTTAAATACCCAGAAATTATCCATGAATGGCACTTGTATCGTCTAAACCGATAAACTATCCATTCTCGGTATGTGTGTCAATGACAACTTACGTTGGAATGACCACATATTCGGTGTCGTCAAAAATGCTGCGAAATATCTGGGTTTCCTCAAGCGATGTAAGAAATACTTCAACCCCTCTGATCTGGCCTCAATATATAAGGTATTTATCCGCCCGAAATTGGAGTATAATTCCCAAATCTGGTCGGGTGCGCCCAAAACATCTCTGCACTTGCTAGATAAGATTCAAAAGCGTGCGATAAAACAGGTGATACTAAAATGCCTCGTATCTCACTCTCTTTTATCGCTATTTCCGCCACCAGTGCTCCATAGAAATCACCAGTGGCATTCCGCCCCGTCAAAATTTTAACGCTCATCTCGCTATGAATGCTCATCAGTATACCCTCAAACCCACTTTCGGACGTACTCTAAAAAATCTTGACGCGTTCCTAAACCGTACACCTCGGTTATGAAATGCCCTGTCTAGCTCTTTATTTTTTTCAAACATTTAAAACCAATCTTCAGCTGTACCTCTCTTTCCATCCTCCCTGATTTTTCTTCGCCTGCGCTTTTTGCAAGGGTTTTAAGGGTACTTAAATCCCTTAATTGTACTTTTAAGTTCTCTTCTTTAAAAAGAAAATATGAAAATCGGTGAAATCGCAAAACGGCAATTAAGAATTTGCTTAAAGATTCCGAGAATTATTGCAAAGCGTGTGAGCGACCGAGATCTGTAACGCCAACAACAAAAGAGCTATTTTGCGTACGGAAACTAATTGCGACCTTACTGCTAATCAAAGTTGAGAAAGCACGACGTTAAAACTAATGTCCGTAGAGTAAAGAGCATTCATAAGTATTCAGATAACATCCAAGAAATAACGCTCCTATTGAAATATGCATTCCACCTTAATTAAAACTTATAGCCTTATTTGTGATTAATTCAAAAATTAAGACCACGAACATATCTTAATTGAGATGATTATACAATAGCAATGATGGGGCTTTTTAGCTCTCCTCCACACACATTGCTTAATCGCAATAGATTTTGCGACTTTTCGACTATAAAAAATGTCTTCCCGATTTGTCCGATGGTTTAGATCAAGAAGAAAAGCTCATATTTCTTAAAAAACGTTAATTGTTATTTCTCAACAAGCGACTAGACGGTTTCACAATCCAACTTCGAATCCTCGGCCGTACTTTCTCCTGACCAGTTGTGCCTCTGTTTCAATTCCAGAGTATCTTTCGCCGGAATCCACAGGGAATTAATACTAAATTTTCAACAATGTTTCTTTTATTCACAATAAACATGCTTGTTTTAAAAATAATTGCTCTAAGAATTTTATTTACGAAGTTCAAGCAAAAATACTTCAATTAAAATATGTTTGAAATAAAACAACAACAACAACAACATAAACAACAAAAACATTCTGCCCGCCTTGAAGTCTCAGCTACTGCAGAGACTTTAACTTTCTAGGTTTCTCAGCTGCAAGGGCGCTAGACAATGAATAGCTCTCCGCAGGATACCATTTTTTGTTTTTGTGTCGACCAGTCGAATTTTCCATCCTGTGAGGCGATAACTTTGATGATTTTTCCCATCAACCACTGTTAAGCTGGTATATTGTCATCTGCGATCAAGACCAGAGTACTCAATTTGACATTCGCTTCCGACGCCTTCCACTTCGTTCGTTTTTGAAGTTCTAGCAAATACTCTTTAGGCCAACGAGCCCAGAAATGTTGCTTAATTTGGGATAAAGTTGCCATCTTCTAAAAGCGCTTACTCCCTCAGATTCTATGCATGATTCAACTATAGCATTTAGAGGATCACCAATCAAAAAATGCCTTGGAGTCAGCAATTCTTCATCACTTGGATCGATCGACATAGCGCAGAGGGGTCGAGAGCTTAGAATTGCCTCGATATCTGCCACAACCGTGGACAACTCTTCGAACGTGAAATAAGATAGCCCAACTGTACGAAAGAGATGAGTTTTGGTAGACTTTACGGCTGCCTCCCAGAGACTCCCAAAATGAGCTGCTCTAGGCGTTATATGGTGAAAATGTATCTGCTCCGCTTCACACCATGTTGCAATCTCTTTTTAGTTTGCTACTTCAAAAATTCCTCTCGGAATTCTGCCAACTCATTTCGGGCTCCAACGAAGTTCGCCCCATTCTCTCAGCAGATATCTTCGCGCACAGCAAGAATCCAGAAGCGCTGTCTGATGATTGCAACTAGTGCCTGCGGTCAAGCATGGTAATTTTTCCTGTGCAAATAAACAACAAGATTTTTGACAAATATGTAGGTTAGATTTTGGGAGTAGGATATGACATTTCACACCAACTCGGAGTACTTTTACAGAATTTGTATCTAATAAGGGTTAAGATTTTTGATACAACTCTTTGGGCTAATCGACTTCTCACTTTCCAACTGCTCGATTTCCTCTTTAAAGGCTTTCTGTTGGACGTGCCAAAGTATCGTAGTTATCGCGTCATTTAGTATATTCGCTGAGAGTAAGGGGGTGCAGCTTGTGTCGAATACATTAACCTTTCCTTTTTCTGATATGTTATTATTATCAACTCTACAGTTTTATTCCGGTTAGCTATACATCGACTCACGTATCCAAAGACCAGTAATACCTTTTCAAAGTCCGTTTATTTCAGGTAGTTAGTTTTCGCTGAATTCGGAAGACACTCTAGCAGCTAATAGCGCAGTCTCTCCCTTTCTTTTTCCACGAATACTCGTACTAATTTTAGAACAATCCTTCTCCGGCCATTTCGTTCGCGGTAGATATAGAAATTCTGGTCCACAAAACCACCGACTTTCTAACAACTCGCTCTCAAATGCTCCTCTGGATATGAAGTCAGCTGAATTCTGTTTAGAGCCAACATGTTTCCAAACTGCTGCCGGCCGCTCGCTTTGTATTTTAGATACTGGATTAGCTACAAAAACTTCCCATGTAGGCGGATGTGCAGACAACCAACAAAGTACTATTTCTGAAACTGTCCACAGAAAAATTTCCTCAACTATGTGGACTAAGTTTGGCATAATGTTAACAAGAAGCGCCACCAACAGCTCCGCAGCGCACAACTCTAACCTAGGAATGCTTTCGGTCTTAATTGTAGCAACGCGAGACTTTGCACCAAATAATTGACAGTGCACTTGGTCCAATTCATCTACTGTTCGTATGTAGATACAACATCCGTAGGCGCGAAATGATGCATTGTGGAGTTAGTACATATCGTGGAATCCTAATACCCTTTAGTTCTTTAAGCCGACTTCGAAATAATTCCCACTCACTAAAGACTCTAGCTTGGACCGATTCATCCCAGTTAATCTTTTTTACCCAAAGATTCTCTACGATAAACTTACCCTTTACAATTACGGGGTTAATTAAACCTAACGGATCGAAAATCGTGGACAACTCCGCTAGAATGACACGCTTAGTAATATTCTTCGCAAAATGTATTGCTAGAACCATATACTGCAGCTGATCACTTTAGTGGTTCCTAACGTCTTTATGGTGGCAGCGTCATTGATTCGTAATGGAATTTCCCTCTTGTTTTCTGGTATGCGTCCGAGTCGTAGTTTCTCGTTTGTCCACCACTTCCGACACTCAAATCCCGCTTCTTGAAGAATGGTACTGGCTTCTGCGTATATGTTTAAGATTTCGTCTGCAGAATCTCCTCAATTTATGAGGTCATCCATATAAAAATCAAACCTCGATACCTTTGCCCCTAAAGGAAACTTCAATTTGTTGCTATCTGCTAGCATCTATCAGCAGCGCGTTGCTTGGAAGGGCACAGACGTTGTTCCAAACGTAACCGTCTTCTACTGATATCCCTGTAGGTCATCCGTAGCTTTATTCCTCCAAACTATGCACTGGTACTTCCTATCGCCTTCCTCAACTCAACGTATTTGCCGATACATCTTAGTAATATCTGCGGTTATGGAGTACTTGTATAATCGAAAGCGTAGAATCGAATCTTGAATGACTGGACCCTTTTGCAAAACCTCATTCAACGAAATATTTGATGATGTTTGGAAACTACAATCAAATACTACTCTAAGTTTCGTCGACGACGAATCTGGCCTAAGTACACATTGATGTGGGCAAAAATACTTCATTTGGTCCAATTGATGTTGAGAAATTTTATCCATGTGACCTAACTTTTCATACCTACTCTTCCATGAATTCGCAATATTTTGCCTTAATTTCTGGATTTTTATCCAACCTTTTTTCTAATGAAAAGAATCTTTTATTTGCAATACCGAACGATTCTCTAACACTTCCTTTAAATGGCAGCTAAACCACAAATCTACCGTTCTCTCCTCGCTCTACTGTGTTTAAAAAATGTTGTTCACAGCGTTCTTCATCTGGGGTAAGGATATTTTTCATTGACTCCACTCTTTCTATTTTCCAAAAATTTTCTACCAATTTATTTAAATTGGGATCTTCCGTTTGCCCGTGACCACTTATCAAACATACACTTGCGTTGGGTACCAACGAAAGGTCATATCTCCCAGATACTACCCAACCAAACAAAGTTTTCTGCAGAGTGGGTCGGCCATCTAACTTAATCTGCCTAATAGACAAGAACTCGAAATAGTATTCAGCTCCGATCAGCACATCTATTCTAGAAGCTTTGTTGAAATTGGAATCGGCCAGAACTATGTTTTTTGGAATATCCCAATTATCGATAGCGAATGATCAAGTTGTAATGTTAATGTTCTTGATGACAAGTAATTCCAGATCTGTTTTGAACTCGGAAATCCTCGACTTGCAAGTCGGGTGTGTAACATATCTGATTGTTGATAGCTCATTCCCTATTCCACTTATTTGCATCTCTGTTTTGCTTTTTACAAGTCTTAACCTTCGAGCCATTTGTTCAGTTACAAAATTTAACTGCGATGCAGAATCCAAGATGGCACGTACCGGGTGATAACTTCCTAAGTGATCTCTAAGCTCAAGTACTGCCGTCGCTAATACCACTTGATTTCCTGTACTTCCCAGTAATACGAGTAAATGCGATGTATTTTGTTCACTGTTTGCCCCAGAAGTAGATGCAATGTTCGGCTCAGTAATGGGAGCAAACCTATGTAGTAGGTGGTGGTTGGGTAGAGAACAAATACTGCATTTAGTTTGAGAGCTACGCCTCACCGAATGCCCTACTTCTAGCCAATTTATGCAGAGCATCAACCTCTTGGTTTCTTGAAATCACCTAGAAACTGGTAGGCTTTGAGATTATCTACAACTATCAGTTTTGTGCCCATTTGATTTGCAATATGGACATTGAACCTCATGCGCAGTAGATCTAATTTGTCGACTATGAACTTCATTGGTCCCGCGCCCACGTATACGACGATCGTTTCGAGCACTTGAAGTTGGTAATACATTCTCCGAATGCAGTGTTTTGGTTTCCTTCGCTTCCATTCTTCTACACCGGTGATCCAGAACCTTCGTGAATTCATCCCACGACGGCAGTTCATTATAGTCAACCGTATCTTACCATTTAGCTTGCGTTTCTGGATGCACTCTATCTAACGCAAGAGATATGAGTATGGCATTGGTAATGTCCTGATAGCTACCTATCGACAACATAGCAGTAAGATGTGTGTTAAAACTATCCTCCAGCTTTCTTAGAGAGAAAGCAGTGGCCTTGGAAACTTTCGGAACCTCAAGTAACAAGTTAATATATTCTTGGAAGATTAAGCACTTGTTATCAAACTTCTTCTCTAATCTTTCTAATGTCTTACGATAGTTTGTACTTCTAAGCTCAAATTCTTTCACAGCTCCTAACGCTGTCCCAGACAAATGTCGTTTTAAATGATTACATTTTTGCAAATTATCGAGTGAATCATTATTGTCGACTAAATTTTTGAATAACCCAATGAAATAAGGATACTGCCCGAAAAATTTGGAAGCTTAATCTGTTCCAATCTGGAATAAAAAGCTGGTGATGAAGAAATGTTGCATCCAGACTATTAGCATCTGAGGAACTTCCCTTTACTTCTACCTTCCGTTCGAGAATCTTAGCCTTTGTGCAAACGTACATCTCTTCTATTTGACATTTCCTCCTCCTTTATACCAAGTCTCTCTATAGATCTTTGGACAATTCCTGCTTGCTTAAAATACGATTCAAAAATCTCCAAGCGACAACCTAATTCAGTTACGGATAACGATTCACCTTTGGTGGCAATAAAGTTTTTTATACACGTTAAACTTCCCTTTGATGAGGCTCCGACAAATTTTTCGCCCCCTTTGCAGATGATTCACCCACTAGAATATCTGATTCCTGCTCCATATTGAGGTTTGAATTGGTGAATTTTAACGATTTGCTATTGCTGCCTTTTGCTATGCATGAAGGGGCGAGAGACTATGTAAGAGAAATTTTATCAACAATGATCAATACTATATATCAAATCCCTACGCTTACAAATGACAATTTCTCCTAACCACCCAATACAACAACTATGCAAAAGTAATTAAAGTTCGCACAGCAACTAAGTTCTCAGCAACACGCTATCCCACAATCCACACAGCAACAATCTTCAAAAACGCAACAACCTTAGCAACACAATTTGTTGAGCGAAAATTTTCCCCAAATTGGTCTTAAGACTTACTTGCACAAAACTTTTCACCTTTCCTATTGACTTGAGCAATGCCATCCACACCAGCAGGTAAGTAATTTAAATGCTCTTTTTCCGCTCGTCTATAGAATCCCGCTATCCTTTCGTTGATAACGTATATTTGCCTGTGACAAAAAAAGCTTTAATTTGGTTTTTTACCGGGCTTTTACCAATTGTAGGTGATGATGTGATGTTAGACAGATTTCAATGTGTCTCATCTGACAGCTTTTTCCGGCAAATTAAATTGGTACACTTAAAAAAATTGAGTGGAAGAAATTGGTCTCTATTTTTTACACTATCGCGAACAAGATTATCTTTAACCGCTTATTCAAGTGCAAACAAATACAATTTAACGCTATTATGTTTGGGGAAATCTAAAGATTTCCCGAGTTTCGGCACCAATGTTTAATCGCAATAGTTTTTGCGACTTTTCGACTATAAAAAATGTCTTCCCGATTTGTCCGAATGTTTAGATCAAGAAGCAAAACTACTATTTCTTAAAAAACGTTATAAATTCAAAATTTTATTAATAGACTAGACGGTTTCACAATCCAACTTCGAACCTCTGCTATACTTTCTCCTGACCTGTTGTGCCTCTGTTTCACTTACAGAGTATCTTTCGCCGGAATCCGCAGAGACTTAATACTAAATTTTCAACAATGTTTCTTTTATTCACAATAAACATGCTTGCTTTAAAAATAATTGCTCTAAGAATTTTATATACAATGTTCAAGAAAAAATACTTCAATTAAAATATGTTTGAAATAAAACAACAACAACAATTAACACACATCATATGAGCTGTTTTTGGTGGATAACCAAACAAACTCAGGCTCGATAGCTTCCTACACATTTACGATTATGTATTTCAAGATAAGTTTTTTTCAGACGGTTATATTTACATATGTCATATAGAGAAAGGCAAGATTAAAAATATTGAATTCTCGAATTATCGAAATGGAAATAAAAAAAATCTAGAATAAATGGAAAAAGATTTTATAATATATTGGGGAAAGAATAAATTAAGTGTTAGATTGTTTAAATGTAAAATAAAAAGAAAATATACGAAGATTATCACAATAGGAAATACAAAATTAGTGCGTTATATCAGAATAAATAAGTAACGTAAATTTTAAAATATTATAGATTAGGTAAAGTTTAAGACCAGCTCTAGGCCCATTGTGATACCACTTAGATATATGGCTACTACTGAAATTATATCATCGTGTTCTCGAAGGATTGGTTTTCATCTTTTAAACTGTGGATCTTTTGATAATCAAAATGAAAAACAGTAAGCTAATCGATAAAAATATGAAACATAATACCCCCAACGACTTTGGTGGTCGCTGAAAATCGAATAAAAGGGAATGACGAAAATGAAAGAAATGTAAAAACGAGAAGTACAACAGCAGTTTTTTAGTACCTATACTCACTGGCTTCTCAAGGGAGGCTTCGGTTTATGGGAGACAGATAAAAGATCGAGGCCACCGCCGTTGTCACAATATTTGAAAAAAAAAAAAAAATACTTTAGGCGGATTTCAAAATATATGATTTTCTTTCATAGGTGAGGTGAATGTGGAAAACTAAATGTTTGCTACAGTTATGTAATTGCATCTCTCTAGCTTTCAGTCATTTACTTATTTGATATTGACAAGTGCACCTTCAATTCAACAAATTAATATAGCTCCTGGCCTTTCCTATAATAGTCCATTTCGCATGTTTAGATAAATTAGATTAAATTAAACAACTTGTTTTGTAAAATATATTGCGCGTGATTTCTTTAATAACTCGGGATCCTCAAGTGAGTTTGGCAATATTTTTCACATTGGTGCCGAAACCCAGTGCGGTATAAAACGATATTTTATCCTAACGGCATTGATAATGGATTTGGCAAATCGCGCTACGTATCGTGGGCAGGGTACGAAAATCGTCCTATCCGCACCTGATAAAAATATCGAACCGTATCGTACATTGAAAATGGCATATTTTGGCGTTACTAATTTACATGCAAACAGCGGAATCATAATATTAATAGGAGCAAATAACTATTGCTTAGTTGCAAGCAGAGATCATAAGCGGATTACACCTGCTCTAACAGAAATTAACACTGTTTTTAGATGGACTTTAAAAGGTATTATTTCTATTACTTCATCTAACTCAGATGCCGTCAATGTAAGAATTAAAAAATGGCTGAAGGACAAGACGAGGACGAACAACACGATCGGGTGTACTATGTACATGCCCTATAGACCCGTATATAGAGAAGATAAAGACACCACCAAGTTAAATATTCTTCGCTTCAGCACATGCAGCCGATCATCTTTCGCTTAATGGTCATTTAGAGGTGGGCAACCTTTTGCCAGACATCTAAATAGTTTTGCTAAACTTTTGATGTGGTAAAATAGGGCTAATTGGTGATATCGAAAAGGTCATTCCACAGATAGTTTTAGCTGTGCCGCGTCGAGAAAGTCGTCGTTTTTTTTGGTTTAAGAAATATTTCAATCCGACCGAAATACGCACAGAATTTTCAGTGCAAGCTTTTCGTATGACACGAGTGACATTTAGCGTGACCAGTAGCCTAAATATATTGGGAGAAGTTTTTTCCAAAATCTTAGATGATGGAGAGGAACGGTATCCCAAAGCAATTAAGATTCTACGCAAATGCTTTTACGTCAACGATTTCGCGGCAAGTGTCTGGGACGTTCAAACAATTAGGGACTTAAGATTTAAGGTGGTTTAGATCACGAAAGCCGGGTCTATGAATTTTCGAAAGTGAAACTCCAACAGCCCATTAGTCCGAAAGAATCCTCCATCTGAAATAGCTCCACCAGAAATATAAAAGATTATAGGTCTTCGTTGATTTGTTAATGCGGATGAATTATCTATCAACATATCGGGAGTAGAGCTCCCTCTAAAGTCCAGTGGTATCTATGGAATGAAACACAATGTACTAAAGGTAATGTCGAAGGTAATAGGTGGTTCCTTTGAAAATCCTTTCCCAATCAATCTGGCTCCAAAATTTAGACTGGGATGTACGGTTGACATCAGAACTCTAGAAAATCAATGTTGAAATCTCTGGAGATGTCAGTGAACGCTGCGTTCTTAAGGAATAATATAGGTCCACATTTTCGCGGATGCCAGCCAGTATGCTTTCGGAGCTGTTGCCTGCTTGCGAACTACAGATGGAGAGGGAAACATTACCACCCGTTTCCTCTGCGCTAAAAATCGAGTAGCACCTCATAGGATATTGGATTGGCCAAGTACAACGGCTGCACTTCACTTTTGAAATTGTACCATTGCAGAAGAATAAAGGTATACCTTCAAACTCTAAACTAAATATGATGAAAGATCTAAGGTTTTTTTTTGGCAAACTATCGTATAAACTGAAGATTTATAACCCCTTGGTGGAGCCGTTATACAGCCGAAGATGACGAAAATCGAGCCTCAGAAGACCTAAGCCAAATTTGGAAATAACGAATGCAGTTTATATCTTATTTCAGCTAAGATCATTTCATAAGGCAATATATAACAAATCATCAGATCTGCGATTGGAGACATAGTGCCTTTGGATGATCGATCATTGCCTAAAACACTTTGGCATTTAGGAGTGATTAAGGATATTTTCCCCGAACGTAATGAGAAGGTTCATGCATGTGAAATTCGGATGTCTAATGGCTCAATATTTCGAACAATTATTCCACTACTATAACCTTTGGAGATAAAGATCGGCAAAAGGATTGTGGGCCGGAAGATGTAGAAAATTAAATCTTTGCTGCAGTTATGTTATTGCTTCTCTCTAGCTTCGAGTCATTTACTTATTTGCTATTGACTAGTATACCTTCAACTTTCAAAAGATTAACATAGTTGCTTGCCTTTCTTACAATAATTCATTTCGCATGCTCAGGTAAATTAGATTGATTTAAACAACTTGTTTTGTAAAATATATTGCGTGTGTTTTTTTTAATAACTCGGGATCTCGTAGTGAATTTTGTAACATTTTTCACAGTGATACTAACGCTAGAATTGCACACAGAGTTATTCTGAAAGTTATAAGAAAAATTACTAGCGAGCAGCAGAAGGCGCACGAAAGCAGTAAAATAAAGTAAAATTAAATGTAACTGCTAACAGGTTATGAGGCCTCACAGACGGGGAAGAAGACATAAATGATCTTATGTATATTAACGTATATGATGTTGCAGCAGTAGTAGTGAATAATACTTACATATATATTTAGTTTCAATTTCTAAAATCTTAATTTCATTGAAAGGTCTAATTTGAATTTCCTGTAAGCTTAAATTAATTATCATTTAAATAATATGATAAATACTAAGAAGAATTAAGACGTTGTTTTTGTAATTTAATGTCATTTTTAATGAATTGAAGATATGCACTTTGACTCAAAAAAGTAAAAGAAATTAATAACGATTAACACAAAAAAGGAACATACATTAATTGACAAAATAAAGGGAGTATGTGTCTGCAGTCAAAACATTGTTCCTTTGAGCCGGATTTCATGCTTTTTATCCGATCCAGTTGCTGAATTAGTTTTGCTTTTTTTGTTGTTTTTTTTAAGAAAGGACTTCACACTCTTGTGGATATGAATACACTTATAATGCCTCAGCATGTGATAAGTTTTTTATAAAATGGGATAGAGAGAGAAAGAAAGAAGCTCGGGCTCAGTGGTTATTTCGCTCCATGGATGGTATCCAACATTTAATGGGAAGACTAAATTCTTAGTGAAGACTGGCTTTTTGTTGATTTCTATTCAACCACTCATTTTACTTGATTTTCTTTAACTGAAAAAATTAATGTCTTTCGGGCGAGACTGGGATTCGAACACCAAACTTTCCGATTTGGAAGCCAGTCCACTACCACTTGAGCCACGGCCACCCACGCTTGGAACGGAGGTGGGGTGACTTTCTCAAGGTAATCCATTAGAGACGAACGGTAGGTCACACATAATTCCTTGATCATGTCGAACATCCCATCAATATTTTAACATTCAGTATCAGTCTCAGTATTGGTGACAGCCTCCCGATTAACATGCGTGCTAGGTTGACGTTGTGAAGTTTGTTTGTTTGTGTTATCTGGTAAAAAAAAATAAAACGTTTTCCGAAATACATAAATTTTCGATTTGGATATTATATGGAAAAATAAATAAAGTGATATAGTATTTTATAAATATTTTTCTCAATCTAAAATTGTTAAAATGTTTAGCAATATATACAACGCTGTATCAAAGAAACATTAGACAATAGAGTATCAACAAAAGGTAAACAAAAACTGCAAAGAAAACCGATATAACGCTCCAATACGATTCAATACGAGACGATTGAATTTTATTTCGTTGATTTTACAGGCTTATGTTTTCTCTCAACATTTTTCAACGCCAGAAAAACACTTGTCTGGAATTCTACTTCTTGGGCATATACGAGTATGAACTAACATATGTACATATATGGCAAACTTTACTAATGTTTTTATAACCCTTCTCACTGCTTACAAATCCACTGCAAACAAAAAACGCACACTAGTCTAATATAAGCCTGTGCACCGGAAGTGTTTGGTTGGTTAGTTTTAAATTTGTGACTGTGACTGCAATTTACGAGTATATGTAACTTTTAGGTATGTACAAATTTGAGGCGAATTGATGTTGTTGACAATTTACACATATTCGCAGAGAGGGTCACATGGATAGGGGCTGTTGCAGATTAGTCATTATATAAATACATAGTAAACGTTTCGAAGTTTCTACGCTTTGTATCGACCGCGTAATCCTCATATAAGTCGCTGGTCCATTTTACTGGCTTGAACTTAATATTTTCTTGCAGACATATAGCGTCGGTTAAAGTATTTACTATTTAAAACACTAATTTTAAAAAAGCCGTTTTTCTTCCGGAAAATATTTGTTTCAAATAATACAATATCATCAAGGTAATACAGAAATTCATCGACAGATAATAGAAAGATATTCCCATTAATTCTAATCGAAGTCACGTTTAATAACAAGGAAGAAAGAAAGATTATATGGTAGTCATGTTTAATGTAAGCCATTGTCGCGTTTTTATTTCAGTATTTTAAAATTAATATTTATAATTGTGTCTATTACGCCATAATACGGATTACTTTGTGGTGTGATGAGCTATTTTTATGCAAGGGTGTGTTCACGGTATTTAGAGCGTGGTGTAACATAATTCTGTCATTTGACCTTTCTATTTCTACGATACGATCGCCATCACTTTTCTTTGCAAAAATTTTATAGTTTTTTAAACCTGAAGTTGGCTGTCATTGCTTTGATTTTTGTTTGCCACAGTAATTTTTTAAAATGTGTGGTTAAATATTTTTTCTGCGCCAAGAGTATGGTTTTTGTTTCTTTTATTGGAAAGCATAGAACAATATTTTTCATTTGTTTATTTTTTCGTTTTGTATGTGGTATAGGTCGTCTATTTCAGCATATTGAATGTTAGTATTTAAGGTAGCACATACTGCTGTTACCATTGGAATATTTGCTGGTTCTACGTCTCTGTCTATGTATGTTTGTTTTAGCTCATTAACTTTCGTTTGTAAATTCTTAACAGTTGCATCCTTAGTTTCAAGCTGTTTTTTTTAGATCTCCCATTTCTTTTATAGGTTTTCTGGGAGATTACTGTTGTTAGATATTTCGATGTTTATTTCATAGTATTTTGTAGCTGTGAACTCTATAAATCTGGCATAGCTTTTAACATCGATTTAATTTCCCCAAGTTCTTTGTTTATATTCACGTATTCCCAGATATCTCTGCCGGTGATTTTGATTTGTTGTTAGTATCTTTGGAAAGTCTGGAATTCTGGACCTTTTTGCCGGTCGGGCATTGTTTTCTGGAAGATTCTTTTCATACAATTTCCATCAATTACTCATGTCTTTTCTTATATGTATTTATGAGTTTGTATATAATTAAGCTCAGACTTGACTTACAGTTTTTTATAAGAAAATGCACTTCAAGAATATTTATTTTCAAATAAAAGCGGTTTTGTTTCATTTTTTTGTCTCTTTATTATGTCTGACTTCACTTTGAGATTTTACAACTTCCTGTTGGCAAGGTACGCACACCGACTTTGACTGTAGACAAAGTATATGAACAGCTGATGTTGTTATGAAACTAGTCTCTTTATCCTAAGTCTAAAAAATCTCGCCATTAAATTGGTAAGGGCAGTTGCTAGTAATACCTGTGTTCTTGGATTTGTTAAATAGAATGTGTGGGTTTAGACACAGTCGTTTCCTAGGGCTGAAAGGTTGGCACATCAATATTCACCGAAGGCGTGGATGGAGCTGAAATATGTTCTTGTAAAATAAAAGTATCCTTTTGCTCTACCTTTAAAATGAAAAAGCGAATGGTATGCTTGTTGGCAGTAATAATTTCGCCTGTTACCCGGGCAATGCACAGAGGTATGGCTATATGCTAAACAATTTCGGCAAATCCCTACTCTGTATACCTGCCTTAGTTTTTGCAGAAGCATTCAACTTAGCAACATATCCCATTGTTCAGCCGGAACCTTCATATTAGCGAAGCACTGTATGACTTCGGTTGAGGTGCCTAACATTTGTTTGATGGATTATGCATACTTCTTGCAAATTAAGGGTTGGTTAGACGAACTTTTCAACTGGGTTTTTACCGGAAAGTATCGCTATATAAACCCAGGTGAGCCAGAAGTTTTTTTTCAGCTGATCTATACGTAACTAGCACAAAATTCATTGTATCTGTAACACATTGGAAGCATTTGCCTTATTGACGAAATCAAGAAGATCGCTACGATATTCAAGATATTGTTCTCTAATTTTGCTATATATTACCTTTATTGCTGCTTCCTTTTGCGCTTCGTCATCATCTAATGAAGAAAGCATCTTTTCATACTCTACTTCCGCCGTTTCCATAAGCTTTTCCAGATAAGACAATCGGCCCATTAAATAATATGCAGTATGGCTGGCTAATCCTCTCTCGTCTTGCTCTAATTCCTTTTAAAGCTTTTTAATATATTTTTTATATATATATACGTTATATATGTATGTGTTACACATACATTCATACAAGAAATAAATATTGTACGTGTTCACTAAATAAGAGAGAAGAAAATGCACTTGTTTTTTTTAATTACAGTGGATAAAAAATCAGTTAAGTTCGTGAGCTTAGTTAGTTAATTGCAAGTAATTAGTAATAGAGCATTCCACAATTGCAATTACATATAATTAAAATTTAAAAAAAATATCAATTACAATTACAAGTAATTGTAAAATACAAAAAATATCAATTACAAATAATTGAAATAATTTCAATTAATCATTACAAATAATTGAAAAGAATAATTCGTTTTCAAAGTAATAAATAGAAGAAAATCCCAGGTTCCATTACTCCATTGTAATTGGTTTCTTAAAATGTAATTCATTACATATACATATACATTCAATAGCACTAATATTTCAAAATTAGTGTCATTGAGGTTTTGTCTCTTAGACGTCAAAACGATACCAGCAAATGAAAACAATCTTTCAACTGGTGCTGATGTTGTCAACGGAATATTTAATCTGGCAAATACTCCTGACACAAGCGGGTAGGTTTACAAAATGCTGAGGGAAGCATTGTTATTTAAAAAAATGTGCGAACTCCTCTTCTGATGCATCTTTGAGTGTGTCTATTCCTGCTAAAGGCCCTGAAACAGTAACAGTAAACTTTGTTTTCGTTGAAAATACTTAATAGTAGGAGTATACACATGTATATTTACCTTGTGAGTTGTAATCATCATCGCCAAAATCAAATATACTTATTGCAACAGGAGACGCTTTTTGAATGTTTTCCAAAGACGTATATAGTTAATTTTTTTGACAATACATATCTATATACTACATTTACAATTTCGGTTTTTGTCATCCCTGATAGTGGTGATAAAACTTTGAAAAAAATTATCTTAACTGAAGGGTGACTAACAGCTGCAACAATGGCATCATAAGCTTCCTCAGTTAATTAAAAAAAAGGTTCAAAACGGCTAAGAATATTCCGTTGCATTTTTTCAAGTACATGGTGCAAGAATAATAAATAACCCAGTTTAGCATCCTATCGGTTTTTGCTTTTAAAGTTGCTAGTGGAATTACCATACCATAATAGGATCCTTCCTCTCCTTGCAGAAAATCCAATATTTCTGCAAATGGTTTCATCACTTTGCAGTATTCTTTTAAATATGCAATGTCAGTAACTGAAAATTGTTTGCTTGTCTGCATGGTGCATAGTTCGCTAAGCTTGTCTTCCCCCTGCAGAATTTGTGTCACTGAGTCATATGAAGAATTCCAGCACGTGATGACTGGACTCTTAAGTGTTTTTTTCAAAACACATTTGATGATCTCTGAAGATGATGGTCTGTTCGCTCTTTTCCATATCATGCTACACTTTGAAAAGGCCTAAAATAAAAATTACTTAGATTTGAATGTACTCGTATTTAGTTGTATATTAACGGAAATACCTCTAAATGGATATTGAAAATGTTATTCTTTCGTTGTTAGAGTTATCTTCTCCTTCTATTTCCACGTCATTTGAAGTATTCCTCAGCGTATCACTGTCTAACCTATATTCTTGGAATACTTTAATGAAATTCGATATGTTATCCGTCATAGTTAATAAGTAGTTTAACGGATGCAAATCATATTCTCCGTTTATAGTGGTAATCATTTCAGCAATTCGATTGTATAAATGCAAATCTGTGAATCTTTTACAGGTTAAGGTAGCTGACCTGCGGTCAAAATTTTTATGAAACCAATGGCAGGTATATCCGAATAAACTTTTGTGTTTATTCGACCATATATCGGCATTGGTGCAAAAGTATTGATTGTCTTTAATTTTTATTTTTTTTGTTTCCCTAATTTTCTGCAATCGATTACAACATTTTGACAGTACTTCTCCCGTTAGGGATCCTTAGATTTATTGTTTTGCCAAATAACCTTTGTTTGAACAATGAAATCCACAATATCACTATTGAAGTTTTCCTGTTTTGTTGGGTTCTTTTGTCTCTCAAATTCGGATTTTCTTATTTTTAAGTAAGTTTCATATTCAACGTTATGTTTTCTTTTTAAATGAGTTAGCAGGTTAGAAGTACCACCCGCATGATACTTTATAATACTCGTATTTCCCTTGCAGAGTAGACATTTACTATACGCGCATTTAAGATTTGCGGATGATGTTGATGGCTCATCACGTTCCATATTCTAAACAAATATATAATTATATATATATCTTTTTATAGGTTGTACAATATTGACATTTGATTTATCGTAGTTTTGAATAGATAACAATTTTGGATTTTGTAGGACGAAACATAGAAATAAAACAATGACCAACGACGTTACAACTACTGCTCAAAACAAAAGTCATGGGACAAATGCAATAGCACAGTATTTTTACTGATTCTGCTAAGGAGGCAAGACATAATAATTTTCTTATTTATTTATTTACAAAAAAAAACTCATTATTAAAATGGTTTATAAAGTAAATTTAATTATAAAGTAAATTTAAGATACATAATGCAATTACTCTTGTCCAATGACTTTTGTGATGCACAGTATGTCCTTTGTTATATTCGAGCAGTTTTTATACAATCATATAATCAAACAGAAGGCTTCATATATACATAGGCAACTGTGCCTTGATATAAGTATGTAATCGAACAGTATACAATTATAGGCTATGTTATGAAAGATGTTATGCTTAAACTAAGGGAAACCTGTGGTTAAATTCCAAGGCACTAAACTAGTCAATCCAGTACAGAAATATACTGAAAATATCGGGACTGAAAGTGTTTCAGTTCAAGTTTAGCCGATTATAAGAACTAAGTACTTCTGAAAACCCAAAAAATATAAGAATGGGGTAACAATTGCTAGCGCTACTCAATATATAGTTACTTTATTAAAATATCTTGACACTAGAATCGGACATTACTCATAAAAATGTTTAATTTTAACTTACATGTTTGTCAAAAAATTCATTAAACAAAATCTGTTCAGCACTTTTTCTTAACTTTGCTGGAACTTCTAGGGAAAAATCCTCAGTGGATTTTCTCTTATTGGAAATGGCACGATCGCTAAGTACTTTAAAACCTTCAATTTCTAAATCACTCATTGCACTGATCTCTATTATTTCACAAAATAAACACTAATTGCACTTTGCAATAGTTCGATAACGGGTGCCTTATGTTACCACTTGTTTAATCTAAACACGAAAACAAAACAAAAGTTGCTGTTTCTGTAACCGTTTTTTGCTATCAGTGTAACCGTATTTTTGCTATCAATTGGTAAACAAAAAAGATCGTCTTACGTAGTGGATTTAGAAGAGGTAAGATAGGTAAGAATACCGAAGGGTATTGAACTTGCCTGCGTATAACTTGATGCATTTCTCTTTTTTCTGATGAAGATTGGCTGAATACGCAGCTAAATTCACTTGCTTAAGGTATGTACGAGTATGTTTTTGAAACAAGTGCAATGAAATTCATTACTTTGTGTCTATACAATGCTAAGAAATATATTTAAAAAAAAGTATTTAATTACATTTTGTGTAATGATAGCAAAAAAAATCATTACAGCTTTTGGACCATTACATTTTATAAGAATTACTAGAATGTAATTGGGTTAGAAGAAATTGAATTTGAGGGAATTTAAATTACAATTACAAGTAATGAGTAATTGAATTTTTTTGTTACCATTTTTTCCCAACACTGCTACGTAAAAACACTTTTGTTTGTTTTCGTATTATTCTTTTTTCGGGGGAAGATTTTCTTTCCTTTGGCTAATCGTTCGTTTTTCTTTTCTCAAATCATAGAGATTTCGTGATTCCGTAACAAAATACATATATAAATAAAAATATTTGTAACTGTGAATTATTGTAGTTAAGAAAAAAAAAACAAAACGATCAAAGTCATCATAAATGTCAATGTCAGTTTTCGGAAAATATTTAGCAACATAACCAGGGAAACATTTATAACTTAAGCCGAACACAAATAAGATTCTTTATTTTATAACGTTTTAAAGACGACACAATAGTTGTATTATTTTGAAATATACGAGTGAACATTTGGTCTTCAAGCCGTTAGGGGTGTAAAATCTTTAAGAAATGTAAAAACAGAAAACAAATTTTTTTTTTTGCAAAACTTACAATAATCTAAGACGAACTTAACACAAGCAGCATTTCACTGTGTCCCTTTTGAAATTGTATCTACCCATAACAACTATAACCCTAAAAGTGTCCATTTGAGCTTAATTCTAAACTCTGCTCATAATAACTTCAACCTAAGTCTCCATAAGAACCAAAATTTAAAAGGTGTCCGTAAATTAAATCTTCATAAGTGCCCATAAGATATATGAATATGTAAAGATAGATAGAAAGTGTGAATTCGTTTACAGCAGGTAGAGAGGGTGTTTGGAAAAGTTCCTTCAGAGAAGTAGGTACCAACAATTATTCAATTATAACTTCTAATCTATTAAATCTAGGGCAACCAAGATGGGCTCGTTTGATAGCCAATGAACACCCTCGAATAGCGGCGTAATATCTCGTGTCTCATTATATTTTATCGCTATTTCCCCCAGCAGCGCTCGATAGAAATCGCCAGTAGCATTCCGTCCCTTCAAACTTTTAACCGTAACACTCGCTCGCTATGAATGCTCGTCAGTATACCCTCAAATCCGCTTTCGGACGTACTCTGAAATATCGTGATTCATTCCTAAGCCGTACAACTCGCTTGGGGAATGCCCTGCCTAGCTCTTTATTTCCTAGTCATTTAACCTTCTAACATTTAAAACCAACGTTCATCGGCACCCCTCTTTCTTTCCTCCCTGATTTTCCTTCGCCACCGCTGTGCGCAAGCATTTTAAGGGTACTTAAATCCCTTGAGCGTGCGCAAATTATAAAAAAAAATCGATTAGTAAATAGATGGCAACAATGCCTTTATTTTCGAGATATTGGTCTTCAAACACAATTTTTTTCTAATTTTTCTTTATAAATTATTGGAAAAATCGCATTTATCTCGGAAAAGCGTGTTAATATTTTTATTCATTATCAACCACCAACGCCATAATGCTACCAACAATTTCATCATACAAAGTTTTTACCTTACACTTTTCCAGGTAAAAGGTTAAATAGATTAATCCCCAATATGACTAGCTTTTGTTACTCGTATTACTAAAAAAATAAATAAATAAGTGGACTTGTGTGTGGCCGTGGCTCGAATAGTAGTGTATTGGCTTCCCAATCGGATGGTTCGGGGTTCGATACCAGAAGTGCTAGAGACTTTTTTTCAGGCAACTAAAATCTCGTGAGATGAATGGTTTTCTAAAATATAACATCAAGTCAATTTACACTAATAATTTGTTCTTCCCATTAAATGTTGGATGCCAACCATGGAGCGAAATAACCACTGAGCCCAAATATCTTTTCCCTCTCTCTATCCAATTTTCCGAAAAAACTTGAGAAGTGCCATGTCGTTTGACATGCATGGCTCGCTTCATGGGCAATCGGAGTTTCAGCTCCCTTCCCGCAGGGTTTAGCAGCTCACGCGACTTCGTCGCTTCGTTAAGGGTACGCCGATAACTGTCAGGCAGGCGCATATATCTTCAATACGCTCATGATTCAAACCACTACGCAGTGATAGGTGGGTTCAATTGTAGCGAAAAAACTTTTGTTTGTATTATACAAATATGACTCCCTGCGCTTCCCACAATGGATGAGTGGCACTTTTATATTGTATTAAGTAATATGTTCCAGAAAATATAGCATATTTGGTACCCTTGGAAAGGACTTGAAATGAAGTTTCGAAACACGGTAGGTGTTACTCCCACTTCTTCTGGCCTTAACTCCTAATTTAAAAAAAAAAACATCCATTGGATATTGTGCTAATTGTTTTAATATTCAAAGTAGAAAAAACCAGCTTAACGACTACAATTATTGGCACCCCAAATTTTTGACCCAAATATTGGCACTCCATCATTCGAGAGTGATTTTCTCAGTAACCCTTGGTCCGGATAATCAATATGTTTTTTTGTTTTGAACTTACACATTTTTCTCACATTTCTGCATTATTAGTTTGGAGATATTCCTTTTTAGTCCTGTTTTACTCGTATAAGTGAAAGTGAAAACTCGTGTGAAAAAAAAAATTTTCGAAATTTCCTTGCATAAGATTTTATAAGTTTTTTATTACTATGTCCTTTTATATTTTTTAATGAAAACTTTTTTTATTAACTATAATAATATATTAAAGAAGTCGCTTTTAAATATATTTTGTAAAAGGAGTTATTATTATATTAATAAAAGGGGTGCCAATATTGGCAGAAGAAAAAAGTAGGGTTCAATTATTGGCAGGGGTGTGTCAATAATTACATCCTATGTAGCTACAATTATTGGCACTGCCAATAATTTGATATTTGATATTTACTGATTTTAAAAAACGCTGTATATTAAGAAAAAGAACTTTTAGATTTGCACAGGATATAAACCAACAAAGAAATTACATAAAATAAGCAAATTATACAAAGTAAGTTACAACAAAATAAAATAAAATAATGAGCACAAAAAAAACTAGTAATATTATTAATAATAACAATTATAAGGATGAATAGATAAAAACAAAAATAAATTAAATATGAAGAAAGAATAGAATATTAGAACAAAAGCTATATCAGTTCAAACTGGATAAGTGGTCAAAACATGTTGCTTGAAATTTTCTGTGTTCGATTCTAGACTTCACATGATTAGGGAGATTGTTCCAGAGTTTGACAGCATAAATAAAGAACTGCCGGCGTGATGTTAAGCAAGTGTATATTGATGGTCGTAAATTTATGTGGCGATGGGATAGACAAAAGTTAATTTTTTGAAATAGGTAAATTAGCTCTTTCTTGTGAACAACTTTGAAAAGGGAGGAACAGCACTTATATTTGAAGTATGCCTCTAAGTTACAGCCAAGAATTTGACGGGCTTCAGGCGAAATGTAATCAAATCTACAAAGATTGAATACAAACTGAGCCATAGAGTTAAAAGCAACCCTAAGTTTTTCAAGCATGTGGGAGTCGGGACCGGCAAACAACTCGCAACCATAAGAGATTATTGGGAATATCAATGCCTTCACTAGTAAGCTTAACTTGTGTCGGAAAAGTTGTTTTTGTTATAGATAACCCTCGTAGCGACGCGTAGACCTTTTTTATAATAAAGGTATATGAGCATCCCAAGTGAGTTTGTTGTTGAAAATTATTCATAGATTTTTAGCATGGGTGACATATTCAACTTAAGATGTGTTTAACATAACGGAAGGAAAGTCAGGGAAATGTGGTTGGTGTTTAGATATAGGTATGGCTTTTGTTTTGTCAGGGTTTAATTTAAGACCATTCCGTAAGGACCACTCGAATATAAAAAATTATTCGTCATTTAATTTTGAAATTGCGTTTTCAACCATGCCAATAGGAAAACTAATGTACAGTTGAACATCGTCAGCATATATGTGGAGTCGACAATGAGATAAAAAAGAAGGTAAGTCATTTATGAACAGAGAGAACAGTAATGGACCAAGAATTGATCCTTGGGGAACACCACTATTAACAGGAAGAAACGAAGACATTTAATTATTACATGAAACAACTTGCCAGCGAGTAGTCATGTATGAATAAATAGGTTTATTAAATGTGTCAGAGAAGTTGAAATAATTCGTCAGCTTATCACAGAGAATATTAGGATTAACACAGTCAAATGCTTTCGAGAAGTCAAGTAATACTATCACAGTTGTATAATTTGCATCAATTGCTTGTGTAATATCGTCAGAAACTTTAATTAAAGCTGATGTACAGCTGTATCCAGACCGGAAACCTGACTGGATAACCCTCTCCTATTTTTCGTTAATGAATTTTATTTTTTTATTTTACTACTCCAGTCAATTGACGAACAATCACGCAAAAGACTTTCATAATTAATATTGCGGAAATCACGATAATGGATGAACTGGGACGAGCTTTTATCCAAAGTAAGTCAAAGGTAGCAAATACAAGATCATGATATGAAAATACGGGAACAGATAATTGACTAAAACATTTAACGAGGTTGTTATGACTAGTGAGAAATACATCTAACAAAGATGGTACACAATAAGGTTTAAAATGGAACAAAGGAACAAAAGAGAGGCCAAGACAATTAATCGAGGTTATAAGAGTACCAGAAGAAGAATGAAGAAGGTTAATATTTAAGTCACCACAAAGAATGAATTTTGGTGCTAGATGACAAATTTCTTCAACAATTGGGGAAATACTGCGCGAGTTCGCAATATGTGGCGGCATATAAAAAGTTTCAAGTACGCATTTATTTTCGCCTTTAAGGATATTAATAAAATAGTAGTCAAAAAACAGGGTGCCGTCAGAACACTTAACACAATTCGGCTTAATGTATTTTCGAACGTATATTGCAACGCCTCTTCCTGTAGTGTGAAAGCTCGATAAGGCTTTTTAAACCCATTTAAATACAAAAGCCTACTACTCATATTAGGGTGAAACCATATCTCGGAGACACATATTATATCAATTAAACTGTTCTCAAATATAATTCGAAACTCATTAAATTTGTTCACAAGACTCTGTGTATTTATGTGGCAAATGTGCAAGCCATTATAACTTTTACATAGTGTATTTAAAATAAATTTATTTTCATCATTTATGCTGCCAAAACCAATGTCATGGTTGCTTCCTATGGAGAAAATAGAAGCCCCTACGAATAAACCCCGCTAAACCAAAATCGAACACAAGAAATTTCTTAGCAAGTATTATGCAAGAAAGACACAAAAACAACAAAGAATAAAGAAAACCAGTGTCAACAGATAAAACTTGAACATAAAGTGAAGAAATAAATAAAAAGAAACGAAATGAAAAAAAAAAAAATAAAAAATGTACGCGATAATAAAAAGAAAATGATACTGTGCAATAAAAAAAAAAGATTAAATTTGATTTTAATCGACAAACATTTCATCGTTGACGTCATGTCCGATAGCATTCCTCAGATCTCTTTTGTTGTGAATTATGAATGGAGTTTGACTGACTTCGGTGCGGACATTGAAGGTCTGCACGGAGGATATAAGTGATTTTCGTTTTAGTCACAGAGCGCAGCGATATAGTTGGTAGTTGCTTCTTGTAAGGCTTTCATTAATAAAAAAGCTTTTCGGCGAATTCAGGCCAACGTCACGGAGTTGTAGTGGAGCTTTTCTATTTTTGCAAAAGCTCGCAATCGCTCGCATTAAATTTTGTTTTCTCTTTTTGTGAACAAATTTTAGTATGATGCTGGTATCGGCAGGGGAATGATCTTTGTGGGATTTTGATTTAGTACGAAAGATGCATCACAACTAATCTTCTCTCGCTCAAAATGTCAACAAGACGTTTTTTGTAGTTGTAATTCAAGGAGCGCTTTATTTTCACTAACCTGTGGAGTAAGACGATCTTTTAGGGCAGAAAGTTTAGCGTCCAGCGAAAGAGAGAAAGTCTCCATCCATTTCTCCAATTTTTCTTCAATGCGGCTCCACAGTTTATCAGCAATGCCTGCTGAACTATGTGCCCCAACATCTCTCGGGGAACATACACTGTCTGATTGTTGTACACGACGCGTATTGGCAGGCACATGCATAGTAGAATATACGAGTAAATATAAATTCACAACTCACAAAAAAAACTTTAAATTAAGCCGATAGAAACAATAATACGGACGAAATAAGAATCTAGCAATAATTCTCTTAGTAAGAGCTGAGAGATGTGCGAGTTTCATGCACTCAAACTGCGTTTTTAATTTATCAATTAACGTCTAGTTGTATATTTTAACCGTTATTAATTTTAGTTTGAACAAAATGCCGAAAAAAATCTTAAATACGATGATAACGATCTTCAAAAAGCCTTGCTTGATATAAAAAGCGGAAACATTTTCAAAAAACCTGCTTTAAAAAAAATTCAGCATCCCTAGATCAACTCTACAGTTTCGCTAGGCTCTAATGTAAAAAAAAATCCGTGCAGGCCCGTCTACAGTTTTGACAGATGAGGAAGATTTTGTAATCGTAGAATAGGTGAAAGTGTGCCAGCGAAAAGGATTCCCCAAGCAAAAAGAAGACGTCCTGTATGCTGTTCAAAATTGTTTGCAACAAAGTGAGAGGGAACATTTAGGAGTGATGTGTCCTCCGATGGTCATATACCAGTATAAAAGATTGAAAGACGATATTCGTAAGAATATTCCAGATACATGGGGTTATGAAATAAGTGAAAATGGCTGGATGATAAAACAGACGTTTTACGAGTATATTTTAGACATAGTACCCATCTCACACTCCAGGTGAGCCAGTTACGTGTTCAACTGGGCATCATTTTGATAGCACTGTATCCCAATTCTACCCAAATTCTACAACCAGCTGATTTTGCAGCTTTTAAACCATTAAAAAAGAACTCGGGGTTAAACCTAACAAAAGAAATATTCGCTCCATTATTGAAGGAAGTTGTAGACAAGAGGATTTCTCCAGAAACTATCGTAAATGGTTTCAAAGCTTGAAGTCTATTCCCATTGGACAAAAATACCGTTCATTTTTCCAAATGTCTTGGTAGATCGAATCGTCATACGGACATGTCATGGAATCAAATAAAGATGCTATCGAAGTATTTTTTGACACAGTTGGTTCGCAGAAAATAGAACAACCTGAGAAGTATTCCAGTTTAAAAAGCGATTGTAGCGAGGATTTCTCGAAATTGCATGAATTTAACACATTTTTAATTAAATGAGTTTAAGCAAATCGGACGAAAAAAAACACATCTGCACGGACAGATCAAATTTCAAATTTTTCGATAAACATAAGTGAAATTAATGATTATTTATTTTCTGACACCCAAATCGAAAACGTTTTTCCGATCAACCTTTCTGGCAATGACAATATCAACCCTGATAATGAATATTTAAATATCCAGACATTACCACACGAAAGTACCACGTGGATTGAGGAAACAACGAAGAAAAAACAAGAGGAAAAGAAAATTGAAAAAGAAAAGGAAAAAAAAAGCTACTACAGACCAAAGAACTTGAAAAAATTAATAAGAAGAAAATGAAAAAACCACCAAAACGTCAAACTCCAAATATTCCCCCAAAAACGTTACCACCACCCCCAAAAAGAATGATTTCCGCCACATTGACATCTGGTGCTTTAGCTGCATTAGAAAACTCTCCCAGAAAAAGGATAGTTTCTTAAATTTATAATGAAATCAGCCACGAAAATATTAGATCTTCTAGCCCTCCAATAGTCGGTACCTACTCGTATATCAAAAACTTGTTTTCAGATCAATCTGAAGATATTGAAGAAAACGTTGTATGCATTGGCCAAATGTGTTTTTCCTGCACCAAATTCATGACAAAATTAGTTGGATTCGATATGTGCGGTATAAAATGCTTAGGCTGTCGAAGAAAATACCACATCAAATGTTTAAAATTACTCACTGTAGTTTTTGTTTGCTAACCACTTAAAATAATACACATACACTTAATTTTTATTAACTTAGTCCATTTATTTATTCACTTAATCCATTTATCTAAATTTAATTTATATCTTTTTACAACTTCATCTTTTCTTCCTCATGCTTGATCGTGAACTAACTAAAGGGTCCGCCATCTAACGCTTTTTTTCAACTAGTGCTTATTTCGTGAATGGTAACACTTAGCTCATGTCTGATTTGACAGATAATTAGTTTTATCCTTCCCCTGAACGAATATGGTTGTGTATACGCTTGAACAACGCTGGGAAATATTGCCTGCGATCGACTTAAAGAAGATGCCGATTTTGCCAAAAAAATCATCTTTTCAGATGAAGCTCATTTTGATCTTGGCGGGTATGTAAACAAGCAAAATTGTTGCATTTGGGGCACAAAAAAGCCACACGCATACATTGAAAAGCCGATACACCCAAAACGAGTCACTGTTTGGTGTGGATTTTGGTCCAGAGGCATAATTGGGCCATTTTTCTTTTTTTTTGCCCGTTACAGTCAATGGCGATCGTTATCGGGCCATGTTGAACGAATTTTTGTTCACATAAATTGAAGAGAAGGATATTGGCAACATTTGGTTTCAACAGGACGGCACTACGTGCCACACAGCCGAAGCTACACTCGATGTTTTGCGCCCTGTTTTTGAAGATCGCATTATCAGCCGCAGAGCTGATGTCGGTTGGCCACCTCGGAGCTGCGATTTCACACCGTTGGACTATTATTTGTGGGGTGTCGTAAAAGATAAGTGTTACGCCGACAAGCCAGAGACAATTGACGCTTTAAAGGACAATATTCGTGAAGCCATTGGTGAAATACAGCTGCACACAATCGATAATGCGCTTAAAAATTGGACCGATCGTGTAGGCTACTGCATGGCCAGCCGAGGCAGCCATTTGAATGAAATTATTTTCCATTATTAACCGGAAGGACAAAAATAATTATCTGTCAAATCAGACATGAGCTAAGTGTTACCATTCACGAAATAAGTACTAGTTGGAAAAAAAAACGTTAGATGGCGGACCCTATATTTTATTATCCATGACTTGAACTCAATTGCGATGGATAATGTTGTTCCGGCTTTTTCAATTACAAATTGTTTACGTAATTTTTTACTACTTTAAAAGAACCTTCATAACGAGATTCTAAAGATTTTGCTTTATCGTTTCTGATCAAGACCTGCTTGCAAGTGTGTATTGTGTTTGGGTAATGAATAGATCTTTGTGGGTTGCTTTTCGGGTTTGTAAATTTTCTTTTGGTCTGTTTTGGAAAAATAATTTTAATTATTCGACGAAATTAAAATCGTTTGAATCATTTGCGGATGCAAAAGAAAGATCATTCGGTAATCTAATATTCTCTCCGTACAGGAGTTGGGACGGGGTGTGACTTGTGTCTTCCTTGGAGGTTGTTCGGATACCTAGCAATATTAAAGGAAGCGCCGGTGACCAATTTTTTGTCATTCCTGAAGTTCGAATGGCTGATTTTAACTGCCGGTGAAATCTTTCCACCATTCCATTGACCTGAGGGTGGTAGGCCGTCGTGCGAATGCGTGTGGTACCGAGGAAATTTGTAAGTTCTTTAAAGAGCTTTGACTCAAATAGTGAGCCTTGGTCAGTTGTTATGATATTTGGTACCCCGAATCTAGAAACGTGCTCATTAAAAGACGTCTTGGCGATTGTCTCCGCACTAATATCCCGCATTGGGTAGGCCTCTGGCCACCTAGAAAACCTGTCAATGATTGTGAGCAAATATTTGTACTCGTTCGATGGCGGAAGGGGACCGACGATGTCTAGGTGGATATGCTGAAATCTACCCGCAGGGATTCTAATTTGGTCAGACTGCGTTTTGATATGCCTGTGTACCTTTTCCTTCTGGCATGAAATGCAAGTTTTAGCCCATCAGTTTATATCATGGTTCAATTTGGGCCAGAAGTACATCCTGGTGATTTTTTTTCATGTGGCCCGAACTCCCGGATGTGTAATTGAATGAATTGCGTCGAACAAGGACTTTCGTTCATTTCGCGGCACATAGGGTCTGTTGTTGTCTGTAGATGTTTCACACCACAAGGTCTTTTCGGAAGCAGGTATCTTCACTAGTTGGAGTTTTCTAACGGATGTCTAATAAGTAGATCGAGTTCTTCGTCAGCGACTTGGGCTTCAGCCAATTGTTCGATTCTTGGGGCTGTTACTTCGAGTGAATTAGCTTCAGGACGAGAAAGGGTGTCGGCGACGATGTTCTGCGACCCTTTGACATACTTTATGTCGTTAGTGAATTGCGCTATAAAGTCAAGGTGCCGTTCTTGTCTCGGACTACGCTTAGTTTTTGTTGTAAGCGCAGTCGTGAGTGGTTTGTCGTCCGTAAGAACCGAAAAATGTTGGCCTTCAACAAAATTCATAAAATGCTTAATTGACATGTAGATGGCAAGTAACTCCCTATCTAATGCAGAGTATCGAGATTGTGTGGGGGACAACTTTTTGCTGTAAAACGCGATTGGTTCCCATGTGTCTCCTTTCAGCTGTTGGATTACTGCTCCGATGTCTGTGTTAGACGCGTCTGTTGTTATACAAAGTTTTGCATTTTCTTGTGGGTGAACAAGGAGTGTTGCTTCAGCAAGTTGTTGTTTAGCTTTTGCAAATGCTTTTTGGCACTCTAAAGGCCAAGTGAAAACTTTTGATTTGGTTTTAGTTTTGAGAAGTTGAGCCAGATGGTCATAAATCGGTGCAATGGTACCTGCTAGGTGTGGTATGAAACGGTGGTAATAGTTTACCTTTCCTATGAAACGTTGTGCATTTTTGATAGTTTTAGGCTCCGGGAATTTTTCTATAGCCGCAACCTTTTCAAAGGAAGATGTCTCTTGTTTTTTAACGTAAGTACCTGCCATGTGGGCTTAAACTTACGGGATGCCCATACATCCATGGGAGCAAGGATACGCCTTGCCAGCGCTCACCAATAAGTTTCACTGTATGATATCAATTCGGAACTGTGTTGCCGGCACAAGTTCCACCCTTGGTATGAGTCGACGCCGACCTAAAACCTCTTACTGCTCTTAGGGTCGCAGCACCCAGCACTTATTGCAACTCCACATTGAGTCAACCAAGGAAAACCAAAGGAAAACCAAAGGAAAACTAAAGGAAAACCAAAGGAAAACCATAGGAAGACTCTTTCCCGCGATTTTGTGTTTAAACCACAGCCACCATGACGCTCCCACAAGGGGGCCTACCTCTAACAAGCCTGGCCCGGACCGTGATCCGGGGTGCTCCTGACTCCCATGGTACCGTGATTTAAGTCCTGGTAGGGACTACCGGTGGTCCAGCCGCCAACAAGACCTATGACCGGCAGCTTGTGACTGATCAAATCGTAGCAACCTTCGGTAGCGTCATCTGAAGATGTTTACGATAAGACCAGTACTTTGCCCTGCCCCCGTTCATTATTAGACAACGTCATTAAAGGGCGAAGCCTTGATAATTGGGCGGGGGCCCTTTTCAAAGGAAGGCTGAATTCCATTTTTTGTAATCTCAAACCCTAAAAACTGTAAAGTGGGTGCACCGAATACACATTTAGAGGCTTTGATGCGCAGGCCGAAATCCGAGAGCCGTTGAAATAGGCATTTGAGATGGCTTTCATACAATTCTTCCGACTTACTAGCGACCAAGATGTCGTCCACATAGACGAATACAAGCTCCAGGTCCCTCATGACCTGAGGCATAAACCGCTGAAATGTTTGAACTGCGTTTCATAGCCCGAATGGCATACGAGTGAATTCTAACAGCCCGAAGGGGGTAGTCACCGCTGTCTTGATGATGTCTTCTTGGGCCATCGGTATGTGGTGATAAGCACGCACTAGGTCTATTTTCGAGAAAACTGTGCATCCGTGAAGGATGGTGGTAACATCATGTATATGTGGAAGAGGGTATCTGTCGGGGTCACCAATGTAGTTTTTGTTTGCTAACCACTTAAAATAATACACATACGCTTAATTTTTATTAACTTAGTCCATTTATTTATTCACTTAATCCATTTATCTAAACTTAATTTATATCTTTTTACAACTTCATCTTTCCTTCCTCATGCTTGATCGTGAACTAACTATTTTATTTATCCGTGACTTGAACTCCTTCCTTTCTCTCTTTCCTATTTCATCTTGCGCGCCCTCTAGCCAAGAGTAGCACGAATTATTAAATTACGCCACCTACAATTACATGGCTGCTACACTCACTTACATGTATCTTCCGGTTTTTTCTTGTTTGGTTTGTTCACAAAAAAAGATCGAATGTCTGATTTTTGAAATTAATTTAATTTTTTTTAATTAATTTAGTTTATTAAATTTGTATTGAATTAGAAACTGATTTTTGTTTGTTTCCTTTAAAAATAATATAAAAAGTATTTATTTAATTATTTTAATTAATTAATTTTGCAATGAATTAAAAACTAATTTTTGTCCCTTTCTTTAAAAAATATAATATAAGTATCTATTTATTTAACTATTTTAATTCATTCAATTTGCTCCAATAAAATATTTTTTTTATTTCCCTATAAAAAAAATGTATATTTACTATATGTAGCTATTTGTATACAAAACTATATATTTACGAATTTTGTATAGCTCAATGCCTGATAATCTACTTTCTTTTAATTAAATAAATACGAGTAGCTATCTTCCTTTAAACAGTAAAGTAAATGACAGCTCCTTAAAAAATACTCATATATGTATTTATTAATTTATAGATACTATATTTGTATTTATTTTATAATTTAAAATAAAATGTTTTGGAAACATAAATAAAATAACAAACAGTTGATTAAAATATCGTGTTTTTTCTGTTTTAAAGAGTGCCAATAATTGTAGTTTTTGGGTGTCAATAATTATAACAGAGTGCCAATAATTGTAATTTGTAGTGACCTTTTTTAAATTGACATTTTAAATATATTTTCAATTATTAAATCTTTATTTATAATACTCAATCAACGCGAAATTTAATATTTTATACTCTGATATACAACAGATTCAAATAACTTTAGAAATAAAAATGTTATAGTTGATCAAAGTTGAAATTTCCTTAGGGGTGTCAATAATTGTAGTCGGTACGCTATGTGAAATAATCATTTATACGCGTAACATGTACGAGTACATATGTTCTTGTTCAGGATGTTCAGCATGCTTACATTTTTTTTTGTATATAATTTACGCGCGCCTAAGGGGTTAGATACCATTTTACTGTTGCCTGGGCGTGGGCGGAAAGATAGAAGAAAGAGAAAGGAAAATTGTTTTTTTTTTGTAGTGGTTTGAAACTCAGGTGGGTTTGGTTTCGATATTCGCTCTCCAAGGGGGGGGGGGGGGGGGGGGAGTCCGAATAGGACGGAGAGTTTTTGCTTCACTCCGAGTGATTCGAGTTATAATTCACAGTATTTTTTTCTGTGCTTGAAACTCTACAACAGCCAAATCTACGTGTCAGTGTTATGCCTTCACACGCAGAATTTTTCTGTCTGAGTTACAATTACAAATGAAAAACTGACTTGCCATGGGCAGGACTCGAACCTAGACCCTCCGAGTGAGAAGCGATTGCTAGTACCACTACACCACGTCCACCCCTTAGAAGTAAGTTGCATACTTTAGGTAATTAGACCCAAAATATTAATAAGTTAGCATTAAGTTTTAATGATACTAAAAGACATATATGTACGAGTAGTGCTGTGGTGAGCAGGGTTTTGCGCTTTGTCTTAGAATATGTATAGTGTAGAATACAAGTAGAAAAATATGGTTTTAAATAAAATACGTCTTTTCGTCTTGATGTAACAAAAAAGAGAGTGAGTTCATTGTTACGGAAATCACTTCCATTTTTACGATTGAAAGTGCCATACAATTCATGTTACAAATTACCTATAGAAATCTATCATCTTTCCTTCTGAAAACTCTATAACGACTGATTGATATCCATATTCGAGTTAAAGTTGATCCATGACTTCTGCCTACGGCTCAACATACCTACTGTAAAGGAAAATTGGTGGAACCGCCTTTGCACTCTCTGACTGGCTACATCGAACGATACCTACAAATAAGGAGTACACAATGGTTGCTTTCCTATACACAGAGGGCGCCTTTAACAACGTCAACGCATCCGCAATCACGACTGCGCTGTCAACTCTACAGGTAGACGACTCACTTGGGGAGTTGATCGGTCTAATGCTAAAAAGCAGGATAATCAACTCCAACCTGGGTGAGACTTCTGCTAAAAAATATGTCAGCAGAGGGACGCTGCAAGGCGGTATCCTCTCTCCTCTTCTCTGGAACTTAGTAGTTAACGAACTACTGATATACCTGGAAGTGGGTGGTAGAAGAGTGATTGCCTATGCGGATGATGTTGCCATAGCCGTCTCAGGAAAACATCTCAATACCATTAAAGAACTCCCTCAATTAAATCTCAATAGATTAACCCGCTGGGCAGATCGCTGTGGATTGGGAATAAACCCCCATAAAACTGATCTTGTTCTCTTTTCTAGGAAATATAAGATTCCAATCATAGACCCTCCTTCAATAAACGGTACCAGTTTAGTTTTCTCCGATATCTGGGTCTCATTTTTGACAGGAAACTAAACTGGAAACCTAACATTCAAGAAAGAATCAATAAAACTACAATAGCTTTATTCTCTTGCAAAAAAGCCATTGGGAACAAATGGGGCCTTCAACCTCGCATAACCCACTGGCTATACATCTCGGTCATAAGACCGATACTTACTTACGGGGTGGTTGTCTGGTGGACGGCCTTGGAGAATGCAGTCAACCGCATTAAACTAAGCAGAGTACAAAGAACAGCGTGTCTATGCACAAGCGGAGCCTTGCGGTCTATCCCCTCTGCGGCATTAGATATTCTGCTTCACTTGACACCCCTCGACATTTTTATCAAGCAAGTAACTGCGACTGCAGCTATTCGCCTTAAAGCGACTAAACAGTGGACAAATAATTCAATTGGTCACGCCAACATTCTTAATACATTAGGAATCCTCACAGAGAACATCGATTACACCATATCTGAACTTTGGTTTGACAAACACTTCCATGTAAGCATTCTGGGAGGAGGATGCTTTCATGGAGGATAAGTCAATCCATCTCTACACAGATGGATCTAAACCCGATAACGGAGTTGGTGGCGGTGTTTTCTTAGATAAGCTAAATCTAAGCCTCTCTTTCCGCCTTCCAAATCACTGTAGCGTGTTCCAGGCGGAAATTTTGGCGATTAAAGAAGCTCTGTCCTGGCTGAGGAAAACGTGATATCTGCAAAGGATATCCACATATTTTCGGATAGTCAGGCCGCTATCAAGTCCCTGGACTCGGTCTCATTATATTCTAAAACCGCCCTTGAATGCCGATCATCTCTCATGGAGATGGCAGAGCAGTTCAACATTCACCTTTTTTGGGTGCCTGGCCGCAGAGACATTCCAGGGAACTGCAGAGCCGATGAACTCGCCAAAATTGGAACCACTCTACCTATCCTACCGGACAAAGGTAGTATAGGTATACCAATCGCTACGTGCAAACTAACACTAAAGCTGGATGCCAATAAAAGAACAGACCTTAGGTGGACTGCTGGGCAAACATGTCTAGCGACCAAACAGATCTGGCCAATGCTGAATCTGAGTCGCTCTAAGTGTCTGATCCTTTTAGATAGGAAACATCTCAGCGCCATAATAGGTGTCATTACTGGACACTGCCTCATAGGCAAGAACGCAAGAAGTCTTGGCGCTTTTACTAATGACTTCTGTAGAAGCTGCATGGACGAGGAAGAAGAGGAGACAATCCTCCACCTACTCTGCACATGCCCAGCTCTCTCCCAGAGAAGAAAGCTTCATCTACAACGACCTAAACGATCTAGAAAAATTAGACGTTAACAGTCTCCTACGCTTTATTAGCTCAAACTGGTTCCATTAGTGAGAGGATCGTAGATCACAATGGGCCAAGAGGCCTAAGTGGGTTGGTATTTCCAACAGCCACTCTTACCTAACCTAACCTAACCTACCTATAGGATCTTACGTTACGTTTATTATTGTAGTTTACATTTAAAGTATGTTGTAACATGTGAATTTAGTTTCAATAAAGGTTACAATTACTTAAAATGAAACATAAATATATTGCACGTTGTGTTTCGAAACTTGCTCCCGCCCGGTGAACGATTTTTGTCAGCAAGCGTCCGCGGTCATTTTTGTACCTTGCTGTACCCACTTGAAATCGGGAGTATGTTGTACTTCTTTAACATAAGAGTGTTGCGGTGTGTAAGTTTGCTGACTATCTACATATAAATAAGACAAGAGCGAGAAATTTATGTGTAGTATGGAAGATTACATGTAGATGGTGACAAGGAAGGCGACATAACAGTAAGGGCAACGAAGGGAGACGAGATCTTGGCTTGCAAATTGTCTTTACTTGTGTTTAATTAATTCAATAAATCATTCTTAAAAGAGAACTAATTGTTTTTGATTTCTACGTGATTTTATTTAAGGTGCGTTTCTTATGAATTTTATATTTGATGGCAAGTAGCAAATTTCCATAAGTGACAGTTTAAGTTCTCCGGTTTTAGTTCGTAACGTGACCACTTGAAAAAGTCCCGTCTTTCCCGGGATGTGTGTCGATGACCCGCCCGAGTCGCCATTGCAATGACGGTAGTCTGTTATTGTTGATGAGAACTAAGTCCTCGCGTTTTGGTTCCAGCTTACGTTTTGTCCACTTCGGGTGCTGTTGTATCCGGGAGAGATACTCTCCGCTTTGCTTATACCAGAAGTAGTTTGTGATTGCTTGAACTCGCTTTAATCTCTCAAGGTAACTTACCTTTATTTTTATTTTTTATTCTTTATTTTTATTTTTATATTTTATTTATTATTCTTCCGCTAATTTTATCTACGTTCGATGGACCTCCGTCTCTTTTCGCAGCTTCTGTACTGAAGTTTCGTACAAACTACTTGCAGTATGCAAGACTGCGACATAGTTGTGGTTGACTCCTTGAATACCGCCAGTATGGTATTCTTTTCGTCAACTTTTGTCATGTGACCAAGCTGCTTGCTTACATTTAAACGCTTGGAATACTTCTTACAAAGTGTGGGGTTTTCGTGGGATTTTCTTTGAAGTTAACGAAACCTAAGCTAGCCACCTATGTAACTTCGAGACACCAAGCCCAGACTTACATCCGTTCTTAAATGGCAGTGATGGCAGGTTAGGACCTCTTCTATTAAGATGCAGTAGAGAATCTGCTTTCAGTAATAGTAGCGCACACTGCTTTAACATTGGTTCGTTTTATGACCGTACGATAGACACTTCCAACAAATCCCGAGTCTTGGATCGTTCGCAGATCTCCATGTCGATAAATTTTTGACACATACCTGGAATGAAAACTGCTTCCTCCCGCTGTGCAGCACCGTTTTGTTCTCTACAGAACCTGTTTTGAGTTCCAGCCGGCTGCTGCTTCCAAGGTTCGAAAACGTGGTAGTTTTTAATGTAGTTTTTGAAGCAGTATGTAAATTAATATATCATCCCAATAGTTAACCGGAAATGTTAAATTTTCCAGGCCATGGAAACATTCCTGAGACGTATCCATTAGACACTTTATATTACATGCGGTCTCTTACTGCTATTCAAAACAAAGTTGAAAGCAAGTATTTACCAACACTCGCTTGTGGTCGTATCTGGCGACAAGCAGTTCCCATGCTTTGTCATAATTGCCAGAATACAGCCCTAAATGCTTTATCAAACGAACAGCTTCACCTGTAAGAGAAGATTTTGGCTAGTACAATATTTGCATTTCATCCAGCCTTCTATGTTTGTGGACTAAGGACAAAAACACATCATAGAAAACTCGCCATTTGTGCACAAGCCCTCAAAATAATGTAGGCTCATTACAAGAAGTACCTGTGGATTCGCTTTCCACAATCTTCTCCTTAGATGCTGACTTGGCATTATCGATAGCACTGACCAATTCACTTCGGTAAGTGAAATGTGTTTCTTGCAAAAGATCAAAAATTTCATCAAAAACTTCTTCAAACCTTCTTCTACTTCTCCTCGTCGAATTGTTGGTTGATGAACAAGTTCGTAATTGAAGTTCCCTTCCAGAGCAAGAGGACGACCTGACACATAGCTGGCTGTAAGAAGTAAAGCTCCAGTTTTCTTGAAGTTGTAGTTGTCGCGAAGAATCTGCTCCAGAACACCCTTTTGAATATCAACCAATGACAATTTTGACAGTTTTTTAAAGAGTTTTGTTTGTAAATTACTTTAACAAAGTGTATGTACATATAAAGTATTTATTAGGTAAAGTTTTTTTATCAACTTACGACCTTTGTTCAGCTTTGCTAGCTGGTAACAGTTGAGGCTAAAGTTGAAAAAATTCATTTTTCACGGCGTAAGAAATGCAATTATGCACAACCACCGAAAGAATCTATAAAAGGAGCAAGACAAGGGGCAAACCGTCAACCGCGATGGATCGTATTTTTTGTGTACTTGCACTTTGCACTTACATTTTTTTTTAATTTTATAAAATGTTCAGTGTTTTTGTGCAGATTACTACTCGGCTCGAAAAGGATTAAATGTTGAGGTGTGTGGTGTTTATATTGTTGTTTGCGTTAACTAGAATAGGGGTAGGAACATGCGGTTTTAAATGAAACTCAGTTTTTCATTTTGAAATAACAGCAAAAAAATTCAATTTATGGATTCGGGAATTACATCCATTTTTAAGTTTAAAGTGTCTGCTTTGACTAACAATGTCACACAACAAAATTTTCATTACAGTGTGTGCACATGGGTCAAATGACTGCGCTGTAGTGCCACACGCAAATAGTAATTCTCACACCTTTTCGAATAAACAATTGTTTCAAATGACACACGCGCAGCGTACGATACAATTTTTTATATTTTGTATGTTAAAGTTCCCACAATAATTTCTGTAAAATAAGCATAATACGAGTAAGAAGTTAGAGTAAGAAAATAAAGTTTTTGGGTTGTTCATCACATATAGAAGTATAGACTTGATATTTCCCCGCACCAGTGCAGCGGTAAGGAATAGCAAATCTACATTGGTCCTTCGACAGTGATCAAACCATCGACGTTTAGCGTTACCAAAACTACTGACATTGGTATATTACAACAAAAAAAAAAAAACATTTATAGCATTACCAAGGCTACTGACATTGGTAAATTGTAACTAACAAGTAAAGGGTCGGTGAAAAATTTTTTTTTACAAGTCTTGAGCTATCTACAGACGAGCAACTTATCGGCCATCTGGTTGACAGACTGGTTGCAAATAGCCCGTGTGTAGGCCAGTCTGTCGATAAGCTGAACCATTTCATCTAGTTTGCCAACCAGTCGTTGAAAAATCAAAATTTTTAGACTTTCGGTTTGTGTTTACCGTTTTCTCCAACCAGTTAGAATGTGTGTAGCGAAATCAGCAACCAAACAAACGATTTCATTCTACAAATTTTGATTTTGAGTGCAGTTTTTTTCCTGGTACACTGCCGCTATTTGGTTTTCCGTGTGTGTGTGTATTTCTTCGACGAATATGACGTCCGTTGCAATTACAAACAATGAAATCTGGAAAGAAATTTTTCCTAGATTCGAGAGCTTGCCGGCGTTGTGGAAAATTAATTAATTTAGTGGGGGCCAACGCCCCCATTTATTTCGCTTAATACAAGCTTAAAGTAACTAGTTTAAAAAAACTAGGACTTAAAAAGTAACAAGAGTTAGGGGTTAGGAAGTAAGGGTGTGGTGGAGGAGATCAAATTTAAGACGAGAAGTGCTAAGGGGGGGGGGGGGGGGTTGAGTTGACCTTACGGAGCATGTGGGATATTGGTTCGTTAGATGTAAACGCCAATATTGAAACATTAAAAAAAGAATTAATAATATTAGAAATTAGAAATATTGTTCTCCGAAGAGTACAGAAAAAAAGTAAAAAGTGTTTGTAGAACAGGAAGCTCATCAGAAGCAGAATATATTTCCAATATATGGTATTACGATGACCTGAAGTTTTTGAAAGATCAAGAAAATCAGATCACCGGCTTTTCAACAATGGACGATTCCTGTACAGGTGACGAAGTTGAAGATATACAGGTAAACATTGGCTGAAGTCAATATCTATTGTTTGTTAAATTTACTATGTATTTATAGGAAATCGCAACGAGCGAAACCAGCTCAAGGAATCGTAAGACTTTAGGAACTCGGTTGGATAAAAAAAAATATTAAAACCTGCCGTTGAGGAAACTAAAAACTTAAATAATGATTGGACTAAATCCCACCGAGATAACGCAAGCATTTTCGCAGAAGGTTGGGCATGCTTGTTTAGAAAATTGTTAAATGAGCAACAAATTTTCACAAAAAAAATAGTTAGTGAAGTCTTCATGTTTGGGCAGTTAGGACAACTTAATATGAACATTGTTGTTTTGACTTCAACTTCAACACCAACACAATTATTTCCATATCCCGCACGGAGCACATTATCAGCTTCACCGTCAAGGTCTACGCCAGAATTCACCACACAGATATTTCAAGTATTCCGGCTCCTAGCACTCCAAGCAATTATTCCAAATTTTTGCAGTTATATGATTCACAATATAATAAACAACGAGATTTATTTGTTTGTAATTTTTCTATATTTCTGTTTCTTGTTTTTTTTTTTTTTTGAGAAAAAAATAAGATATCTTTAGAAATAAAATATGAATTATGTACAAGAAAAATATTATTTTGTTTAATTCTTACTGTGGAGATACAAACGCTGCCTTGGAACTGCACCGACACCATTGAAATAGTTACAAAACCTGTGTCTAACATCTTTTGCTGAAGTTTTTGAGTTTCTAGAGTGTGATGAAAGAATGAAAGGTTTACAAGTCGTATTTCTTCCCTCAATTGCGCTGGTATGACTTCTCACTTATTCGTGTCTTCCCTGTCCACACTTCCTTTAATACGAGTATAATGTTAATATTTTTTATGCCTCAGATAATTATGTAAATAATATGATGCCAACAAAAGTTTCGCGACTTTATCAGGATGAAGTTTGATTGGTTTTTGAAAAATTCTAAGCCTTGGTACTAAAAATCTTAAAATTATATATAATTTAAAATTAAATATTATTCCTTCATCGCTAAATTATCATGACTGAACGATCAGGGAATTAGACCGTCAACCGGAGGATCTCTATTAACTCCTGTTTATCAGGATAGGAAGGTCCTGGTTGATGCGTTGACCGATTATCAACGGTTGCGAAAAAATGCGAAATTCTAAATTACGAGTATGTACAATACATACGAGTATGTTGCACGACGAAATATTTTTTACGCTTTGGAACCAACACCGAAGATTAGTAGCGAACTTTTGCGAACGACAAATTAAAAACGAGCAAGGTTTCCCCTAAGGGTTATGAATACAAAAGAGCTTTTCATTTTATTGTTGCGATGGTATTTATACAAATTTTGATAACAGTTTTTCCACATAGTATGTTATTTGCTAACGTTTGAAATTTACAGCGAATTCAACAATTATAAAAATATGGCGACTGGTATACAAAGAGCGCCAAATTTGAATCTGACCAACATATTAGTTGATACATTTTTAGGAATAATTCATTTATGTATAATGCTTTTGTATTAACATATATGTGTTAACTAATGATTAAGGTGATGGTGATGATGATGATGATGATGATGATGATGATGATGATGATGATTATGATGATGATGGTGATGATGATGATGATGATGGGTAACTACTCAGCCCCAACATTCCGCCCCCTTTGAAAGAACTTCCTTTCAAGAGGAAATCGGAGCCAATTTGCGAATAGGCCGTCTAAATTCTCCTCGTGACGTTTTTACATCGGCGACCCTGACTCGACCATCTGGACCCTTGACGACTTGTGTGATTCTCCCCATAAGCCATTTTTGGGGAGGTAAGTTGTCCTCATGTATTATCACAAGGCTACCAACGTCAATATTTGGGCTGGTTGATGTCCATTTTGAACGACCTTGTAGTTCCTGGATATACTCTGATGACCATCGTTTCCAAAAGTGGGTTTTCACGGCATTTATTCGACGCCAGCGTTGAATGTAGCTGATATGATCTATGTCCACTGTCTCCACTGCTGGTTCTGGGATTGCCTTCAATGATGACCCAATAAGCAGATGTGCTGGTGTAAGTGCTTCATAGTCGTTGGGATCTGTTGACATCGGGGTGATTGGTCTTGAGTTCATTATAGCTTCGATCTCCACCAACGCTGTTGTTAACTCTTCAAATGTCAGCTTAGCACCTCCCAAGCTTCGGTAAAGATGACCCTTTGCTACTTTTACGGCTGATTCCCAAATCCCACCGAAGTGGGGTGCCCTGGGGGGTATAAAATGAAAATTTATTGTAGCATTAGTACAAAAGTTTACAATCGTTTGTTGATTAGCTTTTTTAAACAACATATTCCGCAGATCTAAGAGTTTTGAATGTGCACCAACGAAATTGGTTGTGTTATCGCAATGGATGTCTCTAGGGAGACCCCTACGACCTATCATCCTTTTTAAAGCAGCTATGAAAGCGTCCGCGGAGAGATCTGAAACGGCTTCCAAGTGGACTGCTTTCGACGAGAAACAAACAAACACTGCAATATAGCTTTTATACGGCACTTTGCCACGAATTTTGAAATGAGTGTATATAGGTCCACAGAAATCTACTCCACAGCAGATGAAGGGACGTGATGGAGTCAGTCTTGCAGCAGGCAGATCTCCCATTACCTGCTCGAATAATTTTGGTCGATATCTGACACAGTGTGGGCATTGTCGAACTGTTTGACGTGCCAGCTCCCTAACGTTGATTATCCAAAATCTTTGTCTCGTTAGTGCGACAAGCGACTTTGGACCAGCATGATAATTTATATGTGTAAATGTCGAACGAGGGTTCTAGTAAAACTAGAGTTATTGGGAAGTAAGAATGGATGTTTACATTCTTCTGGAATGTTGGCGTGCTTCAATCGACCTCCCACTTTCAATAAAAGGAGACCATTTTTCTCCTCGATAAAAGGGTTCAACCATTTCATGGACCCTGTCAGTTTTGCATTCTTACTTATTGCCCTGATTTCTTCTGTGAAATATTTCATTTGAATTAGATGAATTATTCTCTGTAGAGCGTTGTCCAAGTCCTCGGCTGTAAGATTTTCACTTCGTAGAGATGTTGGATGTCTTAACCGGCTAAGAAACCTTTCGATGTAAGCCATGACTCGTATAGTTTTCATGTATGAACTAAGTCGATCGATGGTTTCCAGCAGAGAGTTTTCTTCCCGTTTCTGACAGGCTAAAACTGTTTTCCTCGTTTCCAACATTGACTCCTCCGGTGAAATTAATGTTCCTAAAGTGGATGGCCATTTTTCCTCTTTTTGCTCAAGGAAGGCTGGTCCTTTGAACCAGATTGAATTCTGTAGCTCCATTACCGTACACCCGCGGGAGACCACGTCTGCCGGATTGTCGTGTGTTGGTATATGTTTCCATATGACTTGCTTCGTTTTCTCCTGTATTTCCGCTACCCTATTTCCCACAAATGTATTTAATTTTGATGAATGGGTAGATATCCAGTGCAAAACAATCGCAGAATCTGTCCAAAAGTACGCTGTGTACTCTCCTTTACAAATGTTCTGGATCTTTACCCAAAGTTTGGACAGCAAATGAGCTGCGCAGAGCTCCAAGCGAGGAAGTTGCTTCTTCGTAGCAGGTGCTACCCTGGATTTGGCTACTAAAAGCTTTACTCCTACTATTCCAGAAGCATCGATTGTTCTTAGATAGATGCAGCAACCATATGCCTTTATGGAGGCGTCTGCAAATCCATGTATTTGGTAGCTTTTTATTCCTTCCATTAAGACATAACGAGGAACAGAAATATTTTGGATTGACAAGAGGTCTGTCATAAACTGACGCCACTCGGTGTCGATGGTTTGTGGGATTGACGCATCCCAATCCAGTTTCTCTATCCATAATTTCTGCAGTATGATTTTTGCTTGTATTATAATGGGGCTTAGCAACCCCATTGGATCAAAAAGTAACGACGACAAGGAGAGAATGGATCTCTTTGTATATTTGTTGTAGGTCCGATTGGGCTTGTACGTGAAACTAAATTCATCGGACGTGGGATTCCAAGCGATCCCTAGCGTGCTTGTTAGACTAGATTCAGACAGTTGGATCTCTTTCTTCCCAGCTACCTCGGCGAAAGAAGGATGGTTACTGTCCCACTTGGCCAGTTCGCATCCAGCTGAATTCAAAATTTCTAAGACTTCTTTTCGTTTTTGTGCTAGAGTTTCTAAATCATCTGCTCCAGTCAGCATGTCATCGACATAAAAATCAGACATAAGAACTGAAGCACCTAGTTTCGAGTGTCCTTTATGTTTTTCAGCCAAGTAATGTAGGCAACGGATTGCCAAAAATGGCGCAGACGATGTACCATATGTTATGGTATTCAATTGGTACGTTTGTACCGGAGTTTTTTCGCTTTCTCTTCATAAGACTGTAGTCTTCTGTGCGATGGATGTACTAATATCTGTCGATACATCTTGACGATGTCTGCGGTAAGAGCGAATCGATGGAATCGAAAACGCAGCAAGATAATTAAGAATTCGTCCTGTATTGTAGGACCGACCATGAGGATTCCGTTTAAGGATATTTGCGATGAAGTGCAACAAGATGCATCGAAAACGATACGCAGTTTCGTTGATACGCTATCGGGTTTAATTACGCACTGATGCGGTAAATAGTACTGCGGCATTTCTAGATGTGGTTCTGTTACGAGTGACATATGGCCTAACAATTCGTATTCTTTCATGAAGTCGCTGTACTGTTTTTTCAAAGAAATGTTTTTAGACAATCTACGCTCGAGCGATAAGAATCTTCTGAATTCGATATCGTATGAAGCTCCAAGATAATTAGGATCTTTTTTAAGAGGCAGTTGAACCATTAGCCGACCGCTAGGTAGAACTTCGATTGTGTCCTTGAAATGCGTTTCACATTCCTTTTGCTCTTCTGACCACTTTGACCTATGCTCCTGAATTTCTTCCAGTTCCCAGAACCTCTCGACATACCGATCGAGCAAATTCTCTTTTGCGTTGATGCAGTACAATTTTTTCTTATTTTGAAATTGGGTTTTGTATCTTCCTGACACAATCCAACCTAACCTTGTTCTTTGCAATGATGGCAATCCCTCACCGAGTTTAATCTGGCCTTCTTGCAACAAATCGAAGAATGCTTCCGCCCCTAACAACAAATCAATTCGAGAAGGTTGATTGAAGGATTCATCTGCGAGTTCTAGATTTCCAGGAAGATTCCAACCAGCGATGCTAAGCGTTGCTTCCGGCTGATACCCAGTAATCGATGGCGCAACTAAAAATTCCAAAGAAATTTCAAAGTTGTTGTATCTGGAGCGAATGGTTGATTGAGTTTGATATTTTATTTTTGTTTCAGATACTCCTATTCCTACGATGTCGACGTTCTTCCTTTGTGTTCATAGATAAAGTGACCGTACGAATTTCTCATTTATGAAATTAACCTGTGAACCGGAATCAAGCAGAACCCTACCGAGTTGAAAACATCCCGATGAGTCCTTGACGAGAACCAGAGCTGTTGCCAAAATAACTTGTTCTTTAGCAGCGCGATGCGTTCCAGATGCGGAATGCACTGCCGTCAGTGTGGATGGTTCAATACCAGTTCTAGATATATCTGTTGTTTGAGATCTATGCAAAAGACTGTGATGCGATTGCCTGCAATTCTTACACCTATGCGACGAAGGACATTTGGAAACGCTATGCCCCTTTCCTAAACAATTTAAGCAAAGCCCTAATCTTTTTGCAGTCGAAAATCTGTGCATTACTGAAAGCTCAATGAAATTCGAACAACTTGTAATTGAATGATTGCTCTTTTGACAAAAGATACAACATCGTTGATTGACAGACAATGAAATCTGAGGCCGTTGGTTGAAAGAAGATAACTTCGGTTTGCTGGACGATTTCTGGTTACACTCTACTCGAAGCTGCTTGCTATCCCTGGCTTCCAGATATTGACACCGTTTATTGAGGACTTTTGAACACTCGTTCCATTCAGGCAACTTCTGGTAGTCCAGCTGTTCATCCCACCTTGACTGCGTTTCCGGATCAACCTTAGACATTGCAATATGTATCACTGTTGCGTTACATATATTCTCGAACGATCCTATTGAAAGTAGTGAACTGAATAACGCAGAAATATTATCAACCAAGCTCCTTAATGAGGTAGAAGAACCCTTCTGAACCTTTGGTAATTCGATTAGCTCTGAGATATATTCTAAAAATATGAGGCAGTCATTGTCATAACGTTCCTTTAGCCTTAGGAGTGCCTTTGGGTAGTTTTCCTCTGTGACTTGAAAGGCCTTAACTGTTTCAAGAGCTTGATCACTCAGACATGCCAACAGATAATTAAATTTTTCTATTTTGGTGAGACTCGAATCATTGTTCACAAGATTATTGAACGAATTTATGAAATTCTTGTAGTCTGAGTACCTTCCACTAAACCTGGGCAAACGTTGTTTAGGAAGATGACTAATTGAATGCGGAATAGCTAATGTCATATCTGCAGCACTACTTCGCCTACCAGTTCCTAAAAGTGTGAGAATTTTTGTTTTTGCTGTGACGTACAACTCTTCTGATTCACCGCGACAGGTATCGGAGGGTAATAAACCTTCTATTTTAGTCTGGTATACTAAAATTTGTTTGAAGTAGGACTCCAAAATTCCTAGACGACACTCAAGTTCAGTTGATGTTAATGTATTTGCATTGGACTCCACTAAATTCTTTATCCGGGATATGCTTCATTTAGTAGACGCCCTTTGCTGTTTCAATTCCTCAATGGTCTGTTCACTTGTCATCTTAACTAGCAAACGCGAAATATAAATAAGGAAAATATTCCCAGACTGTAGAAATAAATTGCAATAAACGACTTTATTTATTTAAATTGTCCTTTTAAAAACAGACGTGATAAGGCTGGCAACATCTATTCCAAAAATACTATTTTATTTTATTCGAAGCGAACAATAATTACTCTCACGGCGAAAACCAGGCGATATGCAATTACGATGGCCAAAATGTCCAATTATTTTAACGAATTGTGGTTAAAACGAAGCGATAACATGCATATATTCCAATTTTGAAATAAAAATTAATCCAAAAGTGATGCTATAAACCTACGTGCAAGTTGATTATACTCGTAATTTATCATGCAATGGCGAAAAACGGCATAAGGAATCTAATCCAAAAAAAAAAAACTTTCCTTCAGTGCAATGATCATGCAGCAATCTCTCCCGCGGCGACGACGAAAACAGCGATAAGCGATGATATACGGGCGAAATGTAGATCGATGCACTGAAATCAAGCGTGTGATGGTGAGTTGTGGATTATGGACCGTACAGCTTGCGAGCGTACGGGCGAACGAATGATCGAAGGAGCGAATGAGGCGCAAAAGGAACTACCAAAAATGCAACAGTGTAGTGGGTGTAATCGAAATTTGGGCGAAAGCTTTACGAAATTATGTAGGTACGTTTAACAGCAAAATAGTGGATCTTAATTGCTCTCATTTGTGGATTATAGCGAATTGTTACCACTGATAGCATCAATTATGACTTCACAGAATGGCTATAACAGACTACAACTAAATTTTACATCTGTAGATCGGAGATTTAAATAAGTTTCTTGGATTTGCGGAAATCAAATATGTCGTCCAATGAAAATTTTGTATTTAAATTTCATGCAGCATGCATATCTAAGTTATGTCGAATGTGGGTTTTTACTTCGTAATTGATTTCCAACTTTTGTTTGGCGAGATTGATTAACGCACATTTGAATAATTAGACTCTTTTAATCGGACGTACCTGGGTGGGTGGTGTTATACTTATCTCCCACGTTATTTCCTTGTTGATCAGCAGCGTTGTCTTCCTCTTTTTCCAGGTCTCCAGGGATTATAATTCTCGGATTTTCTTGAGGTTGGTTTTCTTCACCTACACTTTGCACTTGCCTACACGAAACCGAAAGCACGACACGATATACGAGTATTGATAAGTGAGACTGTTCTGCCCTGTATAATTTTATTAGTTTCAGTCTATAAAGTCACTATAGTGTACTGGGTCTTTTACACTGATATTGCATGTGAAAGGTATTTATTTAACACAGTTGATGGGACATGGATCGTCACTTAAATCACGTTGGGCGCCAAAAATGAACGATCAGGGAATTAGACCGTCAACCGGAGGATCTCTATTAACTCCTGTTTATCAGGATAGGAAGGTCCTGGTTGATGCGTTGACCGATTATCAACGGTTGCGAAAAAATGCGAAATTCTAAATTACGAGTATGTACAATACATACGAGTATGTTGCACGACGAAATATTTTTTACGCTTTGGAACCAACACCGAAGATTAGTAGCGAACTTTTGCGAACGACAAATTAAAAACGAGCAAGGTTTCCCCTAAGGGTTATGAATACAAAAGAGCTTTTCATTTTATTGTTGCGATGGTATTTATACAAATTTTGATAACAGTTTTTCCACATAGTATGTTATTTGCTAACGTTTGAAATTTACAGCGAATTCAACAATTATAAAAATATGGCGACTGGTATACAAAGAGCGCCAAATTTGAATCTGACCAACATATTAGTTGATACATTTTTAGGAATAATTCATTTATGTATAATGCTTTTGTATGTACATATATGTGTTAACTAATGATTAAGGTGATGGTGATGATGATGATGATGATGATGATGATGATGATGATGATGATGATGATGATGATGATGATGATGATGATGATGGTGATGATGATGATGATGACGGGTAACTACTCAGCCCCAACAATGACTAAACATAATAAACTCAAAATTCGCATTAAGAATTGCCAACAAAATAATACTAAAACGTTTTTTGTAATTCTAATAGTAAAATCCTGACCCTGGTGGCATTTGTCTACATGATTCCCGTCTATCGCCCCGGGTAATTGGAAAATTCCATTTTCTTCCAAATTCATTGGCAACGGATAACCATTCTTCTTCTGTTTGAGGGATCAAAAATAAACAAAATAAATAAGCAAATAAAGATAAATAGATAAACAAATTTTTACCTGTATGTAGTCTTTCAATGCCTTAATTATTGCCGAACAAGTCTCGATTACAATATGGCCCAAGCTTTGTGGAGAAATAGCCGTCAAAAATTTCAAATCCTCGTAGGATCCGCCAAAAAACGAAGCGTTGTAGATAGTCTTTCATTTGGAAGTATTGCACTTCGCATAATCGTGTTGTTTTTTTTCAATATATGACTTAACCATTTCCAAAAATTCTTCGTAAGCATATGCGTCCATTCTTAAAAAGTTTTTGAAGTTCATTGGAGCAGTTTTTTGTTAGTGCTTTTGACAATCGCGTATGCATCAATTCCGTCAATCTTTTACCCAAATTATTTTCTTTTTAACAACATTTAACACCTCCTTGACATCTGAAAGTTCGTCTATTATTATACGCGGTAATAACTGTATTTTCACTCCGCACGATTCCATTTCAATGAAAAAGAGCGAACAACTGAAATTTGACGACTAGTCTTTGCGTCTGTAAGGAAATGTTTACAACCAGTCTGTCAACCAGTTGTCCGGTTAGTTGCTCGTCTGTAGATACGAGTAGCTTTAGACAAAATCAATATGGCGGATGAGACAGATGTGTTTGTCATCGTTGTAAGACAGAAAGCGCTAGCAGAAGAACTAGAGAAGGCAAAAATAATCTTTAGAAAAGATAGTGCTTCTAGAATGACACAACGTTATAAGCAGGAGCTTTTGGAGAGAATATTCGCATTATAGGTCGAGTTTTGTAGCAACCATAAAACTGTTAAAGACTCAGTCAAACCGGACACGCCATATATGCAGAGAAATACATATGGTAGAGTGGAGGGGATATACAAAAAACTAAAAGGTTTATTAAAAAGCGTAGTTCCTCCTATATGGAATCGGCGAAAGCATCCACGTCTAAGGACATCAGTCTCGAATCGCAAAGGCTCAGAATATTGTACGTAAAAATTGAAGCAATAATCGGTAACATGGAGGAGTTCGAACAAACTTTCGCTGGATATTCGAAGGAAGTATACGAATACCAACAAAAAATTTTGTTAGAGCAACTTCGGAATTTGAATGAGGTTCATGAAGAGTTTATGGCCAATACGATGGAAGAAGACCTGCAATCAGCATATATCAAGCAGTCGAAATACACAGATATTAAAAGATACATAAATCAATGTCTCCATCGAATGGCGTCACCTATCCCAAAGGAAAATAAATTCAATACTGGGATGCAATCTAGTGCTAAACTGCATCCATTAAAGTTACCAAAATTCGGGGAAATTATCAGGAGTGGAGTTTATTCTACTTACGATGTGTTTTCAACAATAATTCTTGGAAAAGATTCCTTAAGCACAGCAGAAAAAATGGAATATTTGAAGACGCATTTGCAAGGAGAACCACTACAGTTAATTCAACATTTAACAATTTCAAGTGCCAACTACTACTGTGTTAATAAATCCCTTAAATCGAGATACGGTAACGTATGGATGCCATTAAGGAAGGATTATCAGTTTTAAAAAATCTGGGCTTCGATACATCTTCTTGGGGTAATATTATAGTGCATTTAATAACGAAATCACTAGATCAAGAAAGCCGAAACTTGTTCGAGCAAGGTCTTAAGGAACCAAATAAGATGCCAACCTTTTAATCATTACTAGACTTCTTAGAAAGAAGATATCAACCCCTAGAAATGCTATTACCAGCAAGGAAAAAGGAAAATACTATCCAGTGCGTAACTTACTTGTTACTTCAAAAACAATGAAGTGCGTAATTTGTAAAGGCGATCACGCAGTATATACATGCCCAAAATAGCGCACCAAAGCAACGGCTTGAATTTATCAATCACGCCAATCTGTGTAGAAATTGTCTATAGAGTGGTAAGGAAACCCAGTGCTATAGCAAGCGGAGTTGAAAAATTTGCAATAAAAAGCACCATTCATTACTCCATGTGGAATGGCAAGAAAGAATTCCACAGCTTAAGTAAATGGAACAACCAAGCTGTTCAAAATCCACTAAACAATTGATCCACGGCGAGCAGAACCAAGATGTATTACTTACGACTGCAATTGTAAACATAAGCAGCAGTGATTGTTTTGCAACAGTGCTAATGTACGAGCGTTCATCGATCCCGTCTCTCAAACTTCCACGGAATCTATCGTGCAGTTATTGAGACTCAAGAAACAAAGGCTCCTTATTAAAGTATTTGGATTAGGCGGTACGAATATAGGAACTGCTAAGCACAAAGTCGAAGTACAATTGAGACCACGATTCCCATCTGAATTTGTACTACATATAGAAGCCCTAGTATTACCAAAACTTACAAGGCAACTACCATCCGAAGCAGCTAAAAATATAAAATTTAATCAATTCAAAAAACTTAAATTAGCTGATCCTACGAGTACATACAACTGCCCAGGTTCTATAGACATAATTATAGGAGCTGACTCATATGGTGATTGGTATACGGTTATTCTTGAGGGGCTACGGAGAGATAAAGAAAATTCACTGATATCTCAAAGGTTGCAATTAGGATGGTTCATCTCACGACGGAAATCCTCAAAAAAGTATTATGATCGACAGTTGGAAAAATTCTGGGAGCTGGAAGATGTTGCGGCACCGACATGCTTGAAGTCATATGACCCTGGTGGCATTTGTCTACATGATTCCCGTCTATCGCCCCGGGTAATTGGAAAATTCCATTTTCTTCCAAATTCATTGGCAACGGATAACCATTCTTCTTCTGTTTGAGGGATCAAAAATAAACAAAATAAATAAGCAAATAAAGATAAATAGATAAACAAATTTTTACCTGTATGTAGTCTTTCAATGCCTTAATTATTGCCGAACAAGTCTCGATTACAATATGGCCCAAGCTTTGTGGAGAAATAGCCGTCAAAAATTTCAAATCCTCGTAGGATCCGCCAAAAAACGAAGCGTTGTAGATAGTCTTTCATTTGGAAGTATTGCACTTCGCATAATCGTGTTGTTTTTTTTCAATATATGACTTAACCATTTCCAAAAATTCTTCGTAAGCATATGCGTCCATTCTTAAAAAGTTTTTGAAGTTCATTGGAGCAGTTTTTTGTTAGTGCTTTTGACAATCGCGTATGCATCAATTCCGTCAATCTTTTACCCAAATTATTTTCTTTTTAACAACATTTAACACCTCCTTGACATCTGAAAGTTCGTCTATTATTATACGCGGTAATAACTGTATTTTCACTCCGCACGATTCCATTTCAATGAAAAAGAGCGAACAACTGAAATTTGACGACTAGTCTTTGCGTCTGTAAGGAAATGTTTACAACCAGTCTGTCAACCAGTTGTCCGGTTAGTTGCTCGTCTGTAGATACGAGTAGCTTTAGACAAAATCAATATGGCGGATGAGACAGATGTGTTTGTCATCGTTGTAAGACAGAAAGCGCTAGCAGAAGAACTAGAGAAGGCAAAAATAATCTTTAGAAAAGATAGTGCTTCTAGAATGACACAACGTTATAAGCAGGAGCTTTTGGAGAGAATATTCGCATTATAGGTCGAGTTTTGTAGCAACCATAAAACTGTTAAAGACTCAGTCAAACCGGACACGCCATATATGCAGAGAAATACATATGGTAGAGTGGAGGGGATATACAAAAAACTAAAAGGTTTATTAAAAAGCGTAGTTCCTCCTATATGGAATCGGCGAAAGCATCCACGTCTAAGGACATCAGTCTCGAATCGCAAAGGCTCAGAATATTGTACGTAAAAATTGAAGCAATAATCGGTAACATGGAGGAGTTCGAACAAACTTTCGCTGGATATTCGAAGGAAGTATACGAATACCAACAAAAAATTTTGTTAGAGCAACTTCGGAATTTGAATGAGGTTCATGAAGAGTTTATGGCCAATACGATGGAAGAAGACCTGCAATCAGCATATATCAAGCAGTCGAAATACACAGATATTAAAAGATACATAAATCAATGTCTCCATCGAATGGCGTCACCTATCCCAAAGGAAAATAAATTCAATACTGGGATGCAATCTAGTGCTAAACTGCATCCATTAAAGTTACCAAAATTCGGGGAAATTATCAGGAGTGGAGTTTATTCTACTTACGATGTGTTTTCAACAATAATTCTTGGAAAAGATTCCTTAAGCACAGCAGAAAAAATGGAATATTTGAAGACGCATTTGCAAGGAGAACCACTACAGTTAATTCAACATTTAACAATTTCAAGTGCCAACTACTACTGTGTTAATAAATCCCTTAAATCGAGATACGGTAACGTATGGATGCCATTAAGGAAGGATTATCAGTTTTAAAAAATCTGGGCTTCGATACATCTTCTTGGGGTAATATTATAGTGCATTTAATAACGAAATCACTAGATCAAGAAAGCCGAAACTTGTTCGAGCAAGGTCTTAAGGAACCAAATAAGATGCCAACCTTTTAATCATTACTAGACTTCTTAGAAAGAAGATATCAACCCCTAGAAATGCTATTACCAGCAAGGAAAAAGGAAAATACTATCCAGTGCGTAACTTACTTGTTACTTCAAAAACAATGAAGTGCGTAATTTGTAAAGGCGATCACGCAGTATATACATGCCCAAAATAGCGCACCAAAGCAACGGCTTGAATTTATCAATCACGCCAATCTGTGTAGAAATTGTCTATAGAGTGGTAAGGAAACCCAGTGCTATAGCAAGCGGAGTTGAAAAATTTGCAATAAAAAGCACCATGTGGAATGGCAAGAAAGAATTCCACAGCTTAAGTAAATGGAACAACCAAGCTGTTCAAAATCCACTAAACAATTGATCCACGGCGAGCAGAACCAAGATGTATTACTTACGACTGCAATTGTAAACATAAGCAGCAGTGATTGTTTTGCAACAGTGCTAATGTACGAGCGTTCATCGATCCCGTCTCTCAAACTTCCACGGAATCTATCGTGCAGTTATTGAGACTCAAGAAACAAAGGCTCCTTATTAAAGTATTTGGATTAGGCGGTACGAATATAGGAACTGCTAAGCACAAAGTCGAAGTACAATTGAGACCACGATTCCCATCTGAATTTGTACTACATATAGAAGCCCTAGTATTACCAAAACTTACAAGGCAACTACCATCCGAAGCAGCTAAAAATATAAAATTTAATCAATTCAAAAAACTTAAATTAGCTGATCCTACGAGTACATACAACTGCCCAGGTTCTATAGACATAATTATAGGAGCTGACTCATATGGTGATTGGTATACGGTTATTCTTGAGGGGCTACGGAGAGATAAAGAAAATTCACTGATATCTCAAAGGTTGCAATTAGGATGGTTCATCTCACGACGGAAATCCTCAAAAAAGTATTATGATCGACAGTTGGAAAAATTCTGGGAGCTGGAAGATGTTGCGGCACCGACATGCTTGAAGTCATATGACAAGTAATGTGAAGACATATTATAAGAGAATACATTATCGCTGACCCCCGTTCATTTCGAAGGAAGAGCTCCAAACGATCTTCGAATCACTTAGAAGTAAGAAAGCAGTGAGAACCGATGAAACACTGAACATTGTGATCCAACATCTCCCTCTAGAAGCGGTGAGCATTTATACCACGCTGTTTAATAATGCAATGAATAATGCACATTATAAAGATAAAGACACTTCCAATCCGGCGAATCTCCGCTCGATCAGTCTTCTTCCAAGCATCAGTAAGGTTTTCGAGAAGGTGATCAATAGATTCCTGACTAAGTGGGTTGAGGACAAAAATATAGTTCCGGATAATCAATTCGGTTACAAGGCGGGGCGTGATATCCCTCATGCTGCGTCTAAACTGGTTTCTGATATCCAATGGAACAAAGGTAAGAACCAATGCACTGGTGCATGCCTGATTGACTTGGAGAATGACTTCGATACCGTATGGTTAGAAGGACTCTTTTTCAAGCTGGACAGGTTAGGCATTAGTAAACCACTGTTGTATATTCTTTTTATATGCTCTCCAGTAGACAGTTCATCATGAAGAATTGTGATGTGACATCTGCTGGAGCATTTAACATTAAAAATGGTCTGCAACAGGGTGCGGTAAATTCGCCGATCCTATTCAACATTTACACGAGTGATCTGATAGGTTCACTTCACCATGCCATAGGTCAGTAATATACTTTTGCAGCGTGACTTCGACAAAATTAAGCGATACTGCGATGACTGGAAGTTGAAAATCAACTTTCAGAAGTCGGAAACCATTCTGTTTAGGACGCCTCTAGGTATACCAGAAAGAATTGGCGAAAGTTCTCAATCGTGGGACAGCGCGGGCAGCCACTTGCTTGTCGAAATGTAATCAGATACTTTGGGATCTGGCTAGATCAATTTCTGTATTTTAACAAACATATAGATGTTGCTCTGACCAGAACTAAAGGCGCTTTTGCCCTTAAAAAGAGACTGTTTTATAACAGCCACTCGATCGGAGAATGAAGGTAATCTGCTACATGGCCCTTATCAGGCCCATGCTTGTATTTGGATCTCCCGTGTGGTTCAACGTGAGAGCAAGTTTATTGGAAAAGATTCGGGTGTTTGTCTTAGGACTTGTCTTCGGTTATACAGAACACCAGAGTCTCAGTACATAAAATTCTATCCCAAAGAGGTTTTGTACAATAGGGCGAACCTAATAAGAGTGGACAATTTCGTCATTAAGTTGACTCGAAGGCACATTGCAAGATCAATGACCTCATCGAACAACCTGATCTCGGGGCTTTCTACCCCAGTGATATGTATCATGAGGGAGTTCGCTTTGACGGCTTTATTCCTCCAGAGGCGTTCCTCTATCTAGACAGCAAAGGTCTGATCCAGGACGGATTGGCGGTGCAGCTAATCTTCCACGTCGCTCGAACAGCTGCGGACAGGCGACTCAACTACGACGGAGATGTCGCACACGGCAGTGCGGAGCGTCTCCGGTTCAGTGAGGGCGGTAGGGAATCGCGACATGAGGGATGTTGCTCGGCAGCACCAACACTTTTGGTGGCTTGTTGAAGGGGAGGATGCTTCGTCGTCGAACTCCTCCAGTGATAGTTAGCTTGTGAAGCAAGGTGGGCCAGCCTAATTTTTTTTTAGCCATTGCCGGCTTACATAGTTTTAGGTAGGTTTAAGTTAGTTTTTACGAAAAATAGAAAATAAGAAAAAATTATATATTTTAATGAAAAAAGAAATTTATATATAAATATATAAAATATATGCATATATTTATATATTAAGTATATATATATTATGTATATAAAGGGTCCGCCATCTAACGTTTTTTTTAACTAGTGCTTATTTCGTGAATGGTAATACCAAGCTCATGTCTGATTTGACATATAATTAGTTTTATCCTTTCTGTTAATAATGGAAAATAATTTCATTCAAATAGCTGCCTCGGCTGGCCATGCAGTAGCCTACACGATCGGTCCAATTTTTAAGCACATTATCGATTGTGTGCAGCTGTATTTCACGAATGGCTTCACGAATATTGTCCTTTAAAGCGTCAATTGTCTCTGGCTTGTCGGCGTAACACTTATCTTTTACGGCACCCCACAAATAATAGTCCAACGGTGTCAAATCGCAGCTCGGAGGTGGCCAAACGACATCAGCTCTGCGGCTGATAATGCGATCTTCAAAAACAGGGCGCAAAACATCGAGTGTAGCTTCGGCTGTGTGGCACGTAGCGATGTCCTGTTGAAACCAAATGTTGCCAATATCCTCCTCTTCAATTTTTGTGAACAAAAATTCGTTCAACATGGCCCGATAACGATCGCCATTGACTGTAACGGCCACTCCTTGCTCATTTTCGAAGAAAAATGGCCCAATTATGCCTCTGGACCAAAATCCGCACCAAACAGTGACTCGTTTTGGGTGTATGGGCTTTTCAATGTATGCGTGCGGGTTTTCTGTGCCCCAAATGCGACAATTTTGCTTGTTTACATACCCGCCAAGATCAAAATGAGCTTCATCTGAAAATTTTCGCACACATTCTGCAACATTACCATGAAAATCATGGTAATGTGGCAATATTTCCCAGCGTTGTTCAAGCGTATACACAACCATATTCGTTTAGCGGAAGGATAAAACTAATTATCTGTTAAATCAGACATGAGCTAAGTGTTACCATTCACGAAATAAGCACTAGGTGAAAAAAAAACGTTAGATGGCGGACATATACAAATATATATATATACATATACATATATATATGTATATATATATTATGTATATATATATTATGTATATATATATATATGCATGTAGATGTAAGTAGGCTAAGTAGATTAAGATTTAGTTTTAGGTAGTATGTAGGCTTTTAGTTTTAAGTTTTATAATAAAATTAAAATAGTCCATGTACTAAGTTTTTAAACATGTTTTCTTAGTTTAAGCTGTAGTTAAGTCACTGTAGTATAAGAATAAAATACGTCATAAACGTCGAAAGACATAATTTTTAAGTATTATGTTTAACTTAGAGTGCCCGCATGGGGCCAGAAAGTTAGTTTAAGATAATTTTAAGTTATTTAAGCTAATTTTTAATGGTCTTTTGTCCAGCATATAAGAGTAAATTAAGTATATTTAATAAAAATGCATACAACCTGAAAACCTGACATTATCGCCGACCCGACGGAAGATACGTGGTGAAGGTTCCATTCAACAAACATATATCAACATTGGGAGACTCGAAGAACAGGATCATCGCAAGATTTCTTCAGCTGGATGCAAAGCTCAACAACAATTTGCAGCTAAAGAAATAATATACAAATATAATTACCTAACGAATTTCAGTGGCTTGGACCCATGGTCGAAGCAATTTCAGGTAACCATCTGCAGTATTCTATTTACTACATGCTCCATCATGCTGTCCTAAAACCTGAGAGCACTACTACAAAGTTACGCGTAGAGTTCGATGGATCTGCCATAACTTTGACTGGCGTTAGTTGGAAACAGTTAATGCTAGTTGGCCCCAAGCTTCAAGAAGGCAACACAACGATGCTGATCGGATGGCGAAGCCATCATTAAATCATGCTACACGATGATCACCAAGATTATCAGCGAATTGTATGGCGAAGTTCAGCCGACCAACCTATAAAAGGATATAAGCTGACTACAGTCACGAATGGAACTGCGTCTGCATCGTATTTGGCAATTAAGACACTACAGCAACTAGCTTGAAATGAGACGGAAAATTATCCAGTTGCATCAGAAATTGTAAAGCATGATTTTTATGTTGACGACGTATTGTCCGGGGGAGATACATTGACCGAATGTAAAGAGGCACAGACACAACACATTGCGATACTAGGAGGAGCAGGTTTTCATCTTCGGAAGTAGGCACGTAATGACCGCAGATTACTTTAAGACATTCCACCCAACAATACCGAGACTCAAAATAAAATAAAGATTTTAGAAGAAGAAACCATTAAGAACTTAGGGAAACCTGTAAGCGCCACCTTTCAATTCAAAGTTCGCAACGGTACGATTTTAAAGCAAGAAGACATCTTGACGAAGCGGAAAACTTTGTCTGAAATAGAAAATTATATGACCCACTTGAATGGCTGGCACCAGTGACAGTAAGTGCAAAAATTCTAAAGCAATAAATTTGGAAATCGGATGTGGAATGGGATAAACCGCTTTCAGCTGAATTGAAAAGTCAGTGGAACCAAAATTAAGGACAATCTTGTGACTCTAGAGGACATTAGAATCCCTAGATGGATGAAAGTGAGGAAAAACCAAAAATGTTAACTTCATGGATTCTGTGACACCTCAGAAGCAGCATATGCGGCAGTAGTATACTCAAGAGTTGCTCAAGGAAATGGATCTTACGCTTCAAAATTGCTGACAGCAAAAACAAATTTGGCTCCAATCTGGAGAAACCTCCTCTTCCCAAATTAGAACTTTGTGGAGCACATTTACTATGAAAAACATTGGCAGAAATACTAAAGATGTGTGGCTGTCAAGTAAATGAAATATTCGCCTGGAGTGACTCTACAATCACTCTTGTCTGAATCTCTATTGCCTGGTCGGTCGGAAATACAAGAATTAACTAAACAAACTTCATGGAGGCATATCGTGTTATTTGATAACCCTGTCTCCAGAACAAATGAAAAACATACAATTGTGGTGGAATGGTCCCCAGTGGTTGCAGCTCGATCCTATTAAGTGGCCAAAGCAAGAGGTACATGCTGTAAAGATTCCAGAACAAAAGCACGTTTTGAATCTAGCAGTGCAGTTAACGATTTAACTGAAAGATTCCCGTGCTATACCAAAAAGTTAAAGGTAATTGCATACTGCATAATATTTGCAAAAAATTGCCGAAAACGAAATCGGGGCAAATTGGAGATTTGAGCGTAGACAAATTGGAAGACGCCCAAAAGGTACTTATAAGCTCCATCCTAGCAAGATTGTTTCCCGAAGAACTGTCATGCTTAAGAAATGAAAAATCGCTAAACCGAAAAAGTAAACTTCTGTTATTGAACCCCTACTTGATAAAGACAATTTTCCGGTTGTGGGAGGACATCTGGAACATGCATTGATATCAGATGATGAAAAACATCCATGCATTTTGCCGCACGACGAGAGGTTTACAAAATTATTGGCTGAAAAAATACACAAACGAGCCTTACATGGAAGCATTCAGCTAATGTTATCAATCTTGCGGCAATCTTATTGGGTCATTCAAGCAAAACGGATAATACGACAGGTTATCCATAATTGTTTATCATCTATTATTAAATGCACAAACTAAAACTCAATTAATGGGAATGTTACCATCTTCACGAGTAACTCCGTCTAAAGCATTTACAAATACTGGAGTCAATTATGCTAGACCAATCCAGTTGTTAGTTTCCAAAGGACTAGGAAATAGAACAACGAAGGCTTACATTGCTATATTTGTCTGTTTGTCGATCAAGGCCGTTTACATAGAAGTAGTGAGTGATCTCAGCTCTATAGCTTTCATAGCAGCTGTAAGAAAGTTTACATTAAGAAGAGGAATGTGTTCACACTTCTATAGCGATAACGGAACTACGTTTATTGTCGCCAACAAGGAAATTCAGCACCAAATAAGAAATGCTATAAGATAGTCTGCAGAAGATGCGTCAAGAAAACTTGTTTTGTATGGTATTCAGTGGCATTTTATACCTCCTGCATCACCACACTCCGGGGGGCCTTTGGAAGCTGCGGTAAAGTCTAAAAAATGCTAATTAATACAAGTAATCGGAGATACGTCCTTGTCATTCGAGGAACTTTCCACTTTGATAACGCAAATATAAGCCTGTCTGAATTCCCGACCCCTCATAGCTATCAATAATGACGTCGAAGAAACCATAAAACTTACTCCTGGACATTTCCATATTGGATGCGCACTTAACACTGTCCCCTAACAGATCAAAGAAAATTTAAAAGATACGTTCTGTTGGCTATTAATAAAAAAGATGGCTCAGGACTTTTGAAAGGTTTGGTCATCTGAATACCTCTCACAACTCTTACAACGAACCAAATGGAAGAGAAAGGAGCCCAATATTAACCTTGGCGATATTGCATTAATTAAAGAAGATCGATTACCACCAACTACATGGCCGATGGGCATAACAGAAGTACACCCCGGAAAGGATAACGAAATTCGCGCTGCTACAGTATTTAGTAACCAAAAATACTCCAAGAGGCCGATTACCAAACTGTGCCTCATTCCTATTAAAAATAACAACAAGAGCTGAAAAAATCTTCTACAAAACGAAACACCAGTTGAGGTCAATGTTGCGTGTACCCAAATATCAATGCAGGAAACTGCAAAAGGGAGCAGACGTTCCAAAGAAGACTTTACGACAAAAAGGCAAGAAGAGAATCAGACTACCATTACGGATTTGGCTAATAACAGTTTTGATAAGCACAATCACTGTTATAATAGTAAACAAACAGTATGCCCGGTATTTACTTTAAAGATGTTGGACGAGCAAACCTGATATCTAGCTAATGGAAAACAATTATCTTCTTCAATATGAGCAACTATTTTTCGGATTATTATACGTTCAAGCAATGTATAAAGCACATTAAGGAAATCTGTTTCTCCACGAAAACAACAAAGCTGAAAACAATTTTATGAGAAGAAATTGTTGATCAATTTAATCGGCAATATCAGCAGATTGATCTAAACAACGATATCCTATTACACGCAAACGTCCATAAATCAAAACGGTCTCTATTTGACGTCTTTGGTATGGTTGTAAATGAACTATTTGGAATATTAGACCAAAGATTTGCACAAAGATCTGAAGAAACAATAGATCGCGTGAAAGAAAATGAAGACCATATGGTTATGTTAATGAAAAATAAAACCACAATCATTGATTCCACGTTTAACGTATTTAAGGAAGAACAGTCATTCACTAAAAGGCAACTTAACCAACTGAATGGAGTTTTAAATCAACTCTGTGAGAAGATGTTCTAGTACGATGCATACGAACAGCTGTCGTATACTGTTTTAAATACACTACTGATGATGATAAACTATAAAAAAACACTTAGAACATTTTACTCAATATTGTGTTGTCAACATACAGTGGAACAATGCATCGACTTATATTGGCTGTACAACAGTTTCAGAACGAATTGACTCGGATACAGGACCATCTTTTGCGTTCATTGATGATACCTGGCGACAGGCAGATCGAATTTACACTTCCACTTTATAAGAGTCTAACGTCAAAAGGACGAGTTACTGGACACAACACCATTATCGAAATTGCCCTTCCTCTATTATACAAAGCAGAGTTTAAGGTATACAGAGTCTTGCCAGTACCTACTTCGCACAATGAAACTTTACCTATATCATACCCTTTTCCGACTACTTATTGCTGAATATTGAGTGTAGTAACTATTACGCTATAAATAAGCACGAATTTGGAGCATGTCAGCTTCAATCACCATATCAGTATTGGTGCAACATTCAGCACCCGATTTATATATCTGGCGCAGCATTGAGCTCTTGTGAAATAACCATTCTAAGCTACAATCAGCTGTTGTCAGAGACATGTTTAACTCACTCCATGCCACCAATAACATATTGGATAGAAATTCATCACCCAAATACTTGGATCTTCAGCGTGACAAAGGAAACAACTGTTAATATTATTTGCAACTTTAATTCAATACTAAAAATACCAAAGGGTGGTGGCATAATACATGCATCATTAAAGATAAAATTATGATAGTCAATGGGAAGCAAATAATTACTAGTACGATAAACTCATCATTTCTTACATCACCCAACATGTTGTGACCAACAATGTCATACAACAAAATTTTCATTGCCGTGTGAGCACATGGGTCTCAAATGGTACAACCCTGCGCTGTAGTGTCACACGCAAATTGTAATTCTCACACCTTTTTGAGTAAACAATTGTTTCAAATGACACACGCGCATCGTACGATACAATTTTTTATATTTTGTATGTTAAAGTTTCCACAATAATTTTTGTAAAATAAGTATAATTGTAGTATATACGTTAGAGTAAGAAAATAAAGATTTTGAGTTGTTCATCACCTACAGAAATATAGAGTTGTTATTTTACATTTAGATTGAGTTGTCACATTTGAACTTAGTATAGTTTCAATTAAGGTTTAGTTCCAATAAAGATTACAATTATTTAGCGTGTGTAAATATAAAATATATGTATGTATATTGTAGATTGTATTTCAAACATTAACCTTTGTAACACTTTTGAGTAGTATTGCCCGTTCTCTTATGGATACTTGCTGTTTAAAAGTATCTTAGGAAAGCGCCACTTATGTGTTTTCTGTTTGTCGAGAGTTAAAAAAACACCATATGTAAATTTATTTAGAAATTATATTTATTTCACGGACTTAACCTTACTGTCTGACTGAGTGACGATTTGTCATTCCCTTATATCTACTTATGTTGCTAACATTGTTATCGCTATGCGCATATTGATTTACCTTGAAAAGTGTGGGAAAATAAAACTGTTCTCTTGTTACTGAGAAGAGAAAATTTATATACTCCTATGCTTTATGCGGTACATAACCTGCATACAAATAAAACATCACTCTATCTGCAAAGTCTCTTAAATTTCAGCATTTGAAATGATTCCATACTTTTAATTCACACTACTAGAAAAGTGTAGAATTTTAAAATTAAATACAACAAATGTTTCAGTTAAACGATTAATACAGCAAGAAATCCGCATTTACATGAAAGAATTCATTCAACAATAAAAACAGGTCCATCCGTAATACAGTTTCAGAAAAAAGATTTTAATAAAATTAGGAGGAACTTACGAACCGCAAATAAAAGGCAAATAAAAAGAGGGAAATTTATAAATTTACAAAAATTTTCAGCTATTCATGATGACATTGCTAATGTTACTGGCAATACCAACTAACGAACTACTAAGTATTGAAGAAATAAAAGAACAGACTGGTTTCACAGAAATTAAAATTAACGAAGCAGATATAGTCACCAAACAGATATAATAATTCACATAATTAACAAGAAATATAATAATAGACGTACTAAGCGACATTACGAAAAACATCAAAAATGTTGATGTGGGACACAAAGACCCACTTAAACTGGAACTAACAGACTTGACAAGTAAATTAAAAATCATTATTTCTAGTGGCAGAAAAGAGGATTAGTGAACATTGTAGGCTTTTTGGCACGATGGATGAAGAAGATAGAGAAAATATTGAAAATCAATTAAGAAATGTAAAAATAAATAACCATAATGCCATTACCAAGTTAAACCAGCAAATTTTAATGAACGATAACGTCAGCAAATCCTTTTAAAAAATAAAGGATATAATAGAAAAAGATATTGTAGAACAGTAATACTAGGACAGTTCAACAATGTGTAAAGTAAAACAATAAATCAGAATTTATTTTATGACAAATTGTTTAAAGTTCAAATAATAAAAGAAAAAATTGAGCACATCCAAGACAATTTAGCCTCAGCGAGGTATGGGATATTACATAAGAATATGCTTACAGACGAATAAATAGAAAAGTATAATATAGATTTAACTAAAATGACTCTTCTGTTCAGGAAAGGTTTTCTTCACTAAAAGGTAGTTCCCTCGATGAAAGGAGAAAAAACAATCCGGTTCGTTTTTACTATTTTTTTTATTACGACGGAAGAAGTAAAAAGAAAACAAAAAAAAATGTTTATTTGTTTACAAAAACTTAGCAATTTGGGTATTAAAGAAGACCCGGGAAATCGCCCAGTTCGTTCTTTAATAACCAAATTGCCAGTCAGCGGGCGAACGAAAAAAAGACCTCCTAGGAACTTACCTTAGAGTATCTTCTTTCGATGCTCCGATACTACATTATGTGTAAGGTGACTTCTGTGGGCTTTTATACTCTATTTCGCAACCAAAAAAGAGAGCTTTTACACATGATCAAACAGCTGATATTAAGCTTTTATGAAAGTATACAAAACTTTAATATAGGGTAATTAAGCAAAAGTTGGCAATATAATTATTTAAAAATTTTAATTCTTTACAATTTATAAAAAGAGAAATGTTGCGTATTTAATGAAAACATTAATTAAAGCTCTGCTTCAAGTATATAAAAATAGGCATAATTCGAGGAAAATGTATTAGCATTCGCCATTAAAATTTCAAAAGAAATAAAAAAAATGCAACTAAGAATTATTGTTCCAGCACCAAACAAAAACAAAAGTAAAAAATAAACAGATTATCCAAACAAGATTGCGTTTACAAACAATAACTTGACATATCGGTGGAAAGAACTAAGATCATTAAATGAATTAAGTTTACGTAAACACTGTACTATTCAACTTAATTATAAACTTATAAGAAATAATAGACGACGAAACTATTTTAATAAAAAAAATGCAAAGCAATTGATAATAAACCATAATTGTGATGAAAAAAATTTAAATATAACTGGTAACGTATTGTAATAACCATTTAAATGTAACCAGCATCACCTAGATTTACATAGCGGAAGATTTCGAAACTCGAAGAGCAGAAAATTTCGTTGCTTGAATAGCAAAGATTCAACCTTTAGTGAATGGAGAGTGGAATTAAATTTTCTAGCAAAATAGAAATTATATGGGAGGCTGGATGGCGAGGATTGTTCTCGAAGTATGTCATTCGAGTATAAATAAAAAGCATCCCCAAGGTATGAAAGGAGTTCATCAGTTTTATTTGAAGTGTGAATTAAGAGAAGTGTTTAAATGGGTTTCGCCCCCATTGGGATCATATGTCCCAAACAAACATTAGAAAAAATTTAAAAAAAATGCTATTAAAAACTGTTCCATTGGTAATTTTAAGAACGATCATAAAAAATTCGCTATTTTTACCGGTTTGCATATTTGATCATCTATACGAGCTGTTAGACCATATTAGTTTACGATCAATTCCTGCATGGTGCATTCGATTTTCTTGTACAAAGTTAATATTTTATTGTAAACCAGTTTAAATAGTTTTCATATATTATTAAGAATATTTAGTACGCAATGCCCTCAAACAGAAAAACAGAAATACTTGTAAATATAAATTACTTGTAGCAGAATTAGTCTGAGATTTGTATAGCCCATAGGTCTGCTTCGGGCACATATATCCCGTTGGTGCTGCGTTAACTATTAAGCATTTCTTACGTAAAACAGATTTCAAATTGCTGAACTACCTGAAGATTTGCAACGTCTTTTGAAAGAAGACGACTCTGACTCAAGTGACTTTAGAGATTTCGAGTCTGAATACAGGCCTTCTGATGTAGAGTATGCAATGTCTGAAGACACGGATATAGAACTTGAAGGACCTCCTCAGACAGAATTGACAAAAAGCGTTAACTGTCCTACAACTTCCACTGATCGAAGCAACGATTCTAGTGTCTGGTATAAAACTATGTCGCACTTAAAAACGATCGTCAACCTGTTATTGTTCACTGTGAACAATAACAGAGGATCTTCGGAGATAACTCCTAAAATCTTGCTCGTACTCGTATTTACGAGTATAGCACAATGTACGAATAAATGCATTGAACTTCTGGAGAAATAATCGGGTAAAATGTTCCCAAGGACTGATCAGTATGAAATTCTTGATTTTCTTCATATTTCTCTTATCATGAGCTACAATGTATTATGAATTATTCAAGATTATTGGAGCATGAATACATCTCTTGATAATGTGGCAGTTAAAAATACTTTATCCAGAAATCTATTTCGTCTTTTGATGGCAAAGTTACTATACATATATGTAAACTACTGATCAAAGCCAATAGATTTCTCTAAGCTATACTATTGTATATTAAAGAATTAGTAAATTTTTAATTTAAAATTCCGGCTCAACGAACGGATTCACACTTCCAGTCTATAGATGAAAATATGACGAAATTCAAAAGCACTCTGTTGTTACAAAAACTTGACTATGCTGTAATTGGAGGAAAATCTTCCTTCTTTTGTTAAAAAACTTGAAAAATACTAGGTGGACTTCAAAATCAGCAATAGTGGAATTTTGGCTGCTTCGGTTCCAAGAAGTTTTAGTTTTATCAAACTGCCACATCCCTATAATCATTAAAGTTTTACGTAAAATAAAAGACGGAAAGTAAATTGAAGGTCCTATACCACTCTTTTTCAGATCGCAGATACCTCCAACTCAGCCTGAGTGATGCTGCTCCCAAGCCAACCAGCATTCCAGAATTATCGGACAACTGATTGCACGCAATACAGAGGAATACTGTCAGAAACGCTATCCTCTGAACTATCAAGTCAACTGCGTGACACCAATGAGCTTGACATGAAAGTCAGGGAATATACCCTGGCTCTCAATCAGGCTAGGGCCACTTCCTGCCTTCTTATTCAACCTAGAGGCAAGAAAAAGCAGTACTGGTGGACGTAAGCACTGCGACTGCTTAAAAGGGCTTGCAGAAACTTTTGAACTTAGCAAAAAGCACCAGAAAAGTGACTAACTGGGGCCCATTCAAAGAATCCCCCAAATTATACAAAAAAGAACTGAGAAAGGCAAAATGACAATCCTGGAGGTCACTCTATTACAAAATCCTCTGAGGCATCGCGGGTAAGAAAAATCTTCTCTACAAATCCTATGATGCCCAGCTGTTTGAAAAAACCGATGCCTCTTGGACAACCTCAAATGACGAATCACTCAACCTGTTACTGGACCCAAACCCAAACAGGCCTACTGCAGCCGGGACCGAAATTCATGATCTGACCAAGAGAAACAAACTGCTTTGGGCGCTGAAAAGCTTCAAACCATAGAAGTCTGCTGGTCCGGACGGTATAATACCTGCCGAGTTACAGAGGTCCTCAGATATTATTCTGCCTACGCTAGAAAATATTATGAGGAGCTGTGTAGAACTTATCCACATTCCAGTGCCATGGAGAGAAGTCAATGTAGTTTTCATTCCCAATTTTCTCATGTTGTCCCAAAGGACCTTAGACCTATAAGTCTATCATCTTTCCTTCTGAAAACTCTATAACGACTGATTAATATCCACATACGAGCTAAAATTGATCCAAGACTTTTGTCAACGACTCAACATGTCTACTGTAAAGGAAAGTCTGTGGAAACGGCTCTGCATTTACTGACTAGCCACATATAACGATCCTTACAATATAGAGAGTACACAATGGTTGCTTTCCTGGACAAAGACGGTGCTATTAACAACATCTACAAATCCGCAATCACGACTGCGCTGTCAACTTTGAAGATAGACGACTCACTTGGGAAGTTGATCAGTTTCATGCTAAATAGCAGGATAATCAACACCAAACTGGTTGGGCGTCTGCTAAAAAGATATGTCAGCAGAGATACGCCGAAAGGCGGTGTCCTCTCTCCCCTTCTCTGGAACTTAGTAGTTAATGAACTGCTGATATACCTGGAAGTGGGTGGTAGCAATGTGATCGCCTATGCGGATGACCTTGCTATAGCCGTCTCAGGTAAGCATCTTAATACCATTAAAGAACTCCTTCAACTAAATCTCAACAGATTAACCCGGTGAGGAGATCGCTGTGGATTGAGAGTAAACCCCCATAAAATTGGTAGCTGCGACAGCAGCTATTCGCCTTAAAGCGACTGCACAGTGGACAGATAATTCATTTGGCCACGATCATATTCTTAGTACATTAGGAATCCTCACAGAGAACATCGATTACACCATACCTGAACTTTGGTTTAACAAAGATTTCCATGTAAGCTTCCCCTCTAGATCCTTCTGGGAGGAAAATGCTTTCGTGGAGTACAAGTACAATCCATGATTGACTACACAGATGGATCTAAAATCGATAGCGGAGTTGGTGGCGGTGTTTTCCCAGATATGCTAAATCTAGACCTTTCCTTCCGTCTTTCAGATCTTACAGGCGGATATTTTGGCGATTAAAGAAGTTCTGCCCTGGCTGAAGAAGAACGTGATATCTGCAAAGATACAAAAATGTACCTAAATAGAGAGTAGACGCATATTCTCGTCGGGCAAATTTTTGAAATATCTCTAATCTGTTCTACGTTACCATTAAAGAGCGATATGTAAAACTGATGCTTGCACAGTGCTAAATATTTTTAAACCCTTTTTATACTCTGCATAGGGTAATAAGAATTTTAATTTCACTATAAACTTGCAAGTGCAAGTTAATCGCATCTCAACGGAATTGACTCATTTGCGAAATGATTTAATTTTACGCATTTCTGCCATCGACGAAAGGCTTTCTTCTCACATTAAAGAGGTTGAAACATCTCCTAATAACTTAAAAGAACAACAACAGAAAATTGAGATTCGTGTCAACGCATTTGAGAGGTCCATTCAAACTCTGCAAACACAGGAAGAAGAGATGAAAATGCGGATAGCTGAATCGCAGACCTTCGAAGAGGAAGTGACTGAACTGCAAAAACGACGTGAAGCCTTTGAGAGACGTGAAATTGCAGCTGATGCCATTATTTTTGGTATCCCAGAATTAGCAAATGAAAATTTACAAACAATTTTTCATCAAATCGACTGCAAGCTTCTGACTTTGAAAGGCATATTTTGCTCTAAGCAAAAGCGACGGAGACATTCCAACACAATGAAATTCAGCACTCCTCACGAAAGAAACACCGTCTTGCATGCAGTTGCTCTGTTTTGCAAAAATCATCGACAGCTATGTCTCCAAGATGTTGTCAGAAAACAATATCAACATCTACATGTATGGAAGCCTTAGTAGAAAAAACCGCTACCTTTAACAGCGAGCTATGAGTACCGAGTGGACCACCGACGAGTGCACAAGGCAACCAGTGCACTCGCAAATGATCGTGTGCTGTGCAAAAAAAAAAACAGAAACAAAAGAAACAAAAAAAAAAACAAAAAAAAACGAAAACCGCGCGTGTGTGCAAGTGGAAAAGAAATCACACAGTGCGGGTATCCCACCTCTCCCGCTCCTGGTCCAAGTACTGTTGCTTGCATTCAATCACTGCCATTACTGTATTTACCAAACGGTACGGGCAGTGGATGAGTGTATGTAACAACTGACGGATAGAGGGTTGCGAGTGAAAATTTTGTTTGTGCACTGTTTCATATTGTTGTAAGGACAGCAATTTGATCCGGTAAATCAATGTCAGAATTTTCACTTCGCAGCCTTGCTTAGTATCGTCGGTTTTTGTGTTTTCTGTGTTTGTCTGTTATTATGACTAGGGAATTCAGGGTAGACGCAGCCAATATACGCGGGCTAAAAAGTAATCACTTTTCTGCGTACGTTCACGTCTGTAAATACAGATCAGCTGTTTTGGCACTTAGTGAAACACAGCTTGATCCCCGCCCACACCTCTCAGATCATCCTGATCTGAAGCTACCTGGCTACGAACTAGTGACATTATTCTTCTCTCACCGCGGTCTCGCCATTTACGTGCGTAGTGATGTAGCATACCAAACTCCACCACAATGTGATCCATGTTCCAATCCGGAATTCAACTTGTGGTTAAAATTGTGTGGAAAATTAAAATTATCCACTACTGCTAGATTTACAGAAGCTCTAAACTGGAGGGAAATTCAACTCTTAACGAGTTTGATGCGCTGTCTGACTCCATTCAAAGAATTGTATCCCTGTATCCTCATATTGAAATAGTAATTACGGGCGATTTCAATATACACAATTCTGGGTGGCTTCGACATTCTGGACAGACAACACCCGAAGGATGGTGTGTTAAGATCTTCGCTGCGGAAAACAACTTAACGCAGCTAATAAATGAGCCCACGCGAATACCAGACGTTAGTAGTCATACCGCCAACACCCTGGACATGTTTTTAACTTCTCACTCTGATAAATACACCGTTGATGTGCTCTCCCCTCTAGGCTCGTCGGCCCACTGTGTTATAGCAGCTAATTTCTCGTATATTGATCACACAGTTAGAGAAAATATTCCTAAAAGAACCGTATGGTAATACGAGAAAGACAACTGGAGCGGACTTAACAGCTTCTTTAGGAATATTAACTGGTCGTTATGTTTCCTCGATAACGACGTGGATTCCGCTGCTGATATGATTACAGGCACTATTTTCTTTGAAATGAGATCCTTTATTCCTCATCGGATAGAAAGTATCAAACCAAAAGAAAAGACATGGTACCCCTCCAACTGTAAAGAGGCCGTCAGGGTTAGAGAAATAGAGAAATATTTTTTTGGTCATTTAAGACCAACCCGATAGAGGAAAACCGAAAAAAGTTCAAAAAAGCCAGAAATGACTGCAACGCCTTTCTCAAGTGTGTGAAATCCCAATACGACCAAAAACTGAAGCAAAAAATACTGCAATGTCCCAAAGGCAGTAACAATTTTTGGTCGTTCGTCAAAAACATTAGAAATTCCGCTTCATCCTCCATCCCAACGCTCATTTACAATGACATTCCAGCTGACAGCTCTTTGGATAAGGCCAATCTGCTTGCTGCACACTTTGCGGCCAGCTCAACACTCCCAGATTGTGCTTTGTCTCCGCCTACACTTGAATGCGTCGAATCTTCAATGGGACGAATCTACTTTCGCATTCGTGTAGTAGCAAGAGTACTTAAAGATCTCAACATACATAAATCCGATGGTTAAGATGGTATATCTCCCCTTCTTCTGAAGATGTGTTCTTCCACGCTGGCAAAAACACTGCGTAAGCTTTTTCGTCAATCCTACTCTTTCGGATTCTTCCCGAGCAGATGGAAAACAGCATTTGTCCAGCCCGTCCCTAAAAAAGGCGAATTATTTTTCTCTCCTCCTACAGACCCATTGCACTTACGTCCCTTCTCAAGATAGTTGCACTTGATATTTCTAAGGCATTTGACAAAGTTTGGCATCAGGCTCTTTTGTCCAAAATGCGTGCATTTATGATCGACGACTCTCTTCTTCAATGGATTAGAAACCACCTTTCGGAAAGCTCAATTCAAGTTGTTTTGGACGGTTTCAACTCTGATATTCACAAAATAAATGCTGGTGTGCCCCAGGGCTCTGTTCTGTCGCCAAAACTCTTTTTAATTTTCATTAATGATCTCTTGGCTGCTGCTTCTAATCCAATATATTCCTTTGCTGATGACAGTACTCTCTGCTTTTCATATTCGTTCCCGGACTCACGGCCCTGCTCTTCGGCTGTAGAACGAGAACGGCAGCGTATGCTAAGCTCATTAAATTCCAATATCAACAGCATAACCAACTGGGGAACTATCAACATAGTGAAATTTAATGCTTCCAAAACACAATGCTCTCTGCTGTCGTTAAAGCCAAATTTAAACATAATCCATGAATGGCACTTGCATCGTCGAAACCGAAAAACTTTCCATTCTCGGTATGTGTGTCAATGAAAACTTACGTTGGAATGACCACATATTTGATGTCGCCAAAAATGCTGCGGGATGTCTAGTTTTCCTGAAGCGATGTAAGAAATATTTTACCCCCTCTGATCTGGCCTCAATATATAAGGCATTCATCCGCCCAAAATTGGAGTACAACGCTCACATCTGGTCAGGTGCTCCTAAAACATCTCTGCACCTGCTAGATAGGATTCAAAACTCTGCAATAAAACTTATTGATGATACGAGTACTAATATCAGTCAATCAATGGACACCCTCGAACACCGACGAAATGTCTCGTGTCTCGCTTTGTTTTATCGCTTTTTCCACCACCAGTGCTCCACTGAAATCGCTAGTAGCATTCCGCCCATTCAAACTTTCAACCGTAATACCCGTCTCGCTATGAATGCTCATCAGTATACCCTCAAGCCCATTTTCGGACGTACTCTAAAATATCGTGATTTGTTCTTAAGCCGTACAACTCGCCTATGGAACGGCCTGCCGATCTCTGTATTTCCTGGTCGTTATAACTTGCAAACATTTAAAAACAATGTACCTCGGTACATCTCGTTTCTTTCTCCTTAAATTTCCTTTGCCCACGCTGTGTACAATCACCTTAAGGGTACTCAAACCCCTTGAGCGCACGCTGATTATACAAAAACCAAAAAAAAAAAACGCAGTAGACAGCTGTTTTCTGTTTACACACATTTCTGGTCAGTTTATGTAAAGGAGAATTCGGAAGCAGAAACGATACTGTTACTTGGTAGAGGATGAAAAGTAATGAAGGTCATTGTTCTGAGATGGCAGACGAAGAAGACTTAAGAAAAAGATGCGAACAACAACAAAGCTCGAAATCGTCATCTATCAACAAGTATATATTATTTGAACTTAGTTCTGTTTTTGACAATTTTCTTTTTTCAATGTTTTTTTCCCTTCAATCATTTTTATTTGTTTTTTATTTTTTTACTTATTTTTTCTTTTTATTGTCTTTGCTTGAAATTATCCCCTATGCCAATTTTAATGAAATGTTGATTCTGTAAGGAAAAAGTTGTATAGTCCGTAACAACGGAGTTTGCCAACAGTCGATTGCGCAAAGAGAGGATTTAAGAGTACAAAAATGGTCCGAAAGAGTGAATGTTTTTGCCTGAAGTTTACAATGCCTAACCCAACTTTACATGGGTTAAAACTAAAATACTGGTGATAAATTACTTTATTTTCTATTATTATGGGGTTCCATAATAGGATCAGTCTTGGGCACGAAACTATTTTTAATTTATATAAACTCCTTATTTATACAACCAGTTCAGTTTCAGTTTCAGTTTTTAATGCATTTCATTTTCTTAACACTAACTCTTACATACTAACAAAAAATGCTTAAATGCTAGCTTAAAATTACTTAACAATCTTATACTGACTTACTGGCTCCACATATGCATTCTAAGCTACTCTAAATTCTTATAGCTATGTCTTTCGACTTTATTTACATTTGTTTTACTAATATTTGTTTTCTGTACTTAAGGCTAAGAAAAAATATTCGTTAAGAACAAACTTAGCATATGGACTTTTTTTTGTTTTTTTATAAAAACTTAATATCTAACTTAAAATACACCTTAGTCTACTTAACCTACATACAGAAAACACACATACACACACATAGATATTATACACAATAATATACATATATTAGTGTATACCTTTGTATAGACTAATTTATGTATATATTACTTGGATGCTAACCTAAACCTATGTAAGCTGGCCATCGCTATTAACAAAGCAAATATATTGGTCAGCTCTGCCTCATGAGTGAGACTGGCCCGTAATTGACGGAAACGACGACAAAACATCTTCTCCATCATTCAACCACCAGAAATGCTGGTGCTGCCGAACGACATCCCTCTTATCGCGATTCCCCACCGCCCTACTGAACCTGAAACGATCCACACTGCCGTGTGCGACGTCTCTGTTGTAGTTGAGTCGCCTGTCCCCAGCTGTCCGAGCGACATGGAAGATTAACAGGACCGCTGATCTATCCTGGATCAACCCTATCTGATCAAGGTAGAGGAATGCTTCCGGTGGAACGAAGCTGTCACAGCGCACACTCTCGTGGTAAAGGTAATTGGTATAGTAAGCCCCAGATATTAGGTTATTTGTCGAGGTCATTGCTCTTGCAATGTGCCTTCGAGTCAGCTTAATTACGAAGTTGTCCACTCGTATTAGGTTCGCCCTGTTGTAAAGGACCTCATTAGGATAAAATTTTTTGTACTCCGACTCTGGTGTTCTGTACAAGCGAAGGCAAGCGCTAAGGCAAGCCCTCTCAAACACCCGAATCTTTTCCATTAAACTTGCTCGTACATTGAACCACACGGGACAACCAAATACCAGCATGGGCCTGATAACGGCCATGTAGCAGATTACCTTTACCCTCGCATCGAGCTGGCTGCTATAAAACAGTCTCTTTGTAAGGGAAAAAGCACCTTCAGCTCTGGCCAGAGCAGCATCTACATTTTTGCCAAAATACAGAAACTGATCTAGGCAGATTCCAAGGTATCTGACTACATTTCGACAGGCAAGAGGTTGTCCGTGCTGTCCAATGATAGAGAACTTTCGCCAATTTTTTCTGGTATCCCTAGAGGCTCCAGACAACGGCGTCCTAAAGAGAATGGTTTCCGACTTCTGAAAGTTGATTTTCAACTTCCAGTCATCGCAAAATCGTCTTATCTTATCGAAGTCACGCTGCCAGAGAGTATTAATGACCTCGATTTTTGGACCTGTTCTGTAAGCTATCAAATCATCTGCGTACGCAATAGTATGAGGAAGTGAACTTATCAAGTCGCTTGTATAAATGTTGAATAGGATCGGCAAATTGACCGCACCTTGCTGAAGACCATTTTTAATTTGAAATATTCCAACAGAAGTCACATCACCATTTTGCACGATGAACTGTCTGTTAGTTAGCATATTATAAAGAATGTACAAGAGTGGTTTACTGAGCCCCAGCCTAGTCAGCTTATAGAAAAGACCCTCTAACCATACGGTGTCGAAGGCCTTCTCCAAGTCAACAAAGCAGGCACCAGTACATTGTTTTTTGCCTTTATTCCATTGGATATCGGACACCAGTTTAGACGCGGCATGTGAGATATCATGTCCCGCCTTAAAACCGAATTGATTATCCGGAACAACCTGTTAAAGGCAAAATCACAACATTTAGTGATGATACATCTCTTTTCTATTCCAATAGTAGTTTTCTTGATATGTTTGCTGATGTTAATAGCGACTTAGATATGTTAAGACGATGGTTTAATTATCATAAACTGATTATCAGCAACAAAACGAAATGCATGGTATTTAATATCAAAGGCAATATATCTGATGAGCTGCCTTTACATTATCACTCGCCAAGTTGTAGTCGATTTATTTTGGGAGATATGGTGTTTCTAATGCTAACGTTTTTGCACAGTTGTGTAATGTAATGGCACGGCCTTTACAAATTATTCTATCGGTGATGTTTATTGAGTAGTCCGCACGGCAGGAGGGTTAAAACCAAATAGGCGGATACGAAGGAAAAGAAAATGGGAGGTCATTGTCATGAACCTCACATCCAATTTAACATATGACATAGACATTAGAGCGTGGAATAATTGTGTCGATGTTTTTGACCAATAATCGGTCGGTGGTGTAAGTGTAGCGTGAATTTCAACGTCCTTTTCATAATCGTGTAGATCTAATTGGGCAAAAATTCCGTACAAAGTGCAAATAGTGCATCAATTAATGGCTACTGACCGTCAGTCGCGTGTGAATCTCAACAACGGAGAGGATGATTTTGCGGTTACATTAATAAGCAAAATTTTTGTTTCTGGGGCACTGAAAATCCGCGCTTGATACACGAATATTCATTACATCCAGTCAAAGCCACTGCGGCGTTCACGCGGGAGGAGTGACTGGGCCGTATTTTTTTGAGGATGACATCGGCAATACGGTCATTGTTACCGGTGAACACTACAGGGCCATGATAAATGACTTCTTACTGCTGGACTTGGATGTGCGGGGCTTAGTGAACATGTGGTTTCAAGAAGACGGTACAACTGCACACAGAGCACGAGCCACGGATATTGTGAAGGAAGCGTTTCCTGGTCGCGTAATCTACCGTTTTGGCCATTTGGCATGGCCAGCAAGGTCCCCTGATTTTACCATCCCAGACTACTTTCTTTGTGGCTGCTTGAAGTCGTAAATTTATGCCAACAAGCCTCAGACAATCGCAGCCCTTAAGGAGAATATTCGATACGAATGCGAACAGTTATCACCGGAAATCTTGCGGAAAGTCATGGAAAATGCAATAAAACAGGCACAAATGTATATCACCACTGGCGGCAGCCACTTGGTGGATATCATCTTTTCCACTTAACAGAAACAATTGTAAAGCTCCAAGTAAACATTTCCATCGCTCAAAATTATTTTTTTTTTATTTAGTAAAAAAGTAATTCAAAAACTAAATTGAATGATTAATTTTGCGCAACCTTGTATAATCTTACCAACCAACTTACACTCACAGAATAAAATGCCATGCAATAGTTTGCCCACCTAAGTTAAAAGAAAAAATGTCAATCGAAATGTCTGAAATTTAGTCAGACAAATTTGTGTCTTGTTGAGACGTGGTGTTATAGAAACAGTTTGTAACAAATTGCGAAGAACTACAGATTAAATAACTAATGATAACAGAAAAATAGAAAGTCAAAGAGGGTTATCTCGCCGATTAGACATGCACCGACTTACTTTAAAGTGGATCTCCCCATTCGGTCGGCTACGTAAGCGGCCTGTAAACGCTAAAATATGGTACTACTAAAACCCGCAGATGCTAAGACCAATTCACTCCAACATAATAGAACACATCTCTCCACAAAAATGGTAGGCTGTGAAAACACTCGAAAAATTCTTTCCAAACATCAGCATTTGGAATGTTCGCCATTTTTTCCCGATTATTTTGTGTGTTCACACGACGAAATTCACTGATAAAATAGCTTGCTCGAGTAAATGTTGGCAGATGAGAGCGCAACCACTCAAACATAGTATCAGCAGCACAAAACTCCGCCCACAAACATCGATAAAAATCAAACCAGTTTTGATTTTAGTGAGACTAAATTCTGATGCTGGTGAGACCAAAAAATTGGTACTCGTACAAGCTCGCAGATAGAGTCCGACCGAACATTCGGCTACTGCTTCGGCTTCGGCCACATTCGGCTTATATTTCCACCTTCGGCAAAACATTCGGCTCCGGCAAGATAAGGCCGAAGATTTTCCCGAAGCCGAACCATTTTTCCGCAAAAATTAAATTATCATATGCACCGTGTTTTGGAGGAGATTTCGAGCAATTAATTTCATGTTTGTTTCGTTTCTGTAGCAGGTAGCTACAAGGAATGCTAATATTTTTAATTATTGGGCCTGAAGTCCTTATTCCTACTTGAAAGAAGTAGCTAACAAATATTTATCAGCTCCTCCTACTAGTGTAGCGAGCGAGCAATTATTTAGTGCTGCTGGACAAATTTATACTGATCGGGGCTAATTTGCAGGGAGAAAATGTACAAAAACTTTTGTTTCTTGCATATAATATTAAGTTATTTAATTTTGATTATTAATTCTACTTCATCGTTTATCTTCTCATATTAACTTTGTTTGTTGTATTTACGTGTATCGAATGTACCTAGGGTTTTGGAGTTTTTTTACTGGTTATTTTTTGTTTTTATTTCTTTGCTAAGCATTAATTTTGATTGTTCCGTTCATGTGTTATTTAAAAAAGTCTACTGCAATATTTTACTGGCTATTTTGCTGTTTGTGTCTTTGTAAAATAAATTAATAAAAAAGAAATTATCTACCGATCAATTTTATCAAACTGATCATTATATTTTAGGCTCTTTAGCATTTTGAAATACAATCTCCATTAGATTCGGCTTCGGCTTCGGCCAAAAAATTCACCTTCGGTCGGACTCTACTCGCAGACGCTCAACATCAGCTAAAACTTGGTTTGTTTTACTTGTTTACTAGTACCATGTTTTAGCGTTTACAGGGCGCTTAAGGAAGGAATAGTCGATATATATTAAGTATAAGAGATTGATAGAAGAGAAGAGAACGCGATAAGTAATGAATAGGTAGTCATAATACATATAGTACACTCCGCTTCAAATGAATAGGTACAACATTTTTTAAAAGTTTGTGCTACATTATTTTCAAATAATGTGCATGGATTTTTTATTTCATGCTGGTAACTATTTGTCTCTGATGTTGGAAAAAGAATCTAGAAAGAATAATTCAAAAAGCACTGATATATTTTCTCTAGCTCTCTTGCAACGTATTCCATATGGAAAATTTCAGTTTTCTTTTCCGTCAACTGAATAGGTACAAATACTGAAATTACACAAAGTAGTTAATGGAATGCAATAAAATATTTTTTTTTTTCAAAACAGCATTGTATGTGTTGACTGCGTATGTTGACTATTGAACGTGTAGTTAATACTGCCACCTATGTCCATAATACCTGCTATGAGTGATCCTCTATCTTCAAACTGATGGCTAGATTCGTACACGTTCGGACTAACCATCCCCATATGTTTTCCATAAGATTTAGGTCCGGTGAGTACGGTAGCCACTGAAGCAATCCCACATTTTGCTTCGTTATCCAGTTTTTAACTATCCGCGCCGTGTGAATGTTTGTGTTGTCCTACTGGAAAGTCCAATTAATGAATCCAAAAATGTCAGAAAATTTAGAAAAATTCCTTTCCAATATTTCTATTTCTATATGCTATTTCAATTTTTGCTGTTTGAAATTCTAGTTCAACGGTTCCATAATAGCTAGCTGCTCTCCATACCAAAACACCAACTTCTCGACTATGATCAGGTCCATCAAAATTGAACTTTTTTTCATCTGAGAAAACCACACAACGACATTCTTCTTGCCAAGGTACCATATGGACCTCAAAAATTCCAGCCGCATACGCTTTCGCTGAGGGTTTAAAGGTGGCTTCTTTTGAAGTTTCACTTTTAACTGTCGAAGCACTAGCATTAACACCAGCTCTTTGATTTATTTTTGCAGCTGAGTCAGAAGAATTAGAAGTACATCGCAAAATTGCTCTTCTATTGGCCGCGGTTATAGCCGTTTTTTTTAAACTCATTTCATGTTTTTTCCCGTACAAGTCTTTGTTTCGGAATAAATTTCTTTAGATATAGCACGACCGGTTAGTCCTTGCATTTATAGTAAATCAATTTGAGCCTGTTCAATATGGGTAAGTGATTTCGCTTTACCTATGTTTATCCAAATTTAAATTTACACAATTATTTTCATTTATATACAACAATTACTTAAATGTGTCGATCTTCGCAAAATCACGTGCTTATTCAGTTGGCGCAAAAAAAAACTGAATTTTTCCATATAGAATACCTTGCAAAAGATCCATAAAAAAAATAACGGTGCATTCACAGAGGTAGTACGTGGTTACATTCACAGCAAGCATCGCAGGATGTTGTATCACTTATGCCTGACACATATGCTTAGCAAAAGTGTAGTGCAACGTCACGACGCCTGTAAGCAACCTGCAGTCTGTTCGAAAGGCATATGGCATGACACCCCGGCAACCTGGGAGATCATGCCATCTTCGGCTGCGCTCTTATGAAACTCAACTCTCATTGGACGCCTTAACCAACGACACAGGAAGACCCAACTCTTCTGTGTACCTTGCCTATCGAGTTCATCGGCTATTCGAATTCCCGTAATCCCATTATGGCCTGGGGTCGAGTGAATTCAGTGAATTCAACCTTCTGATCGCGTTCAGCGATGTCTTGCATTCTTGAACTGGCTTGGAAGTCGTTAGAGGGTTCAACAAAGCTCTCAGCCCAACTTGGCTGTCACTACAGATGCTTTTTCGTTTCCATCCGGATTGCGTATACTCGTATCTCTGCTTGAAAGACAGACACAAGTTTCTCTAACGAGTTGTACCAAATACCACTTTTTCTTTTTACCGGCTATGAGAGTGCAGCCCATGATATGAATATCAAGGGGAGTTAGATTTATCAATATATCTAGAGAGGAGCCAGGATTACTGGGTAAAGCCCCAATGAGTCCGAGATAAACCGTTCTTTGAGTCTAGTAAAGGCATCAATCAAGTATTTGGGCGAGAGCTTGTTACACCAGACAACCGACGCATAGGAAATTATTTTCCTTATTATAGCCGTGTAGGTTCAAAAAACCCTTCTCGGTGACTGGCCTCACGTACTGCCGACAGCTGGTTTGCACTGCCAGAAGGCTGACAGCACCTTAGAGGCCTTCGACGTAACATGTTTAGTCCAAAGAAGTTTGTTATCCAGGATGACACCGAAATATTTAGCTTCTGTGGACAATTGGATGGTGATGCCTTTAACACTAGGTGAGTCATACCAGACAGCTTCTTCCTTCTCGGTATTGACTGAAAGCCCACTACCAGTGAATCAATCGTCGATCACGTCTAGGGCTGCCAGCGCTTTAGAACAGACACTCGCTAGACATGATTCAACAGATCATACAGCAACATTATCCACGTATGCTTGTGCATAGACGTCAGAATTTAGTCTCCCTATTAAATGTTGGATGCCACCCATGGAACGAAATAACCACTGGGACCAAACATCTTTCTTTCTCTCTCTATCCCATTTTCCAAAAAACTTAACCCCCACCCACACCCACTTGAGTGTTCTTTAAAAAAAAAAATATTGAAAACTATTGAACGTTGAGCAGTGAGTCAACCAAAATGCACCATAGCGGCGGAGACAGAACACAATCTTGCGGGCAACCCTTTTCACCCGCCATCACATATACGACACCAGCATTCGCAATAAATGTACTATTTATCAGCATTGCTTTTATCCACAAAACTAGTTACTCATCTAAGGTGTGTTGTCTGGCCGAGTTACACATGCCATCAAAAGTTGCGTTGCCGAAAGCACCCTAAACTTCGATGAAAATGCCCAAGGTGTATTACTTACTGTCGAGTGTGCCTTCAATTCTGTCTACCAGATTCTAAAGCGCACTCTCGCTAGATTTTTCTCGTTGGTAGGCATGTTGCTTCGCAGATAGAGGATGCATTCGCAAGGCAATTTTGCGCACATAGACCTCGGCTATTCTCTCGATGCTTTTCAAGATGAAGGATGTCAGACTTATAGGTCTGAAACTCCTGGGGAGCGTGTAGTGCTCCTTTCCGATTTTTGGTAAAAAGGCTACTCTCACGGTTCATCAGTGCTAGGCTAGCAGTGAAGTTTCTCTTCAGAATTACCAGCAGCTGATCTATACCTTTTTGTAACATAACTGAGAATATGCCATTAAAGAAAGCAATAGCATTTTTAATGGCCTCATCCGTCACCACAACCGATGAGATATACCTGTTACGGTATGCTGTGCTATTTAGCTCACTAGCAGCTTCGTTAATAGGAGTTGGTTATGAGTTGCTTCTGAATAGGTTATCTGAAAAGTGAGCTTCCAAAGATAGAGAGTCTCCGCTTTTGACTCAGTATAGGAACCCTTAAATTTACTGAGTAGTTCCAGCCTGGTTGTTCTTCCCCTTTTGAGAGCTTTGCCTAACCTGTTGGATAACGTTAAGGTGGTTACTTTCTGTCTTACCCTCGTAACAAAAGTTGGCTCAGAGCTAACATTTTAGTACTCGTATTATTAGTATTATTATTAGTACTATTTATTTCTTATAATTAATATTTCATATAATTATTTACAAATTCAAATAACTTTTTAATAATAAGAAATTAGATTAGCATTCAGTATTTTAAATTAAAATAGAATTGAATGTCATCCATTACATCAATAAAATAGAAGGTAAAAATTATTTATGGTGGGGTGAGTTTTTTATAAAACTAATATTAATTCAAAATTCAAAAGGTTTAAAATCAAAAAGCAAAAACTGATGGAACAAAAATATATCTAAACCAAAACGTCGAAAGTAAGAGATTCAATTTCATTAAGATCGAATGTAAAGAGCCAACATTTTACTCTCTTTAGAAAGGTAGCTTTAAATGATATCGTTCTAGTGGAAGCAGGAAGTTTATTAAACAAACAAATAGATACAACAGTATAAAAATTGCAAAGTGCAGAGGTTCGAAAATAAGGAATGAAGTGAATGCAAGACAAGTTTCCACGGAGATTGTGGCTAGAAATTAACCCTTTGCGGACCAAGTAAACTTTTCTAGAAAATAAACATTTTTTTGCACAAATTCTATTTAATTATGCATCTTATAACTAAAATCAAACAACAATATATATATATATATTTTTAATTTGGCCTTAAGCAGGTGGTTCCACTATGTTACCACTGGGGTAATAAATGCGTTCACGCACCAACAAAAACACGCGATCACTACAACAAACATGACATTACTTGCATGAAATTCGCACGAATTTCACTAAACAACGGTAAAATTTGTATGTGGTGCGATGTCACAATTCATGCATGAGTGGTAGGTTTAGGTGGTTCCAACCACCGCTCATTGGGGCGGTAGAGAAAAATATTTTTGTCGGTGGTTCCACGGTGGAACTACTGGCACACAAGGGTTAAACGAAAATTACGGTTACCGGACTTCATATAGAACATTTTCAATACCTTAAAACAGAACAAATGATGAATAGGAAGGTTTTTCAGGTAACAGAACAACGGAAAACTATAATGTCTAGCCCGTTTACGACAAATTATTCTTATAACATATTTTTTTAATATCAACAATGATTGAATATTACTTAGATACACACACACACACACACACACACACACACACACACACACACACACACACACACACACACACACACACACACAAGTCCTTTCTCATCAGCTAATCCAGACCATCACCGCAGCGTGCGACGCATCAATGCCCAGAAGATCTGTTAGTAAAAGAGGCGAGCCTTGCTACTGGTGGACCGACGAGATTAAACAGCTCAGAACGAAGTGTCTACAAGCACGACGAAGATCTCAGAGATCCAGAGGAAGAGAAGATTTCCAAGAACGACTAACTAACTTTAAACTGGCGAGACGGGAACTGGAAAGTGCCATTAAAAAGAGTAAGTCAAGGAGTTTTAGACAGCTCTGCGACGAGGCTAACCTAGACCCCTGGGGCTTAGCGTATAGGGTGGTGATGAAGAAGCTCAAAGGCAACAGGTCCCCACAACTAACCTGCCCTGCAATGATAAGGACTATAGTAGAGCACCTATTCGCGCATAGACTAACTACTATGGTCACCATCACAAGAGAGACCAATATGGAAGATATCCCGGCCATCACGTCGGAAGAACTTTTTGCTGCTTGCAAAAAAATTGGAGACACCAAAGCACCTGGACCAGATGGCATACCGAATAAGGCATTAAAGATGGCTATCAAGACGAGACCGGACATCTTCTTAGCGACGATGCAAAGGTGTCTAGAGGAGGGGATATTCCCTACGCCATGGAAGCTACAACACCTAGTGCTGCTTCAAAAGGGCAATAAGCCACCCGGAGAACCATCATCGTATCGCCCAATATGTCTGCTTGATACTCTAGGTAAGATCCTAGAACGTATTATATACAACAGACTGCTGGCGGTGGCGGAGGAAAACGGAGCGCTGTCAGATCACCAGTACGGCTTCAGAAAATCTCGTTCTACCATCGATGCAATAAAGGCGGTAGTAGATACAGCAACTGAAGCAATACAAGGGAAAAGATGGAAATGGGGGACAAAAAGATACTGCGCAGTAGTAACGCTCGACGTCAAAAACGCGTTCAACTCGGCGAACTGGTCGTTTATTAGGAGATCCTTGGCCAGGATGGATACACCATACTACCTCTTGAGGATAGTCACGGACTACTTCAGTAACAGGAGATTAAAGTACCATACGGACGATGGTGCTAAGCACTACAGTGTTTCCGCGGGAGTCCCACAAGGCTCGGTCCTTGGACCTCTCCTGTGGAATATAATGTACGACGGAGTTCTGCGACTAACCCTGCCTGAGGGAGTCAAGGTTATTGGCTTCGCTGACGACATAGCAGTGGTTACAGTAGCCAAGCACATCCACGAGGTGGAGTCTGCCACAGACGAGGCAGTTTCAAAGATAAAGGAATGGCTGGAGTCTACGGGTCTGGAAGTAGCTGCACACAAGACTGAAGCTGTACTAATAACCAGTCGCAAGGCGGCGGAATACGCGAACTTCCGCGTCGGAAACCAGACAATTAGATCCAAAGAATCCTTAAGGTACCTTGGAGTCATGATCGACAATCGGCTGCGCTTTAAACCCCACGTCGAGTACGCTACTAAGAAAGCATCGCTGATGCAGGCGGCACTCGCCCGAATGCTACCGAACATCGGCGGACCTGGATACGCCCGAAGGATCTTGCTGACCACAGTGGTCAGCTCAGTACTTCTATACGCTGCTCCTATATGGGCGGGTGCGCTGGTGACAAACGAGTGTAGGAGAGAGTTAGTATCAGCTCACAGGCTCTGTGCAATCAGAGTGATCAGCGGATTCTGTACAATCTCCTATGATGCAGCCTGTGTTTTAGCTGGAATGATCCCAATAGACATCCTCGCGGATGAGATGAAGAGGGTGTATCTTAGGCGATCATCGAACCGGCAAGAGGCAAAGAGGGTCAAGGAAGAAGAAAAGGCAGCATCCGCAATGCTGTGGCAAACCAGGTGGGACCGTTCCACAAAAGGCAGGTGGACGTACAAGCTTATTCCCATCATAGAAACATGGACAAAGAGATCATGGGGGAACTGTAACTACCATATCACACAGTTCCTGTCTGGGCACGGGGGTTACCGGAAATACCTCCACAGATTTGGACACGATAGTTCGCCGCAGTGCCCAGAATGCCAAAATGAGGAAGAGGATGCGTTGCATACAGTGTTCTACTGCAGACGCTTTGCAGAAGAAAGGGTAAATCTGCCAAGTCCAGAAAATCTTATTAGTCACATGACGCAGTCAGAGGACAAGTGGATGGAGATCTGCTCATTTATAGTGCGCGTACAGTACGCGCTGCGAAGAGCAGAAGCCCTAAGAAGAGCTCAAGAGGCGGCCTCGTAGAATAGAGCATAATTGCTAACCAGCCCCGCGAAGTAATACCTAACGGCAGTCCCGCGGGGAGAGTGGTTGAAGGTCGTAAGGGTGTGGATTAGTACGTAGGCGCACTCCTGGCATCGAACATTCGGGTGTTGCGAATCGTGCATGTTGGTGGCACGGGCTACCGCATCTATGAAGATTACCACATCCATTGGCGCAACCAAAAAAAAAAAACAAAAAAACACACACACACACACACACACACACACACACACACACCCAAGGCTAGGACGGCGAGCAAAGAACTGTCCAAGGGCGACGACAGCGCCTGGTTGAAAGTTCCCAAAAAGAAGCCAAGAAAGCCCGCGCGCGAAAAAACGCGACCTGACGCAATCGTGGTGGCAAGCAAGGGTGAACTTTCATATGCCGAAATACTTCGCAGGGTCAAAGGGGACCCCAAACTCCATAACCTGGGTGAAGCGGTTACAAAGATTAGGAGAACCCAGAAAGGAGACCTGTTGTTCCAGCTGCGCGAATCTGGTGACAGAACCGAAGAATTCAGGAGTAAAATCGGCGAAAATCTTGGCGCAGAAGCGGAAATCCGCACTTTAGTGCAGAGATCCACGATTGAAATCAAAGACCTTGACGAAGTCACCACCAGAAGTGACATCTGCGATGCAATCAAAGCGCAGTACAACATTGGAGTTGTCGAAGGAAATGTGCTCAGTCTTAGGAAGGGCTACGGTGGCACGCAGATCGCGACAGTGGGCCTAGCAGCAGAGATGGCGAACAAATTGCTGGAATCCGGTAAAATCAAAGTCGGATGGGTAAATTGCCGTATTCGCGTTCGAAAGACCCTCACCAAATGCTTCAGGTGTCTGGAGTTTGGCCATACGGCGCGCCAGTGCAAGAGCGAGCATGACCGATCCAAGCTGTGCAGAAACTGTGGAGAAGAAGGTCACATAGCCAAAGAATGCAAAGTGGACGCATTATGCTTCTGGTGTAAGATGGTTACGCCAGAAAACGCTGGACACGTGGCTGGTAGCAGCAAGTGCCCGGTACTCAAGAAGGCACTGGCCAAATTAATATGATAAATGCTGTCCAGATAAATCTAAACCACTGCGCAGCCGCGCAGGACCTTCTGGCGCAAACAGTAAGGGAGAAAAGAATCGACGTAGGCCTAATAAGCGAACCGTATAAACCCATAGACGGAAGCAGCTGGATAGATGATAACACAAAAAAGGCCGCGATATGGACCTGCGGGAATTATGCCCTACAGTCAGTCGGCCATCGGGGAGACCACTTCGTATCTGCTAAGATAAATGGTGTACATTTTTATAGCTGCTATGCACCCCCCAGTCTATCATTGGCGGATTATATGAAGCTGTTGGACGACATTGTAGCTGACGCACGAGGAAAACACCCAGTTATTATTGCTGGGGATTTCAACGCCTGGGCTACCGATTGGGGAAGTAAAACCACAGACGTAAGAGGGAGAGTTCTCCTCGAATCCTTCGCAAGACTGGATATAACTCTGGCCAACGATGGCGCAGCTGAAACGTTCCGAAAGGCAGGCAGAGGGTCAATCATCGACATCACATACATGAGCAACTCACTCCTGCGGAAAACCAAATGGCGAGTCAGTGAAGAATATACCCATAGCGATCACCAGGCTATCTTATTCAATGTCGGCAAAGAGAAACGCAGACTGTGCCCCACTCTAACAGGGCCAAAGTGGAAGGACACACTGCTTGACAAAGATATGTTCAAGGAAATACTAAACACCAGCGCAACAATGAACAATGGATCGGCTGAAGCCCTTTCTCATCAGCTAATCCAGACCATCACCGCAGCGTGCGACGCATCAATGCCCAGAAGATCTGTCTGTAAAAGAGGCGAGCCTTGCTACTGGTGGACAGACGAGATTAAACAGCTCAGAACGAAGTGTCTACAAGCACGACGAAGATCTCAGAGATCCAGAGGAAGAGAAGATTTCCAAGAACGACTAACCAACTTTAAACTGGCGAGACGGGAACTGGAAAGTGCCATTAAAAAGAGTAAGTCAAGGAGTTTTAGACAGCTCTGCGACGAGGCTAACCTAGACCCCTGGGGCTTAGCGTATAGGGTGGTGATGAAGAAGCTCAAAGGCAACAGGTCCCCACAACTAACCTGCCCTGCAATGCTAAGGACTATAGTAGAGCACCTATTCCCGCATAGACCAACTACTATGGTCACCATCACAAGGGAGACCAACATGGAAGATGATATCCCGGCCATCACGTCGGAAGAACTTTTTGCTGCTTGCAAAAAAATTGGAGACACCAAAGCACCTGGACCAGATGGCATACCGAATAAGGCATTAAAGATGGCCATCAAGACGAGACCGGACATCTTCTTAGCGACGATGCAAAGGTGTCTAGAGGAGGGGATATTCCCTACGCCATGGAAGCTACAACACCTAGTGCTGCTTCAAAAGGGCAATAAGCCACCCGGAGAACCATCATCGTATCGCCCAATATGTCTGCTTGATACTCTAGGTAAGATCCTAGAACGTATTATATACAACAGACTGCTGGCGGTGGCGGAGGAAAACGGAGCGCTGTCAGATCACCAGTACGGCTTCAGAAAATCTCGTTCTACCATCGATGCAATAAAGGCGGTAGTAGATACAGCAACTGAAGCAATACAAGGGAAAAGATGGAAATGGGGGACAAAAAGATACTGCGCAGTAGTAACGCTCGACGTCAAAAACGCGTTCAACTCGGCGAACTGGTCGTTTATTAGGAGATCCTTGGCCAGGATGGATACACCATACTACCTCTTGAGGATAGTCACGGACTACTTCAGTAACAGGAGATTAAAGTACCATACGGACGATGGTGCTAAGCACTACAGTGTTTCCGCGGGAGTCCCACAAGGCTCGGTCCTTGGACCTCTCCTGTGGAATATAATGTACGACGGAGTTCTGCGACTAACCCTGCCTGAGGGAGTCAAGGTTATTGGCTTCGCTGACGACATAGCAGTGGTTACAGTAGCCAAGCACATCCACGAGGTGGAGTCTGCCACAGACGAGGCAGTTTCAAAGATAAAGGAATGGCTGGAGTCTACGGGTCTGGAAGTAGCTGCACACAAGACTGAAGCTGTACTAATAACCAGTCGCAAGGCGGCGGAATACGCGAACTTCCGCGTCGGAAACCAGACAATTAGATCCAAAGAATCCTTAAGGTACCTTGGAGTCATGATCGACAATCGGCTGCGCTTTAAACCCCACGTCGAGTACGCTACTAAGAAAGCATCGCTGATGCAGGCGGCACTCGCCCGAATGCTACCGAACATCGGCGGACCTGGATACGCCCGAAGGATCTTGCTGACCAGAGTGGTCAGCTCAGTACTTCTATACGCTGCTCCTATATGGGCGGGTGCGCTGGTTACAAACGAGTGTAGGAGAGAGTTAGTATCAGCTCACAGGCTCTGTGCAATCAGAGTGATCAGCGGATTCTGTACAATCTCCTATGATGCAGCCTGTGTTTTAGCTGGAATGATCCCAATAGACATCCTCGCGGATGAGATGAAGAGGGTGTATCTTAGGCGATCATCGAACCGGCAAGAGGCAAAGAGGGTCAAGGAAGAAGAAAAGGCAGCATCCGCAATGCTGTGGCAAACCAGGTGGGACCGTTCCACAAAAGGCAGGTGGACATACAGGCTTATTCCCATCATAGAAACGTGGACAAAGAGATCATGGGGGAACTGTAACTACCATATCACACAGTTCCTGTCTGGGCACGGGGGTTACCGGAAATACCTCCACAGATTTGGACACGATAGTTCGCCGCAGTGCCCAGAATGCCAAAATGAGGAAGAGGATGCGTTGCATACAGTGTTCTACTGCAGACGCTTTGCAGAAGAAAGGGTAAATCTGCCAAGTCCAGAAAATCTTATTAGTCACATGACGCAGTCAGAGGACAAGTGGATGGAGATCTGCTCATTTATAGTGCGCGTACAGTACGCGCTGCGAAGAGCAGAAGCCCTAAGAAGAGCTCAAGAGGCGGCCTCGTAGAATAGAGCATAATTGCTAACCAGCCCCGCGAAGTAATACCTAACGGCAGTCCCGCGGGGAGAGTGGTTGAAGGTCGTAAGGGTGTGGATTAGTACGTAGGCGCACTCCTGGCATCGAACATTCGGGTGTTGCGAATCGTGCATGTTGGTGGCACGGGCTACCGCATCTATGAAGATTACCACATCCATTGGCGCAACCAAAAAAAAAAAAAAAAAAAAAACACCCAAGGCTAAGCTCAGGCTACTGGGGGGGGTCACAGGTGGCGGATGGTGATCGGCCTGCAGATATGCAGGTTAGCTGCGAATAACAAATAAACAGTCCCCGACCAAGAGCGGCAGAGAAGGAGGGCGCGGCTGAAAAGGCCACAGGAACCCCTAAGAACTTTCTGCGACAAGACAAGTCGGCACCGTCTTCAACTATGTGCTAACCCATCTCCTAGCTTTTGGGTAAAGAGATGGCACCGTGGGAAACCATAGCTCCACTGGTACCTACCAGTGGACACTTCAATTTCAACACTGCCTTTTAGGCATTACGACTGAGCCCAGTAAGGTCGTAATTATGGTATACTGGAATCAAATCTCTAGAATGATTGACATATGGGCTGACGTTTGCAGTATTCTGTTACCTGAGTAAGCAGGAGTGAAATCCTGTTGAAATGGCTTTCAGGCTAATGCTGTGAACGCCCCCGTCCCGTTAAAACCCTGGCAGGCCTCAAAGTACGTTCAATGTTTCGTCGCCATTAAGTTGGTGGTGTAGGTCCAGATGTAACATTCCTGGTTAGCACCGATCCGGCTCTGGCACATAACCCCATAAGGGTCTGTGTCAACCCTTGCATGGCCTCACTGCGTGCATAGATAACCATGGGATCGCTAGGTGACTACACACCCGAGCATTGACAGCGGCTTTGAGTGGGGACCCAACAAAAATGAACACAAATAAACAACATCAAAATCAACAAAACCAGGAGAATGAGATCAACGGAGAGAACCCATTCCGGAAGAGCTCGATGGTGAGAAGATCTCCGGCTAGACAGCCGCCATCGCCCCAGAGGAGTCCTGATGGAGAAGCGGCGCCTCAAAGAAATGCGTGGATGGTGCTGGATCCGAATAACCAGCCCTCCGTGTTTCACAAATTAGGGGAACAAATAAAAGCCCTAGTGGAAATGCTGGAGGATGGTAAAAGGCGATCAATTCACCAACCAATGCGGGATGCAATAGAAAGCATCAAAACGCTCTATGAGCTCTCGGCGAACGAGATGCGTGATAGCAAGCCCAAGAAAGTTATCAGCAAAGAAAACACGTCCCAAACATCCCCATGGCTTAAGGTGATTTCGGGGCCCAAACGAAGGCTAGAGCCTATAGAGTCGCCGAGCTCGAAACGCCCGCCGAAGTCACCGCCCTTAGTCGAAGCGAAGAAGGCATCACGTGGCAAAGTGGTGCCCCAAAATCAAAGTAATGCCGGAAAGAGAAAGAAGGCCCATCCCAAGAAGCCCGCCAAATCGACAGTGAATGAGCAGGCCACAAATGATCAAATAACCGCTAGGACGGCGAGCAAAGAACTGTCCAAGGGCGACGACAGCGCCTGGTTGAAAGTTCCCAAAAAGAAGCCAAGAAAGCCCGCGCGCGAAAAAACGCGACCTGACGCAATCGTGGTGGCAAGCAAGGGTGAACTTTCATATGCCGAAATACTTCGCAGGGTCAAAGGGGACCCCAAACTCCATAACCTGGGTGAAGCGGTTACAAAGATTAGGAGAACCCAGAAAGGAGACCTGTTGTTCCAGCTGCGCGAATCTGGTGACAGAACCGAAGAATTCAGGAGTAAAATCGGCGAAAATCTTGGCGCAGAAGCGGAAATCCGCACTTTAGTGCAGAGATCCACGATTGAAATCAAAGACCTCGACGAAGTCACCACCAGAAGTGACATCTGCGATGCAATCAAAGCGCAGTACAACATTGGAGTTGTCGAAGGAAATGTGCTCAGTCTTAGGAAGGGCTACGGTGGCACGCAGATCGCGACAGTGGGCCTAGCAGCAGAGATGGCGAACAAATTGCTGGAATCCGGTAAAATCAAAGTCGGATGGGTAAATTGCCGTATTCGCGTTCGAAAGACCCTCACCAAATGCTTCAGGTGTCTGGAGTTTGGCCATACGGCGCGCCAGTGCAAGAGCGAGCATGACCGATCCAAGCTGTGCAGAAACTGTGGAGAAGAAGGTCACATAGCCAAAGAATGCAAAGTGGACGCATTATGCTTCTGGTGTAAGATGGTTACGCCAGAAAACGCTGGACACGTGGCTGGTAGCAGCAAGTGCCCGGTACTCAAGAAGGCACTGGCCAAATTAATATGATAAATGCTGTCCAGATAAATCTAAACCACTGCGCAGCCGCGCAGGACCTTCTGGCGCAAACAGTAAGGGAGAAAAAAATCGACGTAGGCCTAATAAGCGAACCGTATAAACCCATAGACGGAAGCAGCTGGATAGATGATAACACAAAAAAGGCCGCGATATGGACCTGCGGGAATTATGCCCTACAGTCAGTCGGCCATCGGGGAGACCACTTCGTATCTGCTAAGATAAATGGTGTACATTTTTATAGCTGCTATGCACCCCCCAGTCTATCATTGGCGGATTATATGAAGCTGTTGGACGACATTGTAGCTGACGCACGAGGAAAACACCCAGTTATTATTGCTGGGGATTTCAACGCCTGGGCTACCGATTGGGGAAGTAAAACCACAGACGTAAGAGGGAGAGTTCTCCTCGAATCCTTCGCAAGACTGGATATAACTCTGGCCAACGATGGCGCAGCTGAAACGTTCCGAAAGGCAGGCAGAGGGTCAATCATCGACATCACATACATGAGCAACTCACTCCTGCGGAAAACCAAATGGCGAGTCAGTGAAGAATATACCCATAGCGATCACCAGGCTATCTTATTCAATGTCGGCAAAGAGAAACGCAGACTGTGCCCCACTCTAACAGGGCCAAAGTGGAAGGACACACTGCTTGACAAAGATATGTTCAAGGAAATACTAAACACCAGCGCAACAATGAACAATGGATCGGCTGAAGCCCTTTCTCATCAGCTAATCCAGACCATCACCGCAGCGTGCGACGCATCAATGCCCAGAAGATCTGTCTGTAAAAGAGGCGAGCCTTGCTACTGGTGGACAGACGAGATTAAACAGCTCAGAACGAAGTGTCTACAAGCACGACGAAGATCTCAGAGATCCAGAGGAAGAGAAGATTTCCAAGAACGACTAACCAACTTTAAACTGGCGAGACGGGAACTGGAAAGTGCCATTAAAAAGAGTAAGTCAAGGAGTTTTAGACAGCTCTGCGACGAGGCTAACCTAGACACCTGGGGCTTAGCGTATAGGGTGGTGATGAAGAAGCTCAAAGGCAACAGGTCCCCACAACTAACCTGCCCTGCAATGCTAAGGACTATAGTAGAGCACCTATTCCCGCATAGACCAACTACTATGGTCACCATCACAAGGGAGACCAACATGGAAGATGATATCCCGGCCATCACGTCGGAAGAACTTTTTGCTGCTTGCAAAAAAATTGGAGACACCAAAGCACCTGGACCAGATGGCATACCGAATAAGGCATTAAAGATGGCCATCAAGACGAGACCGGACATCTTCTTAGCGACGATGCAAAGGTGTCTAGAGGAGGGGATATTCCCTACGCCATGGAAGCTACAACACCTAGTGCTGCTTCAAAAGGGCAATAAGCCACCCGGAGAACCATCATCGTATCGCCCAATATGTCTGCTTGATACTCTAGGTAAGATCCTAGAACGTATTATATACAACAGACTGCTGGCGGTGGCGGAGGAAAACGGAGCGCTGTCAGATCACCAGTACGGCTTCAGAAAATCTCGTTCTACCATCGATGCAATAAAGGCGGTAGTAGATACAGCAACTGAAGCAATACAAGGGAAAAGATGGAAATGGGGGACAAAAAGATACTGCGCAGTAGTAACGCTCGACGTCAAAAACGCGTTCAACTCGGCGAACTGGTCGTTTATTAGGAGATCCTTGGCCAGGATGGATACACCATACTACCTCTTGAGGATAGTCACGGACTACTTCAGTAACAGGAGATTAAAGTACCATACGGACGATGGTGCTAAGCACTACAGTGTTTCCGCGGGAGTCCCACAAGGCTCGGTCCTTGGACCTCTCCTGTGGAATATAATGTACGACGGAGTTCTGCGACTAACCCTGCCTGAGGGAGTCAAGGTTATTGGCTTCGCTGACGACATAGCAGTGGTTACAGTAGCCAAGCACATCCACGAGGTGGAGTCTGCCACAGACGAGGCAGTTTCAAAGATAAAGGAATGGCTGGAGTCTACGGGTCTGGAAGTAGCTGCACACAAGACTGAAGCTGTACTAATAACCAGTCGCAAGGCGGCGGAATACGCGAACTTCAGCGTCGGAAACCAGACAATTAGATCCAAAGAATCCTTAAGGTACCTTGGAGTCATGATCGACAATCGGCTGCGCTTTAAACCCCACGTCGAGTACGCTACTAAGAAAGCATCGCTGATGCAGGCGGCACTCGCCCGAATGCTACCGAACATCGGCGGACCTGGATACGCCCGAAGGATCTTGCTGACCAGAGTGGTCAGCTCAGTACTTCTATACGCTGCTCCTATATGGGCGGGTGCGCTGGTTACAAACGAGTGTAGGAGAGAGTTAGTATCAGCTCACAGGCTCTGTGCAATCAGAGTGATCAGCGGATTCTGTACAATCTCCTATGATGCAGCCTGTGTTTTAGCTGGAATGATCCCAATAGACATCCTCGCGGATGAGATGAAGAGGGTGTATCTTAGGCGATCATCGAACCGGCAAGAGGCAAAGAGGGTCAAGGAAGAAGAAAAGGCAGCATCCGCAATGCTGTGGCAAACCAGGTGGGACCGTTCCACAAAAGGCAGGTGGACATACAGGCTTATTCCCATCATAGAAACGTGGACAAAGAGATCATGGGGGAACTGTAACTACCATATCACACAGTTCCTGTCTGGGCACGGGGGTTACCGGAAATACCTCCACAGATTTGGACACGATAGTTCGCCGCAGTGCCCAGAATGCCAAAATGAGGAAGAGGATGCGTTGCATACAGTGTTCTACTGCAGACGCTTTGCAGAAGAAAGGGTAAATCTGCCAAGTCCAGAAAATCTTATTAGTCACATGACGCAGTCAGAGGACAAGTGGATGGAGATCTGCTCATTTATAGTGCGCGTACAGTACGCGCTGCGAAGAGCAGAAGCCCTAAGAAGAGCTCAAGAGGCGGCCTCGTAGAATAGAGCATAATTGCTAACCAGCCCCGCGAAGTAATACCTAACGGCAGTCCCGCGGGGAGAGTGGTTGAAGGTCATAAGGGTGTGGATTAGTACGTAGGCGCACTCCTGGCATCGAACATTCGGGTGTTGCGAATCGTGCATGTTGGTGGCACGGGCTACCGCATCTATGAAGATTACCACATCCATTGGCGCAACCAAAAAAAAAAAAACACACACACACACACACACACACACACACACACACACACACACACACACACACACACACACACACACACACACACACACATCCTGCGGTAAATTTTTTAGCATCAAGGTGTGACATAATTTGGGAACAGAATTGTAAAAGTGCATCTTCCGTTGATTTCCCTTTCTGAAACCCAAATTGATTTGAATTGAAGAAATTAGTTTTAGTTAAGAAACTCACTATTCTATTTTTCATCAGTTTTTCAAAAATGTTACAGAAAACTGGAAGTAGCAAGATCGGTCTATAGTTACCAATTTCAGAAGCAGAACCTTTTTTAAGAAGAGGAATGACATCGGCAACATTAAGATCCTCGGGGAAGATCCTTTCAAAAACACAACGGTTATAGATAAAAGACAAGACATCAACCAAAAAACATGCAATCTTTTTAAGCGTTAAATTTGAGGTACCATCACCACTACATGTATTAGAATTTGGTAAGGACCGAATAACTTTTAAAATCTCCAGAGGATTAATGGGTTGAAAAACAAAAGTATTTCTTTCTATATTCTTAATAAAACTGAATGAAATTATTTTTCATTATTAACCGGAAGGATAAAACTAATTATCTTTCAAATCAGACATGAGCTAAATGTTACCATTCACGAAATAAAAAAAAAAGTTAGATGTCGGACCCTTTATTTCGATTTTTGAGACGTAGTTGATTTGTCTAGGAGGCTATTTACAGCTTGCCATTCGTATTTCAAATTAAATAAATCACGGTAATATTTATCACGACACATCGGAATTTCTTTTTTCACTTTGTTGCACAATTGCTTATATATATTTACATTTCAAATCCGAATTATCGGGATAGTTTTTACACAAGATCCTCAGCTTATTTTTATTCTTAATTTTAAACATTAAGTTGGTCGATAACCAGGGCTTAAGTTTTTTAAATAATTTTTTGGGAACAACAAAGAATGCGCCTTTTTATAGTGCTAATAAGCAATGAAAAAGCATTAGATGCATTATTTGAACTGCATTATCCCAGAACTCATAACATAAATTATTTTTGAGTCTAAGAAAGTCAATTCTATCGCTACTTTTTACAGAGTTAGAGGGTCTATAATTGTTATCTTTATTTAATGTCCTGTCATAGCATAGTCAGTATTATTTAAGTCAAACACACACGTTTCGCATTTGGTCATAACATTTCTGAATCGTCCATAAAAGTGGTCAAGACACCTGCCAGAAGCAGCCCTAGCAGGCTCATTTATATAGGAAACTAGACCATGTGACGAAAGTAGCGATATATAGCTGGAGATTGTATCGTTTGAGTCAAGGCTGTTGATGTTGAAATCTCCAGTAATAATTAAATTTGATGATTTTTCATTGCTTAAAAGACTAGACAACTCGCTTATAAAATACAACACATTAAACACATGCAATCTGTAAACACAGAGGAATACAAATTCATTTCAATTTATTTCAGTAGATACTTTTAAGACATCCGCACTCAGAAAATCCATGTAAGTGATGTCAAGAATCTTATAATCATTCGTTAGGAAGCATCCGACCCCACCTGCAGCGTAGTTTTCATTTATTTTGGGAAAAAATTCATAACCAGGTATAGAATAATCATTCTTTTCCAATTTTCCAAATTTCAGAAACGAAAACAATATCAGGTAAGCAAGCAAACGATTTCAAGTGAGAAAAGTGGACGAGAAATTTTCGCTCAAACTTCTTACGTGTTGGTGTACAATAAACAATTTATCCTTACCAAGATAGCTATTGGTAAAAACATACTCATAGAAAGAATCACAAGAATTAGGGGAAGAAAAGTCATCTATTAAATTAAATTCACAATCCATTTAAAATACGCACTACGCACTAAATTAGTGTAAGGTCGTTAAAAGATTTAATTGAGATGACTTTTCCCCCCTCTTCCTTTCTGGTGAGAATTTGATTCTTACCACACCACACATATTTTCCTCCTTTTAACTTAATGGCTTCTTTTGTTTTTGATAAAAGCGCCGCAGTACATTTTGTAAGAGCATCATTGATGAAAATTCTGGAACCATTTTCTTTCTTCCTGCTGCTAGTGCTGCTACCACTCGAATCCACCGGTCCATCGACGCTGTACGAAAAACCGTTTAGTTTGTTTTTGTATGCCCTTTTTGCACACATTATTCGCTATTTGGTTGTGAGGCTAGCAAAACTTAAATATATGACCGGTTTAACAGCAGATGAAAATTATGTTTTTGTATTTTTAATCTAGCAATTCTCTATTTCTTTGTCAGCCACTTCAATGGACAATGCTTTGGTGAATATTTGCTTTACCACATTGATAGCGTTTGAGTGAGTGACATTTGACACACCCAGAATTTCGATGGTTTTGTTTAGCGTTTGTTGTTGTTGCCAGTTAACTTTGCTCTCCAGAAAATTTACTCTCTGTTTGAGGCCAGCGTTTTCTACACGTAGTTCATTCACTTCTTGCAGAAACAGTTTGTTTATTTCTTCTAATTGCTTTACATAAACCATCTGAAGAGTGTACTGACCTTCACAATCTGCATTGTTTTGGGTAGGCTCCACAGCAGCTGTTTGTGATTTGTTTTTTTGCTGCTGTTGCTGTTGTTGTTGCAGTTGCTGCTGGTTTGGTTTACTGCAGTTAGCTGTTTTGGTAGAGGCCGACACTGGGATATGAAGTGAATGGCGTCTAAGAACTGCACATTTGCCACAGCGAAAAGAATTACCACTTGATTGAAAATACATCTTCAGTTATGTTAACTCACGTAAAATGGAAGAAATGCTTGCAATCATTGCAAATAATTTTAGATAAACAGTTCCTGTCAATTTTTTGTAGACACACCGAACAATTCATATTCAATATTATCAATTATTTAGATGAGCAATAAGTTCTTAGATGAAGCGCACCCCACGACAATCAACTATCGAATGTTGACTTTGTTAACAGCCAAGTCCGAGACGATAGTATGAAAAGTATGAAATCCGGGAGATGATTGGCTCTCGCGTTGCATTTGTACCCGAAAAGTATTCTGAGCATATGATTAGTCCCGTTTTGCTAGAAGCACAATATTCGATGGTGGTGGCAACAAAGAATCATAAAGAAAATAAGCAGACGAAACGACGGGTTTGGGCAATTCTCCTTTCCTTTCATAGCTTATGTCAAATCTTGGTTGCAATATTCCAAAATTTGGATGGTGAGAGTGAATTCAGCAAAAGTGAATAAATAAGCAAAAAATAAAAGTTCTCGATCTTTCCGATCGCTCGTCAAAGGTTTTAAACATCCGAAAACACAGATGCGTTTATTCCACACCCATGATTCCTGTATGGCTAGCTCCTACTGTTGATCGACACATCCTTGTAGGTGTCCCAGACTCGTTCCCTTTGGCATTTCAATGTTTTACTGGAGGTTGATTTTCCAGCGACGTCCAAGTTTCGCTCACCAGAATTGCAACTTGTGCTGGTTGCAGCACTGGTCTCAGCTTGATCTTGTGTATTGGGAAAGCCATTACCGTAGTTGTTCCCCAGCGGAGATTTCACCGCATTATCCGACTTCAGATCCGAGAAATTATTCGGTTTCAGTTGATGTCACTTCCACCTGTTACTCTTATCTGAGATGGCTTGGATAAGAAGAACGAATAAATATGTATTCTTCCTACTCGGAAGAAGTAGAAGAAGGCATTCCTTAATGAAGTTTATTAGTTGAGACTAGATCCACCCCAAACTGTAGGGTCCAAGTACGACTGTCTAGAAATGCACGTTTGGTTCAAAAGAACTTTCGCCATCAGACATGCTATCAGTACCTACATATGTACAGGGTGGGCCACCCATGTAGCGAAATAACCACTGAGCCCAAACATCTTTCTTTCTCTCTCTATCTCATTTTTAAAACAACTTAACTCATGATGACGCATTATAAGTGTATTCATACCCACTTGAGTATTAAATTAAAAAAATAAATAAATAAAAAAAAATGGCGTTGAATGTCAATTCGGTTTTAACATTTAGGTAGCAAACATAATTAGAATTTCTGTGAATAAGCAATGGGACGCTATACTCCTGAAGAAAGAGGAGTAAACGCATGTTTTTGATGAATAATTCGTCAGTGGATACGTGAATAAACGAATTTTGCGATTCTGCGGCACTGAAAATCCGCGAGTCATGCATGAAGAGCCATTACATCCACTCACTGCATGATGTGCTGTTTGCGCTTGAGGAGCGTTTTTTTTTTAGAAGGACGCAGGCCAAACAGTTACTGTGGATGCTGAGCAATGGGTTTTTCACTCCTCAATTGGATGAATTGGAGCTGGAGCACATGTGTTTCCAGCAGGATGGAGCAGCGGGGCATACTGCACGAGCCACAACCGTCATCTAGGGTCTAAAGGGTTACACATTATGGCCCACTCTGAATATGCGAATTCGCTAAATGCTAGTTCTGCTCTCATAAATCACATTTCTATAGAATACTCGGGCCTATGTAGCAGGGTTAAAATATTAAAATAATAATTATTTATCGATAATTTGTGTGGTTTTTTTGGGTTCAGTACAAATATAAATAACAGTTGGGAAAATTGTTAACAGTCCGAAAAACCAATTGACATAAAATCATACATATTTACCCTCCCACTGAATACTCACAATTAGTCATCTCTCTTTAAACGGCTCCTGTTAGAAATAAGAAGAGTTCCGAAGCTCGATAATTCTGCGAAGAGAAATCAGAGAAAAAAGAAAAAACAAAAACGACCACATTGCATTCGTCTTTCATTTCTCTTTCATTACCGTAATACGAATGCCGACAATGCAAATGAATGAATTCAGTGAAGAGTAAATGTATCTCAAATCTCGCATCAGTTCGCTGGCGCTCTCTCATTTCCACAACGCACAACAAATACACACAGATCCTTAATATTCAAGTACTATGGGGTGAGTCGTGAGTTTCGATTGCCTATTGAGTGACGCACTTCATGCATCATTTAAGTCCCATTTACAATACTGCGAGATGCGGTACGAGAGTCGCATCCGAATTCGAATGCGAGAGCTCTCGCATTCAGATATCGGAAATTTATTTACAATGATGCGTCAAAACACCACTCACAAATAACAAGCTCAAAATGCAAACAACAACAATTTAGCTGTCACGCATTGCGAGATGCGAGAGTTTTCTAGATTATCGAAATTGACTGCGGTGCTCGCTGCGAGATTCGCATTATTGTAAACGAACACATTGAATTACATGTTACGGAAATATTTCTGACAGTTCATGCGCTCTCGTTTTCGAACAACGCATCGCACCTCGCAGTATTGTAAATGGGACTTTATTCCATAATCCGAGAGCAAAAGGCATTTGACTACTCGACGTACAGTCTGCCAGGTTGACTTAGATTTGCTTTAGTGTTCGCACGAAATAGACAATAAAGAAAGGTGCAACCGAGATGATGAAAACCGATCCGGAATTCAACATAAGATTTGTACGATTAGTGGAGAAATATCCGAAACTTTACAACAACAAATTGGACTCGTACTCGAATAAGAAAACGGCAGAGAAAGCTTGGAGGGAAATAGCAGAAGCTTGGATGAATCACGTAAGTAACAAAATTGAAAGCATTTTTTTAAGATTTTACTTGCATGCACTTGACATTACCCTTATTCAACCATTTAAGTCATTATTCCGCAATTCAGCTTGCTGTTGCAACAGATTGTTTAGCAATCGAAAATCCATTCATTCTGCCTTGAGATGATGAACAAAGATGATGATTTTGTTCTCTCTAACCTTCATGTATTCATGTGCATCAGTGATGCCAATTTATTGAAATAGTTCATCTATTTAAAATTAATGTTGTGGGCATTTATGCTATGTTCGATTGCATTTATTCCCGCTGATTTCAGATGTTTTACTGTTTACGCCAACTGAGAAAAAGATACTTTTTGAAAATATTTGCCTTTCTGTGTGTCACATCGGTTATAGTTCAAAAGTTTCTACATATTGGTATGCGGGTTTTGGGAAATGTAATTTGGAAATAAAGTCAATTTAATATTTCTGTATACGAGTGGATCAAAAGTCAGTGACTGTTTGGATTGAAGATAGCTTTTCGTCAAATAAGTTTTATTTGTCGACATAGTTTGAGCTGAAAATACTTCATATTTGATCCCTTCTAAATAAAACGAGTTGTCGACTTCCTCAAAATATGCTTTTGTTTGAGCGACGAATACATCTTTGGAACTCGATATCTATTCGCTAAGTCATTTCCTTAGGTTTGGAATCAAAATGAGAAACCGGTCAAATACGTTGCTTAAACTTTGACGGTAGTCTATTGACAGAAGGAAGATGTGTTGCTTTTTCAGTTTCGACGCGTGGAATTTTCAAAATTCACGGACTTATTAACCCTCTTGATTTCAAAGCAGTGCCTACAGACGTTTGGTAGTGATGAGCAATATTTGAGGGTTCCCTTGTTGTTGTGATTTGAAAACAATATGTAAAAAAAACTGTGCGACAACAGACGATAGAGTGGATAATTGCAAAAGGTAGATAGATGAAAGACCAATAATTCGAACTACCTGCCGAATTATTAAAAGCCGCGGTGATTTAGTTGGTTATCAGTATGCATTAACTCATCCGTAAAATTTGGTCGGATGAAAATGTGCCCGGTAGATGAAATCTCAGCAATCCGTAAGAAGGAATACCCTTTAAACTGCACCAACTACTATATAAAGCAAAAAATCTTTTTAGCATCTCGTACAAGATTCTATATACCGTACTATTATAGTTCTCACATCAAATTTCGAAATATATTAATTCGTATTTCTACTCTTGGGGAGAGCAGTCTCTCTTATCTCATATCTCATTAAATTAATATACATGCAATAAGCGTACAGTACAGTCTGCATTATTTAATTTCATTACACTATGTAAACGTTTAAAATATTATACATGCAGTCTTATAGGTAGTTCTAGGACTGGTAACTCAGTTCTTGAAGAAAGAAAATAGGAACTTCACACCAGTGACCACCACCTGTTTTAGGGCATAGGGCAGAATTTATAGAGAAAACTCGTCCATATGAGACATTTGATCTCAAAAATTATTTGTTGGTGACGGGCTGTCATATAATTTTTTCAACATCATACTCACAGATCGATAACATAGCAGAATATTTCGAAGTCTGTACAAGTGCTATCATACTTAGTGTATAACATTGACATTATAGAAAAAAAATATCAAAAAATGGCAAAAATTCATCAGCTCCCATGGCTAGGACATTTTGAGTAAATGAACATCACCGACCTACCCAGGGACCTCACCTTAGAGGCGCGCCTAAGTGGAAAAAGACCTCAATTAAGTTTGCGTGCCCAACTTGGGGTCATTAGCGCAAGATCGCGCTAAATGGAGAGAGCTATTGGTTTAGGCTCAGTTAAACCTCGGACAGTAACGCCATCTAAACTTAACCAAAATATAGGTAAAACAAGTTTTTTTTTTTGTAAATACTAACCTGGGATAAAAAGGTAACCTAAAGAAGTGACAAGTTGACATCTAAACGCACACTGCTGGCAAGTTCTCGTAAAACGCACGCGCTTTGTGCACTTGTCGACCCTTTAAGATGCGTTACGGGACTTCTTTTTCCAGGAGATTTAAAGTTTCCGATAAAGAGCAGTATACCATTTTTTTTCAATTGAATACTCCCAAATCGAATAGTTTTTATGGCCAGATATTATGGACATTTAATGATTGAATGATCATATACCCTACAAAGTATTGGCAAAAATGGAAATCTTGGGCTTAAATTGCTTAGGAGGGGGTCAAATGTCTAACAAGTGTAGAATGAATTTTCTTGTTCCACTATGACACTGGCAAAGGTGATGCGAAAAAATTGCAACAACTACAAGATTTCCTTCTTCAACTCTAAAGACTTCTGTATAGATTTTCTTGCCTAGACACGTTGTTTTAAACTGTTGGTAAAACTTCCGTACGTTATTACTAGAATATAACCTCTGAATTTTCCACCTTTATCAAACAGTTTCAGAAAATTAAAAATACAAGTTTATTCATCTAAATCTACTCGTATATTGTCCCCTTCAAAGTAATTGCCATCGACTGCAACACACTTATGCCAGCGCTTGATCCAATCCTCGAAACGAATTTTATATTCGATTTTTTCTCGGCTGCTGAAACGCGTTCCCCGTAGTGGTTTTTTAACTCGATTGAACAGAAAGAAGTCACAGGGAGCCAAATCAGGTGAATTCGGTAGCTGTGGGATGGAATTTGTTGCATTTTTCGTCAAAAAATTACGAATAATGATGGCACAAGTTCTCTGCCCACAATTCTGGCCTCTTTGGCGAATTGCTTCACGCAAACGTCTCATAACGCAAAAATAATAATCTTTGTTTACTGTCTGGGCTTCTGGCAAAAATTCATGATGCACTACACAGTTGTAATCTATGAAAACCGTGATCTTTGCCTTCTTTTTTGATTGAAACCGACGTGGTTTTTTTGGTATCGACTCATTTGGTGAACGCCATTCACTTGCCTAATGTCTGGATTGCGTGTCATACTCATAAACCCACATTCACGTCTCAAGTAATGATCCTTTTGATGATTGTGGGATCGGATTCAGCCTCGCATATTATCTTTTTTGCGACGTCAACACGGTCTCTTTTTTGCATGAAATTGAGGTCTTTTGGCACCAACTTTGCTGCTACACGACGGAAACCCAAATCATTAACCAAAATGTCTTGGACGGATCCATAGGCAATGTTCAAGTCCTCCGCTTTCTCTCTGATAGTTAATTTGCGGTTATTGACCAACATTTCGTTTACTCCATCAATGTTTTCGTCGGTTTTCTGCCACAGTCGATGGTCTGCCACTGCGTTCATTATCTTCGATTGACCCACGATCACTTTTGAACCACTCGTGTCACTGGTAAACGACCGTTTTCTTTAGAGAATCGTTGCCGAAACACTTCTCCAATATTTCCAACCTTTGCGCACCATTAAATACGTTTTTTACGCAAAATTTAATACAAGTACGTTGCTGCAAATTTAAATCCATTTCTAAAATTGTAAAAAATCGCCAACACACACAAAGATAGATGCACTCTTGGCTACGTAACTTTTGCACATGCCAAACTATGACGCAAAGATTTAGAGGGAATGTCAACAACTTAACAAAAAAAAAAAACAGAACTCAAATCGGAACAATGGGAGCGCCACACGGTGGTTTTTTCCTTTTTGATTAAGGTGATATTTTATCGCTCGATTCCGGTACTCTTTTTTCTTCTTCTGGAGAAGCCGATGTTCGTCCCGCCTTTTCTGCTTGTAGAGCTCACGTCCTTTGTTACATCGCCGCTTTGTATGCTTCATGTTTAGCAGCATAAACTTTCCGGCACTCTCCATTAAACCACGGATTTATCTTATTTAAAGTTACTGGCCCCACGCGGGCAGTCTAAGTTAAACCTAACGCTTAAAATATGTAATTCGACATATCTTACAGTCTAATTTTATTTTTATGTTAACATTAATTAATACTAAAACTAAGAAAACATTTTTTAACAAAAAAACTTAGTAACATGAACTTTTTTTATTTTATTAAAAATTTAAAAATAAAAAAAAACCTACAGACTACCTAAAAATAAATCTTAATCTACTTAACCTACTTATATCTAATGGTTACATACACACATACACACACACCCATGTATATTTATTTTTTGTTTTGTTTTGATATATTTTTTTCTTAAAACTGACTTAATCCTACCTAAAATTATGTAAGCCGGCCATGGCTAAAAAAATTAGGCCGCCTGGCCTTGCTTCACATGAAGCTACCTATCACTGGAGGAGTTCGAATATGAAGCATCCTCCCATTCAACCAGCCAAAAAAAATTGCTGCTGCTGCTGAGCAACATCCCTTTTAACGCGACTCCCTAGTGCCCTAGTGAACCGAGACGACACGCACTGCCATGTGCGACGTCTCTATCGTAGTTGAGTCACATCGCCATTCTTCACGATGAACTGTCTACTGGAGAGCATATCAAAAAGAATATACAGCAGTGGTCTACTAATGTCCAACCTGTCCAGCTTGAAAAGGAGTCCCTCTAACCATACGGTATCGAAGGCTTTCTCCAAGTCAATCAGGCAGGCGCCAGTGCACTGGTTTTTGCTTTTGTTCCATTGAATATCAGAAACCAGTTTAGACGCAGCAAATTAAGAGCACCTACTCGACTTGCAACCATTTCTACCTCTGCCGCAATTGGCTGCTCTACACTTGCCTTAATATCCAGATTAGATAGAAGCCCTACAACTTGCTGCCTAGCGTCTGTAAGGAAAGCTTTATCCTCCGCGTTCGAGGCGTTCGATCTACCAAGTCGTCTTAACACCCACTCCGATTTTGCTACTATCTTTTGATACTCCCCAGATTCTTCCTCTCCCTGAAAGTTCCCTATCAACTGAAGAATTTCCTCTAGCTTAGCTACAACTGCAGTTATATCTTCCTCAAAAGTGTAGGGGTGCTCAGGTACAAGGAAACTATCATCCCTTCGCATTGCCGTTCGCAACATCTTCTTCATTTCGTCTAGCGTATTTGCTTTAAGCCCCCTAACGCTCAATTCATACAATACAATACACACTAATACAACAACAACAAAAAAATCGGATATCGCAATCACAACACACCAAAAGAAGTCATGCAAAATCGTAAGGCCGTTGAAAGATAAACAAAACCGAATCGCGAACCGACGATAAAGGCTGATTTTTATGTTTCGTTAGAAATAGGGCCCCACGTTGGGCGTCAAAATGTTACCGTCGATTTTCTAAACAAAAAAAAAACTCTGCGACGTCAAGCGGAAGAGTGCCGGACTTGTAGAATGGTCGTGAGTGAAGATGGTATATGGGCGCCACGCGATTGCCCTTCGTTCGACCTACCACTGGCTAGAACCGCGACTAACCACCGGAATTGGCGATCATAACCGTCTCAATAAAAAAAAAGAAGACCGAAATGGTCACAACTCTCATTCTTTCTCTGTGTATAATATATATTTTACAGATTGCATTACTTAATCTAATACAAAAGATCTTAAAAACTAACTTATATCAAAACTCCAAAAATAAATGCAAAAGATAAATAAAAACGCCAATTCCAAATAAAAAAAATAAAAAAAGATGATTGATTGAATCGGGATTAGAACGTCTTAGTCTAATACAAAAAGTCTTAAAAACTAACTTATATCTAAACTCCAAATCAAATGCAAAAAAAAAACAACACAATAACGCCAATTCCGAAAAAAAGACGTTTGTTCGAATCGGGATTAGAACCTGAGTATACACGCACACCGACACTTTGCTGCGGCCCTTGCGATGCCGAAACGGATTCTTCAAAGTTTGTGCAATTCGATCCGGCCCGAACTGTTAAACTGTACCATAGCCACTGATACTATTTTCTTTTCACGAATTTTTAGTTTCTATTTTAAATTTATGTTAAATGTACTATATGCCCGATTTTAGTATTAGTAAGATACATCAAAATGATACCTTTCAGTATGAATATATCTGTTTATATGCTTGTTCGTTATCCTTTTTTCTTTCTCTTATACACTCGCTCTAATATGTATTCCTTCTGCCCTTTTGTTCGACTCCTCTAGTGCGGTGTGACTCCTTTTATCTTATCTGTCCGTTGGACTGTTCCCTTCCTTCGCCTCTTTTCTTTTCTTTAACTTTTCCTTTTATCTTTACTTTTTTTTTAATTTTCTTTTTTAATTTCATAACTCAATGGATGTCTACTCCTTACGCTCGTCCTAACTCAACCAAATCCAAAACTTAACTCCCTCTTAAATTGTCTATTCGCCCTCCTAACTTTTAACCGGACTACTTATCCTGTTCGCTCTTTCCCGATTCACTGTAGTTTACTTCGCGCCATAGCGCCGCTACCCACGTGATTTGGAAGAGACGAATTCCAAAAAAAAAATTCAACATAAAAATCGGTCCTCCTTGAGATTCGAAACTACACACTTTGCGTTGACAACAAAATGAAAGACAAAAAGAATAAAGCCTCCTTTTAGGCGAAAAACTTTAAAAAAAACCAAATATAACATAATGATTTGTAGTACAAATATATAACACTTTAAAGTAACAGATCAGTTACATACATATATTCCCTCGCGATCGGTGTCTTGCCCCTTGTCATGCTCCTTCTAAAGACCCTTTCGGTGGATGTCCATAAATCGCATTTCCCCCGCCGTGTAAAAATTCATTTATTTTCAACTTTAACCTCAACTGTCACCAGCTGAGCAAAGCTGACTAAAGGTCGTGAGTTGCTAATATAAAAAATCTAATTAATATCATTTAATAAAAAACTGTATCTAATAAATACTTGATACATACAAATATTGTTTACCTCGTTTGGTTTTATTGGTTTATTATTAGTCATGTTAACCGGGTCCCACTCAAGGTCGTTATCGATGCCCGGACCAGTAGTAACCCCAGGGTCCAATGCAAGCAGTGAGGTCATCCGAGGGTTAACACGGGCCTAATCTAAAAATTCGAATTGTTATTTCCAGTACGCTATAATTACGATCGTACTGGGCTCGGTTGTAATGCCTATACGGCGATGATTTTCTGTTTTTCTCCATTTATCCTATTTAGATGAATTCGTATGTTCTATTTTTGGTTTTCCGACACATGTCTTGATTTGTGGTGGAGGAAGCGGAGAAATTCCTAGATTGCGGTGCGAAGAGGCGTGAGGTAAGGGTATGTGTACATATGTTTAAGTGTACATATGCAGTGTGTGTGTGTGTCGGTTTTCATGGCTATCATAAATTTTTTTTTTCCATTGCGCCAAAGGGTGTGTGTCCTTTAAAAGATACTAGTGGCCCGGGCTACCAGCATACACGATTCGCTAGCCTGATTTCCCGATTAAAGCAGCATGCCTACGTACTAAACCACATCATACACACTGCGACTTGCGTGTTTGCCGTTGATTTGGCTTTGTGTCCGTTACGCAATAACTATGTACCTGGAAACTGTAACGATTTAACTGATTTGAATAAAGCAACTTTAACGGATTAGGTTATAAGCTAGAGTGTGTTATTTATAATCACTCTTTTCTAACATATAATATATGAATTTTTGTATTTCTTGCATGAGAAAATTTTTCTGAAATACAATCATACTCCATGCATTTTATTTTAAATAATTATTGTTTTTATTGAGATTGTAATAATTATTGAAACTAAGCTAAAACTAAATTAAACTGTAACAATTTAATCTAAAGTAATCAAATAAACGTAAGGTAAAATTATGATTTGTAATACGAATGTATGGCACTGTAAAGTTAAAAATGGATGTAATTTCCGACAGAATAAATTTGCACTCCCCTTGCTGTTACTTCAAGAACAAAAATACGTATTTCATCTTAAAGCCACATTTTTCCAGCCTACATATATTTTAACAGAAAGTAAAAGTGCGTAGGGTACTCCAACATTTGGTCCTTTACGAGCCGGATAGTTAAAAAATATAAATAATTAAAATCCCAATCTTTAAAGAGCAAGTGCCTGCTGTTTGCGCGCAAACACATATATGCACATATACATATATGTAAAAAAAAAACATTTGGTCCATTTCTCGAATAGTACTCGTAATTTACTAAACAAAACATTGAATATTTTTAAACAATATAAAGTGCAAGTGTAAGTAAAAAGTGCAAAGTGCAAGTGCACAAAATATATATATTTGTATGTATAAATCTGGAGTCTACATATGTACATACATATATGTTATTCCCCGCGATCGGTGTCTTGCCCCTTGTCATGCTCCTTGTGCATAAATCGCATTTCCCGCCCCGTGTAAAATTTTTTTTATTTTCAACTTTAACCTCAACCAGCTTGGCAAAGCTGACAAAATGTTGCTGTTATAAAAAATTTAAGTAAAACCATTTAATAAAAAACCATATCTAATAAATTCTTGATACGTATACATATTGGTGTGTAATCAATTTGCAAATAAAAACCTTCAATAAATGCCGAAATTGTCATTGGGTGTAAATCAGAAAGGTGTTCTAGAGCAGATTTTTCGAGACCATTCCAACTTCAAAAAGACTCTAGCATCACGTCATATAGCCAGATATCTGCTACGTCATCTTCTTCTTCTGGAAATGAGCTTGAAGAAGGCACTTGATCATCAAACAAAGATTTAGTGAGGAGAATTTGAAGAAGGTCTGGAAGAGGAAAATTTTGATGAAAATGATCTGTTGCAAGAAACATATTTTACTTACCGAGGTGAATTGGTTAATGCTATCGACAATGCCAAGTTAGCATCGAAGGAGAAGATTGTGAATAGTAAATCCACAGGTGCTTATTATAATGAGCTTTAATTACCCCAAATTCAAATCCCGCATTTCGAGGGCTTGTACACAAAATGTACATAAAAAGCTGAGTAATATTCAAAAACTTCACTACTTAACATCCTCTCTTACAGGTGTAGGTGCTCATTTGTTGCAGCATTTAGGGCAGTATTCTGGCAATTATGACAAAAGACTGGAACTGCTTGTCTCCAGATACGACCACAAGTGCGTGTTGGTAAACGCTCACTTCGAAATTTTTTCAACAACAGCAGTTGACAATAGAGACTGCAAGTAATACAAAGTCTCTATTGGACACGTCCCAGGAATGTTTCCATGCCCTGGAAAGTTTAGGATTGCAGTTTAGTTCTTGGAATGACATATTAATTTACACATTGTTATAAAAATTACGTGGTTTTACTCAGCGTTTATGGGACGAGAAGTAGGTTGTTCGAAGGAGTTGCCCACACTAGCACAATTTACAGAGTTCCTGGAAACGCGTTTTAGAACTTTGGAAGCAGTAGCAGGATCGAGTGGCATAAAGGGCAGCGGTTCTTCTTGACACAAAGGTGTTGCTGCAGAAAAGAAACCGGTGTTGGACGTCGGGAAGAAGCAGTTTGCTTGCCAGGTATGTGGAAGAGGTCAGCACTGCCTTGGGACTTGTCAAAACTTTATTGACATGAATATCAGCGAACGATCTAAGGCAGAGGAAAGAATCGTTGTTTGTTGGAACTATTTGGCGTACAGTCACAAGACTAGTCATTGCCATAGCAGTGTGCGCTGCTATTACTGTAAGTAGACACACCATTCTCTGCTGATTGTTAATAACAACAGGTCCAAGCCTACAATTAATTATACGAATACAACTATGGACACACAAACTTCTTATACTAAAATAAATATCAGTCGTTCATAGACCTCCACGGAGATTAGAAGTGATTTTTGTTTCGGCTAAAAAGTGCGGAAAAATAAGAAGCATACTTTTAGCCAGTGAATTTACAAGTGCTCGGTGGCCGAGGTGGTAAAGACCTGGGCGACAACATATTTGGTGTGACGATCCCGAGGCCTGGGTTCGATTCCCATCGGGAGACAAACTATTTTTAGTTCTATTTTTTGTTAAATAATAAGTGAAGTGAAAAAAACAAAAAAAAAACATAAAATCAATTGATGGATTGTGGAGAGCGGTCCGCTATGCCAATAGCGGCATCTGCGGAGATACCAGGCGAGGCTTCGAGTGGTTCGAGCCAAACGCCAAAGGCAAAGAGAAAGAGGAAGCTAAAGCCAACCTCTAACTCGTTACAGCGTCCCACCCTGCCAACGTCCACTGAAAAGCTGGGTGGATTGAGGGCCTTAAACAATTTCGCTTCATTGGCGGCAGCAAGCGAATCGGACGATGAAGAGGAGGAAATCTTGTCCGTAAGTAACAGCACCAAAATGCTGCAGCAGAGGGTACAGGCCATAAAAGAACAGCAAATGATCAGAAGGAAGAGGGAAGAGCATGAGCTTTCCCAACAACAACAGCAGTCGCAACAAAAAGTACAGACAGCACAAGGGCTACAACAACAAAAAGCAAAACAAAAGAAACAACAACAACAAGAGCAGCCACAACAACGGCAACAGCTAAAACAGCAGCAGCAGCAACAACAACAGCAGCAGCAGACGAAGAAGAAGGAGAAGGTGCCTCCTATCAACACCTATAAACTGGAGGTAAATGCAACCAAGGACGACGACGGAGCACTACTCATACACACCGAAGTGTGAAAAGCAACAATCGATGCTGTTGAAGGGGTTGGAACCGTCTTCTGATCATGAAGCGATCCTAGCACTGCTTAAAGAGAAGGAGTGCGAAGGACTTAAGTTTGTGGGGGTAAAGACATTTACCACAGCCAGAGCTAGGCGGGAGAAACGGAGTCTGCCGTTCTTCTTGGTGCAGCTCAGTCCCGAAAGCCGTCTGGATAGTCTAAGGAGTATCAATGTCCTAGACTACCAGGTGGTTCACTGGGAAAAATTAAAAAGGAGCGAAGGCGTTATACAATGCGTTCGCTGCCAGAGGTTCGGGCACGCCGCGTCGAACTGCCAAATGCAGCCTCGATGCGTGAAGTGCGCAAAGAACCACAGTTCCGAGGAGTGTGCTCTGGGTAGGGACGGAGCATCCGATAGGACGCAGCTCTCGTGCATGTTATGTGGGAACGTGGGACACACCGGAAACTATCGGGGTTGTCCTAAGTTCACCGACATTAAAAAGGCAAAATTGGCTCGGCAGCAGAAGGTGGAGTTCAAACGTTCACCTGTTACATTTCAAACACCAGCCGTCACGTCCCAAATTTCCTACGCCCAAATGGCGTCAGGTAGGGGGGCTACGGTACAGCAAGCGACTGTTGCTTCTCCGGCGCCAATGCCGAGAACAACGGAAGCTGCACCTAACATGCTAGCCATCTTGCTCGCAATCCAAGGGTGGACCAGATCTACGCGCTGCTACCGGGCCTAACGCAACACATGTCGTAATGGGTACGCACATGGTGGAGCAAACTTAGAAGGTCATTGCGGTGAATGTTAATTCACTGATTAGGATCGAACGAAGAGCCGCGATGTTTAAATTGCTACAAGACCAAACTCCTGATGTGCTTTTCGCTAGCGAAACCAAGCTAACCGATAATCACAAACTGGAGTACAATAATTATATTGTTAGAAGAAGAAACCGGCCCAGATCCAAACGTGGAGGTGGTGTCGCGATCTTCATTAAAGAAGGTATACAATTTCACAGAGTATACAAGGGAGTGTTGCGCAGGTTCCGGGTGTTGGAGGCAGCTGTCATTTACATCCCGCTCCGCAGTGGAAAGCGGCTGTACTTGGCCTCTGTTTATGCACCTGAGGCTTCACAATCCATCCTATTTATTACAGAGCTCGACACGCTTTTTCGACTTCTGAGGCTGGAATCGGGGGACAATTATTTTATAATCGGCGGGGATTTCAACGCTAGACACAGAGATTGGGGAAATAATTTGCCAAATACTAGAGGGAACCTACTACTCGATTGGTGGGGTCAGCACGATGTCATGTACAGACTCGGTCTTCAAGCGACGGATAACCCGTCGTTTCCCAGAGGCGGGTCTTATTTGGATCTACTGCTTTACGACGAACGTATACGAATGACAGGTACGAATCTACAAACATTAAACTGTCTGCGCACATTCGTGTATGACAGCGACCATTGCGGTTTTAGCACCGAAATTACGGTTCCCAACGAAATTGCGGAATTGGAGGAGTTTGTACAAAGATATACTTACAACTACAGTAAGACTCGATGGACACACTTCTCCGCAACCTTGACTAGACCGCTCTCCTCGAACACGCTCCACCCAGAGTCCAATAGGAATTTGTCAAACGAGGAGATCGACAATTACCTAAAACAAATGGACGAGACAATTAAAAAAACTATGGACACTACAATACCGCGATATCGACGTACGACTAACGAAGACCTGTTCCGCAATCCTATTATTGACGCACTGCACCGACAGAAAAGTAGACTTCTGACAAGACTTAAAAACTTGTACAGACAGTTAACTGACCGACAAGACCCGGAGATTAGGACACTGAAGTCGTCGATTAAAAATATTCAAACGCTAATAAAAGAGAATTACAGAATTTCTATAAGTTTGTATTGGAACAACAAGATTCGGGCTGTAAACACCAGCAACCCGAATATGTTTCCGCAAATAAATAAAGTATTTCGGAGAAAAAATCAAAACGACCTTCAGTGTCTTAAAATAGCCCGGACAACAGACAACGAACGGTTACTGACAATAGCAGGTATTGATCCAAACGAGCCCGCTGATGATGACGACTTCTTTGTGATCGAGGATCCACAGGAGAAGGTTGAGACCATAGGGGGACTTTCCAGGAAGTATACAAGGCCACTGATACCATTGGCCCTAATTACGACCTGGACAATCGCGTCTTGGTGCACGACTTCTGCATTCGAAATGAAATAGGGAACTGGCGATCCGAGGGCTCTGGTTTCACCCGGTTCACCGACGAAAATACGGCCAATAACGTTATTGCCAGAGAGGATGACCTACCACCGTTCATTTCGAAGGAAGAACTCCATGAGATCTTCGACACAATCAGGGCTAAGAAATCAGTGGGGACCGATGGTATTCCGAACATCGTGCTTCGACATCTTCCTCTAGAAGCGGTGGACATTTACACCACCCTGTTTAATAATGCAATGAATAATGCACATTATCCATCGCATTGGAAAACGGCGGTGGTTCAACCTATCCCCAAAAGGGGAAAGGATATATCCAATCCGGCGAATCTCCGGTCAATAAGTCTCCTTGACTTAAGTGTAAGGTTTTTGAAAAGGTAATCAATAGAGCTCTGTCTAGGTGGGTTGAGGACAAACATATAGTTCCGGATAATCAATTCGGTTTTAAGGCGGGACATGATATCTCACATGCCGCGTCTAAACTGGTTTCTGATATCCAATGGAATAAAGGCAAAAAACAATGTACTGGTGCCTGCCTTGTTGACTTGGAGAAGGCCTTCGACACCATATTGTTAGAGGGTCTTTTCTATAAGCTGACTAGGCTGGGGATCAGTAAACCTCTATTGTACATTCTTTATAATATGCTAACCAACAGACAGTTCATCGAGAAGAATGGTGATGTGACTTCTGTTGGAATTTTTCAAATTAAAAATGGTCTTCAGCAAGGCGCGGTCAATTCGCCGATCCTATTCAACATTTTTACAAGCGACTTGATAGGTTCACTTCCACATACTATTGCGTACGCAGGCGATTTAATAGCGTACAGAACAGGTCCAAAAATCGAGGTCATTAATACTCTCTTGCAGCGCGACTTCGATAAGATAAGACGATTTTGCGATGACTGGAAGTTGAAAATCAACTTTCAGAAGTCGAAAACCATTCTCTTTAGGACGCCCTTGTCTAGAGCCTCTAGGCATACCAGAAAAAATTGGAGAATGTTCTCGATTATTGGACAACACGGACAGCCTCTAGCCTGTCGAAATGTAGTCAGATACCTTGGAATCTGGCTAGATCAGTTTCTGTATTTTGGCAAAAATGTAGATGCTGCTCTGGCCAGACCTAAAGGTGCTTTTGCCCTTACAAAGAGACTGTTTTATAGCAGCCAGCTCGATGCGAGGGTAAAGGTAATCTGCTACATGGCCCTTATTAGGCCCATGCTGGTATTTGGTTGTCCCGTGTGGTTCAATGTACGAGCAAGCTTAATGGAAAAGATTCGAGTGTTTGAGAGGGCCTGTCTTAGGGCTTGCCTTCGCTTGTACAGAACACCAGAGTCGGAGTACAAGAAATGTTATCCTAATGAGGTCCTTTACAACAGGGCGAACTTAATACGAGTGGACAACTTCGTAATTAAGCTCGAAGGCATATTGCAAGAGCAATGACCTCGACGAATAACCTGATATCTGTGGCTTACTACCCCAATTACCTTTACCACGAGAGTGTGCGCTCTGACGGCTTCGTTCCACCGGAAGCATTCCTCTACCTAGATCAGATAGGGTTGATCCAGGATAGATCAGCGGTGCCGTTAATCTTCCATGTCGCTCGGACAGCTGGGGACAGGCGACTCAACTACAACAGAGACGTCGCACACGGCAGTGTGGATCGCCTCAGGTTCAGTAGGGCGGTGGGGAATCGCGATAAGAGGGATGTCGTTCGGCAGCACCAGCATTTCTGGTGGTTGAATGATGGGGAAGATGTTTCGTCGTCGTTTCCGTCAATTACGGACCAGCCTCACTAATGAGGCAGAGCTGACCAATTTATTTGCTCTCTAAATAGCGGTGGCCAGCTTGCATAGGTTTAGGTTAGCATTTAAGAAACATATACATATATCAGTGTATACAAAGGTGTATACTGATATATGTATATGATTGTGTATAATGCCTATGTGTGTTTATGTGTGTATTGTACATTTAGGTTAGTTAGGCTAAGGTTTATTTTAAGTTAGATACTAAGTTTTTATAAAAAAAAATGTCCATATGCTAAGTTTTTGTAAACAAATTTTTTTCTTACCATTAAGTATAGAAAATAAGTATTTATAAATAAAATGTAACTGCAGTCGAAAGACATAGATATAAGTATTCAGAGTAGCTTCGAGTGCCTGAGTGGGGCCAGTAAGTTAGTATAAGATTGTTAAGTAATTGTAAGCTAGCATTTAAGCATTTTTTGTTAGAATGTAAGAGTTAGTGTTAAGAAAATAAAATGCATTTAAAACTGAAAAAAAAAAAACTAAAATAAATATCAAACACAACTAAAGTTGTCTCTCTTGAAGTACATCGGCCAAGTGTGTTTCTGCCAACAGAATTTGTTCGAGTCAGGTCTTTAAATGGAAACTATTTTAATCTTAAAATATTGTCCGAGTACCATTAATACCGAACTGACACCGACAAAGGCACACGCACAAGTGCACTTCTGGTATTCGCTTCTCGTGTGGCAAAAAAAAATACAGAAAAAAACGTGGCAAAAAAAAAAATTACCGCGTGAGAGTGAACAAGAAAAAACAGAACACACAAAACAAAAATTCACTGCGGGCATCCCAACCTTCCTGCCCTGTTGCTTACACTCAGTCACTGCACGCGCTGTATGGCAATGTAATACAGCAACAAGTGTAGCAAGATTGTATGTAAGAGCCGGTGGATAGCGGGCTGTGCGTATGAATTTTTTTGGTGTGCTTTTTCCTTTTGTTGTAAGGGCATAACATCTACAACACTTTGATTCGGTAAACCAACTCTGAATTTTTACTTCACAGCTGTGCTTAGTAACGTCGGTGTTTATATTGTTTGTGTTTCTTTTCTTTATAATGACTCGGGAATTTAGAGTGGATATTGCCAATACTCGCGGTCTAAAAATTAATCAATTTTCTGCGTACGTCCACGCCTGTAAATACCGACCAGCCGTTTTGTACTTAATGAAACACAGGAAGATCCCCGTCCACAACTCTCAGATGACTCTCAGTTTTTATTCATTTTTATTTATTCAACTTAAATTACTCTTATATGCTAAACAAAAAAACGCTTAAAAATTAGCTACATTACTTACAAATAATCGTATTCTAACTTACTGGCCCCATGCGGGCACTCTAAGTTAAACCTAACACTTAGACTATGTCTTTCGACGAATCTTACAGTCTAATTTTATTTTTATGTTAACATTAATTAATACTAAAACTAAGAAAACATTTTAAAAAAAAAAACTTAGTAACATGAACTTTTTTTATTTTATTAAAAATTTAAAACTAAAAAAAAACCTACAGACTACCTAAAAATAAATTTTAATCTACTTAACCTACTTATATCTAATGGTTACATACACATATGCACACACACCCATGTATATTTATTTTTTGTTTTGTTTTGATATATTTTTTTTTCTTAAAACTAACTTGACTATGAGTTTTCAAAGTGAATAGTCGTGCCTCACAATCTCGTCCGTCATAGTGAACATATAACCAAATTAACTTTTTCCTAACGCCCATAAAAGTGTCAAGTGAAATAGTGCATTAAGTTCGAAATCCCTTATCGTCGTAATCCATTCTAAATAGTGCTCTTGTGCTGTAAATCCATATAAATTCTGCCGCCATAAGAAAACCACAAAATATTCCTTTGTGCTCTTCCTAACAATGCCGCAAAATACCGATATCAACCTCCGCTCCAAGACAGCTCTTCAAAAAGGCTCTCTTTCCTCACCAAACCACTCGAACTCTTCATCACCGTCGTCTTGCAATAACAACACCGTTCTCACCGCAAAACAGATGGAGAAAAGCCTAGCAAAACCAACTGCAACACTTCACCTTCAGTTTGTTAATGAAATTACCAAACTACGTGATGAAATGATCAAAAAAATTGAGGAAACAGTCATAAATTGGGAGCAGCGTTTTATCACAATTGAAACCTCAGTTTCATCTTTAAACGCTCGTATTAATCAACTTGAGGCAATTAATGACACTACGAAAGCAACAAATCGGAAAATTATTGATCTTCAGCGCCAGCTAAACAGCATTGAGAAGAAAGAGATTGCTGCTGACGCTGTTCTCTTTGGTGTACAGCAACACCAAGAATTATATATTAAAAATTATTTTTTACCGGTTTTGTCACACAATTGAGTGCAAGCCACCAAAAAGTCGATTGACTGAGAACAGCAACAACAACCCCGGCTCTTCTTCAATTGTCATCAAATTCTCCAGCTGCGCTGAAAGAAATGAAGTTCTAAAGTATGCCGCCCATTTCCGCAATGTGCATCGTAGAGAGCTTATACCAGCTGACTTGGGGATTGAATCGTCCGACAACAATAAATGTTTCATTAATGAGAGCTTAACAATGCACACTCGACGTCTTCTCCGCAGTGCTACTGAACTCAGACGTAAAGAGTTAATTTCATCCGCACACACGAAGTATGGGTCTGTTTATGTGAGAAAAGACACAAATGGTAAAAGCTTTCTCATTGAAAGCTTCGCTGATCTACACGCTGCCGCCGCTTCTCCTGATTGTCTAAATCAAGAAGTAAGCATCGACCGAGCTTTCTCTGATGATGGTGCTGCTGCTGCTGCTATTGTTCCGCTGTGACTGTGACTGAAGAGTGATGACATGATTTTATACATCTTATAAATTATGCATTTAAGTATTTTATACTATCTAAAAACTTATATTTCTAGTTCTAGTATGTTTTTTTCCATGTTTTTTTTCCTTATTTGTCCTATCTCTTCTCTGCAATATTTTGATATCTTTTCCTCTTTTCACTTTCTTTTTCTTTACTTGTACACGGATTTGTTTGGAAGCCTGTGATATGATTTGCACTTTATTTGTTTACGAATTTCGATAGCACAAACGTTCGTTATGGTCGTAGCATGAATGAAGTTCAGACTCGCACAATGTTGAACGTTCTTTCGTGTCAAAGAAGAGGGGTTAAGGTATGTCACATTAATGCACGGAGTCTTAACCAAATTAAACTTGATTACTTTAATTATCTATTTAATGACTCTTCTGTTGATGTTATATGTGTTGATGAAACATGGTTTGAACCTAGAATTAATAATTATTTTTACAAAATAGCTGGATATGAGCTCGCACGTAATGATAGGGTTACGGAAACAACAGGAGGTGGTGTTGCGATATATTGCAAGGTAACCTTAAAATGTGAAGTCATAAAAAAATCGCTAGGAACTGATGTTGAGTATTTGATTGCAGAAATTTCTGATGGGTCTGTCAAATGTTTGGTTGCTTGCTGCTACAATCCAAATCGTGTTTTTTCAACTGAACCTTTTTTCTCTTCTCTATCTGAATTCTACCCTTTATATAATAACACTGTCGTTTGTGGTGATTTTAATGCCAACGTGCTTAAAAACGATTCGCGGTCGCCATATCGACCAAGTGAAAGATATGGCGGCGGCAAGTGGACTTGAAATTGTAAATAATTCCTATCCAACATGTTTCCGGCCAGATGCACCACCGAGCCTTTTAGACCTTGTTATTGTATCTGATTCACTCTCTGTCTTACTGTTTGATCAGATTTCTCTTGAAGGTGTCAGCGAACATGATCTCCTATTCTGTACTTAAAATGTTGTCTTTAACCACAATTCTTCTTCAAGCTCCTTTGTTTATAGGGATTACTCATCGATAAATCATGAAGCACTAACGACCGCAGCAAACTCGGCCCCATGGTTGAATTGCAGAATGGTTGCCGATCCAAATGAAAAGCTAATCATTTTCCAAACGCTTGTAATGCAATTATTCAATGATCATGTACCAATAAAAACCTGGTGCGTGTCCCTGGTTCACGGAAGGGGTAGTTGGTGTTCTAAAGAAGCGAAACAGACTGTACAGTAAGTGAAAGCGTAGACAAAACGCGATTAACTGGAACAGGTACAAAGCTGCTCGTAATGCTGCAACCGATGCTGTTCGTGCATCTAAACGACGCTACTACTCATCTAAACTGCACTTCTTTACCCTCCAAGGTACTGTGGAGAAATCTACGCCAAGTTGGCATTGGTGCAAGTAGTGACAGGAGCTGTACTATTGATTTAGATGAAATGAACGACTATTTTGTTTTAAATGATGTTGCTGCCGATTGTTTCGAGTATGACGTTGTCTCCACTTCGTTTCATAAAATTTATTTTGCCGCACGTTATAGTCCATCTAACACATATAATCAATTCCTGTATAGCAACATCTACTACTCCTCTGATATGGAAATGTGCTAAGGTTGTACCTGTTCCTAAAAATACTACTGCTACCGATGCTTCTGACTACAGAGCTGCCAGTATATTACCTTGCCTGTCTAAGGTCTTTGAAAAGGTAATAGTGTCACAAATTCAGAAACACTTGGCTGAAAATTCCCTGTTGAGCCCATTCCAATCGGGCTTTAGGAAGAGCCATAGCTGTTCTTCCGCCATGGTAAAAATCTTGGATGATATCAGGCAAGATTTTGACAATGGATTTGTGACGCTGCTCTGCCTGCTTGATTTCTCTAAGGCTTTTGACAGAGTGAATCATTCCATTCTTTGTTGGAAACTGCACCATTACTATGATTTTAGTGAAAGAGATGTAAGGCTCATTCGAAACTTTTTATGTGGACGGTCACAAGTAGTCGTTGTTGGTAACAATCGCTCAGGTCTCCGGTCAGTTTCTCAAGGGGTTCCGCAGGGATCAATATTGGGCCCAATTTTGTTCTGCATGTACATAAATGACTTAGCATCAATTTGTAAGCACGCGCTTATTCATTTCTATGCAGACGATGTACAACTTTACCTATCTCATCCGGTTAATAAAATAGGTGAACTAGTGTCACTATTAAATGAGGATCTTGCTTCCATTGTTGAATGGGCAACTAAAAATGGACTAGCTTTGAACCCAAAAAAATGTCAAATACTTCCAATATCAAACAAGTCTTTTGAGCTAAGTCTAGTTCCTGATGTTTGCTTAGCCGGTAGTAAGATTAGGTTAGTTGAGGTGGCTACAAGTCTTGGGTTCACCATAAACCGAAAGCTTTCCGGCTATAACCACGTTAACATCGTTGTTGGTCGCGTGTACGGATGCCTGCGTAAACTTTGGATTTCTGCCAACTATACCCCCTTGAATACTCGCCGAAGACTTGTGCTCACCCTCATATTGCCCATTATTTCATATGCTGCACCTGTCTACAGTGACCTTGACTCACTATCTTTTCGCAAGCTCCAGGTTGCTTATAATGATGCTGCTCGGCATGTTTATGCAAGGCAACGATACGATAGAATCTCGGAATTCTCATGCCGGTTTCTTGGCTGTACATTGAGAAAGTCCCTTGATTTCAGAAATTGCATATTTCTACATCAAATTATAAACACAAAGCAACCCCCTTACCTTTACTCCAAACTGGAATTTTCCCTTTCCAGAAGAACTTAGCACTCAGCGTTGCAAATACCTCAATTCATCGCGATTATTTTTCATTTATGCTATTAGACTATGGAATAACTTACCGTCTCATATAAAGTGCTTGTCAAATACTGCTAGCTTCAAAACTGCCTTGTATGTATACTTTTCTTCTTAATGCATCTATTTACTATCAACTCTACCTCAGTCTTTCTCCAATTTCTTAACTATTTTATTTCCTCTCCCTTTTTTTATCTTTCTTTTTCCTTTTTATTTTTTTATTTTATTTTTTATTATTTTCATTATAATTACTATTACTTATCATTTTGTAACTAAATATTATCACTTAGTACTATAAGAGACATTGTCTTAATGTACAACTTATTTATAGCAATAAATTGAATTGAATTGAACTTAATCCTACCTAAAATTATGTAAGCCGGCAATGGCTAAAAAAATTAGGCCGCCTGGCCTTGCTTCACATGAAGCTACCTATCACTGGAGGAGTTCGACGATGAAGCATCCTCCCATTCAACCAGCCCAAAAAAAATTGCTGCTGCTCCTGAGCATCATCCCTCTTATCGCGATTCCCTAGCGCCCTAGTGAACCGAGACGACACGCACTGCCATGTGCGACGTCTCTATCGTAGTTGAGTCACATCGCCATTCTTCACGATGAACTGTCTACTGAAGAGCATTATCAAAATGAATATACAGCAGTGGTTTACTAATGCCCAACCTGTCCAGCTTGAAAAAGAGTCCCTCTAATCATACGGTATCGAAGGCCTTCTCCAAGTCAATCAGGCAGGCACTGTTTCTTGCCTTTCTTCCATTGGATATCAGAAACCAGTTTAGACGCATGCAGGCGATGCCATTATTTTTGGTGTCCCAGAATTAGCAAATGAAAATTTAAAAACAATTTTTCATCAAATCGACTGCAAGCTTCTGACTTTGAAAGGCATATTTTGCTCTCAGCAAAAGCGACGGAGACATTCCAACACAATGAAATTCAGCACTCCTCACGAAAGAAACACCGTCTTGCATGGAGTTGCTCTGTTTTGCAAAAATCATCGACAGCTATGTCTCCAAGATGTTGACATAGAATCAGAAAACAATATCAACATCTACATGTATGGAAGCCTTAGTAGAAAGAACCGCTACCGTTAACAGCAAGCTTTGAGTACCGAGTGGACCACCGACGAGTGCACAAGTCAACCAGTGCACTCGCAAATTATCGTGTGCTGTGCAAAAAAAAAACAAAAAAAAAGGAACAAACAAAAAAAAAACGAAAACCGCGCGCGTGTGCAAGTGTAAAAAAATCACACAGTGCGGGTATCCCACATCTCCCGCTCCTGGTCCAAGTACTGTTGCTTACATTCAATCATTGCCATTACTGTATTTACCATACGGTAAGGGCGGTGGATGAGTGTATGTAACAACTGATGGATATCGGATTGCAAGTGAAAATTTTGTTTGTGCACTGTTTCATATTGTTGTAAGGACAGCAATTTGATCCGGTAAATCAATGTCAGAATTTTCACTTCGCAGCCTTGCTTAGTATCGTGTTTGTGTTTTCTGTGTTTGTCTGTTATTATGACTAGGGAATTCAGGGTAGACGCAGCCAATATATGCGGGCTAAAAAGTAATCACTTTTCTGTGTACGTCCACGTCTGTAAGTACAGACCAGCTGTTTTGGCACTTGGTGAAACACAGCTTGATCCCCACCCACACGTCTCAGATCACTCTGATCTGTAGTACCTGGCTATGAACTTGTGTCATTATTCTTCTCTCACCGCTCTCTCGCTATTTACGTGCGTAGTGACGTAGCTTACCAAACAATCCGGAATTCAATTTCATGTGATTAAAATTCCATCTCTGTAAACAAATTATCCACTATTGCTTTATTTACAGAAGCCCCAAACTGGACAGTAACTCGACCTTTAATGAGTTTGATGCGCTGTCAGACTCCATACAAAGAATTTTATCCCTCTATCCCCATACTGAAAGCGTCCTTACGGGCGATTTCCAAAGACACAATTCAGCGTGGCTTCGACATTTTGGACAGGCAACACCCGAAGAACGGTATCTCGCGAAATTCGTTACGGACAACAATTTGACCCAGCTTGTAAATGAGCCCACGCGAATACCAGACGTTGGTAGTCAACTCTCTGGACTTGTTTTTAACTTCCGACAAATACAAGTCAATGTGCTATGTCCTATAAGCTCGTCGGACCACTGTTTCATATCAGCTAATTTCTCTTCTTAGAGAAACGATTTCTAAGAGAACCATATGGCAATACGAGAACGCCAATTGGAGCACTCTTAATAGCTTCTTTAGAAATGTTTACTGATCGATATGATCACTAACAAAATTCTCTTTTTAATAAGAACCGTTATCCCTCATCTTATGAAGAGTACAAACCAAAAGAAAGGGCATGGTACTACTTGAGCTGTAAAGAGGCTGTCAGGCTTAGAGAAATGATTTTCAGACCTTCAAGAACAACCCGACAGATGACAACCGAAAAATGTATAAACGAGTCAGGAATGACTGCAACGTCTTTCTTAAGCGAGGCAAAATATACTACAATGTCCCAAAGCTTGTAACAATTTTTGGTCGTTCGTCCAAAATATTAGAAATTCTGCCTCATCATCCATTCCAACGCTGATTTACAATGACATTCCAGCTGTCAGATCTTTGGCCAAGGCCAATCTCCTTGCTGCACACTTTGCGGCCAGGTGCTTTATCTCCGCCTGCACTTGGGCGCGTCGTATCTTCATAGGACAAATCCGCTTTGTAGTATAAATAGTACAAGAGTTCTTAAAGATTTTAGCGTTCACAAATCCGCTGGTCCAGACGGCATATCTCCCTTTCTTTTAAAGAGTTGCTCTTCCTCTCTGACAAGACCACTGCGTAAGTTGTTCCGTTCTTCTCTTTGCGACTCTTTCCGAGCAGATGGAAAACTCCTCTTTCTCTTCCTACAGATCCCTTGCACTTCTTTCCAAGGTCATGGAAACGTTGGTAAGCTGACAGCTCATAAAATATCTCGAAACGCGAAAACTTCTCAATGACCGGCAGTACGGTTTTCGTAGTAACAGGCGAACTGGTGATATGAAGGCATGTATCATCGAAATGTGGAACCAAAGCGTATACCAATCTGGAAAAAGTAAAATAGTTGCACTTGATATTTATAAGTCATTTGACAGAGTTTGGCATCAGGCTCTTCTGTCGAAATTTCATGCTTTTGGGACCGACTACACTCGTTCAAATCGTTCAAATCAAGTTATCTTGGATGGTTTTAAGTCTGATATTCACAAAATAAACGCTAGTGTGGCCCAGGGCTCCGTTTTGTCTCCGACACTCTTCCTAATTTTCATCAACGATCTCTTGTCTGCTTCATATAATCCAATACGTATTCCTTTGCCGACGACAGTACTCCCTGCTTTTCATATCACATCCCTGCTCTTCGGTTATAGAACGGGAACTCAAGCGTATGTTAAGCTCATTAAATTCCGATATTAACAGGATATCTAATTGGGCAACCACTAACAGAGTAGAATTTAATGCTTCTAAGAGACAATGATGCCATTACAGCGAAACTTAAACACACAGCCATTATCGATGAATGGCACTTGCATCGTCAAAACCGATAAACTTTCCATTCTCGGTATGTATGTCAATGATAGCTTACGTTGGAATGGCCACATATTCGGTGCCGTCAAAAATGCTGCGAAATGTCTAGGTTTGCTCAAGTGATGTAAAAAATACATCACCCCTCTGATTTGGCCTCATTATGTAAAAAATTTATCCGCCTGAGATTTTAGTACAATGCCCACAACTGGTCGGGTGCGCCCAAAACATCTCACCACTAGCTAGAAATTATTCAAAACCATGCTATAAAACTCATAGGAGATACTCATATTACTCAAACAATAGACACCCTCGAACACCGACGTAATGTCTCGAGTCCCACTCTGTTTTATCGCTATTTCCACCACCAATGTTTCATGGAAATCGGCAGTAGTATTCCGCCCCTTCAAACTTATAAACGTAACACCCGTCTTGCAATGAATACTCATCAGTATACCCTCAGGCCCACTTTCGGACGTATTCTAAAATACCGTGATTCTTTCCTGAGCTGTACAACTCGCTTATGGTATGATCTTTATTTCCTAGTCATTATAACTTTCAAGCATTTAAAATCAGCATTCACCGGAATCTCTTTTCCATATTCCCTGATTTTTCTTCGCCCCACTGAATGCAAGTATTTTAAAAGTACTCAAATCCCTTGAGCGCTTGCAAATTATATAAAAAAAGAAATCGATCCTGGATCTGAACCAACGTTTATTTCCGAGTCAGTTGTACAATGGCTAGGGATTCTAAGGAATCAGCGGAGGACAAAAGTTATGAAAAGTATAATATCAACACAACAAGAAGATTGGTCGATAGTCGATATGAGATATCGAAGTATTTAAAACCGGATGTAAGCCTGGGTTTGGTGCCTAGAAATTAGGTGCTTTACGTAGGTTTCATCAACTGGAAGGAAGATTCCAGGAAAACCCCACACAGCGCAAGAAGCATTCCAAATGATTAAATTAATGCAAGGAGCTTCGTCAGATGACAGAAGCTGACAAAAAGAAAATCATTCTGGATACACTACACCAGGGACTCCCAAACAATTTTTTTTTCAATCACTTTTTTTAGCTATGTAATCCCTTTGAAATCTCTTGAAATAAATTACTAAATGAATTTATTATCATTGATATTCGAGTACCAACGAATTTCAAAAAGCAAATGAACTATCAACCTAAGTGCAAGCTTGTTATGTAGGAAAATATCAGGAGCATATTTGGACTTGAACTTTAGCATGATTTCGTTCGTGTTAAATCACGTATATACGTCAAATACGTCAAAACATATCTGAAAAACTTGCGCGCTCGACTTGTCCACGCATATTGACTTGCCGAGTTTTTTATCTTTTTCGAACTTGTGCACGCTTATTGACTTGTTGAGTTTTTTAAAAGTACAACAATGATAATTTCAACTAATATTAGTCATTTTTATAACAAATTGGTACACGTAACACAACTTACACAGTATTTTGAACGTTTCAAATAAGAACTTGTGTTAATTAATAAGGGTAGATTTTTAGACCTCGTCGACCCCAAAATCAGTTTTCGTTTATGTTTGAGCCTGGGAAACCGATTCCGACCACAAGGGGTCGATATCGACCGATTTGGGAATACCTGCATTACACCATTTCTTTATTCCTTTTCATGCGTTTTTCAATGAGTCAATCAAAAAAGAGACAGAGGTCCACTAAAGGTAAATGCAATCGGCAAAAGAATACTCGAAATTCCTCAATGAGTCAATCAAAAAAGAGACAGAGGTCCACTAAAGGCAAATACAATTAACAAAAGAATACTCGAAATTCCTCAAGGAGACACTGCCGTGGAGAAGGTAAGTTACCTTGAGTAACCAATTACATTTGTCGCTAATTGAGCGAAGAATCTCTGTCCAGTATGAAACAGCGACCCAAAAGTAGTCAAGATGGAAGCCGGGAATTTTTCGAGAATTCCCTTCTAGCCTTCTATCAGATAGTCGAGGTAGCTAATACAAATACAAAGAGGAAGAAGCTATTAAAAAAATGTACGGGTTAAAATTAAAACCTGATAAAATGGAAGCAACAATAATGCACAAATAGAAGTATTAAGCCAACAAGTAAAGGCGTTACAGACGGAATTGAATATAATAAAAACAACAATACAAATAGAAACTTATACAGATCGTGAAACAAGATGTACCGATCTTAAAGAAATTAAACTGGAAGTATTCAAAAGTTTACCATATTGTTCTGGTAATGCAAAAGAATATAGTTCATGGAGACGGATTGTAGTTAGAGCATTCAAAATGTTAAAGAATTTTGAAGATCATCATATCTTCAGTAATTAGAAATTTTGGTAAATAATAATATAACATTTAACTTTAATACTATTATACCCAGGTAAGATGCAACTTATGGCGATAAACGACATTTATATGTATTGGAAAATGAATTAACCTCAATACGACAAGGAAGTACAACACTTACTGATTATCACCATAAAATTATTACAAATGAACATGAAAAATGAAAAATTCATATACAAATGAACATGCTGTGAGAGCATTAAACACAGAAGCTGAATTAAAAGCTGTAGGAACGTTCATATTAGGAATAAATAGTATGACAACAAGAATCTTATTATATGCTCAAGCACCACAAACTCTGAGCGAAGCATTCGCATTAGCACAAACCGCTTACCATGATATAAGATATCAACAACTCGAATATCAGCCTTTTAATAGACAAAATCAAAATCAAAATCGTAATCATAATCTGCCCAGGAATTATTTGAATACTACAACACAAAAGCGAATCCACAATATTCTCAGAAGCAATTTAGAAATTTCCAACCTCCTAACGGACTAGAACCAATGGAAATCGGTTATTCGGTTATTGTTATAGCAAAAACAATATCAACTCAAACGATGCATGGCATCTAAATAATAAAGTTTAAACGATTATCAATGTTTTTGTTCACGATTTAGTATTCTTTGTTATAAATGAATTAAAAGAACATGACGCACTATTAGGTGTAGACGGACTATCTATGTTAAATGAAGAGCATGCATTGATCTTGAATCAAATAAAATAACTTATAAAAGACGTAATATAAAAAATCACGTAAATCCACAAAGAATAAATTATTATACTATTGATAATGAAAAATTTAGAAAAGAAATGGACGAAATATTTAAATATAATAATGTACATAAATGACTCACTTCCCTTCACAACTACAATAGAAGATACGATACGAACTACGGATGAGAATCCCATATGGACTAAACAATATCCATATCCATATAGCGACAACGATTTTGTGAACAAAGAGATACAAGATCTCTTAAGTAAGGGTATTATCAGACCGATTAGAAGCCTATACAATTCTCCAGTATGGACTGTACCGATGATAAAGGCAAGCCTAAGCGTAGAATGGTCATTGATTTTTAGAAATTAAATTCACAAACGATCAGTGATAGATATCCCATTCCGGATATAAATATGACTATCCAGAATTTGTGACAAGCTAGAATATTTTATTGATTTAGAATCAGGATTTCATCAAATAAAAATAAAAGAAAATGATACAGAGAAAATTGCATTCTCTATAAATGGAGCAAAGTACGAATTTCTACGAATGCCCTTCGGACTAAAAACTGCACCCAGCATATTTCAGAGATGTGTGGATTATATACTTCGGAAATACATTGGTATTAATATAATTGATAATGTATTAATATTTTCGAAAACACCAGATTAACGTATTAACCACATCAAAACTAACATATAACTAAAGCTTTACACAAGCAAAATATGAAATTGTCACTTGAAAAATCACATTTTTAAAAAAATGTGAAGTTGAATATTTGGAACATATTATTAAAAATGGACGAATAACAGTTGATCCAATAAAAATCCAAACTATTCAAGAGTACCCAATCCTACAAATCTAAAAGAACTAAGATCTTTTTTGGGATTAACTTCATATTACAGGAAATTTATAAGAAATTTTGCAAATTTAACAAAACCTTTAACTGTTCATTTGAGAGGAGAAAATGGTGGGATAATTAAGAATTAAGAAGAGCAAAAATGTACATATAAATTTAGATGAAGAAGCCATCAAGGCGATGAATATATTAAAAGCTAAATTACAAGAGCAAGTTGAATTATATCAATCAAATTATAATAAACTTTTTGAACTAACGACGGATGCAAGTAACACAGCCATAGGCGCAGTGCTGAGTCAGTCAAGAAATCCAATTGTATTTATATCAAATATATTGTCAGAAACCGAACAGAACTATTCAACGAATGAAAAATAATTGTTGGCAATCATTTGGAGCTTACAAAATTTAAGAAACCATTTATACGGCAAAGCCGACCTAACAATTTATACAGATCATCAAAGTCTTATATTCTCAATATCAGAAAAGAATCCAAATTCAAAGCTCAAACGTTGGAATAACCTCATAGAGGAATACGGAGCGAAATTAAAAACCAGGACATCAGAATGTAGTAGCTGATGCATTATCAAGGCAAAAAATAAATAATAGTTCAACTGATCACAGTGATCATTCAGAGGAAAGCTCTTATCAAGAAGCAATAAAGACAGTAAGTCAACCTTTAAATGCGTTCAAGACACAAATTCACATAGTTGAAAAATAAACTACATAATTAAACAATTAAAAACTATTATATATCCTAAGGGAACAATAGCATTCCAATTGAATCTAGAATTATGGAATACTTTAAGTAAAGAAATTATGAAACATTATAGTAATTACAAAATAGTATTTACACAAAGTAATTTGGAAGGTATTAAAGATCCGGATAAACAATTACATCTTATAATGGAAGCCCATAATAGAGCTCATAGAAACTGGAAAAATAATCTAGAAGAACTACGAACACAATATTCTTGGCCTGATTTGCCTAAACAAACCCAAAAATATGCAGAAACATGTGAGAACTGTCTAAAGAATAAATATGACAGGCACTCAAAGAAACAAATCTTAAAACAAACTCCCGTACCCGATACTGCAGGAACAAATATACATAGGGACATCTTCTATATGTGCCTGTTTACATTGGCGACGGGATGAAAGTCCTCACCATGAACGTCGTGATCACATTGTCATGGGGTTGAAAGACTTTTTGACAAGTGGAACACTTGAATCGGAGCATTTTTAATTTTTAAATTTGAGCAGTTGGCCTGAAACATACCTTTTTTCCTATTCTTCACACTTCCTTTCTCATCAACGACGAAAACTAAAATGAAAAAATATGTCAGAAATGGAACGATATGGAAAAAAACGATGTGTTGCACCCGAGAATCCACTTTAGAAATGGATTCTCGGTGGAAGTAACCCTTCTTCTTCCCACTTCAATAAAAAGCGTTCTCTCTCTTTCGGACAATCTTCTTGCCCGCGCCAATGTGAACAGGCACTATTGCAAATCAAACATTTATTTCATGCGTGGATAAGTGTTCTGACAAGAGTGTACCGCTTTGGAACATCACACATAGATGGCAGCGGTGACGCATTCACTACATCCCTTCTTTATTTATTATTTTTTCAATTCAATTACAAATTACATCTTTTTGAATAAATTAGAGTACCACTGTAACATTTGTGGTAAGTGTACTAAACTTAAAACTCATTTTACAACAAACCGCAAATCAAAAGAACTCCAAAAATAACTAATACATTTTAAATTGGAAACAGATAAAATAATTCAGATATCGATTACTCTTTAACCAAAATAACAAATCGACGACTGTAGAAAAAATTTATCAATGACAAGTTTCAAAATTACATATTATCTACATCCTCTCAGAACTGCCTTCGTTCTCGTTTTCTGCAGCTTCATCAGTTTCACGCGAATCATCATCGTGAACCTTCCAAAATCCGCTGACTTTCTTGAGGTGAACCACATTTTTTCGGTATTCTTTGCGGGTGAAATCATTCCTTACTTGGACATCTCCGCCATTTATATTTGTAATAGTACGTGTGGTGGGATTAAATGTTCCTTCCAGTCCTTTCTTTCTAACTAACTAATCTTAAGTCTCTTCAATATACTCGTATCTCTATTTTGTCGCTCGACCTCAACATTCACTTGGGGCCAGTATGGTATTGTAGTATAGATTTTTATACCAGATTCAGTGCAATATTTTTTAAATGCATCGCTTGTCAGCTGATTTCCATTATCACATGTTATCGTTGCCGGAAAACCCAGCCGAGAAAAAATTTCCTTTAATGCTTTGATTGTATCTACAGCTGTTATGTGTCTTATTACCTTTATCTCTTTGTATCTGCTGAAGTAATCTACCAGAACTAGCAAATATTCATTGCTAGGTAGAGGTCCCAAAAAATCAAGTATCACATCTACCCAAGGCTCTTTTGGAAGATCTCTTCTGTTCATTGGATTAGGCGGATTCGGTGCACCAACCAATATGGGATGTATATTACAAGACTTAACTTTAGATTCGGCGTCTTTGTCGATTTTTGGCCACCAAACCTTTGATCTTACTCGGTTCTTCATTGCCACTATGCCGGGATGCCCTTCGTGTACAGCCTCAAGAACTGTCTTCCGTAATGCACGTGGAATAACGATTCTATTACTTCTTAATAAAATGCCCTCATGAATACAAAGCTCTGTTTGGAAGTTTTGTAATTGTTTACCGAGTCCTCCCACTTATTGTTGTACATACCGTTTTTTACTTTTACGATCTCCTCATCATTGTAGGAAATGTTTTCAGTCTCTTTAAAGGGTAGTGCAATTGGTCGACTATATTCAATAATTTGATTAATGTATTGTAGTTCTCATTATCAAATGGTTCTGGAGAATTCGTTTTGCAAAGTCTCGAAATCGAGTCTGAGATGTTAGTCTTAACGGGGCGATAAATTATTTTATATGTAAAAGCTTGTAGGCGAAGAACCCATCTCTCGATTCTGGCACATGGTTTTGATTTCTTGCCAAATATGATTTGAAGAGGTTTATGGTCACTTATTAGTTCAAATTCCTTGCCAAAAAGGTATACCTTAAAGTGTTCTACAGCCAAGACAAGAGCCAGTGTCTCCTTTTCAGTTTGACAATATCTTTTCTCACAATCAGTCAGATTTTTGTTGTCATATGCTATCAATCTAGGACCATTTTTATCTATTTGTATAAGAACAGCTCCAAGAACTACGGGAGATGCATCAGCTACCACCTGAGTTCTATCATTAGGGTCGTAATAAGCCAATGTATGTATCTTAGACAAGTTTTCTTTTAGCTGGTGAAATGCTTTGTCTTGTTCAGATGTCCAATACTTTTCAATACTAGCTGATTTATTTAATTTGATCCTCAATAACTTGAGAAGCGGTTCAGTCAAGATTGCCAGGTTTTTTGTTTTGTTTACTTGTTATCTTAACATTTCACTTACAAAAGTAACCCTTACAATTTAACTTTGTTTTATCTTTCATCTCCTTCTTCTTCTTCATCATCTTCAATTTCGGTTTTTAAATTTATGTGTTTGCAAATACATGTATAATTAAATTATTACAACAAACGAGAAAAAAAAGAGGAATGAAAATATAATAATAATATTTATATAGCAATGTATGAAAGAAAGACACACACTTAGGGGGAGGAGAAAAAAATTAAATAAAATTAAAGAGAGCTACGAAATTAGCAGTAGCAAGAAAAAAGAGAGCAGAAAATTAAAGAAATTAAGATAAACCGGAAAAATGAACATGGAAATTGAACCCAAAAGAACATTCCATTGTTCGTGTACGAATAATAAGATACTAAACTAAACGATCGCTTTATACTTTTGTACATGGGGGGGGGGGGGGGATTATTATAAATTAATTAATTAATATTATAAAACGTATGTTCGCGTGGTTGTGTGTGTGTGTTCACGGTGTGTTGGTGTACATTTATGTGATGTAATGTGAGGGTGTAAGTATGCGTTTTTTTACAATTCGGTTACTCCATTTGTTTTTATCTGTTTAACTTTTTTTATAATTGTTTTTTGTTTGTTTTGTTTTGATTTATGTGTATAGATTGGTATACTACAGCTTTTGTCTTAACAATGGGGATCTCCTTTAACTAAATTACGATAATTTTAATTATAATAAATTTGTCAATAATTAATAATTATAAACATATTTCCAGTTTCGCTTTTTGCTTTTGTTTTATTTTCTTATTTTGTGTGGTGTTGTGTTGTGGTAAGTTTTTTTTTCTTCTTTTCTTTCTTTGTGCACACATCCAACAGGACGATGCATTTATAAATAATTGAATTGGATAGTGTAGAACTAGTGGGGGTTAGGAATAGTAGTAGTAATATTAATATCTAACACTTAAGGCTTCTTTTGGAGTTTTTTTTACGAGTCCGATTTGAATTTAGCTTTTGATAAAAGTAATTACGACCGAAATTCTTCTGCAGCTTATAGGATTTTCCCATTAGGAACTTTGTGATTGATTGAACATAACCACGTACGCTTTCGTGATTCTCCGGCAAGTGAATGGATATCACATCGATGTAGACTTTGTCGAAGGGAATTATTTGGAGAATCTCTAATTCATGACCATGCACTCCGAGACTAAGGAGATCGTAGTCGATGCGATTACACGGTAACATTATGGTATAGAGGGGAAAACATTTAACGTGGGAATTAAACCAGGATGTTTCTTCATCTAACAGACTATTGATTCGGCCATCCGAATCTTCTTCATTGTGGAGAGTCACCTCTTTGGGATGCTGATTCGTTTATACACACGCGTGCACCACCTGCATTTTGGCTCGATGAACATTCTGCTTCCGCAGCGTGAAATACCTTCGTGGTTCTGGTTCAACAATCACCCCCGCCCAATTGAGGGTCTCTGCTAGACAGGGGGCTGTCATAAGATTCCCGCTTGACCGGTTAATGACTGTATAGCTGCACCATTTAGTTTGCCGCCAACTAAATCGGCCACAGAGTGTGCCATCTCAGACGTTAGCTCATGATGGTTGGTGAAGTTCAAATGCTCCGCTGGTGCGTTCTTTAGGAAATGCATTGGATACTTTTTCATGTGAATCTCACGGAAGAATGCTATGAGTGTTGGGTCATCTTGTGCCACACCGAACAGTTCGGAATCTCTGGACATGTTCAAACGGAATTGTTTATGTCGGATTTCTGTCGTATCCATATAGACAATTAATATACTAAGCACCGTCGCGAAATACAATATGCACAACGCTATCGGTAAAAGTTGGCGATACGGTGATGGTCCCATTCGAGGATCAAATTTCGTTAATTTCTTACATCCGGCTACGTTACCAGCAGCCACAGACGCTGCTGCTGTTGCTGCTGCGGCCGCGACTGCACCCGCCGCTGTCATCTGACAGCACTGCGGTAGTCTTGTTGATGATGACGTGGATGTACCTTGTGATGTTCCAACATTCGTACTTGATATACTATTCCCTGTTGCTGGTGCTGTTGTTGTTGTTGAACTGCTAGCATTTGTGGTATTACCACCAGCCTTTCCAGCAGAATACGAACAATTGTGATGTAAATGATGCACGGGTGAATTAGCCGGTGATGTTGGTACACTACTACTGGCATTCGTTGTTGTAGTTCGATCGGGCAATGATGGTGCGGCTAATGTTTTGAATGTTGATGCTGATGTAGATGTTGATGATGCTGATACTGATGCTGATGGTAATGCTGCTAATGTTGATGTTTCTGAATGTGATGTGAACTTTGATTTTAATTTGGTGGATGATGGTGATGTTGATGTTGATGGACTACCATCAGCACCGTTCGAATGTGAGGTTTTTGAATTTTTTTTACTACTGCTGCTACTGTTATTCGTGTTGCCACTTTGACTGTGACTACTATTTGTGGGACTATTTTGAATTATGCTTGAAGCTAATGCAGGATGGGCTGAATATTCGGCCGTCATGTTGTGGTATTTGGTAGAGAGTTTAAACAGTTTCGAAGCTATGAGTAGCTTCGCATATATCTTGTTCGTTGTTGAGTTTTTATTTTGCGGGCAACACTCTCAATGTACTATGACAAGAGAATTTCATTTCATGTCCTGACCCATTTTGATTTAGCATATTTCTGCCGATGAACTTTCATAGCTTTTGAATTATGAGACGAGGCACTGAAGACACCACCACGACTAAGATGGCCGGCGATGATGGTGGTGTTTAGGTGCTGCTGCTACTTGGATGCGTGTGTTCTGCGTTCTATATTCAGTTTTCTGTTTGGGGGGGCTTCCGATTTTCCACTCCAGTCGATGTTGTCGTTCTCGTTGTCGTTGCAGCTATTGTAACGCGCGTGAATTACTCCAAAATTTGATGGTGAATACCTCAAAACGAAGAAAATCCACTTCCACTAGCACCACACCGCGAGCAGGCCAATTCAAACAATACAAAAACAAAAAAATATTGAAAAAGAACTCAAAAAACGAAAAAAAAATTTTTCACTTATTTCTTCGATTGAGATTTTGAGATTTCTTGACTTATGCGTTGGGAAAATGCGGAGAATTTTCTTTCTATTACTGAACACGAATGCACTTTTTCACGGCGAAGAGGTGGAACGCTTCACGAGAACGCTTGTGGCAGAGATTTTGGGCTTTCTCGCCAGATTTCCGTCGATTTTCCGGAATTCGAAATCCGACTTCACCTGCTCGTTATTCCTATTTTTCGGGATCTTTACGCACTCACTGGTAATTGAGGGCACTCGGAAAATATTACAGAATTTCTGAATTTCATTTAGACAAACATTTCTGGAGGCAGAGCAGAATTATTCTCCTTTTTTTTAAATTTATCTTTTCCGTACACAGGCACAGTGCAACTTTTTTTTTCTTTTTTTTGTGTTGAACGGGGGAAATTCTTTGGGAATTTTGGGGAGCGGGAACCACAAACGAATTAAATGGGAAAAGTGATAATTGAAGGACACGAATTTGGGGTAAATTAATTCTTCGGCTCGGTTGGTCGGAGTCTTTTTGGAGAAATTGTTGGTGGAAGAAAGGGTTGTGCTGCGCTGCATGAAAGGTGAACGCTACAAATGGAGGACATTTCATGGACAATGATGGTTTGGTATCCACTGTCCCACAAAGTTCACTAAGACCAAAAAGCTGTGAATTTCTTCGACTGTGAGTGGACGTGTGCTAGATTGTATTACTTTAATATACTTACCAAGAGGTTTTACCCCTCCTCTGATAGTTCATGTCCTAAAAATTCGATTGTTCTCATTTTGAAAGTACATTTTGCATCTTGTAAAAGAACATTATTGTGCTTTAAAACTTCTAGTACTTATTAAGTCTTCGATCATGAACTTGTTCATCAGGTCCGTAAACAATGATGTTATCGATGAAATTTTCGGTACCTTCACAACCCAGCAGCACTTTTTGAAATATTTCAGTGGCGCACGATATACCAAACAAAAGACTTTTGTATCTAAAGAGTCCTTTACTAGTGCTAAACGTTGTTATATAGCGGGATTCTGAGTGTATTTCGAGTTGATGAAATGCGTTTCTTATGTCTAAACGAGAGAAGTACTCAGCTCTTCGGAGATTGAGAAGCAACTGATTCATCGTTGGCAATGGATGGTTTTCTCGGACGATTGCTTCGTTAGCGCGCCGCATGTCTATACAAATTCGAATCTCGCCGTTTCCTTTTAACACGTCTACCATCGGCGACACCCAGGTTGAATGTCCTCGTGCTTCCTCTATAATGTCAGAGTCTATTAATTCTGTTACCTTCAGATTTACCTTATTTTCGAGAGGAATAGGTATTCTCCTGTATAGTTGAATAACATGTTGAACTGTCTTTTCAATAGGTATTGTGGTCATGACGTCTTTAAATTAAGGAAATGGTAGCAGTGCATTTATTTGAGGTCTTATCCGTATGACACCGAGTTCTATTACAGCAATTTTAACAAGTAAATTACGTGTGCCATCCTGGATAACATAAAATGTCGACTTCTTATCTATATTGTTGACCATTACGTCAGCCTGAAATGATCCGATAACGTCCAGAGGATTCTGGCTCCCATAAGCCAAAAGAGTTTTATCCGGATTCTTAATTTGGTTATAAGCTTTTACTTTGCAATCTTTCAAGTATCGCCATGTCTCGTCAGTAATAACGTTGCATTTGCTCCCCGAATCGATCAACTTTTCTATGGTGACACCGCCAACGAGACAATTTGCAGTTGAATCCTCATCTAGGTGAAACACATAGTCGGCTTCTTGGGTTTCGTTAATCTCCAATTTCCGTTTTTTACTTTGAACCTCTATTCTTCTACTAAACTTCTTTCTCTTCTGTTTAGTCCTACATTGCTCTCGGAAATGACCCATAAGGCCGCATTTGATGCACCTTTTGTCTCTTGCTGGACATTTCCTCTCGTCTTGCAAATGTGTACTACTATCACACCTGGTACAAACTCCGTGGCCACTTAAATTTTTTATTTGTTTGTCCGGATACCTGAACTTCCGTGGATCCACTATATTTATTTCGTTGATCCCAATTTCTGGTTGGTCTGGATCCTTCTTTTCGAAATGTTCAAGTTGTCTACCCACAGCTTCCAGTGCATTTGCTTCTGAGATAATTTGGTCTAATGTGAAAGAATCGCCCGCTGACAGTATTTTTTTACGTAGTTCCACAGAATCACATTAGTACAATCTGATCAATCAAATGTTCGTCAATATTAGTGAATTTGCATTTTACAGCTGGATTTCGCAATCCAAGTAGAAACTTTTTGAATCGTTCCCCCTGTTCCTGCTTGATAAGTCTGAATAGACTTATTTTTGTAGCGCAACTTTTTACACATCAACACCTTCTACGTCATCGACCTGAGCTCCAGGTATATCATAATACATCTCTTGTAAGGAGAATCCTCCGGCATGTAACAAAGTTGCTCGTTTTTTAATAGGTGTCTCTATATTTAATGCTGTGATATACACCTCCAGCGCTCTCTTCTACTTGCGGAAGTGATGTTCCTGCATGTGTCATTTTAATGGGATCTGTAAGAAAATAGATTTTCTTGCATGGCCCTTTAATGTTTGTTAGAATTAAATTGCATGGCCCTTTCTTATGGAAATCATATCACGTACATACATATGTGTTTATAATTGGAAAACTTTTTTTAGTTTTTTTTTATTGCATGGCCCTTTTATAACAGATTTATTTGTGTGGCCCTTGTTTATACTGAGCTCGTACTTATACACAAGGTAACCTTAATGCCATTATGTATTACATTACACAAATGTACCAAATGGTAGGATTTGTCCGGAATATAATTGTCTATGGCATAAAGGCTTCACTGTACTTGCACAGTGATAAACTGCTCGCCGATAAACTTAACCAGTTAAATAGCAAACCCGTATGTATATATATAATGCATGGCCTTTCATAATATGAATAACTTACGTGTACTCGTATTTCTTACCTTGGTTTTGTTTAAGCACCAAATTATACGACTTAATAAATGACCACGTGTATATATATTATATTTCTGTAAATATTGATATCTTTTCTTTTGTTTTTTCTTTATAATTTAGTGTGCACAATTTAATTTTCTATTTACCTTCGTCGCCAGTTGTAAAATACACCGTTGTTTAGTGATTTTAACACAATTTGTATAATATCCAAAACGATGTAGAATACACAACACGTGCGACCATCTGTCCCGTCAAAGTCAGAATGATGTTCTGGAGTGCATGTACTGACAAGAGTGTACCGCTTTGGTACATCAGTCACAGATGGCAGCGTTGACGCATACACTACAATTCTAAATGCACCTACTTTCATTTCATTACAGAAAAAACAAATGTGCAACAACATATTGAACAAACTTATTTCCATACTATATTCCAAATATTAATATTTCCGAAATGTAAAAATTTGACTACTGATAACGAAAGCATATTTAAAAGCCAAATGGTAGGAATATTATTACGAAATTTAAATATAGAACATTATCTCACATCGATAAACCATTCTATTACATATGGACAAGTAGAACGACTCCATGCAACTTTAATTGAATTAACACGAGTATTATCTGAACAAAATAAAACGAAACAAGAAGAAAAAATTTATAATGCCGAATACCAATAAAATAACAAAATTCATTCCGTAATAAATGAGAAGCCTATAGATATTTATTCAGACAAAATAAATTTTCTTATGTCAGAAATAAGTTAGAATTAGCAAAACAAAATACTTTAAAAAACGAAAATAAGAAACGAATGTACAAAACATTTCAGATAGGAATTTAAATATTCACTAGACAAAAAAGAAAGAATAAAACAAGCCCGAAATTCAAGAAATATATACGTAGTTCAAGAGAATCGTGAAGACACAATTTTCACAAATTCAGGCAAGATTGTACACAAGGATGATATCCGTAAAGAACATATTAAGTAAAATATTTATGATTATATTCATAACACAACAGATAAATGCCGAAATGAATATCACGAACGTAGGAGATAGAAAATTCATCCTAATAAAGGAAGACGATGTACGATGTAATGACAAAATTGAATTCTTATACCATATAACAAATATCACACATTATACTCAAACATTAGAAACTATTAAACGAAGAAATAAGGTAAGGTAGATATCCATACCATCGATAAAATCGAGAATTTAATAAACACAACTCAACGACCACGAGAGAGAAAGGAGATCATTAAATTTCTTAGGTACGATAATAAAATTTATAACTGGAAACATGATTAAAATAAAAAGCGCGATTAAACAATTTATAGATAATAATGAAAAACAACGCGTAATAAATAATAAATTTGACGAAAAAATCAAAGTATTGCAAAATATTGAAATTCATTGTAGTTTTTTATTAAATTAAATATAAAGGGTCCGCCATCTAACGTTTTTTTTTTCAACTACTGCTTATTTCGTGAATGGTAACACTTAGCTCATGTCTGATTTGACAGATAATTTTTATCCTTCCGCTGAACGAATATGGTTGTGTATACGCTTGAACTACGCTTCGATAAGTGGGCCTGCGATCGACTTAGAGAAGATGCCGATTTTGCCAAAAAAAATCATCTCTTCAGATGAAGCTCATTTTGATCTTGGCGGGTATGTAAACAAGCAAAATTGTCGCACTTGGGGCACAGAAAACCCGCACGCATACATTGAAAAGCCGATACACCCAAAACGAGTCGCTGTTTGGTGCGGATTTTGGTCCAGAGGCATAATTGGGCCATTTTTCTTCGAAAATGAGCAAGGAGTGGTCATTACAGTCAATGGCGATCGTTATTGGGCCATGTTGAACGAAGTTTTGTTCACAAAAATTGAAGAGGACGATATTGGCAACATTAGGTTTCAACAGGACGGCGCTACGAGCCACACAGCCGAAGCTACACTCGATGTTTTGCGCCCTGTTTTTGAAGATCGCATTATCAGCCGCAGAGCTGATGTCGTTTGGCCACCTCGGAGCTGCGATTTCACACCGTTGGACTATTATTTGTGGGGTGCCGTAAAAGATAAGTGTTACGCCGACAAGCCAGAGACAATTGACGCTTTAAAGGACAATATTCGTAAAGCCATTGGTGAAATACAGCTGCACACAATCGATAATGCGCTTAAAAATTGGACCGATCGTGTAGGCTACTGCATGGCCAGCCGAGGCAGCCATTTGAATGAAATAATTTTCCATTATTAACCGGAAGGATAAAACTAATTATCTGCCAAATCATACATGACCTAAGTATTACCATTCACGAAATAAGCACTACTTGAAAAAAAAACCTTAGATGGCGGACCCTTTATATTGATTTAAAGAATTTAGTAGAAGCAATCAATTTACCACGTTAAAATAACTATCTTTCTGCAATATTAAACTTTGAAGAAACTCGTAAAATTATTCAAAATGAAAAAATAAAAATACCAATATTTTAGCATATGCAAAAATACATGTTATAAGAATAAAAAATGTAATAATATTTGTATATAAATACCCAATTATAATACAAAAAATGAATTATTTTAAGATAATAGCTTTAAATCACAAATATGGAAAATATGTAGTAACCCCACAAGTAGGTGTTATACACGAAAATTATTAGAAAATTGTAAGAATTACCTAAATCAGAACATCTGTCAAACTCGATCAAGAGATAATTGTACAATCGATTTTTAAAGCATATTCAGCTCATTGTAATATTATACAACAAAATAACCAACCTATAAATAGTATAAAAGCTGGTACTATTATAGTTAGTGGCTTCATACAATTAATAATGTATCATTTGAAGGTACTCACTCTATAACTTTTACTAATTCAGTAATTATTGATGAAGAATTATATACAAATTATTACGAACAAGCAAAGGAAATTTTATTAGATTTCCAACAAAATCATGTCAAAATATTAGACATTTTTGAAACTGAAGAATACATATAAATTTTCAAATATTCAATCTTTAAGTAAACTCTTAATTCCAATAGAAGAAAAACCTATAACTTAAACTTTGTATATTATGTTAACCATTATTTGAGTTATTATATTTAGTTTATATATATTTAGTATATATTGAGTTTATTTTATATTTTTTATTTTATATTTATTTTATTTTATATTTGTATGAACAAAATGTATTATAAAACCGAAGTCAATTCTTGGGATCGTATGTGTTGTATTGTGTGTACAGCCGACGAGCAGGCATGCGCCGCGCCGTGCAGATGTTCTGTGGTTTCTGTTGTCAACCCTTATCTTCATGCATAAAACAACTACAGTTCACGGAGCTTTTGTTTATTAATTTTTCTCCTTTCAGTAACTGTGATGATGATGATGTAGAATTTTTAAACGTAGACTTTTCCCCAACTCAAACTAATATTCAAAAAACTTCTTCATTGCTTAAGGATCGTAAGAAAATCGTATGCGATAAAAAAGTCATTTGTGATATGGAAATCGAAACTAAAATCACATTAGAAACTACAGCAATGCGATATTTTACTGGATATCTTGCTTTTAAAATGCTTTTAAGGAAGAAATGTTTAAATTGTTCCAAACTATTTTTAAAAACTGATGAAAAAATAACATGTCCTTCGGAATTATTCATCTTTGCAAAAAATTATTCTCAAAGAAGTGACTTTGGAAGTCTGAAGGCACCAACTAATGAATTTTTTAACGTTTGTATAGTTCACTTCAAAGTATTTAATAGAATTTTCAGAGAACGTCCACAAGAAAGAAATATAAGAAATCATATAACCAAGCCACTAGCAAAATATAAATTAGAAATAAAAAAATACTCCTAATTCATTAAAAAACCAGAAACCATACAGAATAAAAAAAATCAAAGACAAAAACAAAACCGTCCACAAAGGTCAATTTATCAAAGCAAAGGAATTTTTTCAGGACCGAATTTGTCGAGGTACAGCTTCTTGATGATGACGAGTATTCTATTACTCATTCCGATGAGAATGACTCAAAGTTTAGAAGTTATAGAAATTAATCAAGGAAATGGATACTTAATTCTTCAGACAGGTGAAATTAATATGATAAACAACTACACTCAAATACTTCAAGTTTTCAACATCTCTTTATACAATGAGAAAAGATGTAGACGAAATTAATGACGCATTTTAATTCATCAATATGAACGCATCTATTTCAAATTAAATAGCACAGAACCACAAATGTTACATACGTAGGAACAAAAGAGGACTAATTAAAATTTTAGGAAAAGCAATCAAATACATTTCTGACACTATGGACAACGATGACAGACAAGAAATAGCGGAACATTTTAAAGGCAAATTTTAATCAACTACCAATTCGATCAACAAACCACAAATCTAACATTACTTTACAACAAACAAAACCAAATAATTGCTAGGCAAATGATGACAGTAATAGAAATGTCATCCCTTTCCCAAACCATTTACAGATTAGCTACATTTTACAAATAGCGCAAAATTAATCATCGAATTTTCTTTTTGAATTACTTTGTGACTAAATAAAAAAAAAAGATTTTGAGTAGTGGAAATCTTTATTTGGACCTTTACAATTGTTTCTGTTAAGTGGAAAAGATGATATCCACTAAGTGACTGCCGCCAGTGGTGATATACATTTGTGCCTGTTTCATTGCATTTTCCATGGCTTTCCGCAAGATTTCCGGTGATAACAGTTCGCATTCCTCTCGAATATTCTCCTTAAAGGCTCCGATTGTTTGAGGCTTGTTGGCATAAATCCGTGAATTCAAGTAGCCCCAAAGAAAGAAGTCTAGGACGGCCATGCCAAATCGCCAAAACAGGGGCTTACGCGACCAGGAAACGCTTCCTTCACAATATCCATTGTGGGACGGGTTGTGTGTGCGGTTGCACGGTCTTGTTGATACCACATGTTCGCTAAGTCCCGTCGCTCATACAATTCCGGCAGTAAAAAGTCATTTATCATGGCGCTGTAGCTTTCGACAGTAACAGTGACCGTATTGCCGATGGCGTCCTCAAAAAAACACGACCCAATCACTCCTCCCGCGTGAACGCCGCACCACATAGTGGCTTTGAGTGGATGTAATAGCTCTTCGTGCATTACATGTGGGTTTTCAGTACCCCTGAAACGAAGATTTTGCTTATTGACGTAACTGCATAAGTGGAAATGCGCCGCGCCGCTCATGATGATTTTCGACACAAAATCGTCCTCTTCGTTGTTGAGAACTGACGGTCAGGAGGCATTAACTGATACACTGTTTGCACTTTGTATGGGAACATGTGTAAATCTTTCACTAAAATTCGCTGTAGGGTCCGTCTGGTGATGACCAATTGCGTGGCACGTTGTCTAGTTGACGTTTCTTCGTTCTCAGCGACATCGACATCGACAGCCGCGATATTTTCGGCCGAACGATCAGTACGATGGCAGCCACGCCCTGCATTCGAGTCGAGTAGCTAATCGCCGGAATATTTGCCCAGTTGGCGCGACACGATTAGGAAATCGACATTGAAATTCTGTAAGCAAAGGAGAGAAGTAGATCTCGAGTGAAGGTATTAAAAGACACGACCGTTCGCTTCAAAAGATTTTTTTAATAGTAGGAAAGAGTAGTGACAGCCCGCAGATGGGTTGCCACTAACGACGTTGCCAGACTCTAACAAATTCACGCTGCGCTAAACCACCGAACGATTATTGGTCAAAAATATCGACGCAATTATTCCATGCGCTTGGGGAGTATAGCGCTCCATTGCTTGTGTGTTTATATACTGAAGCTGTCTGGTTCACAAATGTCAAATATGATTGACGTACGACTGCATTTGCAAAATTTATACCATCTAATTTATAATAATTTATACCGTCTTTTAGTTCTCCTTTCGTTATCGGTACAGATTGAATAGTTCACGACGGTTCAGATTGGAGAGTTATATGGACTTTTACTAGGTTACATAATTTGATTATTTAATAATTTTTCTATTTCTTTATTTATATGTGAGTTTATACTCCAAAAGATAAATTAGTGCTTGCATGACCCTAAGGCCATGTTCACCCAAAAGCATGTCGAACTCCTCTACAGCTTCAATTTCAAAAAATACTAAATTATGATTAAATAATGTGATAATTTTCTTAGCTTTAGTCAATGAGTATCCATGACGCGTTTTAACCATTGTTGGTTTTATACACAGGTATAGATTCTTGTATTTTGCACTTAGAACTAATTGAATTATTTGTCGCACTTTTATCAATTAAAATGTTGACGGATTTACCTGTTTTTGGCACCGTCTTTGGAAAAATGGTAATCGATTTACTCTCCTAAAAAAATACTTCTTGTTTCATAGTTGGTATCAGCATGTGGGACGAGTGATTGTAGATCTTCATCTCTGGTCTGGTTTACTCGTTGTACCTTAATGACGAAATTCTTTCACTTTCTGCTGCTCGTTGATCTCCTCCGAATGGTGCTGTTGAGACTTGGAGGGGGTTGTGTTGGTCGCATGATTATATTATACCATATATTTGGATTGTATCTCATTCTATCCTCATATCTCTGTGATGGACGATTTGGTCGTTGATTGCATTGTTGTGGTGTAATTTGTGCGTCAAACTGCATGTTCGAGTTATCGTGGTATATTGTGTTTCCAATTGCTTCTGCCGTTTCTACATCCTTGGGGTGGTGACTGTATAATGTGCCACTTGTATAATTACTACTAGTTCCTGTGATAAATGTACGGACTGCTCCTTGATTTGGATATTCTGACATAGGTGCAGATCCCTGTTCTCCTGACAAGATTGCAAGGTTCAATATTTCGCTGACTTCGCTGTGGAATTCTGATAGTGCGCATCTTCCATGTGTGATTTTTTTCATTTCTTCGAGAAGTAGATACAGTGGTCGTTAGTCGACATAAGTGTAGTCAAATCTGTTGACAATTGAATAGAAGTTCAGCTTGGTATTGTGGTTAATTATTATGTCTCCTACTTCTCCAATCATTTTTGAATGAAGAATCGTAAAAGCCATATAGTAAGTAGTTCGGGTGTTTAGAGAATAATATTATATTATTTTTAATATTTTCCAGAAATGTCCATGCCCTTTTCCTTCAGGATCTTTATTGATTCTCATCCCCCCTGAAGCTTGGTATGGCTTCGAAGGTTTTTAAATTTATGTGATTTGCATCTGTAATGTTTGGGGTTGATCTATCGTAGTGACTGTGTGAAAGGGTCGTTGTGCCTCCAGTGTTTCCACTTTTAATTTTGTATTCTGCAGACACTGTGTGAGTACTTCTATGTGTGCTCGTAGGCTTGCGATATATTGAGCCATTTTATCGTCGTCGTTTAGTATTGAGCGTAGAGAATTGAATAATTTCCTACGTTTATTTCGTGAGTCCAGTGTGATGGGCTCTTTTTGTAGTCAGAAATCTTTTGTTTTACTTTTATCTATCACGATTTTATCCGTTTTGCCTTTTTTAACGCGACTTTATTCAAAGTGTTATACGTCACTTTTTCAGAGATTGTTCTTATGATTTTCTTCAAAGCCATGGAATTTTTATTTTGTTATCCTATATTTCAAGGATATTAGGCTGCAGTCAAGGTTTAGACCGGCTAGAGCCCCTAGTTAATATTGATGGTTGAGTCAAGAGATTATTTATTTTATACTACACCGACATGCGTGCTATTGATTGATAATCTTAAGACTAACCATAGGATATTCTGTTGTTTTTTGTGTACTATTATTTGGGTAGTTAATTGTTTGTGTTTAGGTGATGATGCATTTTAGGTGATGTCGGTGGTTATGTTGTTTACATTCCTAAATAATTCGCAATAGTTTTCGTAGAAAATGGCACCAACTTATAATTTTGATATATCTACATATGAGCAGATATTTAACTAGACTAATTAAAGAACAGATTGGTTTCTTAACAAATAATGAATGGAATACAAAGCTTAATGACTTGAAAAAATCAAGTAAAATGTTCTGGAATATTGTTAAGATCATTAGAAACAAACGACCTTTCATTTCCTTCTTAAGAACTGCTGATACTGAAGGAGTTTCTCATTTAGAAAAAGCTAATGTTTTAGCGAAATCATTCACCATGTACTTTCAAGTACTGTGTTAAATCATTTTGAGAGTGCGGTTGAAGATACAATACATATCGTTAATAACCTTGCCTTACCTCACAACAGCATATATGTTTCTTCGGAGGAGGTTAAAAACATTGTAAGTACTCTAAAGACACACAAATCAATTGGATTCGATAATTCTAGAAATAGTTATTTGAAAAACCTTCCCAAAGTTGGTCTAAAAATTATCCAGTGCATTTTTAATGTTTGCGTAAATATTGTATATTTTCCAAATACATGGAAATGTGCCAAAATTATACCAAATTTGAGACCTGGCAAAACTCCAAACAATCCGATTAATTATCGCCCCATAAGTCTCCTCAGTGCTTTAAGCAAATGCTTTGAAAAAATTGTTAGAAACAAAATAACTCACCACGTTGACGAATTTAATACCTTACCGTCAGAATAGTTTGGTTTTCGTCCAAGTCATAGCACATCCCACCAGCTCTACAGGGTTAAAAAAGATATATTTAACTCCTTTCATTTAGGTCATAGTACTGGTATGGTTCTCTTGGACATAGAAAAAGCTTTTGACACCGTTTAGCATAAAGGTTTAATTTATAAGCTATTTTATTTCGGCTTTCCCTTACATCTGGTCAAAATAGTCCAATCGTTTCTAATGGGCAGGAATTTTAAAGTACTTGTGAATAGCACACTATCAGAATTACAAATAATCTCTGCTGGTGTACCTCAAGGTTCTGTTCTGGCTCCAATTTTTTACAACATTTACACATCCGATTTTCCATCTTTTCCTGGGTGTAATTTTGCAATTTTCGCGAATGATATATGTATCTACTCCTCCGATTCGGTTGGTTTATCAATTGAATCCAACCTGCAATTAGCTTTGGACGACTTTATTTCATATTGCAACAATTGAAAAATCAATATAGATGCTCAAAAAACTCAGGCTATCTTTTTTACTCGTAAGAGAAAAGCTTGCTTTTTACCGAGCAAATTTATAACAATAACATTGCGTGAAAATCCCAAGTTAAGTATTTAGGAGTTATCCTGGACAAAAGACTAACATTTGCTCAACACATAAGCAATGTGGTGAATAAAGTTAATCTGACCATTAAACTCTTATACCCCTTTACGAGGGGCGTTCAACATATTCTCGGTATCGGGGTGAAACTGTGGTTGTATATATAAATTGACTTATTTATCAAGTAATACTATTATTTTAGTGCATTCATGTAAAATTTCATATAAATGTGATTATTAATTCGCGTTTTATCTCTAGTTAAACAGAATCATAATGGCAACTGAGACGATGATGGTGAAAATTGAGCATCGCGCTGTAATTAAATTTCTCACTAAGCAAGGAAAAACTCAAAAAAACTATTCATGAAGAGATGGTGGCTATTTACCAGGGTTCCGCACCTTCATTATCAACTGTGCAAAAGTGGTCAAGTGAGTTCAAGAGAGGCAGAGAGAGCATTGAAGACGACCTCCGCTCCAGCGCCCGGCTACTGCTTGTACGGGAGAAAGCATCAAAGAAGTCGAAAAACTTGTTCTTGAGGATGCCCGAAAAAAGGTGAAAATTATGGCAGAGATCACCAAGCTTTCAATTGGTACCATTCACACCATTCTTCATGACCATCTTCACCTTTCAAAGGTCAGTGTAAGGTGGGTGCCACAAATGCTCACAGCGCCTCAGAAAAAAGTGAGAATCGCATGCTGTAGAGAGCTTTTGGAGATGTGTAGTGAGAACGCGGACGGTGTTATGGATTGAATTGTTACTGGGGACGAAACATGGGTCCACCACTATGACCCTGAAAGCAAACAAGAGTCCATGCAGTGGCATAAAAAAGGAACAGACCCCCCGAAGAAGTTCAAAGTCACTCCGTCTGCCGGGAAGCTCATGGCCACAGTTTTTTGGGACTCAAAGGGAATCTTGCTCATTGAGTACAAAAAAAAGGTGAAACCATCAACGCCACATCCTACGCTTTAAAAAGAAAAGACGGGGTAAACTCGCAGCGGGTGTGTTGCTTCTTCATGACAACGCTCCTGTTCACACGGCGCGAGTTTCCAAGGCTGCTGCGCGAGATTGTGGTTTCGAAGAAATCCAAACCCACCCTATAGTCCACACCTTGCCCCTAGTGATTATTTCCTGTTTCCGGATTTGAAAAAATGTCTTCGTGGAAAAAGATTAAGCTTAATGATCGATTATATCCAGTTTAACGAGTAACTAAATTTTTGTGCTATTATTTTTTTTACCTAAACTATCGATTGTTACCAGTTAAATCATTTATTTACTTTTGTTTATTTATTCATTTACTGATTTATTTATTTATCCATTTATTTATTTATTTATTTATTTATTTATTTATTTATTTATTTATTTATTTACTTATTTATTTATTTATTTATTTATTTATTTATTTATTTATCATTTACTTATTATTTCTACTCAAATCCTGATTGTTAATTCTTTCTTTTTCTCTTACTATTGCTTTATTAGTATAAAGCTTCTTATGCAAACTGTCATATATACGAGCGAAAGTATTTACATAATATTTGTTTCGAACATTCCTTCCATCTCAACTTTGCGTTTGCATTACAGTGTTTCATAAGTCAGGTAGATGATTACCGTACCTATGTAATTTTTTTCATTGTATTTAAAATTTGTACATTGTTGCTATTAAAATAAAAAATACTACTAATACTAAAGATTCAATACTTTGCTGACTTCGCTGTGGAATTCTGAGGGTTTTTTTAATTTTTTGAGAAGTACAACAGTGGTCGTTGCTCGGCATAAGTTTAGTCAAGTCTGTTGGTGATTGAATAGAATTTCAGCTTGGTGTAGTGGTTAATTAGTATGTCTGCTGCCTCTCCAATAATTTTTGAATGAATAATTTTTAAAGCTGTGTAGTAGTTCGTTTAGTTTAGTTTAGTTTTAAATGCATTTTATTTTCTTAACACTAACTCTTACATTCTAACAAAAAATGCTTAAATGCTAGCTTACAATTACTTAACAATCTTATACTAACTTACTGGCCCCACACAGGCACTCTAAGCTAGTCTGAATACTTATATCTATGTCTTTCGACTGCAGTTACATTTTATTTATAAATACTTATTTTCTATACTTAAAGCTAAGAAAAAATTTGTTTACAAAAACTTAGCATATGGACATTTATTTTTTATAAAAACTTAGTATCTAACTTAAAATAAACCTTAGCCTACCTAACCTAAATGCACAATACACACATAAACACACATAGACATTATGCACAATCATATACATACATCAGTATACACCTTTGTATACACTGATATATGTATATGTTTCTTAAATGCTAACCTAAACCTATGTAAGCTGGCCATCGCTATTTACTGAGCAAATAGATTGGTCAGCTCTGCCTCATTAGTGAGGCTGTTCCGTAATTGACGGAAACGAAGGCGAAACATCTTCTCCGTCATTCAACCACCAGAAATGCTGGTGCTGCCGAACGACATCCCCCTTATCGCGATTCCCCACAGCCCTACTGAACCTGAGGCGATCCACACTGCCGTGTGCGACGTCTCTGTTGTAGTTGAGTCGCCTGTCCCCAGCTGTCCGAGCGACATGGAAGATTAACGGCACCGCTGATCTATCCTGGATCAACCCTATCTGATCTAGGTAGAGGAATGCTTCTGGTGGAACGAAACCGTCAGAGCGCACACTCTCGTGGTAAAGGTAATTGGGGTAGTAAGCCCCAGATATCAGGTTATTCGTCGAGGTCATTGCTCTTGCAATGTGCCTTCGAGTCAGCTTAATTACGAAGTTGTCCACTCGTATTAGGTTCGCCCTGTTGTAAAGGACCTCATTAGGATAAAATTTCTTGTACTCCGACTCTGGTGTTTTGTACAAGCGAAGACAAGCCCTAAGGCAAGCCCTCTCAAACACCCGAATCTTTTCCATTAAGCTTGCTCGTACATTGAACCACACGGGACAACCAAATACCAGCATGGGCCTAATAAGGGCCATGTAGCAGATTACCTTTACCCTCGCATCGAGTTGGCTGCTATAAAACAGTCTCTTTGTAAGGGCAAAAGCACCTTTAGCTCTGGCCAGAGCAGCATCTACATTTTTGCCAAAATACAGAAACTGATCTAGCCAGATTCCAAGGTATCTGACTACATTTCGACAGGCAAGAGGCTGTCCGTGCTGTCCAATGATTGAGAACTTTCGCCAATTTTTTCTGGTATCCCTAGAGGCTCCAGACAACGGCGTCCTAAAGAGAATGGTTTCCGACTTCTGAAAGTTGATTTTCAACTTCCAGTCATCGCAAAATCGTCTTATCTTATCGAAGTCATGCTCTAAGAGAGTATTAATAACCTCGATTTTTGGACCTGTTCTGTACGCTATCAAATCGTCTGCGTACGCAATAGTATGGGGAAGTGAACCTTCCCTATATAAATGTATAAATGTATAAATGTTAAATAGGATCGGCGAATTTACCGCGCCTTGCTGAAGACCATTTTTAATTTGAAATATTCCAACAGAAGTCACATCACCATTCTTCACGATGAACTGTCTGTTGGTTAGCATATTATAAAGAATGTACAAGAGTGGTTTACTGATCCCCAGCCTAGTCAGCTTATAGAAAAGACCCTCTAACCATACGGTGTCGAAGGCCTTCTCCAAGTCAACAAGGCAGGCACCAGTGCATTGTTTTTTGCCTTTATTCCATTGGATATCGGACACCAGTTTAGACGCGGCATGTGAGATATCATGTCCCGCCTTAAAACCGAATTGATTATCCGGAACTATATGTTTGTCCTCAACCCACCTAGACAGAGCTCTATTGATTACCTTTTCAAAAACCTTACTGATATTCGGAAGGAGACTTATCGACCGGAGATTCGCCGGATTGGATATATCCTTTCCCTTTTTGGGGATAGGTTGAACCACCGCCGTTTTCCAATGCGCTGGATAATGTGCATTATTCATTGCATTATTAAACAGGGTGGTGTAAATGTCCACCGCTTCTAGAGGAAGATGTCGAAGCACGATGTTCGGAATACCATCGGTCCCCACTGATTTCTTAGCCCTGATTGTGTCGAAGATCTCACGGAGTTCTTCCTTCGAAATGAACGGGGGTAGGTCACCCTCTCTGGTCATGACATTATTTGCCATATTTTCGTCGCTGAACCGGGTGAAACCAGAGCCCTCGGATCGCCAGTTCCCTATTTCATTTCGAATGCAGAAGTCGTGCCCCAAGACGCGACTGTCCAGGTCATAATTAGGGCCAATGACATCAATGGCCTTGTATACTTCCTGGAAAGTGGCCCCTATGGCCTCAACCTTCTCCTGTGGATCCTCGATCACAAAAAAGTCGTCATCATCAGCGGCCTCATTTGGATCAATGCCTGCTATTGTCAGTAACCGTTCGTTGTCTGTTGTCCGGGCTATTTTAAGACACTGAAGGTCGTTTTGATTATTTCTCCGAAATAGTTTATTGATTTGCGGAAACATGTTCGGGTTGCTGGTGTTTATAGCCCGAACCTTGTTGTTCCAATACAAACTTACAGAAGTTCTGTAATTCTCTTTTATTAGCGTTTGAATATTTTTAATCGACGACTTCAGTGTCCTAATCTCCGGGTCTTGTCTGTCAGTTAACTGTCTGTACAAGTTTTTGAGTCTTGACAGAAGTCTACTTTTCTCTCGGTGCAGTGCGTCAATAGTAGAATTGCGGAACAGGTCTTCGTTAGTCGTACGTCGATACCGCGGTATTGTAGTGTCCATAGTTTGTTTAATTGTCTCGTCCATTTTTATTAGGTAATTGTCGATCTCCTCGTTTGACAAATTCCTATTGGACGGTGGGTGGAGCGTGTTCGAGGAGAGTGCTCTTGTCAAGGTTGCGGAGAAGCGTGTCCATCGAGTCTTACTGTAGTTGTAAGAATATCTTTGGACAAACTCCTCCAATTCCGCAATTTCGTTAGGAACTGTAATTTCGGTGCTAAAACCGCAATGGTCGCTGTCATACACGAATGTGCGCAGACAGTTTAGCGTTTGTAAATTCGTATCTGTCAGTCGTATGCGTTCATCGTACAGCAGTAGATCCAAATAAGACCCGCCTCTGGGAAACGACGGGTTATCCGTCGCTTTAAGACCGAGTCTGTACATGACGTCGTGCTGACCCCACCAATCGAGTAGTAGGTTCCCTCTAGTATTTGGCAAATTATTTCCCCAATCTCTGTGTCTAGCGTTGAAATCCCCGCCGATTATAAAATAATTCTCCCCCGATTCCAGCCTCAGAAGTCGAAAAAGCGTGTCGAGCTCTGTAATGAATAGGGTGGATTGTGAAGTATCAGGTGCATAAACAGAGGCCAAGTACAGCCGCTTTCCACTGCGGAGCGGGATGTACACGACGACTGCCTCCAACACCCGGAACCTGCGCAACACGCCCTTGTACACTCTGTGAAATTTTATACCTTCTTTAATGAAGATTGCGACACCACCTCCACGTTTGGATCTGGGCCGGTTTCTTCTTCTAACGATATAATTATTGTACTCCAGTTTGTGCTTATCGGTTAGCTTAGTTTCGCTAGCGAAAAGCACATCAGGAGTTTGGTCTTGTAGCAATTTAAACATTGCGGCTCTTCGTTCAATCCTAATCAGTGAATTAACATTCACCGCAAGGACCTTCAAAGTTTGCTCCACCATGTGCGTACCCATTACGACATGTGTTGCGTTAGGCCCGGCAGCAGCGTGTAGATCTGGTCCACCCGCTTGGCCTGTTCTTGAACCTGCTTTTGCAGCTGAGCCATCTGCCCTTGGATTGCGAGCAAGATGGCTAGCATGTTAGGTGCAGCTTCCGTTGTTCTCGGCGTTGGCGCCGGAGAAGCAACAGTCGCTTGCTGTACCGTAGCCACCCTACCAGACGCCATTTGGGCGTAGGAAATTTGGGACGTGACGGCTGGTGTTTGAAACCTGATAGGTGAACGTTTGACCTCCACCTTCTGCTGCCGAGCCAGTTTTGCTTTCTTAATGTCAGCGAACTTAGGACAACCCCGATAGTTTGCGGTGTGTCCCACGTTTCCACATAACACGCACGAGAGCTGCGACCTATCGGATGCTCCGTCAACACCCAGAGGACATTCTTCGGAACTGTGGTTCTTAGCGCACTTCACGCATCGAGGCTGCATTTGGCAGTTCGACGCGGCGTGCCTGAACCTCTGGCAGCGAACGCATTGTATAACGCCTTCGCTCCTTTTTAGTTTTTCCCAGCGAACCACCTGGTAGTCTAGGACATTGATACTCCTTAGACTATCCAGACGGCTTTCGGGACTGAGTTGCACCAGGAAGAACGGCAGACTCCGTTTCTCCCGCCTAGCTCTAGCTGTGGTGAATGGCTTTACCCCTACAAACTTGAGTCCTTCGCACTCCTTCTCTTTGAGCAGTGCCAGGATCTCCTCAGGATCAGAACACGGTTCCAACCCCTTCAGCAGCATAGATTGCCGCTTTTCACACTTCGGTGTGAATGAGAAGTGCTCCGTCGTCGTTTTCCTCAGGAGCTCTTTCACTTTCGCGTAGCCCTCCACTGTATTACAGTGGATGGCATGGCGATCGTTCCCCAATCTCTTTATATTAAAATTATTCCCAATGACCAACTTACACAGGTCCTTGGTTTCATTTACCTCTAATATATAGGTGTTGATAGGAGGCACCTTCTCCTTCTTCTTCTGTTGCTGCTGCTGCTGCTTCTGTTGTTGTTGTTGTTGTTGTTGTTGTTGTTGTTTTTGTTGTTGGTGTTGCTGCTGCTGCTGTTTTTTCAGCTGCTGTGGTTTCAGCTTTTGTTGTTTTTGCAGCTGTTGATGTTTCTGCTGCTGCTGTATTCTTTGCTGCAGTTGTTGCTTCTGCTGGTTTTGTTTTTGCTGCTGTTGTTGTTGTAGCTCTTGCTGTTGGGAGCTCTCTGCTTCTTGTTGCTCCCTCTGCCGGCGTGCAGTTTGCCGTTGCTTCATAGCAAGCATTTTTTGTTCCAGCTCTTGGATGCTGGTTTTTATATTATTGATTGCTTCATCTTCGTCTTCCGACTCAGATGAAGCTAGAGAGGCAAAGTTGTTTTTGCCCCCCTCATACTGGACCGCAACTTTATCGCCATCCAACTCACTTTTTTTTTTTTTTCTTAAATTAGGAGGGGTTCTCAACCCACTCCTTCTCTTGACGGCTTTCGCCATGGCAACAGCAACCGTATTGTTGCCTTTTATAAGTCCCGTTATGGGGAGAGCGGAACGCTCTCTATCACTCATCACGTGATTCTTTTTGCACTATCACTTGTTTATTTGTAATGGAAAATAAAAAGTAAAAAAAAAAAAAAAAACCAAATGCCTTGGGCTGGGAATCGAACCGCGCCCCACCCAATTGTGACTCCGATTCCGCTACTACTGGGCTAACCGGGTCCCCACACAATATGTGTCTAAATAAAGTTCTGATATATTTTCACTTGTCCAAAGAGAAAAGTCGAAACACATCCGCACTCTACAAAAGTCAGTGAACGACTGAGTGTAGTAGTTCGGGTGTTTAGAGAATTGCTTAATATTTTCCATAAATGTCCATACCCTTTTCCTCCATTATCTGTATTCATTCTTCTCTCCAGTGAAGAATGGTATGGCTTCGAAAGTTTTTAAATTTATTTGATTTGCATCTGTAATATCTGGGATTCTTCATGTTGATCTATCACAGTGACTGTCTGGAAGGGTCGTTATACCTCTAGTAGTTTTAATTAAGTATTCTGAGTATATGACACTGTGTGAGTACTTCTATCTGTGCTCGTAAGTTTGCGATGTCTTGAGCCATTGTATCGTCGGCGTTTAGTATTGAGCGTAGAGAATTAAATAATTTCCGTTTATTTCGAGAGCCCAATATGAGCGGTTGTCTTTGTTGTAAGGTAGCTTTTGTTTCACTTTTATCTTTTACGATTTTATCCATTTTGGCTGCCTACTATTTCAAGGTTTGCCTTTTTTAACGTGACTAGATTTAAATTATTATATCTCACTTTTTCAGAGTTTATTTTTATGCTTTTCTTCAAAACCGTGGAATTTTTATTTTGTTATTTGACTGCAGTTAAGAGTTAGACCGGCTTGAACCCCAGTTCATCTTGGTTACTTATATTATTCCAAGCCGAAATGTGTGCTCTTTATTGATATTCTTAACACTGGCCACTATATAAGATATTAATGCTATTTATACTATTGATCCAACGGCTGTTATCACCATGGGATATTCCGTTATTTGTTATTTGTTGTTTACTATTGTTTGTGTTGATAACGCATTTCCCGGTGGTAATGTTGTTTAAATTTCTAAATGATGATGCAATCTGGTGTACGTAACTTGATAAGAATGACAGAATAGACTGAGAGTGAGATTACCCCATCAGCTAGCATGAATTAAAAGAGATCACTAAATTCGTTGAGAAGCACATCAGTAACCCGGATAGGAAGCAGCTGATCAACTATCACCTGGCTCAGATAAACGAACGTATCAGTTTGCTAAGAATATGGTCTCTAAGAAAAGAAAGGTCTATTGATTGGATTGGTTCTGCGTGGAAGTGGTTCGGAGGAAACTCAAACGCAGCAGGCTTGGGCAAAATCCTCGAAAGCCAGAAATGGTAGCGAATAACGATCACCTCTATAAGATCAACGAGAAACTCTTTGGGCCAGTCGAAGACATGACAAGAACAATTTACTGGTTCGTCGACAAATGCAAGAACGAGATAAGAATGATGGACGTCCGAAGCCTTGAACAGGACATTCTTAGCTAAGTCTTAAAAATAAAGGGAGAGATCAACGAAATAGTACGATTCTACTAAATGACGAAAATTGGCATCATTAATACGAATATACCTGACCGTAGCGAAATCAAAAAGCTGCTAAATGAATATGAAACTCTTTCTTACGAAAACGAGATTGAGTTCGAAAAATCTTCAATCTACGCTAACGAATCAGTCCTTCTGTATATCTTGTCAATGCCGAAAAGAGAATAACATTATAATGATATGCTCCTTATAAGATCATCGGTTACAAACGGCAAACAATTCGTCGCGGATGTTAGCTGGATATTAATCTACCGCGAAGAAACCTATGGCTTACCACTGGCTACAGAAGGTTTCAGAGAATCACTGTGTTGCTAAGTCATTGAACGGAGGTCGCGCAGCGTGCTCTTATCGCACAAACACCAAATAGGTTATCGAACTTCTCAAAGAGTACATCATATTCCTGACCAATTTCAACGGCCAGCTTAGCTCAAGAAATCTGTCAACAAAAACGAGATTTTCTTCCCTCTCAGATGCCTTAATCCTCATCCTGTTAACCTCCTTCACATACATCTTATGGTGGAAAATCAGTCGTACATTATGTCTCCCGACTATAGGATTTTCTCAAGAAATATCAAGTGGAACCCAAACCGAACTAACTGTCGAGCGCTAACGTCACCGATCTACAGGACGTAGATTTTTCAAGGGAGAGGAGTTAACATGATCCAAGCTATATCCACATTAGACAATATGATCCAATTTACGATTACCATGAACTGCTTAATCTATGCATGAGAAGCTGTGCTGACGAGGCATACACGCCGCTATATTGGATACATGCATGTGCCGGATGCAACATAAGTGAGATATTTGTGTCAGCAGTTCATTTGGGCATATGCGAGTCAAGGACCATGAGACTGGTGGATTGTGGGGGCAGTCTTTCGATGGTGGCTTAACCAATAACTTGTTCAATTGTACTATTATCGGGAATAATTATTAATTATAAAAGGTTAAGTACGTGTTTAATTTACGGACGAATTGGTCGTCCGATGTTTTTTTTATTGAATCCTCGCAGGTGAATTCGTTAACTCACGGTTTTAAATCACTGAATGAAAACTATTTTATTTAAAGTATTTAGTTTCTAAGGGAGTAAATTTTGTCTTTTAATCTGGTGGATGTCAGATTAGAACTGAATTCCATTATTTTACATGTGTTCTACAAAAGTAATATACTAACACTATTATGGGTTGTACTGAGCAGGTTTTCGTTCGCTGGTAACTAAGAATATTCTTCCAACCATCACTAGCACCTGTTCATATCTTGGCACCATCGACGGCAGCAGTAACTTGGGCCAGCGGGTTACCAACCCGTCAAGCAATTCTCGGTTCCTAGGTTCGAATCTCCGTGTAGGAACATGTTTTTTTTTCGTTTCAATTTCTCTAGTTTCCACATTGCGCGATCCGACGTCATGATATCGTATGATATTCCTTCGGTAAGGATTAGCGGATGTAGAAAATCAGGAGATGTGGTCTGATCTGATGAACCAGTTGAACAAGAAAAAAAAACGGATCATGGTAGGTGGTACGAGTTTGAAGAAAAAAGGCGACTGGTAGGGCGTGGGAAAATGGTAAGGCTGCGATTGAAAGTGAGAGTCAGTTAGAAGGAGTCAGGTAAGCATTTCGGTAGTCTGGTGGAAAAAAATATTTAGTAGTTTAATAGAAAAGGAACACAGAGAAAAAAAAAGTTCAAGTAGAATACCTTAAATTAAATTTGGGATGCCGGTAGTGAATTAATACACAAATAGAAGACTTAAAAAAAAGGGAATAGAAAAAAAAACAACTCAGGGAAGAGTTTGGCAGTGAGAGTGATAGGAAGCATATCAAGTTTTTTTTTTAAAAAAAAAGAGTGTTTAAAACAAAAAAAAAAACAAAACCAACATATGTACGTATAACGAAAAAAATGAAAGGCGAATTTAATAGTGCCAGGCAACAACCTAAAAGACAAAAGTGACAAACTAGTTCGGTACCACAGAGGATAAGTGAAGATCCAAAGATTTTGTCGGTAGTGTCAAAGTAAATAAATCGAACTTTTATATTTGTCGAGCGCCTAAACGAATTCGTAAAATAAACTCTGACCTAAAAGATACAAGGCAACTAGTGGCGCTGTAGAAGTGTGTGCCAAGCAGAGACAAGGACGCAGCTGTAGACGTGCTGAACGAGACGAAGATACATATGTTGAGCCTATATGTAACTACAAGTAATATATAAATATATCCACCTAGTTATACAGATGGTATTCCGCTTACGTAGACACGGTTAATATCGGAATTAAATTGAAAGGTCGTTGATTAGCGGGTGGTTTAATTGGATTTCGTTAAAGCAACGCTTGGCACGGAAAACGGTTCAAATACGGGTTCTGTATTTTTTTTTTCTTCTTTAAGATTTTGTATTTAATATAAGTTTAAGGAGTGGAATTGTTTAGTTGAGACCTATTTGTAAGTTAGTGTTTAAGTTGTTAATTTGGTTTGAATTAAAGAAAAAAAAAGAATTATAACGTTGTGGTAAATAGTCGTTTATAATTTATTTCAGTATTTCAGTATTTTTATTACAGTATAACAACGACATTTATAATAGACCATTCAGATCTTTAAGCTATAAATGTGATACAATTAATAAGTGATTTAAGATTAAACTAAAATTATAATTCTTTCTCAATAAGGTAAACTTAAAAATATTAACATCTGATTGAAATAAATTTGAGCATAAAGAGAGAGAAAAAAAAAATAAATAAATAAATTTATAAGCTTTCTTGAACAATTTAAATAAAATATTTGTATGATGTGAAATTATGTTCAGTATTCCTGCTAGTTGTCTGCTATATGTCGAAAGAGAGTTTCACTAAAGCTATTTGTATTATAGAGTCGTCTTATATTAAGGGGGAGTGAATTCCAAACGCGAATGGCGTGAACGAAAAACTGTCGTTCGGTAACTTGATAAGCAACACGAAGTACAATTAAACTTAAAGATCTACTTGAATGCGAAAACCTTAGTTTATCATATAAGTATTGGGGCTGTTGGTTGATTATGATCCTGTGTAGATATTTGATTGTGCAGTAGTCAAAATATCGGTCAAGTGTGCAACCAAGAATATTTTTGGTATAAGCCGACACATGAGCAAAACGATTTAGGCCGTATACGTATCGCACAACATTGTTAAAAGCAATGTTGAGCTTACGTCTGGCAAAGGCGCCGGTGCAACAAAAAGCTTCGCAGGCATATGTTATCAGAGGAATGAGCACGGCCTTGACCAACATAAGCTTCGTATTTATTGGTGTGAAGCTTTGACTTTGGGAGAGATTTCTAAGACATCCGTATATTTTTATTCTTCTTGGTTGAAATCGGTTCGTCGGCACGGAGAAAAAGAAAACGCGAATCCCCCATTTAGTCGCGATTCTGGATGTGGGTAGTAGGACGGAAGTACAATCGCGTGGCGCCCATTTTAACACCTTAACCCACGACCACCCTCTGTGGTGGTCGGGCACTCTTGTACGGCGCGTTGAACGGAGAATTCGGCGGTAACAACACTGCAGAATATAATACAATAATACAAAAATAATAAATGACTTGACAGAATTTAAGAATGCCGTCGCTTACAATTACTTAATATTGTCCCGCGTATGTTATCGTTTAGAATTACTTGAAATCGTCTCACGGTGTGTTTTCGTTGAATTTTCTCTTGTTTCGCGCATGTAAGCTGCTGTAACAACATAGGTGAATTGTATAGACTATTAGACGGATGGTGTTTTCCAACAGAAACTCATTTATTTGCCCTCAACCTCCTTTCTTATCACACTAAATTTTAGAGTAAATTGGCTCATCGGTGTTTATATGAATTTGCGCTCACATATTTTTTTGTTACCTTCTCATGGCCGACTGGACCAAAAAACTTTCTGTAACAATCCGATCGCTTAGATTTTCCTGACATGGAAACATTCTCAACCAAGGCAGGCATTTGATTGATTATTTTAGCAGAAATTCAGTTTTTCAGAAGGAATAATTTTATTCGATTCGATTGTAGGCATACTTTTTTCTCTATCTGTCTTCAGTTGTTTCAGGATATCTCCAATTACTCTATCGAATGCGTTCAAAATTTTGAAGGACCAACAATTGCAGCCTAAATAATGAAAGTATTGCAACAGATTTTGTTTTCAACTAGGATATTTTTAGCAGGGCTATTCACATGGAATGGGTTTTTTATGGGATGCTGACACAGAAATAAGCTGGTTTTGATGAAATTCTTATATGCTCCATGAGGAAATTTGGAATGTCTCCGTCCCGCGTCACATATTTGGGATGGATACCTTTACTGAAATCCTAACCTCTCTGAAGGATTCGCAAAGTTATTTCTCGTAACGAACGCCCTATTGTTATTTCCCAATTATTGATGCGATATTGAATTACCTCTCATATCACAGTTCATAGGAAAGATTTAGTATTTAGTGCCTTAATATGGGCAGAATTGCTACTGAAATTCAAGTTTTGCAGCTCCAATCAGGCGGAGTATGCTTCAGGCAATATTCTCGGCTTTTGAATTATGGGAAGACTTGAAAAAATAGATTCCGTAGAAATAAGTCCAGGGCACGATTTTTGTAAATGTCTATCAAAGCATTCATTTCAGTTTAGTGTGTTTCAGCCCAAATATTCCTTTTGTCCGCTTAGTGGGGCGAGAGAATTCTCTTAATTTCGTCAATTCATTGTCTAATGTATTATAAGAGACCAAAGCTGAGACTGCCCTGCCTATTTTTTTTTATTGCTTATGTATTGTAAAATCGCGCGGTAGATTTGCTTACTACGAACTATCTCCTAATACTTCTGTTCGTGAATAAAATGTATAACAACATATATGTTTGTTACAAGAATTATTAAAATTGTAATTTATGTTAGAACTGAGCTAAATTGAACTCTATTTTTTATTAATAATGTAACCTATAAAACGTAACGTAGGATTACGTATTATTATTTAGTACATTTAGTATGGCAGTTTGTTAAGGTAAAAATGGAAGTAATTTCCGGAAAATAATAAAGATGTCTCTTGGCTGTAACCCTTAAAGAAGAATAAACGTGTTTTATTTAAAACCCGCATTTTCACCCATTTTTAACCCCACACAGTAATCAAAAGTAAAAAAAGCCCTACACACCCCAACATTTGGTCCTTTTCGTGCCGGATAAAGACTCCACAGAACATTTAAACAATTTATAAAAAAAATAAGTGCAAAGTGCAAAAAATACATATATATATATATATAAAAAGATACGTAACAAACTATACAAAACACTTCACATTTTTAAACTTTTAAGAAAATAAAAGAAAAAGTGCAAGCGCAAGTGCAAGTGCAAGACAAAGTGCAAGTGTACAAAAAATAAAAAAAATATATATAGATATATATAAAACATAACTTACATACATTTACTCCCTCGCGGTCGGTGTCTTGCCCCTTCTCTTGCTCCTTTTAAAGACTTAAAGACTCTCGGTGGTTTTGCAGAAATCGCATTTCCCGCGCCGTGTAAAAATTAATTTCAACTTTAACCTCAACTGTCACCAGCTGGGCAAAGTTAATCAAAGGTCGTAAGCTGCTGAAATAAAATATTTAATTAAATATCATTTAACACTGTATCTAATAATTTAATAAAATTTAATTGTACTTGATACATACATACATTGGGTTATAATTAATTAATTTACAAAAAAAACCTTAAAAATGTCGAAATTGTCCACGGGTGCAGATCAGAAAGGTGTTCTGGAGCAGATTCTTCGTGACCACTCCAACTTCAAGAAGACTGGAGCATCACGTCGTACAGCCAGCTATCTGTCAGGTCGTCTTCTTATTCTAGAAGGGAACTTCAAGAATGCGCTTGGTCTTCAAGCGAAGATTCGACGAGGAGAAATCGAAGAAGGTCTGGAAGAAGAAGATTTTGATGAAATTTTTGATCTGCTTCAAGAAACATATTTCACTTACCGAGGTGAATTGGTCGACGCTATAGACAATGCCAAGTTAGCATCCAAGGAGAAGATTGTGGAAGGTGAATCCACAGGTGCTTCTTGCAATGAACTTTCATTGCCCCAAATTCAAATACCACATTTTGAGGGCTCGTACACGAAGTGGCGGGCTTTCCACGATGTTTTTTTGTCGTTAGTCCACACAAATAAAAAGCTGGGTGAAATCCAAAATCTTCACTATTTAAAATCATGTCTTACAGGTGAAGCTGCTCGTCTGTTGCAGCATTTAGGTTTGTATGCTGGCAATTATGACAAAGCATGGGAACTGCTTGTCGCCAGATACGACCACAAGCGAGTGTTGGTAAACGCTCATTTCCAACTTTTTTTTGAGCAGCAGCAGTTGACGAAGGAGACGGCAAGCAACATCAAGTCTCTACTGGACACGTCCCAGGAATGTTTCCATGCTGTACGTTATACGTACGTATAACGAAAAAAATGAAAGGCGAATTTAATAGTGCCAGGCAACAACCTAAAAGACAAAAGTGACAAACTAGTTCGGTACCACAGAGGATAAGTGAAGATCCAAAGATTTTGTCGGTAGTGTCAAAGTAAATAAATCGAACTTTTATATTTGTCGAGCGCCTAAACGAATTCGTAAAATAAACTCTGACCTAAAAGATACAAGGCAACTAGTGGCGCTGTAGAAGTGTGTGCCAAGCAGAGACAAGGACGCAGCTGTAGACGTGCTGAACGAGACGAAGATACATATGTTGAGCCTATATGTAACTACAAGTAATATATAAATATATCCACCTAGTTATACAGATGGTATTCCGCTTACGTAGACACGGTTAATATCGGAATTAAATTGAAAGGTCGTTGATTAGCGGGTGGTTTAATTGGATTTCGTTAAAGCAACGCTTGGCACGGAAAACGGTTCAAATACGGGTTCTGTATTTTTTTTTTCTTCTTTAAGATTTTGTATTTAATATAAGTTTAAGGAGTGGAATTGTTTAGTTGAGACCTATTTGTAAGTTAGTGTTTAAGTTGTTAATTTGGTTTGAATTAAAGAAAAAAAAAGAATTATAACGTTGTGGTAAATAGTCGTTTATAATTTATTTCAGTATTTCAGTATTTTTATTACAGTATAACAACGACATTTATAATAGACCATTCAGATCTTTAAGCTATAAATGTGATACAATTAATAAGTGATTTAAGATTAAACTAAAATTATAATTCTTTCTCAATAAGGTAAACTTAAAAATATTAACATCTGATTGAAATAAATTTGAGCATAAAGAGAGAGAAAAAAAAAATAAATAAATAAATTTATAAGCTTTCTTGAACAATTTAAATAAAATATTTGTATGATGTGAAATTATGTTCAGTATTCCTGCTAGTTGTCTGCTATATGTCGAAAGAGAGTTTCACTAAAGCTATTTGTATTATAGAGTCGTCTTATATTAAGGGGGAGTGAATTCCAAACGCGAATGGCGTGAACGAAAAACTGTCGTTCGGTAACTTGATAAGCAACACGAAGTACAATTAAACTTAAAGATCTACTTGAATGCGAAAACCTTAGTTTATCATATAAGTATTGGGGCTGTTGGTTGATTATGATCCTGTGTAGATATTTGATTGTGCAGTAGTCAAAATATCGGTCAAGTGTGCAACCAAGAATATTTTTGGTATAAGCCGACACATGAGCAAAACGATTTAGGCCGTATACGTATCGCACAACATTGTTAAAAGCAATGTTGAGCTTACGTCTGGCAAAGGCGCCGGTGCAACAAAAAGCTTCGCAGGCATATGTTATCAGAGGAATGAGCACGGCCTTGACCAACATAAGCTTCGTATTTATTGGTGTGAAGCTTTGACTTTGGGAGAGATTTCTAAGACATCCGTATATTTTTATTCTTCTTGGTTGAAATCGGTTCGTCGGCACGGAGAAAAAGAAAACGCGAATCCCCCATTTAGTCGCGATTCTGGATGTGGGTAGTAGGACGGAAGTACAATCGCGTGGCGCCCATTTTAACACCTTAACCCACGACCACCCTCTGTGGTGGTCGGGCACTCTTGTACGGCGCGTTGAACGGAGAATTCGGCGGTAACAACACTGCAGAATATAATACAATAATACAAAAATAATAAATGACTTGACAGAATTTAAGAATGCCGTCGCTTACAATTACTTAATATTGTCCCGCGTATGTTATCGTTTAGAATTACTTGAAATCGTCTCACGGTGTGTTTTCGTTGAATTTTCTCTTGTTTCGCGCATGTAAGCTGCTGTAACAACATAGGTGAATTGTATAGACTATTAGACGGATGGTGTTTTCCAACAGAAACTCATTTATTTGCCCTCAACCTCCTTTCTTATCACACTAAATTTTAGAGTAAATTGGCTCATCGGTGTTTATATGAATTTGCGCTCACATATTTTTTTGTTACCTTCTCATGGCCGACTGGACCAAAAAACTTTCTGTAACAATCCGATCGCTTAGATTTTCCTGACATGGAAACATTCTCAACCAAGGCAGGCATTTGATTGATTATTTTAGCAGAAATTCAGTTTTTCAGAAGGAATAATTTTATTCGATTCGATTGTAGGCATACTTTTTTCTCTATCTGTCTTCAGTTGTTTCAGGATATCTCCAATTACTCTATCGAATGCGTTCAAAATTTTGAAGGACCAACAATTGCAGCCTAAATAATGAAAGTATTGCAACAGATTTTGTTTTCAACTAGGATATTTTTAGCAGGGCTATTCACATGGAATGGGTTTTTTATGGGATGCTGACACAGAAATAAGCTGGTTTTGATGAAATTCTTATATGCTCCATGAGGAAATTTGGAATGTCTCCGTCCCGCGTCACATATTTGGGATGGATACCTTTACTGAAATCCTAACCTCTCTGAAGGATTCGCAAAGTTATTTCTCGTAACGAACGCCCTATTGTTATTTCCCAATTATTGATGCGATATTGAATTACCTCTCATATCACAGTTCATAGGAAAGATTTAGTATTTAGTGCCTTAATATGGGCAGAATTGCTACTGAAATTCAAGTTTTGCAGCTCCAATCAGGCGGAGTATGCTTCAGGCAATATTCTCGGCTTTTGAATTATGGGAAGACTTGAAAAAATAGATTCCGTAGAAATAAGTCCAGGGCACGATTTTTGTAAATGTCTATCAAAGCATTCATTTCAGTTCAGTGTGTTTCAGCCCAAATATTCCTTTTGTCCGCTTAGTGGGGCGAGAGAATTCTCTTAATTTCGTCAATTCATTGTCTAATGTATTATAAGAGACCAAAGCTGAGACTGCCCTGCCTATTTTTTTTTATTGCTTATGTATTGTAAAATCGCGCGGTAGATTTGCTTACTACGAACTATCTCCTAATACTTCTGTTCGTGAATAAAATGTATAACAACATATATGTTTGTTACAAGAATTATTAAAATTGTAATTTATGTTAGAACTGAGCTAAATTGAACTCTATTTTTTATTAATAATGTAACCTATAAAACGTAACGTAGGATTACGTATTATTATTTAGTACATTTAGTATGGCAGTTTGTTAAGGTAACAATGGAAGTAATTTCCGGAAAATAATAAAGATGTCTCTTGGCTGTAACCCTTAAAGAAGAATAAACGTGTTTTATTTAAAACCCGCATTTTCACCCATTTTTAACCCCACACAGTAATCAAAAGTAAAAAAAGCCCTACACACCCCAACATTTGGTCCTTTTCGTGCCGGATAAAGACTCCACAGAACATTTAAACAATTTATAAAAAAAATAAGTGCAAAGTGCAAAAAATACATATATATATATATATAAAAAGATACGTAACAAACTATACAAAACACTTCACATTTTTAAACTTTTAAGAAAATAAAAGAAAAAGTGCAAGCGCAAGTGCAAGTGCAAGACAAAGTGCAAGTGTACAAAAAATAAAAAAAATATATATAGATATATATAAAACATAACTTACATACATTTACTCCCTCGCGGTCGGTGTCTTGCCCCTTCTCTTGCTCCTTTTAAAGACTTAAAGACTCTCGGTGGTTTTGCAGAAATCGCATTTCCCGCGCCGTGTAAAAATTAATTTCAACTTTAACCTCAACTGTCACCAGCTGGGCAAAGTTAATCAAAGGTCGTAAGCTGCTGAAATAAAATATTTAATTAAATATCATTTAACACTGTATCTAATAATTTAATAAAATTTAATTGTACTTGATACATACATACATTGGGTTATAATTAATTAATTTACAAAAAAAACCTTAAAAATGTCGAAATTGTCCACGGGTGCAGATCAGAAAGGTGTTCTGGAGCAGATTCTTCGTGACCACTCCAACTTCAAGAAGACTGGAGCATCACGTCGTACAGCCAGCTATCTGTCAGGTCGTCTTCTTATTCTAGAAGGGAACTTCAAGAATGCGCTTGGTCTTCAAGCGAAGATTCGACGAGGAGAAATCGAAGAAGGTCTGGAAGAAGAAGATTTTGATGAAATTTTTGATCTGCTTCAAGAAACATATTTCACTTACCGAGGTGAATTGGTCGACGCTATAGACAATGCCAAGTTAGCATCCAAGGAGAAGATTGTGGAAGGTGAATCCACAGGTGCTTCTTGCAATGAACTTTCATTGCCCCAAATTCAAATACCACATTTTGAGGGCTCGTACACGAAGTGGCGGGCTTTCCACGATGTTTTTTTGTCGTTAGTCCACACAAATAAAAAGCTGGGTGAAATCCAAAAGCTTCACTATTTAAAATCATGTCTTACAGGTGAAGCTGCTCGTCTGTTGCAGCATTTAGGTTTGTATGCTGGCAATTATGACAAAGCATGGGAACTGCTTGTCGCCAGATACGACCACAAGCGAGTGTTGGTAAACGCTCATTTCCAACTTTTTTTTGAGCAGCAGCAGTTGACGAAGGAGACGGCAAGCAACATCAAGTCTCTACTGGACACGTCCCAGGAATGTTTCCATGCTCTAGACAATTTAGGATTGCCAGTTAGTTCTTGGGATGATATTTTAATTTACATTCTGGTGCAAAAATTACCTGCTTTTACTCAGCGTTTGTGGGAGGAGAAGTTGGGTAGTTCGAAGGAGTTGCCAACACTGAGACAATTTACAGAGTTCCTGGAGACACGTTTTCGAACCTTGGAAGCAGTAGCTGGAACGAGTGGCATCAAGGTCAGCGGTTCTTCTGTACACAAGGCTGTTGCGGTCGAGAAGAAAACGGTCCTGCACGTCGGGAAGAAGCAGTTTGCATGCCAGGTATGTGGTAGAGGTCAGCACTCCCTTCGAACTTGTCAGAAGTTCATTGCCATGGAGATCTGTGAACGATCTAAGGCAGTGGACAGAATCGGTGTTTGCCGGAACTGTCTAGCATACAGTCACCGGACTAACTATTGTCAAAGCAGTGTGCGCTGCTATTACTGCAAGCAGGCACACCATTCTCTGCTGCATGTTGATAATCTCAGCTCTAAACCTACAAGGGATTATAAAAATATAACAACAGGTACACAAACATTTCATATAAGGTCAAAATTTAACCCACCTAAAGTAGCCTCTTCTGAAGTACATCAGCCAAGTGTTCTTCTGGCAACAGCAGTTGTTCGAGTTAGGTCATCAAATGGTAATTATTATCATCTTAGGGCACTGGTCGATCCTGGATCTGAAGCAACATTCATTACTGAATCCGCTGTCCAGTTATTAGGGCTTCATCAGCGACGAACTATCATTCAGGTATCTGGATTGGGAAAAGTTAGCAGTGGTTCATGTCAACGGTATGTAAGTCTTACCTTTGGGTCTCTGGTAACACGTTTCGAGACAAATACCCCAGCTTATGTGTTCAAGTCCCTGACTGGTCTTTTGCCGTCCAAGCCTCTAGCTCTGCAAAACTGGGAACATATTCAAGGTTTGAAGTTAGCTGATCCACAATTCGACAAGCCTGCGACTGTTGATATTCTCCTGGGAGCTGACGTTTACTCTGAGTTTATTCTAGGATCCATTATACGGGGTGATGATGAAAGATCGCCAATCGCACAGGAATCAGAGTTAGGTTGGCTTATCCTTGGGAAGGTTATTTCACAAAATAAAGAACCTATCCATAGCTTCTTACAGGTTCTCGATAATGACACTCAGCTGCGAAGGTCCTGGGAACTGGAGGAGTTCAACACTAAGAAAACTGCGGAAGAGGAAACTTCTGAAAATAATAATGTCAACACAATAACGAGATCGCCTGATGGTCGATATGAGGTATCGCAGCCATTTAAAGACGGATGTAAGCCTGGGTTTGGTGCCTCGAGGTTAGGTGCCTTACGTAGGTTTCATCAACTGGAAGGAAGATTCCAGCAAACCCCCACACTACACAAGGAGCTTCAACAGATGAAAGAGGTTGACGAGACGAATACCATACTGGACACACCACACCATTTACTTACTCCTCACCATGTGGTATTCAATAAACCGGAATGTAAGCCTGGGTTTGGTGCCTCGAAGTTAGGTGCCTTACGTAGGTTTCACCAACTGGAAGGAAGATTCCAGAAAAACCCCACACAGCACAAGGAGCTTTCCAAGTGTTTACAGGAATGCAAGGAGCTTCGTCAGATGCCTGAGGTTGACAAAAAGAATACCTTACTGGATACACCACACCACTTTTTCATTCATCAGCATGCGGTATTCAAGATGTCAAACAAAACCACGAAGCTTCGTCGCAATTTTGTATGCTACAAACGTTTTGTTCGAAACTGCCGGGCACAAGCTGGAAAAAGAAATAGAGGTCCACTAAAGGTAGACGCAATCGGCACAAGACTTTTCGAAATTCGTCAAGCAGACACTGCCGTGGAGAAGTGGAGCGAAAAATATCTGCCCAGGATGAGACAGCGCCCAAAGTGGACAAGACGGAAGCCGAGACCAATAAGCGAAGACTCAGTCATCTTCAAGGACGAAAAAACTACCGCCGTTGCAGTTGAGATTCCGACGAATTATTGGCGCACATCCCGGAAAAGACGGACTTGCTTTATTGCTTTGAAAATTTTGCTATTTGCAATCAAATATTGCAAGCGAAAAGCGAAAATTTTTAAACAACACAACACAACATTTAAACGACACACAACATTGATAAACTCACATAAAAAATGAAAGACATTTCTTTTCGTTTAAAAAAAAAAAAAAACAATTTATTAAATTAATAAAATATAATGACACAAACTTATTCTATCCTAGAATCCCTACACTACACATCATACATACAGTCCACTCTAAACCACACAAAATCATTAATATCAGACAACGCTGTGGAGTTCCGAAACTCAAAAATGCCGACGGGAATTTGAGAGTCAAAACCCCGACGGAATTTGAAGCTTCTTAGTGAACACTCAACGTTATCCACAGAAAACACATCACATACCAGACAACGCTGTGAAGTTCCGAAACTCCAAAATGCCGACGGGAATTGGAGAGTCAAAACCCCGACGGAATTTGAAGCTTCTTAGTGAACACTCAACGTTATCCACAGAAAACACATCATTCATACCAGACAACGTTGCAGAGTTCCAAAATCCCAGAATGCCGACGGGAATTGGAGAATCAAAACCCCGACGGCACTTGCAATTTTTCACATGAACACTCAACGTTGTCCACTCAACACAACACAACACTTTAACATTTATCCCTTTTTTAAAATGCATTTCAACTTAAAACACTCAAATGTAAAATAAATAACTTAAACTATCATAAATAAACAAAGTAAATAATAAAAATAAAAAAAATGAATATGTCAAAAAAAAACTTACTGAAGATGAATTGCAACAACAATTCTATACGAAGGCGGATTCATGGCTTTACACAAAAATGTAAATACCACACACACACCACACACACTAGGAAGGCTAATTCGGCCATCATCATCAACTAACCGTTCGCGAAATTTCGTCGCACAGCATCGCACTGCACAACCAAAAATTGCGTACGCGGAAAACAGTTATCGTACAAAATAACACTACAAATTGTGCCGAGTTATTGGGAAAATAATTGCAATGAACTTTTATTATTATTATTATTTTTTTTTTCCCATTTTCACATTTCTTTTTTCTTCTGTTTTTTTTTTTTGTTGCACTGCACACGAAATGTCACTTGCGCGAAACCGAAAAAATCGATGCACATCAATATGTACACACGCACGTACATATGTATATACAATTGTGTACTCGCGCCGATGTACTAAATTCAAAACGAAATCGAACTGCGCGAAGGAAGGGGAGCAGACAAGTAATATAAATAAAGACACTTACCTTTTTAACAAACAAAAAACTAAAAAAAAGTGGGAAAAACCAACGAAAATAAACTAAAAAAAAAGACAAAAAAAGGAACCGAACAACACACGCGATAGGAAATTGACCCAGATTTGGTCAACGATCAAAACAAACTGTTGCACTATTGCAATTTGTCAATGACACATATTTTATCTCCCTTTGTTGCTCGTTTGTTATATCGTCGTCCTTGTCACCTACATGTAATGTTTCAAATTAATAATTACACGATTTTGTCTCATTTTACATGTCTAGTCAACACACTCACACAACACACAACTTTTATGTCAGAAGAGGTACAGTACGGTACAAGAGCGAGGACACTTGCGGACGAAATTCGTCCACCGGGCGGGAGAATGTTCGTGAATAAAATGTATAACAACATATATGTTTGTTACAAGAATTATTAAAATTGTAATTTATGTTAGAACTGAGCTAAATTGAACTCTATTTTTTATTAATAATGTAACCTATAAAACGTAACGTAGGATTACGTATTATTATTTAGTACATTTAGTATGACAGTTTGTTAAGGTAAAAATGGAAGTAATTTCCGGAAAATAATAAAGATGTCTCTTGGCTGTAACCCTTAAAGAAGAATAAACGTGTTTTATTTAAAACCCGCATTTTCACCCATTTTTAACCCCACACAGTAATCAAAAGTAAAAAAAGCCCTACACACCCCAACAACTTCAAAATAGTTTATATGCTGTAGACCCAAGAGAGATATTGCACCGGACTGCCAACCATCAAAGACCTGTAATTCCTTTATAGAATCGGGAAGTTTGAAAATGTCGTTTTGGTCTTGTTCACATGTCGGCCCTCATAATTGTTCCGCATCGTCCACTTGTAGAATGAAGGTGCCTTTTTGCACCACAACATAATGCCGATTTGCGATAGTCCCCAGATGTTCATTAACAAACTTAATGACCTCCTGTTATTTGAATTGCTCAATTCTGCTTATGCGGTTTTCTATTGTCCTAAGTTGTTTGTTTATGGAGTTTATAGCTCCCGTGAGCTTTATCACCGGAATTTTAATCTCGTCCATTCTAAGAAATATCTAACCAGGAAATATTCGAGGGAACGTAGTAAAAATTAATGAATTTTTCTGTGTTTATTACATAATATTTATGCATTTACAAATGTTTACCCACAAAGGAAAGTGTTTATCTGCAGGTGGTTATTTCTAATATTTAACTAATTTTGAAGTGACTAACAATATGTTTTTGAAATACTATAGTTAACGATTTGAATTTGTTTCAAATAGCTATTATGGATTAAAAATTCAATATATCTTTTATAACTAAACGTAATGTGAATTAAGTAAGTATTTTTTAATTTTTTTATTACGCTTTTTAAAATTTTGAAGGTATTTCACGTCTTGAAGAATATTTGGAATAACATGTCTCGTTTTCCATATGGGTTAGAAGTTTTATTTATTTATTTATTTATTTTCAAGGGATTGATATAAATGGATTTGTAAAGTCCGGGATTTTATGCCGGAGTACTATGCCCATGTGGCGTTTTGTCAACAGCACGCGGTCTACCGAGTTCCCATGTGATCCCCCATCTAGGTACTTACCCCGCCCACACTGCTTGATTTCGGTGATCTAGTGGGAACCGATGCTTTCTATGTGGCGAAGCCGTTTACTGTATTAAAAGTTTCAGGAACCTCTACAATCCCCTGGGCTCGTCTTCTGGTATTTTGGTTATGGCGTATAGGCTACAGAAACCTCTGGTTATCCATATATTCAGTTAGTAATGACATCTGAAAAATTGCGTTCACATCTAAATATTTAAGAGATGAGTTACAAGGAAAGGTTTTACATAATTAAGCGACGCTGAAGGTTAATATCTTATCCAGATGAGTTTTTGCCGCATTTTACCAGGCAAGAATCCCATATCTGATGCGCGATTCTGCTAGGGAGTAATAGATTTGCTTCTGAACTTCAGAATTGGAGTATCTTTTAAGATAAACTATAGCAGAAATATTTATGTGATCTCGCCAATGAAAGTGTTCGTCGATGGTTACTCCGAGATACTTATATTTTGAGACTGCTTCAATAGGTTTATTATTGGCCGATGTTGGACAGTACTCGTTTCTGTGATATATGCTGAAAGCTTCCGCTCGCTTTGATGGGGTTCGTATATGCATCATCTTTGTCTTGACCGCATTAATTACCAGTCCATGATCGTGACACCATTTGGATACAATGTTGAATTCCTCTTGAATTATTTCCACAGTTGAACTAAAACGTCTGTGCTTTACTACGATTGTTATGTCATCCGCATATGCATGTGTAGTACTATTTTTAAATAAAGGTAAGACTTCATTTGTATATAAGATGAACTAAATTGGTCCCTGTGGAATACCAAATATACTGGGCTTTTCTTCACTAAGAGCATTTGATACCTTCACCCTAATATTTCTGCCAGCAAGGTAATTTCGTAGCCAGTTTGACAGTAGTCCTCTCACGCCGACTCTGTTTAAGCTTTCAATAGTTTTGTAAGGAGTTTAAGTGTCAAAGGCTTTGCTAAAGTCAATAAACAGAACAAGAACATGATGGTTTTTATTTAGCCCCGAATTGATCGCATTCGTAAATTCTACCAATAATTTTCCAGTGCTTTTATATTTTTGAAGTCTATACTGATTCGAATGCAGTACTTTATATCTTTTAATCAAGTTGTTTAGGCGATTGACAATGACTTCCTCCATACACTTTTCAACAACTGACAATATTACTATTGGTCTGTAGTTTTCGGTATTGTTTTTTGCTCCTCCCTTGTGAATTGGCCGAATAATTGAAATTTTCATTAATCGTGGGACATAGGCTTGACTTACACTGCGATTGATTATTATTTGTATAACTGGTGCCAAAATACGAGCATTTATTTTAAGACCAATCGGTCTTATATTATATGCTCAAGGTCCGTTTTTGATGTTCAAGTGATAAAACATATGAAATATTTCTTGTTCGCCGGCTTCTTCCATGTAAATACTGTGCTGTAGATGCAACTTCTCATGGCTAGACGTTTTAGTTTTGCATATATGCAAGACTTTTGAAGCTTGGTTCGAGAAATACTCTGCAAACATTTCTACAGTGTCTTTTAGATCTTTATCACCAGTTGAGAAATTGTTTTGTATAACTTATCGATTCAAAGTTTTCTTCTTCCTAATAGCTCATTTATAACATTCCATGTTTTTCTGGGGTCGTTGTGCCAAATTAGAATTTTTTATTTTTAGAAGTTGCCCTCAATAGGCAGGATTTAATAACTTGGATGGTTTTATTTACAACGTTTCGGAAATTTTTATATTCCACCTTTCATTCCTTCCAGATTTATGAATGCAATAATAAAGGGTTTTCCAATAAGGACTTGACAATTTTTTTTAAAATAAAACGCAAACCATTTGAGATATTTCAAAAACTTTATTATTGGCTTGCAGTACAATCAAACATTTATGAATGGAATTCGACTTCGTTCATATGGCTACCGCGGGCACGTTTCAGCGGCCGATTCGTTGGACCCAATTTTCAACGAGTTTGGCACACATTTCGGCCGTAACGGCCGCTATTTCGCGTTCAATGTTGGCTCTGAGCTCTTCCAACGTCGTCAGCGTGTTGGCATAAACCAATGACTTAACGTAGCCTCACAGAAAATAGTCAAGCGGCGTTAAAACACACGAACAAGGCGGCTAATCGACTGGCCCATTTCTTGTGATAACACGCTCACCATACTTACTCTTCAATAAATCGATTGTAGCGTGTGCTGTGTGGCTTGTGGCATCATCCTGTTGAAACCACATGTCGTCCAAGTCCATATCTTCCAATTAGTGCAAAAAATAATAGGTGATCATGGCGCGATAGCGCTGACCATTCACAGTAACGTGACGATCGTTATCGCCGACGAAAAAATATGGCCCAACAACGCCGCCGGCATGCAAACCGCACCAAACGGTTATTTTTTGCGGATGAAGTGGTGATTCATGAAGCACATGTGGATTTTAACCCGATCAATAACGCATATTTTGCTTATTGACGAACCCATTGAGCCAACGATTAGCTTCGTCACTGAAGATAATTTTGCGATGAAATTCATCATCTTGGCGCATCTTCTCCAGAACCCAATCGGACAACGTACGTCGCTTGAAATGGTCCATCGGCTTCAATTCTTGAGTCAGCTTGATCTTTAGGGGTGTAAACCAAGATCCTTGCGCAAAATACGCCATAATGTCGTCTGAGCGATACCCAATTCTTGAGAATGCCGTGGTATTGACTGATTTGGATCGTTTGCTACGGACGACTGAACGGCAGCGATATTTTCGACACTTAGACCAACCCGTTGTCTCACTGACACGGCAACATCACACAACGAATATATAGACTCAAATTTTTGCACTAAACTTGTTATTGCCTGTCTACTAGGGCGAGAATTACTACCGAAAATTGGAGTTAACGCTCTTAAAGTTGCAGTCACCGACTCCGAATTTCGGTAGAAAATTTTTATAATTTGCAGACGTTACTCGTTTGTGTACTTTATCATGATGAGAATGTGTTGAGTGTGATCAGTTGACTGAATAAATTGACAGTGACAGTTTAATGATTAGCGAAAGAGTGCGTTCACAAATTAAACTCAAAGTCGTCAAGTCCCTATTGGAAAACCCTATATATTAAATTTTTCTTTTAGGTATATTAATTTCGTTTAAAACTAATATGTCAATATAGCATAATACATTTTCAATTTCTGCTATGAAACTATCTCACTTTTTTTTATAGATCTAATATTAAAACACATACAACAAAAGATCATGTTTTTTAAAAATTCTTTTTCAGTGCTGGTAACACCATGTATCACCCTACAATCGACATCAGCTTCGCTATACTCGTTTTCCATTTAATTCTCCGTTTCTCTTTTTTCATCTATTTCGAGCATACATTGATTAGCTGGTCATTCGATCTACATCATTACAAGTCGGGATGTGTATGGTTTCATCGTTCCCGTGTTTTTTTGCGGGTACTTTGCCTACTGCCTCTCACACAAATTTCCAGTTGCACTCTCTCGCTTTGGTTTTTGCTAGACAAAGAAGATGTTTGTTTGTGGCGAAAGTTGATTGTTTACGAAGACAAGTGCATCCATTTCATTTAAATTTTTTTAGCGAAATATTGCGAGTCATTTTTGCTCTTTTGGTAAAATTTGTTTTGAAAGTGTTACTGGCAAAGGAAGCTATAACTGTTGATTTGTTGTGGTTTTTTTTATTCGTTCTGTAAATATCAGTAATATCCGAAGTGTTTACGGTGCAGTCCATTGTTTTGTCCAGTGATTTTACGATTTCGATGAGATTTTCATTTGGTATTGGTAGAACGATTTTAATTTCAATCTTGTTTTTTAATAGTTGTTGTTCAATGAAACACAACGATAGAAATAGCTTTAGAAATATGGATAAGACCTTGTTTTCTTTAAATTACGAGTAGTGTTTTTATTTGATTTTCCCTTTTTTTGATAAAATTTATTATTAATTCAAAATTATTATTTGAGTATTTTTCTTTTTTATTAGACAAAGTTAATTAACGGTTCCTTAATTTTTTTTATATTTTTTATTTATTTTACAAAACATTAGATTTCAAAAATATTATATTCATTTTATACTTAACCTAACGTAATATAGTTACAAACTTTTACATATGTAGTCGTATACATACTAAAAATGTGGAAAATTCAGTTTAATATAGTCGATAGCTTTTTTTTGTGTGGAAGAGACTTACTCGTATATACTATAACTGGCATCTGATACATACGATATTATCTTCAGTGATATTTTCCAAATATGCAGGCAATCTAAAATCTTCTCCGCTTCTTAAATTGTACGGTTACGAATTTCTTACATACTGCAGGTACTTCTTTCAATACTTTGGCAATAAATCATGTTTTTTTTTAAAAATTAACTTCAGAGCATTAAAAGTTATTTTTTGTTTTCAATTTAACCATTTTAAAGCATTTAAAATTACCCTGATTGATGTGTACCCATTGTAGTTCAGTTATCATATACCCAGTTTATATGACATCTCAATGTACATTTAGTCAATCCGCATTGGTTCAATACCCGTAGAAATGGTGGTATTTATATGAAATTATCAAAAACCAAATCCAAAATGAACGATAGAAAATTGAGAGTTTAACAAACAGCTGATTGAACTGACACTTGACACTGACAGTGAATACATTGTTCTTATTTCTTTGTCTTTGCAAATATTTCGTTTAAAATCCCATATTTTAAATACACAACTAATCAACTTGCCCGATGATGAAAGAATGATGAGAGTGCTAGAGAGTAAAATGTTTCAATGCGATTTGAAAGTGTTTATATGATATTTCAAAGCGCTTTCAAATTTCATGATCGTATTGAAACAATGCACATTGCGTCAATGCACATTAAGCTGTCATATTGTTGCACAATTTCCTCAATTTGAAATAAACTAGATAATGTCGATAGCGCGCTGCCGGCAAAACCAAAAACAAGAAAAAAAGCGAAAACCGAATGTAAACTATAACAAAAAAAAACCCGAATCACACGGTTGGTGGCAACGGTCTGTGTGACGATCTGTCACTTGGGTTTCGAAAGAGAAAAAAAAAATTCCCTGAGAGGAAATTTGCAATGACCCTTAATGGCACAATGAATAAGCGATCTAATAAATGCTAGGCGCCATGCACTTTTTGCCTCAAGTGGAAGTGCAAAACCGTATGCGGCAAACAATTTGGTACCGCACAATATTCCGTTGGAAAAAAAAATAAAATATAAATATTTTGTATATTATTATTTATAAAAGAACGCTTTATTCGCGGAGGTTTGGCAAAACAATAGATCATAAATGCCGGTAGGCGGCTATCACAATCTGTGCTTTATATGGTGGTACTGAAAGTACCACTAAGATTGGACCGCTAGTTGGGGACCCGATACCGAATTACAACGGTCGCAAAGTCTGTTTATTCTTTTTATTTTTCTAAAAAGGATTCGCCCGAGGTAACGCGAGCTGAAATTGTCTTGAAGAAATAATGCTACTTATCATTACTCTCTCCTAGAATTGCTATGGTTCTGCCTGTCCCGTCAGTCCTGACTTCGTCCGTGTTTCCTCCTCACTGTTCCTTTTTTTTTCAATGGGCAGAAAGCCTCGAGTATTTACTTTTTTTTTTAAATCTTCTCTGAACTTTTTGATGGTCAACCAAGAAGTGATTAACCATCCCACCGATATTAGCTCGAACCGTAGGTCTCACATACATACACATTCCTACATCCATTCGGATGAGTGCAACGGGCCAATTTTGGTGTTTGTGTGCAGCACTCCGCAAATTTGCTGAAGTGTGCCACCGTGCATTGAACCTAAGTTCCTTCCACTCATACACACACACATTCGTGCTGCTTTCTTATTTCCCAAATCTGGGGAAATTTCCTCCAAGATTGGGATTTCCCTTTGGCCCGAGCTAATATTTCCCTTTACGATCATTCATTGTGGTTGCATTCAGTCTGAGTTATATGCTTAGGGTTCCAGACCGTCCACCTGGCTCTAGACGTACAGCGTCGAGCTTAACGTGACCGTCCGTCACTCCGCCAAGACTCCTGTCTCTTCTATTATTCTAATATAATTCTAATATACTTATTCAAGGAGACAACGGACATAAAATAAACGGGTGGGGCAACAAGAGACTGTGATGGAGCGGAGATGACTTCTAAGGCTAAGGAATCTACCCGATAAGAGAGACAACACAACACAAGGGCAAGAGCCGACGACTTTGCGAATGGTTCTTGTTCACTAAAACGTTGGACGCTAGTCTCGTGCCTTCCTCCAAATGGTTACTTCGATGGACCATCCGTCCTACCTTCTGTGGTTGATACTTCAAGATACTAGGAGGGTGCACCAATGGCTGATGGACCCAAGGCTGCCCACCATCCTTCTAGGATTTTGAAGAACCAACGGAAGAGAATGTGGATGAGTGAGGCCAAGGGAAGAGGGAGAGAGTAGGACTTGTTGTGGTAAATTTTAACATAACAATATAAACTAGGTAATAGAATCGCTACACAGATAAAGAATTGAAGAATTTGGGGTGGCCGTGGTGTAGTGGTACTGGAAATCTCTTCTCACTCTGAGGGTCAAAGTTCGAATCCTACTCATGAAAAGTTTTTCATTTGTGTAATTGGAACTCAGTCAGAAAGATCTGCATGTGAAGGCATAATACTGATATGTAGATTTGGCTGTCGTAGAGTTTCAAGCACATAACAAGCATGAAAATTGATCACCTTCCAATCATTCCAAGTGAAGAAAAAACGGATTGATCATTATGTTATAGTGCGGATTGATCATTATGTTATACAGGGTGTCCCCTAATTCGTCAACGATAATTTGGGAAATCGTTCTACAGTAAGGATCTATCACCAATGTTGACAGCATTTATCGAGGATTTCAGAAAAGGCTTACTTTGGTGTACCCTGACCCATGTTAACGGAAATTGCTCTGTTAGTCTATTGGTAGAAACTTCGTGTAGGACTTTGTTTTTAGAGAAAATACTAGCCTTTCTAATGACGTTTAACCTTTGATATTTTGTTTGAGTCTTTAGATATCCAATTACTAAGCCCGTTCCATTTTCATTGCCTATACTAATTTTTGACTTTGAGGTCACTTTTCTCCAAAATATGTCTAATTAACATAACGTTTAACATTTTTTTTCTTATGGAAGTAACAATAATAAAATATATCATCATCAAGTTTGCATAAAAACCCATAGATTTTATGATACATGCAGCAGGTAAAAAAAGGAGTTTATGATTTTGTACTAACGTTTCTAACAACAGTTGACAATAAGGGTGGTTTTCCAAGAATTACAAATTTTCCAATATTTTTTTAAAATGTCATAGCTATTAAAGAGTTTTAAAGTGTGCTGCTTTATTTGACTACCTGTCAAAATCCTCATTTCCTTACCTTGTCCCTTGAAAGTTCTCAGAAAGAGTTAGGTTTGGGAATTGAAGGCAATCATGAAAAGATTAGAAAAGAAAATAGTTCATTAGTTTAATTTTTTACGCTAAGGTTACAGTTGCATAGAAAAAATACTGGAGCTGTTACGACTGATCCATCAATCAGCATTAGACGTTTATCTTTGCAATTCAATGTTTCCAGACATAAAATTTTTAATTTTTTACGCTAAGGTTACAGTTGCATAGAAAAAATACTGGAGCTGTTACGACTGATCCATCAATCAGCATTAGACGTTTATCTTTGCAATTCAATGTTTCCAGACATAAAATTTTTAATGTACCGCATGGAGAAAATCTTTATCCATACCACCACACACCTGTACAAAAACTGCTTCCCAGTAATTTGGAAAAGAGACTTGAGTTTTCTAACTGGAGCTAATTTGGATGACAACAAGTTTATTAGCAAATTTCTTTGGACGGACGAACCTCAATTCACAAGAGATAGGATCACAAATTTTCATAATCTTCATACGTGTTCTGGGGACAATCCACATACAAGGAGACATAAATCATTTCAATACAAATTCAGTTTTTGCGAAATGATTTACCAGAACTATTGGAGGACATTTCACTGATTCAACTAGATTCATAATATTTTCAACAGGATGGTGCTCCAGCCCACTATGGTCGTGAGGTTCAGAATTGGCTAGATGAAGAGTACGGTAACCGTTGGATAGGGTGAAATGGACTAGTTCACTGGCCTGCAACATCTCCTGACCTTACAGTATTGGATTTTTTTGTATGGGGAAGATTGAAAGAACTTGTTTATTCAACCGAAATAGCAACTTTAATCGAATTGGAAGAGCGTATTCTCGAAGCGTCATCAAAAGTGAGGCAGTATACCAAATAAACACTTGCAGGAGTTATGTATATACAAAACAAACAGAACCAATTTGCAAAAAAATAGTACAAGCAGTAAAGACGCTATGTCATTGCCCCTTTTTCTAGCTTGATCTGTATGTGGTATGTAAGTTACCGTACGATTATTCATTCTTTATGGAGGCGTCAAAGGATAAAGATATTTAAAAATTGTTCTCGTTTTTTATTTTGTGTATCATCTTAAGAGTGCTAAATATATATACACAGAGATATAACTGGCGCAGTCGGTGCAACATTTCATCAGAAGATAGAAGTAACGAACAGTGTTTGTGTATATTACAGAAAGTTGTAATACAATAACTATATATACATATATAAAAGAACACAAGTTCCCTTTCAAGTAAGAATCGTAATTAAAATTACCCTTGAAAAATTACAATGGCCCAACCTAGAACAAGTGGTTACCAAATTTCCACCAACAATATGATTAGAGAAGCAAGAAACATTAAAGAATTCGATGGAAGTAACGCATACCATGTCACATCATTCATCCGAGAAGTGGAGCTAATACTTCCATTATTCCAGTCCGATCCAGCGGTGTATAATTTCGTTCTACAAAGAAGCGTTGTTAACAAAATTCAAGGAGAAGCAGCCCAAGTCATTCGATCATTGGGATCAAATCCAACGTTGACTCAAATAAAGGCTGAGCTGATAAGAAATTTCGGGATCCGGGAGACTTACTACAATCTTTCCCATCAAGCACTTAGCATTAAGAATCAAGGTAATGTGACAGAATATTTTAATCAATTAAAAGAAATTTTGGATAAGTTAAGCTTCAGATATGAATTCGATGAAACCAAACCAAATCAATTTTCCCCCTCTGCTAACAACTCTATTATTCTTCAAACATTTGTGAACGGTATCGATCTAAATTTAAGTAGTGTAATAATTAGTAGAAATATTAGTAATATATATAAGAGAAACGTATTATGTTTTATTTGATAACGGATTGTTAAAACGCGAAACATTTCGCAAACGGACGGATCCTGTAAATATGGATAGAGGAATGCATTTCAATAGATTTAACGGGCATAACAGATATAATGAAAATCGTAACACGAACTTTAATCGATCTACACAGTTTAACAATAGAAACTTAGAACAGTTAAAAGCTCAAGAGCCGAACTATAATACAAATTCAAATCAAGCTAGGAATTTTGAAAATCGAAACACAGATCAGCTTAGACGAAATTATAACACAAACTCAAACCGTTATAGAAGTGGTTTTAATGGAAACTCCGAACAAGTAAGTAACAGGAATAGGTTTGAGCCAATGGACGTAGGTCACATGCAGGAAGAAGAGGGAGAGGAGGCAAATTTTCAGTCACCGCCTCCAATACATACTTACCGGTAGTTAAGTTATCAATAGAAGGTGATAAAATTAAATGTTTGATAGACACAGGGTCGGCGACAATTTTACTAGACACTGAAAAACTAAAAAAATACAATCGAATCAAATTAAGTAGAACTATTTCGTTTAATACACTTACCGGAAAAACAACAATAGACAAAGAAATTATAACAGAATTACCAATGGAGTTCAATGAAAAAAATAGATAGATGAGTTGGAAGTTAGCTAAATTTCAAAACAAAGAATTTTATTGGCTAATTGGTCAAAATTTATTAATGCCACTTCAGGCTATAGTTAATTTAGATAAGAATTTTCTGGAGGGTAAAGGAAATAGAATAAGATTTTTGAATTCGTGTCCCTTTAAATCAAATGGAATACATATATTAGAAGATAAATCAAAAGATAAAGATATTTTAGAAATACTGCAAAGAGGCGATATGAATAATGAAGAATTAAAGAAACTCAAACATATTTTAAAGCAGAACAGTGATTTATTTTACCATGAAGGTCAAAAACTCTCACATACCCATGAAATCAATCAAGCATGCAATCGTAACCAGAATTGATAATCCTATTTACTTAAAAACCAAATACAAGAAATTCTCAACCAAAATATAATTAGAGAGAGCAATTATATAACTCGCCACTTTGGGTTGTAGCTAAAAAAGTAGATAGTTCAGGGGAAAGAAAAGGGAGGATAGTTATAGACTATTGTAAATTAAATGAAGTGACTGTAAATGACAAATTCTCAATGCCCAATATTGGGTATATATTGGAAAAACTCGGTAGGGCCCAGTACTTCACAACCCTTGATTTAGCAAAGGGTTTTCACCAAGTACTGGTAAAAGAAGAAGATGAAAAGAAAACGGCATTTTCGATGCCCTTAGGACACTACGAATTTAAAAGAATGCCGTTTGGGCTGAAGAACGCTCCAGAAACATTTCAGCGATTAATAAATTCGGTCCTAAGGGAGTTTATTAATAAAAACTGTGTAGTATATTTAGACGATATACTAATTTTCCGCACAAATATTGAAGAGCATGCCGAAAGTTTTAGTAAAATTCTTGATCAATAATCTAAAAATTCAAGTAAATAAATGCAAGTTTTTCGCTAAAGACACAGAATATCTTAGACACACACTGTCAACGGATGGGGTAAAACCCAACATAACAAAAATAGGCAATATTTCAAATCTTAAGATCCCTGAAACAACTAAGCAGATTAAATCGTTTTTAGGCCTGACGTGATATTACCGCAATTTTATTAAGGACTATGCGAAAATCGCTGGTAGGTTAATACAACATAAACATTGACTATATAAAGTGCAAGCAAAATGTAGTAGCCGACTTTCTAAGCCTAGTCAACCCAGATACAGGACACATATATATGACCGAGACGTTCAATTCTAAAGGGGAAGGAGGAACACATAACCAGCACCCACAAGCCTTCGAACAAAATTCCTTAGATAACACGATCCATTCTCCAGAAGAGGAGCAACTAAACCATTTTCCTATTTTAGATACGAGGAGATCGACAATTACCTAAAACAAATGGACGAGACAATTAAACAAACTATGGACACTACAATACCGCGGTATCGACGTACGACTAACGAAGACCTGTTCCGCAAGAGCAATGACCTCGACAAATAACCTGATATCTGGGGCTTACTAACCCAATTACTTTTACCACGAGAGTGTGCGCTCTGACGGCTTCGTTCCACCGGAAGCATTCCTCTACCTTGACCAGATAGGTTGATCCAGGATAGATCAGCGGTGCCGTTAATCTTCCATGTCGCTCGGACAGCTGGGGACAGGCGACTCAACTATAACAGAGACGTCGCACACGGCAGTGTGGATCGTCTCAGGTTCAGTAGGGCGGTGGGGAATCGCGATAAGAGGGATGTCGTTCGGCAGCACCAGCATTTCTGGTGATTGAATGACGGAGAAGATATTTCGTCGACGTTTCTGTCAATTACGGAGCAGCCTCACTAATGAGGCAGAGCTGACCAATTTATTTGCACAGTAAATAGCGATGGCCAGCTTACATAGATTTAGGTTAGCATTTAAGAAACATATACATATATCAGTGTATACAAAGGTGTATACTGATATATGTATATGATTGTGTATAATGTCTATGTGTGGTTATGTGTGTTTTGTGCATTTAGGTTAGGTAGGCTAAGGTTTATTTTAAGTTAGATACTAAGTTTTTATAAAAAATAAAAAATGTCCATATGCTAAGTTTTTGTAAATAAATTTTTTTCTTAGCCTTAAGTATAGAAAATAAGTATTCCTAAATAAAATGTAAATGAAGTCGAAAGACATAGTTATAAGAATTTAGAGTAGCTTAGAGCACCTGTGTGGGGCCAGTAAGTTATTATAAGATTGTTAAGTAATTTTAAGCTAGCATTTAAGCATTTTTTGTTAGTATGTAAGAGTTAATGATTAAGTAAATAAAATGCATTTTAAAACGAACTAAAACTAACCTATTTTAGATACAATTGCAAATAGATTTAATCTACAAATTATTTTGACCAATAATAAGACTAGAGAGACCGAACTACTTAACAAAAAAAGAAAAGATTATATTAATTCTCAAGATATAGGGTCAATTGAAATGACTAAAATATTCAGAAAGTACCTCTACAAAGGCAAAGCTGCAATATATTCAGAATTAAGTCAACACGAATACAATCCTGTTCAATTAAAGCTTATAGAACTTTTTAGAGCTTGTATTAAATTTCTGAAATGTGTCCACCATGCTAAGGATTAAAAGACGAAAATGAGGCCTATAAACAGATACATAAATATCATCGAAACGAAACAATGCACTCGGGAATCAATGAGAACTATCCCTAAGAAATACGTCTACATCAAAAATCTTAAAGATCTAATACAAAAGTACATTAATAATTGTGACGTTTGCAATCGTACAAAATATGACAGAAACCCGCCAAAACATAAATATGTTTCGACCGAGACCCCAGACAATATTAATCAGATAGTACATGTACATGTTTATACCAACTCAAAACATAATTTCATTACATTTATCGATAGGTTTTCAAAGCATGCAGTTGCTTTTTATTAATTAGAAAATCGAAACAATATAACTCTTATCGAAAAACTTAGACCTTTGCCTTTAATTGATAAGCTAAAGGCAAACCTGACAAGTTTGTAATAGATAACGAGTTTAACACTATAAATATAAAGGACTTTTTGAGGCAAGAACAAATAGATATGCATTTTACTAAACCCAATAGTCACAACGGAAATGGTGACGTTGAGAGATTCCATAGCACAATCAGTGAGAAGCTTAGAATCCTATACATAGAAGAGTCGAAGCTTACAATTCAGGAAAAAATATTTAAGTCCGTAGAATTGTGCAATAAATCAGTTCATTCAACGACGAAACATAGACCAGTGGATATATTTAACGGAAAGTAGACAGGCAAAAACTGACTCATGCAATGAAAGAGAATAAGATTAGGATATTGCACAAAGCAAATAGGAATAGGGAAATTTTCAACAAAATTGATGAAGAAAGTTATTTTGAGAATTATAAAGCTCTTAGACATAAAGAACAACTTAGATATAGAAAGCTCAAACTAGAGAATATTCACACAAGTAATTTAAAACGTCCTGGAAAATTTATGAATAAATTTAAATTTGAAAATACTTGCAATGAATTGAAATAATATTAAGCTTATTGATATCGATTTTTATTATATTAATTACATACTCGTACATGAATTAATTATACTACAGTCAAAGAAAAACTATGTGAATTAATAAAAAATAAATTTCAAGTTTTTGTACACCTCTATAAATTATATAAAAAAATATATATGTACATATATATTATATAAAAATTGTCCTACTACTTATGCAATGAAGTTAATTAATTTAAGTTCATATACAATAATATTATAATATATTATATATAATATTTATAGAATTAACTATGTTTGAAAACTTTAAAAGGAAAAAAAAAAAACACTTTTGAAAACTTGTAATCGTTGAGAAAATATCAATGCTTAAGAGAACATAGCTCAGCCGAACTTTATTTAAAAGGCGGAGATGTTATGTATATACAAAACAAACAAAACCAATTTACAAAAAAATAGTACAAGCAGTACATGCACTATGTCATTGCCCCTTTTTCTAGCTTGGTCTGTATGTAGTATGTAAGTTACCGTACGATTACTCATTCTTTATGGAGGCGTCAAAGAATAAAGACATTTAAAAAGTGTTCTCGTTTTTTATTTTGTGTATCATATTAAGAGTGGTAAATATAAAGGGTCCGCTATCTAACGTTTTTTTTTTTTTCAACTAGTGCTTATTTCGTGAATGGTAACACTTAGCTAATGTCTGATTTGACAGATAATTAGTTTTGTCCTACCGCTGAACGAATATATGGTTGTGTATACGCTTGAACAACGCTGGGAAATATTGCGACATTACTTTGAAAATCATGTAATGTTGCAGAATGTGTGCTAAAATTGCGTACGGATTTTGGAAGAAGAGAAGCACCGTCAGCTCCGTATGTTCGTTATCTTGTGAAAAAAGTGAAAGAAACTGACATCCTCATCGATAAACCAAAGCGTGAAAAGCCAAAAACAGTGCGTACACCCGAGAATATTGCTGCTGTGGCAGAAAGTGTGCGTGAAGCGCCATCAACATCAATTCACCGTCGTTCTCAACAATTGAACATTTCGGAGACATCATTGAGACGAATTTTGCATAAAGACCTTGGTATGACGCCATACAAAGTCCAATTGGTTCAGGAGTTGAAGCCAACTGACCATCCAATGCGTTTTCGCTTGGCTAAGTGGGCCTGCGATCGACTTAGAGAAGATGCCGATTTTGCCAAAAAAAATCATCTTTCAGATGAAGCTCATTTTGATCTTGGCGGGTATGTAAACAAGCAAAATTGTCGCATTTGGGGCACAGAAAACCCGCACGCATATACCTGAAAAGCCGATACACCCAAAACGAGTCGCTGTTTGGTGCGGATTTTGGTCCAGAGGCATAATTGGGCCATTTTTCTTCGAAATGAGCAATGAGTGGCCGTTACAGTCAATGGCGATCGTTATCGGGCTATGTTGAACAAATTTTTGTTCACAAAAATTGAAGAGGAGGATATTGGCAACATTTGGTTTCAACAGGACGGCGTTACGTGCCACACAGCCGAAGCTACACTCGATGTTTTGCGCCCTGTTTTTGAAGATCGCATTATCAGCCGCAGAGCTGATGTCGTTTGGCCACCTCGGAGCTGCGATTTGACACCGTTGGACTATTATTTGTGGGGTGCCGTAAAAGATAAGTGTTACGCCGACAAGCCAGAGACAATTGACGTTTTAAAGGACAATATTCGTGAAGCCATTGGTGAAATACAGCTGCACACAACCGATAATGTGCTTAAAAAATTGGACCGATTGTGTAGGCTACTGCATGGCCAGCCGAGGCAGCCATTTGAATGAAATTATTTTCCATTATTAACCGGAAGGATAAAACTAATTATCTGTCAAATCAGACATGAGATAAGTGTTACCATCACGAAATAAGCACTAGTTGAAAAAAAAAACAAACGTTAGATGGCGGACTCTTTATATACACAGGGTTATAACTCAGTTCTGGCACACATACAAAACAAAGGAGGACACTTTGAGCACTTGTTGTAACTGTTTTTGTACACACATAAAATAAGAATTACCTAAGATCACACAAAATCATTCCTTATTCATAGCCTTTGGAGCTTAACTCTTTCAGTCAGACTTTTAAATGGACAACAATACGTTTATTTTTTGTTAATTTTAGTAATATGTATGGTAAACTAATTAATTACTTTGTAATGTATCAACTACATCGGAAAAAAAGTCAAAAGTGCAAAAGTGAAAGCTCACACATATACGCATCAGCCTCCTGGTAGTCAAAAACTGACCCAAAAGGCTATTTTTTTACATTTGAAAGCTTTTAGAAAGCATAAAAACACGAATTTTATTTGCTTTGATGTGACGTGCAATGACAACAAAACTTTGAAAATCTAACAAAAATAGCGATACGTGGCGAAACAGGTGTCAGCTGTGAAGGCGTCTGCAAAAAGGTTTTTCACTCTACATCAAAATGTTCCGGCCTTAATGAATACAGCATTGGAATAATCAGAAATGGGAATATGGTAAGATTCATGTGCGATGAATGCATACATTACATTCAAAATATTCTTGCATAAGCGTGGAAAAAAAACAATTTGCTTAAAACTGTACAAAGAAGAATTTGAGGAATTAGTGAAAAAAATTAAAATGAAATAAAGAATTTACTTGAAGCAATCGAAATTAGATATACCGAGAGGGTACGCGAAATACAAATTGCCCAAGAAATCTGCGAAGAAGTGTAACGGAATTAAAAAATATATGCAGCATAACGGAAAATCTCAAAGGCGAGTGCAACAAATTGTCCGTTAAAATAAAAAGCAATAATATTGTCTGCAATGAAGTGAAAAAATATAAATAGTAAACAAGCGGTTACGGAAAATCAAGTGTCATTTGCGGAAATTGTTAAAGTAAGAAGTGAAAAGTCAAAAGAAATGTTACAAAACTAAGGAGGATCTATGTAAAAAAGTTGATCCACAAAATCTACATTTCCATAATATTGAAAACACTCGAAATGGAACAATTTTAATTGAATTTGATAATATTGAAGAGAGAAATAAAATAAAAAGTGCAATCGAACAACACCTTAGTGAAAAATATGAAATTAAGGTACCAAAAAAACTTAGACCAAGAATTTTATTAGCAAGTAGCTATGAAATTTAAGAACAGCGAAAATGAAATTATTGAAAGACTAAAAAACCAAAACACGGTCATTACACATAGCCAAATGGAATTAGTTAAATATTTCGAACGGAGAAAAAACAAATGAAGTTAATTACAATGCTATTATTGAAATTGATGAGGACTCCTTTCCAAAAGTATTAGCGGCAGGAAAACTCAGCTTTGGATGGAAAAGATGCAAAGTATTTGATGGAATTGACATCCTACGAGATGCTATAAGTTCAAAGGGTATAATCATCGTTCAACCGAATGCAAAAACGAAGAGATTTGTGAAATGTCAAAAGAATCACAAAACAAGTGAGTGTAATAACGAATCAATTACGAAATGTGTAAATTGCATGCGTGTCAATGAAAAACTAACCTTGGGCCTTGACGAAAACCACGACACTTTCAGTAAGACATGCCCAGTATACATAAACAAACTTGCATAAAAAAAGAAGCGAATTGGTTATTAGCAATCAAGTTCTATTATGGGAATATATATATATATATTAATATACTTATAATAATATGTAACAGTGATAAATATGATTTCATAATTCTTGCAGAAACACACTTGACAACTAATATCGAAAAAGAAGAAATACAAATCAATGGTTATAAGGAGGTATCCTGTATGTTAAATTCAACAAGAACAGGCGGTGCGACATTATATATAAGATCTAAGTGGCAAATCAACGACACAATTAAAAGTTCAATCAACCACATAGCATGGTGGATATCATATAAATGTACAATACACTATAAAAACGTAACGGTTGCGGGGATTTACAGATCACCAAGCAGCTCAGAAAAAGAATTTTGTAGCTTTTTGATGAAAAATATAGAAATGCTGACAGAGAAACCAAACAATATATATAATATTAGGAGGTGATTTCAATATTAACTGGCACCTAAATAACACATACAAAAAAGAAATCAAAAGACTCCTGGAAGACAATTACCTTCAACAAAAAATGCAACGGTACTCAGGAATTACAGCGCAATCTAGTACAATAGTGGACTACATCATAACCAACATATAAGATATAGACGTGAAACCAGATGAAAGGGAAAAAATATCTGACCATGAGACCATGAGAGTATAACTTTTCGTATGCTAAATGAACCAAATACAAAGAGAAATCATGCAATACTCGTATTTTCAAGTATCACGGGGAGCGATTTAGTGAACAGGCAAATACAATGGCTGTGGTATATAATACAGATACTACTGTACATATAAAAGCTGAAAATATCGAATGCATTCTTAAAACCGTAATAGGCACATTTACAAAGAAGGTAACCGCAAGACAAAACAATCAAACAAATAAATGGATTAGCAAGGAACTTCTAGTTTTAAAAAATGAAAAAAATAAGAAATACTATAAGGCAAAGCTGATAAATGACGAAGCAAGTTGGGATAACTATAAGAATATAAGACACTCTTATAAAATGGAATAGGGAAATTTTCAACAAAATTGATGAAGAAAGTTATGTTGAGAATTATAAAGCTCTTAGACATAAAGAACAACTTAGATATAGAAAGCTCAAATTAGAGAATATTCACACTAGTAATTTAAAACGTCCTGGAAAATTTATGAATAAATTTAAATTTGAAAATACTTGCAATGAATTGAAATAATATTAAGCTTATTGATATCGATTTTTATTATATTAATTACATACTCGTACATGAATTAATTATACTACAGTCAAAGAAAAACTATGTGAATTAATAAAAAATAAATTTCAAGTTTTTGTACACCTCTATAAATTATATAAAAACATATATATATACATATATATTATATAAAAATTGTCCTACTACTTATGCAATGAAGTTAATTAATTTAAGTTCATATACAATAATATTTATAATATATTATAAGTTAAAACATTTAAAACATAAATGTTTAAAAAAATAATTTTTTATTTTAAGGAGGTTGAACCTCTTTATTCGAGAAATTATTACAAACTGAATGTTCTTAAAACTAACAATTATCTTTACACCTAACTTAACCTAGTGTGGAGCATCGCATACGTGAAAGAATGTGGGGAGTCAGCTTTTTGTGTAAAAAGCATTAGGTGAACCTGAGATACTTGGAATGCAATCACGCGTTGGCATGGTGGATTCGTGGATGTAGGAGGAATAGATGGAGGTGTCGTGTATCGACATTGTGTTATTATGGGAAAATGCAAAGCTAGTAGTGGATGTAGGAGGAATAGATGGAGGTGTCGTGTATCGACATTGTGTTATTGTGGAAAAATGCAAAGCTTGGATGGAAGATGAACGGATGCTCGTGTCTGCGATATGACATTTAAAAATTCGCATGTCTCGTGTTAACTCCTCCTTTTTTAATATCAAACGTCCTCGTTTGACCCAAATTCAGAAGAATGGTATTTGACTTATCCTGGATGGCTTGACGGGTAGTTTTTGTTGTATGTTTTCCCGGTCTTCGTTACTGTCTTCTTCTTGGATTTCATTGTCTTGATTGGTGGTAGATTTAGAGATTGAATGCGGCGTTACTGAGATTTCTTGGAACTCGTTTGTAATTTTAACTTCTGGTATCTTCTTAATGCAAATAGTTTTTGCTAGGATAAGCAGGATAAGTATTGATATTGTTGCTATCGATCCAAAGTTGGTGATCGTATTTATTTTGGTCTTTGTTTCCATAACGTTGATGTTCTCTGTATTATTTAGGTGAAGTTCTTTTAGCATTTCGAGAGTAAGGATCTCTTTGAACAAATTTGTAGCAGATTGAGGTTGTATGAGTGCAGGAAGTGGTTTGTAGCGGCCTTCAAAACTGGATAGGTATGTTGTGTTCTCTATGATAACTGAAGAATTTTGTATTTTTATCAAAAATGTGCCGATAAGATTGAGGAGGTCATTATTCGTGAAAATTGTTCCGTTGAAATTATTTAAGAGCAGGATTCCGGGAAGTATTTCTTCAATGGTGGGTATGTGTTGGAAATTGATTCTGGTGCAATTTGGAGCGATGCTTTTGAAGAGGTTGGATATGCACGATGTTCCACTTAAATCTATTACATTATTGTTGCTACATATAGATAAACTGTTAAAATTCTTACAGGCTAACTTAATTCCGTATATCTTATTTTGACACTTTAATATATTCTCATAACTGATTTTATTGACATATGTTCTTGTTTTGACAGCTTTCATAAGGATTGCTTCACATTGCTCTGAACTGATAGTGGGTAGGCTGACAATATAGATAATCATTGTATTGTTTGTTACAATTTTTACATCTGCAAATTCTATAATTTCATTTATTGAATCATATGGGAATTCCCCTTTGTCTGAAATATTTTTAATTAAATTTAATTAAACTTTAGAAAACAAAAATGAGTTTACTATCTTGTTTTTCGCCCAATGTGTGGCATATTCTACATTTAATAATTCTTCTTTTAATAGTTTCATTTTGTATTGGATAACATTAACAAGGTCTATTTCAAAAAGTTTGTTATTTTTTAATTTATTTAGAATTTCGTTAGTAATATTACTTAGCTTATTTATTCTTTCGATTGAAACTTTATTTATCACTGTTTGCTTGTTATTATTTTCAACAATATTATTAACCTTTTTTTTTGAGAATGCGAAAGTCGTCATGGTCAGGATTTCCTGCTATCCATTTCCATGCGCTTCCTATGAAGTTTAGCGAGCGTTTTGATCTAGCGGGTTTAATTCTATATAGGAGATTTTGGATTTGGTAGAGTTCTTGGGAAAGGAAGTGGTAGGTCGGGTAATTTCTATTGATCCTAGTACCGATGCACGTAGATATTTCTTCAATCAACTTTTCGTAGATATTTAGGTCTATTTCGTGAATCAATTTGAACGTGCCGGTCTGAAGCCTTGCGGTTCCTGTTTTTATTGCTATTGCTTGTGATTGGCTATAATCCAAGATTTGTACCCGCCGAATGCGGCCATGGCTGTGGTTAATCTATTAGGATGAATTTAGATTTTTTATATTGCTTTTGTGTACGACTTTATTTGATTGGGTTAGTATTTGTGTGTTCCTATCCTCTTTAACTATTTCTTTTTTATATCTTGGGGTGAGTTTTGAACCGAGACGCTTATTTATCTTAACATAAATTTCTTCTCCGGGGGAATAAGTTTTAATGGGTTGACGTTTTTTGTTATGGTTTTGTAAGTCTGTCTGTTGTTTGTCTCTAAGTTTTTGTATGTTTTCTTTCCTAAATTTTTCAAACTGAGTGGGGTCAGAACTGACGTTTCTACCAAAGAATACTTCTATGGATTTTCTTTCCGTGGAGGAATGTATGGAACAGTTATATTCGTAAATGCTACGCTCGAGTAACTCCTGAAAATTTCTATGGATGCGATCTGTCTTGAGACAGCGCATAATTTCCGAAAGGGTTGAATGTAATCTTTCTACCTGTCCGTTCGCGGAACTATTGTAAGGTGGGGTTTGGTAAATTTGGATACCTAATTGATCTTGTACCATAAATTTTATTGATTCAGAGTTTAAGGATTTCTCGTTGTCTATTACTATCATTTCGGGAAGCCCGAAAGAAAATAGTAAGTCTCTAAGCGGTTGTCTGATGTCTTCCGCTGCTCTGGATTGGAGAATTTTGGCTTGGGCGTATTTCGAAAACTTATCTATTGCTGTGAGTACAAGATTGTTTTCTGTTATGTATATATCTAGATGAAGTATCTGTCCTGGGAATTGGGGAATAGGAGTTTCTTGTAATAGCGGTTTATTCGGATGCCTATCGTAGTTGCTTTGTTTGCATATTGCACATTGCTTTATGAGGGTCTTTATTTTTGCAGCCATTTTAGGGAAATAGAAACGTTCCAGTAATTGTGTTTTATTTTCAAGTAAATTTCGGTGTGCGCGATTGTGGGTTTTTAGAATCTCTTCCTCCTGGTCCTCCTCCTTTTTTAGATCGTCGACCTTGGTTCGGGTAAATCGAACTTTATATTTTTTAAAGTATAAACTATATATTTCCTGAACATGTCCCATAGTCTGTTCGGTAGTCATCAAACCGTTTATGACGAATGGGTTAAGGTATCTTCTGAATATAGATATAATATTCTCTTTAGTGTATGTTGGTTGAATGAATGTATGTCTAATATATTTTGGGAAAGGGTTTTCTAACTGATAGCTATTTTGTGGACCTACAGAAAGGATTATTTGCGTCTTAAATGCGTTTATAGGGGCTTCTACGCAAGGAATAAGTTCTTGTGCAGAACTTTCAGCGCTATGCTGTGTAGATGTTAGTGCGTTAACATCGGGTGGATTCGGAGCACGAGAGAGGGCATCAGCGACGACATTCGTTTTTCCAGGTTTATATAGTATTTCGTAATTGTATTCCTCGAGGAAAGCCTTCCAGCGCTTCATCTTGCTATTATTATTTTTGTTGCTTAAAGCAAATGTTAAGGGTTGGTGATCTGTAATTATTTTCACCTTAGATGAACCGTATAGGTAGTTTCTTAGGGATCCTAATGCCCAGACTATGGCCAACATTTCCTTTTCATTGGTCGCATAGTTTTCCTCAGTTTTCAGGACAGCGCCAATCGCGAAGTTAGAGGCATCAGTGGTAAGCTGGAATTCTTTAGAGAAATCGGGATATTTCAGAAGGGTGTCTTCTGACACTAAAGTGTTTTTTAATTTTCTAAATGATTCCATTGCTTCAGAGTCTAGTTTAATGAGGGTTTTGCTTGAAGTATGTTTAGACATACGGCCTTTTTCTCCTCTAAGGAGTGATGTAAGCGGCTTAGCCACCTTGGCGTAGTCTCTTATGAAGCGTCTATAATAGCCGGAAAGGCCAAGGAAAGACCGAAGGTCTCTCAAAGTCTTCGGGCAAGGAAAATCTGAAATAGCTTTTACCTCAGCTGGGTTGGTTTTAATTCCATCTTCTGAGATTATGAAGCCAAGAAATTCGACTTCGTTCTTAAAAAATTCGCACTTGTCGAGTTGAATTTTAACATTAGCTCTCTCTAATGTTTTGAAAATTTGTTTAATGTTCTCAAGATGGGTTTGTTCGTCTTTGCTGAATATCACAATATCGTCGATGTAAATAAAGCAGGTCTTACCGATATGCTCTCGCAGGATGTCATCCATTGCACGCTGGAATATCGAGAGCGCGTTCTTTAGTCCGAATGGGAGGCGGGTGAACTCATATTTTCCATGGTTTATGGAAAACGCTGTTTTCTCGATATCGGATTGTTTAAGTGGAATTTGGTGAAAACCACTTTTAAGATCGAGTACGGTAAACCACTTGTTTTGCCCCAGTTGCGAGAGAACTCCGTTTATTTCCGGAATCGGATAACGGTCGGCAATAGTTACAGCGTTCAATTTCCTGTAATCTATTACTAGCCTGTATTTCTTTTCTCCGGATGCATCAGGTTTTTTTGATACAATCCATACAGGTGCATTATATGGGGATTTTGACTTCCTTATAATGCCGTCATCCAGAAGTTGATTTATTTGTTTTTCAACTTCGTCTTTTAAAGACATGGGGTATGGGTAGTTTCTAGAGAAGACATGAGTTTCACAGGATGTCCTTATTTCTCCCTTAACGTTGGTTATATAGGTAAGCTTCCCATTGGGTTCGGAGAAAAGATTAGGTACGTTACTTACGAGTTCGTTTAAGGCGTCCTTTTGATCAGAAGTCATATGGTCAGTGCGCAAGTTTAAATTATTTACCGATTGTGAAGGTTGTTCCATGTAATCGTGCTTTGTGTGGATTATTGCGGACAGTTCCTTGAGACTGTCGTTGCCCAATATCGCATGAAAAGATTTAAGCGTTGGTAAAAGGAAAAATTTGATCTTTGGATCTTTCAATCCGAACAGATTGGTTTCTATGTAGTGAGTGATTTTAACGCTGCCTCCAATGGAATTTGCGTAAAAACACTTTTCGTTCGGGGATGGATTGTTAACAAGGGAAGGTTGAATATAGTTATTTGTGGAGCCTGTGTCTATCAATATTCTTATAAATTGTCCGTTCTTCGTTTTTCCCATAAAATAAGGTAACGAAGAATTCCTTAGTCTAAAAAATTAACATCTGTAAAGTCATTTGGGTCCTTTACATCAGAATTTTCGGGGTAATCTGTACGTTCCTCGTATTGTACATAATTGTCAAGGTTTTCGTCATTGTTTGTGTTCTCGACTTCAAAAGCTTTGTCGTACTCTTCCTGTCCAGGTTCTATGTTATAATTGGGAGCTGGTCTATGAGTTTGTTGGGATTGCTTAAAATGTTGTGTTGTTCGCATTTGTGCGCTTTGTCCGAATGGTTCTTGTTTTACCCGTGTTTGCTGCTGAGGTTGCGCGTGCGTTTGCACTGGTCGAATATTGTGCTGTGGTTTGGAGGCTTGTTGATTATTGTTATAATGTTGAGTCTTTACTTGGGGCATATACTGTTGGTTTTGGGCTCGTGGAATTGCTCCTTGTGAGCTAGAGTTTTGCTGTGGATATGCAATTTTCCCAGTCTGCGGTGATGGAAAGTTATTGGTATGAGATCTAGGTGAGGCATGGTTGGAGTTATAGGGTTTCTTGTTCGCGTTTTGATTGGCGTGCTGAGTTCTGAAATTCTGATTCTCAAGTTTGAGACAGAGGTGCAGGGCTAGTGGTAGGTCGTCGAGTTCGCGTATAGCGAGAAGCCTAGAAAGGTCACCCTTTAGACCTCTAATAAATGTATCGAGGGCTTTGTCTCGATACGATTGCTTAAAAAGTCTCATGGATTCGCTGCCGATATCAAGGCAACCAATCTTGTTTAGAATGAGAGACAAGTGTCCATATACAATTTGGTAAAACTCCTCTACTGAGTTGTTACCTTGAACGAGGGACATAAGTTGGTACTCGAAGGTACCTAAGTCCCTCTTGTCCACCAGGCATCTAGAGATACAATCCCAATTTAATGGAGTGTTGTATGACTCTAAAGCTACGTCAGCTTCGCCAACAATTTTATTGCGTATGACATTCAGGATACCGAAATATTTCGGTGTACCCCGAATGGGTCCGTAAGCTTCGAAAATCCTATCTACGCTTCTTTTCCATGAGATGAATTCACTTCGATTGCCAGAGAATTCTCTTAGGCACCTGACCACTTCTGGTATTCTGTCTAGGTCTGATAGGTTTTCTCTGTATTCTGGTTGGATAATCTGGTCTTCACCAGCGAATTGGTCAGCGTTTGGATTTAGAGTTCTCTGAATAATGTTGGGTATTTGTTTTTCCAATACCCGATTCACGATACTTGTGATCAGTGATTCAAACTCTTGAGTTGTGCCAGGTTCTAGATTTTGCCTTTCGGCTCTAGAAGAAGTAGATTGGAAAGAGTTATTGTGACCTGATTCATTTGTCATTTCGCGCGATGTGCTCGGTACAGAAGTTGGGGGAGTAATAGAGGTAATAGGAATAACTTCGGCTTGTAAACCTTGAGTGTTAGAATCAGTTTTGCTGGTAGTTACTGATCTTGTAGTAGGCATATTAATTTAATTAAAATTTTTCCAAATTATTAAAGCAAAGCAAAGAGTGACAAATGTTTGAAATGTTAAGAAAAAGGACAAGTTAACGACAAGTTGGATAGTCTTAAATCTAATTTAAAATTTCAATTAAGTACATATAAACTTATACGAAATTTTTTTTTTCACTAATATTCCAATAAAAATTCTCTCACAAAATTTGCTTTTTTCCCAATTTTCTTTTCACTCAGTGGGGAATTTTACTTAAGATTTAATAGATTTTTGTTTAAATATGATTTCTCTTTTCTGTTTTCACTTTTTGTATAAACTTATTCTAACTTACATTACTAAACGCAGGAAATCCATTCGGTCCTGTCTTCGTGTGAGTGCGGCTAACGATTCCTATCGTTTCCTTTTCTTCCGCCAGACGAGTTCTCAGCTGCTGCCGGCTACTAAGGGGCCCTGGTGATTGATTAAACACTTTCACTACACACGCGAGGGTAGGTGGGACCACAGCTTCCACTTCCGCGACACTACTTAAGGGTTTTATGCGGTTCGCGTTACTTTACTACGGTACACGACTAAGTGGTTATTGCGCGGCACTGCTTAAGGGCGTATGCGACTATTAGACTGTGGTCCCTGCTCGGGTGCCAGTTAAAACATTTAAAACATAAATGTTTAAAAAAATAATTTTTTATTTTAAGGAGGTTGAACCTCTTTATTCGAGAAATTATTACAAACTGAATGTTCTTAAAACTAACAATTATCTTTACACCTAACTTAACCTAGTGTGGAGCATCGCATACGTGAAGGAATGTGGGGAGTCAGCTTTTTGTGTAAAAAGCATTAGGTGAACTTGAGATACTTGGAATGCAATCACGCGTTGGCATGGTGGAGTCGTGGATGTAGGAGGAATAGATGGAGGTGTCGTGTATCGACATTGTGTTATTATGGGAAAATGCAAAGCTAGTAGTGGATGTAGGAGGAATAGATGGAGGTGTCGTGTATCGACATTGTGTTATTGTGGAAAAATGCAAAGCTTGGATGGAAGATGAACGGATGCTCGTGTCTGCGATATGACATTTAAAAATTCGCATGTCTCGTGTTAACTTATATATAATATTTATAGAATTAACTATGTTTGAAAACTTTAAAAAGAAAAAAAAAACACTTTTGAAAACTTGTAATCGTTGAGAAAATATCAATGCTTAAGAGAACATAGCTCAGCCGAACTTTATTTTAAAAGGCGGAGATGTTATGTATATACAAAACAAACAAAACCAATTTACAAAAAAATAGTAAAAGCAGTACATGCACTATGTCATTGCCCCTTTTTCTAGCTTGGTCTGTATGTAGTATGTAAGTTACCGTACGATTACTCATTCTTTATGGAGGCGTCAAAGAATAAAGACATTTAAAAAGTGTTCTCGTTTTTTATTTTGTGTATCATCTTAAGAGTGGTAAATATAAAGGGTCCGCTATCTAACGTTTTTTTTTTTTTCAACTAGTGCTTATTTCGTGAATGGTAACACTTAGCTAATGTCTATTTTTTTACATTTGAAAGCTTTTAGAAAGCATAAAAACACGAATTTTATTTGCTTTGATGTGACGTGCAATGACAACAAAACTTTGAAAATCTAACAAAAATAGCGATACGTGGCGAAACAGGTGTCAGCTGTGAAGGCGTCTGCAAAAAGGTTTTTCACTCTACATCAAAATGTTCCGGCCTTAATGAATACAGCATTGGAATAATCAGAAATGGGAATATGGTAAGATTCATGTGCGATGAATGCATACATTACATTCAAAATATTCTTGCATAAGCGTGGAAAAAAAACAATTTGCTTAAAACTGTACAAAGAAGAATTTGAGGAATTAGTGAAAAAAAATTAAAATGAAATAAAGAATTTACTTGAAGCAATCGAAATTAGATATACCGAGAGGGTACGCGAAATAAAAATTGCCCAAGAAATCTGCGAAGAAAGTGTAACGGAATTAAAAAATATATGCAGCATAACGGAAAATCTCAAAGGCGAGTGCAACAAATTGTCCGTTAAAATAAAAAGCAATAATATTGTCTGCAATGAAGTGAAAAAAAATATAAATAGTAAACAAGCGGTTACGGAAAATCAAGTGTCATTTGCGGAAATTGTTAAAGTAAGAAATGAAAAGTCAAAAGAAATGTTACAAAACTAAGGAGGATCTATGTAAAAAAGTTGATCCACAAAATCTACATTTCCATAATATTGAAAACACTCGAAATGGAACAATTTTAATTGAATTTGATAATATTGAAGAGAGAAATAAAATAAAAAGTGCAATCGAACAACACCTTAGTGAAAAATATGAAATTAAGGTACCAAAAAAACTTAGACCAAGAATTTTATTAGCAAGTAGCTATGAAATTTAAGAACAGCGAAAATGAAATTATTGAAAGACTAAAAAACCAAAACACGGTCATTACACATAGCCAAATGGAATTAGTTAAATATTTCGAACGGAGAAAAAACAAATGAAGTTAATTACAATGCTATTATTGAAATTGATGAGGACTCCTTTCCAAAAGTATTAGCGGCAGGAAAACTCAGCTTTGGATGGAAAAGATGCAAAGTATTTGATAGAATTGACATCCTACGAGATGCTATAAGTTCAAAGGGTATAATCATCGTTCAACCGAATGCAAAAACGAAGAGATTTGTGAAATGTCAAAAGAATCACAAAACAAGTGAGTGTAATAACGAATCAATTACGAAATGTGTAAATTGCATGCGTGTCAATGAAAAACTAACCTTGGGCCTTGACGAAAACCACGACACTTTCAGTAAGACATGCCCAGTATACATAAACAAACTTGCATAAAAAAAGAAGCGAATTGGTTATTAGCAATCAAGTTCTATTATGGGAATATATATATATATATTAATATACTTATAATAATATGTAACAGTGATAAATATGATTTCATAATTCTTGCAGAAACACACTTGACAACTAATATCGAAAAAGAAGAAATACAAATCAATGGTTATAAGGAGGTATCCTGTATGTTAAATTCAACAAGAACAGGCGGTGCGACATTATATATAAGATCTAAGTGGCAAATCAACGACACAATTAAAAGTTCAATCAACCACATAACATGGTGGATATCATATAAATGTACAATACACTATAAAAACGTAACGGTTGCGGGGATTTACAGATCACCAAGCAGCTCAGAAAAAGAATTTTGTAGCTTTTTGATGAAAAATATAGAAATGCTGACAGAGAAACCAAACAATACATATAATATTAGGAGGTGATTTCAATATTAACTGGCGCCTGAATAACACATACAAAAAAGAAATCAAAAGACTCCTGGAAGACAATTACCTTCAACAAAAAATGCAACGGTACTCAGGAATTACAGCGCAATCTAGTACAATAGTGGACTACATCATAACCAACATATAAGATATAGACGTGAAACCAGATGAAAGGGAAAAAATATCTGACCATGAGACCATGAGAGTATAACTTTTCGTATGCTAAATGAACCAAATACAAAGAGAAATCATGCAATACTCGTATTTTCAAGTATCACGGGGAGCGATTTAGTGAACAGGCAAATACAATGGCTGTGGTATATAATACAGATACTACTGTACATATAAAAGCTGAAAATATCGAATGCATTCTTAAAACCGTAATAGGCACATTTACAAAGAAGGTAACCGCAAGACAAAACAATCAAACAAATAAATGGATTAGCAAGGAACTTCTAGTTTTAAAAAATGAAAAAATTAAGAAATACTATAAGGCAAAGCTGATAAATGACGAAGCAAGTTGGGATAACTATAAGAATATAAGAAACTCTTATAAAATGGAAGTTAGTAAAGCCAAAAATAAATTTATAAAACTAAAAATTGAAAATGCAGGTGGTCAAAAGCAAATGTGGACTGTTATAAAAAACTTAGTGCTTAAACAAAGAAGAATAACTATAACTTACGTAGGTTTTGAAAAAACGAACTATACTGGTGGGAAGGAAATAGCCAACAAATTCTACTTATATTTTATTGATAGTATTTTAAATATCAGAAACGAGATTGAAGATGTGGAATATGTAAAGTTAAAACATATATATAAAAACTAAAAAATAAAGTCGATTTTGATAAAATAAGTCCAAGAATTATCCTTGATAATTGGGCCGCTTTAGGAAACAGGTTATTAGAAATTATTATAAAAATCGCTACAAGAAGGTGAATTTCCGAATTCATGGAAAGACGCGATAGTGACTCCAGTGGAAAAAATACCAAACACAAAGAAATGTGAACAGTTTAGGCCTATAAATACATTAAGAACATTTGAAAAAATACTTGAAAGCGTAGTTAAAAGTCAATTAATAGAATATATGGAGGGTAACAAAATCTTTAACAAATATCAATCTGGTTTTATGAAGAATTACTAGTGCGAAACGGCGGTAAACTACGTTATAAACGAATGGAAAAGCGAAGAAAGTGCAAAAAAACAATGGCACGTTTTTCTAGATTTTAAAACGATATCCCTAGTATTATAAATCAACTTAACTTAATTAACGGAAAACAAAGACAAAAGTAATGCAATTAAATATTAATAATAAGACAACTATAGAAATCAACAATAGCATTACAGAAAACGTTGACCATATAAAGTATCTGGGAATAATAATCGATAGGAATCTCAAGTTCTCGGAGCACATCGATTACATAGGCAAAAATATTGCAAAGAAAATAGGTTTCTTGAAGAGAATAAGGAAAAAAATGGACTGTAACACAGCGATCAAAGTTTATAATACAATTGTGAAGTCCCATTTCGAAATTGTTCCACAATTATATACTCATGCTGTAAGCAAGGAGATGTGGAAAGACTCCAAAAACTGCGGAATAAAGCGATGAGAAGTATTTTTCAATGAATAGATTTACATCGATAAGAATAATGCTAAATGCACTCAAATGGATGAACATACGCGAAGGGTTAGAACTTAATACGTTTCTGGCAGTTTTCAAAATGAAGCAAGAAAGCACACAAAGTCTATTAATGAGTGAAACAAGGACCGTAGAAGAAGCACAACCACATCGACTACATAATTGCAACTTTAGAATTAATTTTAGAATTATACGACAGATGTCAATGGGGCAAAACAGATTTCTATACAAAGGAATTTTTCTTTTTAACAACCTGCCAGAGTATATAAAAACCGAAAGCAACTACAGATTATTTAAAAGCAAAAGCATAGATTTTTTGAAACTGAATAGCTAACTATATTGTTTATATTTTGTCTCTCATATTTATTAAAGTTTTTAAACCATTAATTTATTAAAGCATTATGCAAACAAAAGACTTATATATAGCATAAAGAATTGTAAAATAACATATATAAAATGTAAAATCTAAAAGTATAACTATGTACTAATAAATACAACAACAACTTCTACTACTATAGAAGGAAATAAAACTGTTGAAAAGTTCATAATTTTTTTTTATCCAAAGGTTAAATACATTAATTATTACACTGAAAACCATAAGCCAATCTATTTTCTGTGAAAATCTTGAAAGCATCTGCTCCCTTTATGCAAGCATAGAGGGACTTTACAGGCGCTGCATTGGAAAATTGTGCGTACTGGGCTATTTTTCGTGCCACATTTGCAGCACCTTCCTTGATTTCTTCGGGAACTGTTGGTTTGTGCCTTTTTATTATAACAGGCCTGGGAGATGGTACTCCAGAGCTGCATACAGATTCAGATCTGCGTTTATTTAAAAATGACGGAGCTAAACGTCCTTGATATATATAGCGGCGAAATTCCTTCGAGGCAAGTTTGCATAGATCCGGTCGAGAAGTTGATTGAAGTTCTTTATAAATTAAAAAAGCATTCACAACTGAGCAATTAAGGAAGTGAAAGAAACTGCGATGCCGCCACTTATGTGATTTTCCGCCAATGGCGGAACCTTTGAGTTGATCAAATTTGTCAACAAAATTCATGTGATTGTTGTAGTCTTTTACTGCATTTGGACAAAGACCCTCAACTCTGTCTCCAGTACCTTCCCTTCGTGTAACCGTTCCCACATCTTTAGTATCCAGCTAGTTGGATAAAATAAAAACTGATCTCTTGTCCTTCCACTTCAATACACTGACAGATGTCACTAATTCGGTAGTCATGTGAAACATTGTATTCTTTCAATTTTGGCAAAAACTTTTGGTTTTCACTGTCCCACAAGACCGTATTTTGTCCTCTTTCAGAGCAAAGGATAGCTATTGAAGTAGTTATCGAAATAGACTTTATGGTTCTTGCCCTTGATATTCTCACAAAAGTTCTTCACAATTTTTCCACCGAGATCAGTGTCCACTTTATCGACTTGCTTGCCCGTGTATATGTCAAAATCCAAGAAATACCCAGACTCAGCACATTTCATTCAAACTTTATACCCACGTTCAGTGGGTTTTTTGAGCATGTATTGTTGGAAATGTTGGGAATGTTTTTCGGCAACGATTCTCTAAAGAAAACGGTCGTTTAGCAGTGGCACGAGCGGTTCAAAAGTGGTCGTGAGTCAATGGAAGATTATGAACACACTGACAGACCATCGTCATCGAAAACCGACGAAAACATTGATGGAGTAAGAGAAATGTTGGTCAATAAGCACATATTAACCATCAGAGAGATAACGGAGGACTTGAACATTTCCTATGGATCCGTCCAAGACATTTTGTTTAATGATTTGGGTTTCCGTCGTGTAGCAACAAAGTTGGTGCCAAAAGACCTCGATTTCATGCAAAAAAGAGACCGTGTTGACGTCGCAAAAGAGGTGATTTGCGAGGCTGAATATGATCCCACATTCATCAAAAGGATCATTACTGGAGACGAGACGTGGGTTTATGAGTACGACACGCATTCAGACATCAGGCAAGTGAATAGCGTGCACCAAGTGATTCAAGGCCAAAAAACCACGTCGTTTTCAGTCAAAAAAGAAGGCAATGCTCTCGGTTTTCATGGATTACAACGGTGTAGTGCATCATGAATTTTTGCCAGAAAGCCAGGCAATAAACAAAGAGTATTATTTCTGCGTTATGAGACGTTTGCGTGAAGCAATTCGCCGAAAGAGACCAGAATTGTGAGCAGAAAACTCGTGGATTTTGCACCATGATAATGCGGTAGCACAGTGCCATCATTATTCGTAATTTTTTGACGAAAAATGCAACAAATACCATCCAGCCACCGAATTCACCTGATTTGGCTCCCTGTGACTTCTTTCTGTTCAATCGAATTAAAAAACTACTACGGGGAACGCGTTTCAGCAGCTGAGAGGAAGTAATGGAAAAATCGCAGGAAGCACTGATGGACAGAAAACCGAATATAAAAAATGTTTCGATTATTGGATCAAGCGCTGGCATAAGTATGTTCCAGTCGATGGGAATTACTTTGGAGGGGACAATATAGATTTAGACGAATAAACTTGTATTTTTAATTTTCTGGATAAATTCCGAGAACTGATCAAGGTGGTATGTACGTTGATAATAATTATTAGTAATAGATTGTCACAGTAGTTAGCTAAGCTAACCACCTTATTTCTATCCTGATATTATTTCTCAGGATAAAAAACTTAAATATATTGTACTTTATTAAAGACACGTGAAGAATAGTATATTTCACAAAACAAAACTAAAATAACATACCTATATTCAATGCTACCTTTACTTGTTATGTATATTGTCACAAAAATAAAAAAACACTCGGTAACGGGGTTATCAAATGAAAATTTTATAACGGTAAACGATATGCGTAGAGTTTTGGAATTAGATATGTGTCAACTGAAGTGTATTATTCCGAGTTAGTTCCGCAAAAAATCATTAGATGGCGTTGAAATTAATACAAAAAAAAACAGAAGAGGTGGTTAGTAGCACCAACCACCTAGACTGAAGAGTTAAAGCAAAACAAAAACTTTTTTTTATGAATTTTACCTGCTGCAGGTTTTGCCAAGTATCATAAAATCTATGGGTTTTTCTGCACACTTATTGATGAGTTTTTTTTTTATTATCGTTACTTTCATACGAAAAAAAATGTAAAACCTTATGCTGATTAGGCATTTTCTGGAGAAAAGTTACCTCCAAGTCAAAAATTAACAAGGGCAATGTACTCGTAAGTACAACATGCTTAGAAATTCGATATCTAGAGCCTCAAAAAAGATATCAACTTTATTTAAACGTCATGACTAAACAATACTAGGCTAATATTTCTTCTAAAAACAAAGTCCTATACGGAGTTTAGTTAGAAGTTTATACTAACAGAGCAATTTCTTTTAACATGGGTCAGGGCACACCAAAGTAAGCCTTTTCTTAAATCCGCGATAAATGATGTGAACATTGGAGATAGACCCTTACCGTAGAATGATTTTTTTCTTAGAATATGCCCAGGAATCATTTTCCAAATTAAAGTTGACGAATTAGGCGATACCCTGTATATTTTGAATGAACTCAATAGTGAGATTCTTCTTCGTATCCTGCTATACTTTAACTTCGCGTCAGTGATTACACATAGATATTTTATTTGCTCAATCTATTCCACTAACACATATTTATATTTATTCGAGGTTTCAGTACCATACGCTAAGATTTGCTGATATAAAATTTAGGTCTATTTCCTCTTAACTGTAAACTCAAACTATGTAGGTCCTCCTGCATTTTTTTAATACATTCCTCAAGGTTTTTTCTTGATATAAAGAGAAAAGCGTCGTCAGCAAACCGGACTGTCATTTATACACATGTTGAAGAGCAGAACTTCAAGAATTGAACCTTGTGGTGCACGCAGAGTAGATAATATTCTATTAGACATTGATCCATTTACTTTTCTTCTCAGCAGTCTCCTGCCTAAACATGCAGTAAAACAACTCAGTTCCTTGCTTCTAACACCATAATTTCGCAGCTAAACAGAAGAATATTACTGTCTATAGTCTTGAAGGCTCTCTTGAAATCCAGAAAAACGACGGCCACGTAATTTCTTGATGATATCTTTTTCTTGTAACTGATCAGAACGCTATTTACTCACACGAGTGCCGACTACTTTCCAATCAACAACTTAATATTTTTAAAATATTCTAATCTAATCTAACAGCGAAACAATTGACTGCAATGGTCTTGTTTTCCACGAAAGCTCATGCAGGTTCTCGCATGCTGGTGAAAGTTCTTTCTTGACCTTAACCACTAACACACCTTAGGGTTGGATAACTTGGAACACCAACAAGCATACACATGCATATGATCGCTGTCGGCGATTGAGATGCACTGATGCCATTCGACAGGATATGCCCGTGCCCCCAAAGGCAGAGAAACCGGCCACAAGTGACGACAAAAACATTTAGACAAGAGTCATAAAAAAAAGAATTAAGCCAGGAAATTAGAGCCCACCAAGGAGAAAACCCGACCCGACGTAATTGTGATGACAGCGAAGATGAAAGGTAAGGCGGACCCAAAACTCAGCGTTCTAGATGAATCGATTACGAATATCAGGCGTTGATGAAGGGTTGATAGGACCTATTGGTGAAGGAGATAGAAGAAAAAACTCATCAATTTAAAAGATAATTGCTAGAGCCCTTGGCAATAATATGGAGATTCGGGCTCTGATACATCGCATTGCTCTAAAAGTAAAGGAAATGGACGAATCCGCGACGAAGGAGGAAATTTGCGAATCAGCAAGACAGCAATACCAGCTTAATGAAATACCCGTATACAATGCAGACATAATTAGACTGAGGAACGCCTATGAACACACCAAAATTGCTATAATTAATTACAGTACCTGCAAGAAGTGCACACAAAATGTTAAAGTCAGGTAGAATCACAATCACGCCAATGCCAAAGTGAGATGGACCGCTCCAACTAATGTAGAAAATGCTGCAAAGAACGTCATATAGTCAGAGACTGAAACAAAGGTCCACTTTGTTTATTCTGTAATAAGGATAACTCGGAGAATGTAAGGCCATTACCAGCCAGCAACCATGGAAATAATAGAGATTAACTCACTGTGGGGCAGCAGAGGACATCCTGGCACAAATCCTGGTCAATCATTGACATTAACTTCATGAATAACTCCCTACTGCGCAACACGGAATGGTAGATCAGCAAAGAATAAACCCATAGTGACGATCATGTGATAATAATTTACATCGACATCAACGCACTAAGCCGGTGGGCTCAAAATAAAAAGATAAACTCGTCGAAAAGGGCATTTCCGACGAAATGATGAATTGCAGCGGAAAATTTATCTGATGACCACAGCATGGTACGTAGACGAATAACCGGTAAGAGAGGTACACCGTGCTACTTTTAGAACTAAGAAATAAAACAGTCAAAGTAAAAAGCTTACAAGCCCGAAGGTTTATCTTCAACACCCACCAAGTTATATGGTGTTTAAAAAAGTTACTTCCGAGAAGTAGGAACCAAAAATTCTTTAGTTATAACTTCTGGTATATTAAACCTAAAGCAACCAAGCTGGGTTCGATTGATAGCGAATTGATTAGTGGTTAAATCGTATTTAAACACTATTAGAATCTATGTTTTCATTATCGAGATATTAGTCTGCAAACACAAATCTTTTTCATTTTTTTTTTAATAAATTTTTGGGATTGCATTTGTGTGCTAGTACTGTTTTTTTTTGTTATTCTGGTGCAAGATAATGTTAACTACAAATTCACCATACAAACTTTTTACCTGTGGATTACAGTTTTCCAGATATTTATAAGGATAAATAAATTATTCCCCTAATATGACTTTTTTTATTATTACTCTAAAATAAGTGCACTTTCGTTTACCGTTATCAGTTGTTTATTGAATTTCGATAACATCACATTGAATTTCAACTTGTAAATACTTTTTATAAATTGCAGAATATTTCAGTGAAGAATATCCAGACATCCGTTTGCCTATGGATATTAAAATGGAAGTGCTGAGGTGGCACGAGAAGAGTATCAAGGAGGATTTCCTACACAACGTGTCCTTAATCAAAGTGTGTTTACAAATACTCACAGGAGATTGGGAGAAACTGGGAGAAACGGGAGAACTACTTACAATCGAACGGAACCACATGCGATAGCTGTGAGAAATGCAGAATTAGAGGCATGAATCCTGAACAACGGCAATAGAGCCATGAATTAGTACACGTGCTATGATTTCACACCTAAATGTGTCCCGCCAACGAAATTTGCAAGTCCTGCATAAAGAAAAACCTCGTCTTTATCATGCAACACAAGTTCAGGAGACTACCAGCAGATCTGCCTCGACTATCTGAATTTTACAATCGGAACGGGAGTTTATCGACAATACATTTATCCAAAATATTCTATGGACGGATGAGTCGCAATTCACTAGAGATGGCCGTGGCATTACCAAATTCAATAACCTACACACATGGGCGTAGAAGCAAGAAGAATAATATAATTTCAACATCGATTCAGCGTAAATGTGTGTGCAGGGGTAAATAGTAATAAGTTAATTGCGCGTTTCATACCTCCACAAATACTAAACAGTAAAAGCTTATTTGTAATATTTGCAAAATAAATTCCCAGGAATGCTAGAAGATGTTTCGCTTGCACAAGGAAGAACTCATTTTTACCAACATGATGGTGCTCCAAGTCACTATGGAAGAATAGTTAAAAACCACTTGGATGAAAAATTTTCAAATCCATGGTTGGAAGGAAACTGTATATTCATCTGAAATAAGAACATTGACTGTTTTTGCAATAAGTAAATTTCGATTATTGTGCAAGCAAGAATGGACTTTCTACTCGGTGACATAGAAGAAAAAAATGGTTAATATGGCCTCCGGTGAAACTTTTGTATCATATGGCCTCGCGTGAAACTTTTGCGTCATATGGCCTCCGGCGAAACCACCGGTCGGTCTTGAAGTAATAATTACGGTACCTACTTCTCTTTAGATCTTTTTAGACACACGATAACTCAGAGGAATTAAAGCAGACCCCCCTCCTCCCATATGTTATTTTCTAAAACAAAAACTATTGAATCAGATCCCAAAATATATGTATCCCAAGCCACACTACCCTGTATAATAATAGAACTTCTAGTAACCAAAAACCGGCTATCATCAACAGGATTAGGGAAATAGAAAGAGTGACTTCCCTGGCCAGGTGGCAAGCTCTGTGGAACACCAATACGAAGAGCAGGTGGACCTACACATTGATCTCATATTAGAACGATAGCTTCACACTTTTCCCAGATTCTCGAAATCAGGCATACGGTTTGTGCGACGGAGAATTGACATACACAGATAATAGCAGACCAAGTACTGCGGTCAGAAGAAAATTCGTAATACACATGCAAAACGAGCGGGGAAAGATGGCAAAAATAAGACATGCATATGCAATAAAAATTTGAGACAAAGCGTAGATTGCTTGTCAGCCCAGCAAATTACTACCAAATCGCTACAATTTTCAGGTACATAGTTTTTGCGTAGCAGACAAAAGGCCAAATCAACGGCAAACACGAGGAAAGTGATCGCAGTGTGTACAGTGTACTTCTGGAAGCGATTAATCAAGATAGCGAATCGTGTATGCTGCTAAACTGGGCCACTAGTATCTTTGAAGAACACATACCCTTTGGCACAAAGAAAAGAAAATCTTAATGATAGCCATGCAAACCGACACACATACATTCATACATATGTACGCACACACAATTTTACCTCACGCACTGCAATCTAGGGATTTCTCCGGAGATATCGCAAGTTTCATGCACCACAAGTCAGGACAAGTGTCGGAAAACTAAAGAGTAGAACATACGAATTCATCTATATAGGATAAATGGAGAGCAACAGAAAATCATAGCCATCGCCACATAGGCTTTACGACCGAGCCCAGTACGACCGTAATTATGGCGTACTGGAAATAACAATTCGGGTTTTTAGTTTTTGAGATCTGTCGTTTGTAGTATTCTTTTACCTCAGAATGCAGGGGCGAAGTTCTAACGATATGGCTTTCAGATTATTGCAACAAATGCTCCGTGCCGTTAAACCCTTAAAGAAATTTCAATGTCTCGTCGCAATTAAGTTACCTAGCCCATTACACCTAGTCCATCACTCGACTTGCCGTGAAATGTTTAATTTTCTGCTCGTATTTGAACAGAGTATGGAATAAAATGAAATAAATATAATATGGTATACGGGGTTTTTATTTATTGTAAAAATAAGCATTATTTCGTTACAATTTTGAAGGCGATGAACTTCGTCTATAAGTTATTGAACTTCAGTTTAATATTACATTACAGTGAAGGATCGTCGAACGAGTGCTCAACTCTCTTTTCAATTTCTATAAGATTGTTTGATATTATTTTCGAAATAGGGAAGTTTATTGAATTTGTTATTATTCCAATAGTAGCCGACCGGTTTTCGGTTGGTCTTCGAATAGAACAACGGCATCACGAACCATTGAAAACTGGCGCTAACAATATAATACGATTTTAGCGAATTAAATACTTTTACCAGGACCTTATAGCATTGAAAAATAAATAAACTCTGTTCACTTCCATGACGTGCCCTTCTTGTAAGTTTTATTTTAAATTTTTGGCCTTGTTAAAGGTTAGCATAAAATTAAAAAGACCATTGTGTATTTGTGGATTGTTCCGATGTGGACCTTTCAAAGTTGTTCTCATAAGTGTACGATTATACTTTATCGGCAGTTATCGCGTGAGACATTTAACTGTAGTTAACAGCGTCTTTGATCTCACTCTTATATGTGCCATTTTTAAGCGATGTAATCGCAATAATGTCGTTAGAAGGATTTTCAATTGGCTATAATTCGCATTTGGTTGCAAGCGGTATTTTTTATGTCGCTTTTTTCTTTTTTCCGACCTGTTTTTCCTTTACATGGGGGCCGGAGTAATTATGCGTGTATCAATTTAATTTACTAAGGCTGATATATTGACGAATATGTAACACACTTCATTCACAAACATAAATTCAACTAATTCATTTCATTGCTTTTCCAAAAGTGCTCTCTACAAAATGTTCGTTAACACATTTTTTTATTATTATTTAACATTTTTTTTTCTTCTAATTCATTCTTTTTAGATGTCTGATTGGGATCGTTTTGCGGCGGAGGAATATGAAAATTTGATATCTGAAGAAACGGATTAACTTATTCTTGTAATATTCCGTCAACTATTATTAATGCACAAAGTGTTTGTATTAAATACAGATTTGGTTTTTTGATTAGAGTGTGTATTTTTATTCAATCTGAATCAGTTTTACTTCAAGAAAAAAAAATCTGTTCGGTCTCGAAAAAATAAAATATTGGTGAAAGGAAATTGTGTAAAGCCTTTCAGCTCGCTTATTTCTTTTTCTTAATCTAGTCATATTTCTAAATCTAAATCGCAGCTTTCATCTCGACCAACTGCCTAGTTATTATTGCTTCGTATTGTTTTGGTTGTCCACAATAATAATACATTATTAACACGGTTTCTAGTACACGAGTGTATTGCCTAGACAGCTGATAAACTACAGAGGGGCGTAAAATAAAACCTGAAAAAGTACATAGCGACATTTTCCAGTTCATCGACAATTAAAATTAATATAGTATTGAGCACCGTTAAAATGGTCACGTTAAAGATCATAAAATGCTTTTGCAACCACAATTTCAACAAGAATATCAAGACGTCAAACGGCCTTATCTGTTGGTTGACCATTTTAAGAGGTAAAAGATTTGATATAGTTTTTGATGTACATACATATAAGCGAAGAAAAATGTTAGAGACCTCCAATCGCAAAGCAAAAAATCTCTTTTTGGGTTGAATCATCTCCCCACAGTTTCGTAAAATGATTCTCCTCACGATGCTACTATTGCACTGAAAGTTATTGAGAAACGTGGTATATACAACTGAATGCGTCAGTCATGTGTGTGTGGTTACATAATTTAAGACATAAGGACGTCAAGGTTAATTAACGGTGTTTCTATCCAAATGGTTTATATATTATACTCGTACATTTATTTAATTAAGCAAAGTCGAGGGATTGCCCAATATTGGAATCAAATCCATGTTTCTTAAGAGACTCTAGTTAAAATAATGCAAATACTTGGAGAAAAGTGACCTCCAGAAAGAAACGAATGGGATCCCTTTCAATCTAAACAATGTCATCTGGTTTAAAACAATATACCCGTTATTGAAAATTTGGAGGAAATAGTTTCGGCAACTTCTTCTTGCAAGGGTGTTTGTTCCCATATTAAATGCCCAATGTACAAAATATAATAAAAACTATTATTTTTTATTAAATAAAAAACGACCAATCCGTATTAATATTATAAGTAATTTTAATGAATTAAATTAATATAATCAATTGTTAAGTAAACTCGATACTAACACACTTACGAGTGAATCGGCGGTATGGATGGTCTTGGGCAATGCCATAAGTCTGCGTCTCGTGAATAACTCTATAAATCGAGAACTTTATTATGATGAATCGCGACGAGACGAAAAAAGCCCGCTCTACGAAGAAACGTAAACGAATGTTGATTTCCTTCTTTAAGCCTAAAGGCCAATGCGGAAAGTCGCGTATCAGAAAAAGTAACAAAGCCTTAAGTAAACGAACATTTACATACATAAATTGTATGTAACATATATCTATACTGGGTTGTCTGGTTTGGGATACAGATATTCTGGGATCTGATTCAACACCCACTGAGTTACAGGATGTTTAAAAAGGTTCCTACAGAGATGTCGGTACCAACAATTATTTAGTTTTAATTAAAAGTGTATACTAAACCTGAGATTTTTTGGTTAATTCATATTCAAACACTATTACCATCCATGGTTTCATATGATACTCAAGAACAATGAAGATTTAACAATTCGGATATTAAACAATTTTAATTTTTTTAATTTTGGTGGGGGCTAAGGCCCACATATCTATACAAATTAAACTTTTCAGTTTTGTACTTTTTCATCAACTTTACGGTTTCCTTAATATGTACTTTTGTACTTTTCTTTACGTTGTCATGTTACTTTATGTTCTCATTCCAATGGATATTTTAATATCTCACCATTTCATTATGAAATAAAGGTTCAATACAGTCGTTTGGAACTGCACTTCGTCGACGGCGCCAAATACGTTTTCTTAATTTGAAATGAAAAAAAAACTTAATCCGTTTAGAGCTGGTGGTTTTTCAAAGGTATCCAAAACCAAACTGAGTTAAGCCACATTTTCAATCCTCCGAGATCCGATACGAGGGCCGCATTCATACATCGGAAGTTTGTTTACAATCATACGTCAAAATACCACTCACAAATCACAAGCTCAAAATGAAAACAACAACAATTTAGCTGTCACGCATTGCGAGATACGAGAGTTTTCCAGATTTTCGAAATTGACTGCGATGCTTGCTGCGAGACTCGCATTATTGTAAACAAACACATTGAAGTACATGTTACGGAGATATTTTTGACAGTTCATGCGCTCTCTTCTTCGAACAACGTATCGGAACTCGGAACACTGTAAATGGGGCTTTATTCAACTCAAAATCAAAATTATTTCTAAGTGCAAGTTTTGCTTTAGCTGATAAAATGTCACCAAACGGATAAGTCATTAAAACTAGGTGGCATATTATGAACAGTACTTAAAATATGCAGATTTACCTACGGCTGTGTTGGGTCAGGCTACGTCGGGGACATAGCACGCGAGTTATAGATACTGTTTGCATTGAAAAAAAATCATTTTATTCAAAGTAAAGAATTTTACTTAACTTTCCTTTTTCGGTTCTTAACTTGGTCTGACGCAATAATTACGCAATCTTCTGGTCTCAACTTAAAACTAATTATATTATTATCATGATCTTGAAGAGACAATGGTATCCTATCACAAGTATATTTTTCTTAACATTATAAGATATAAGTGATATGTATGCATAATCCATTGAAAAGTGCCTGGATGTCATGTATGTTACTCGTATATTTGTTTGTGTGTTTATGTTATGAATGGAACTTAGATAAATGGTGTGTATGTACGTATAAATGAGCAAGGCATATGTATATGAATGTATGTGTTATAATTTGTAAGTGGATTGTAAATATATAAGTATTAAACATAGTAAGGTGAATACATACATACAATAAAAGTGATATTTTGTTGTTCCAAATATACAATATACTCGTACTAGCGGATACCCGGAGTGTGCTACTACGCTAAAAAAAAGAAATGCATTTTATTTATTTGTTCAAAGAAAAAGAAATTTTGTTTATTTACTAACTATTTTGGCTTAATGCTAGCAAACAACCAATATTTTGAGTTTTTTCGGTTGATGTATAAACATAAAGATTTTTCGGCGTTCCAACTTTGGAGCAAGCAACATATAATTAGCCGTGCGAAAAACAGGAATTTTCTAAATTCAAAGCAGCCACACTTAGCGATTGGCCTTAAGCCTTGTTGATGGTTATGGCAAGAGCCAGACGCGCTGGAAACTGTAATCGCTTGAGATCGAAGGGCAAACCGGTTGAAATCATTGGAATTCGTGGTATCAGCACATCTTCATCTTCTCCTTTACATTTGCCGCTGATGACTGTAACTTCGATTAAATTCGACGATAGTTTTTTAACAGAAGGTCTTGTTCCGTTGCATAAATTCGGTAAAACTAAGTTACGAATGAGCATTAACGGTGAACAAACTTGTATAACTTTGTCAATCGATTTGTACTTGACAACTTCACCCGGTAGCTTCAATTGAATTTGATGGTTTATTTTGTTGACGTTATCATTCTTCGGAGCCAAAATTGGTCGTTCGCAAAGCCAATCTTGATTTTTGAAATTGTTTGTAATATCGGGGAAAACTTTCTGCGCAACATTTTGAATTGATGACTGCATTTGAAAAAAGTTTGGCGGAAAAGATATTTCAGGTGTCGGATCAATCGGAAGTTTTCCATCGCACATATCCAAAAGCTGTTTGGTGAATATTTGCGCAGCAGCATGTTGAAGTAAATGCACACGCATATTTGTCGACAAACATGTATTTAATTCATCACTTGTGTTGATCTTGGAATCAAGCTTGTTTTTAATACTGCTGCCATGCCAGAATTTTTACCGATGTTACACGTTGGTGTTTCGGTATGGTTTACTTTTAATTGAAGCTTAAGAACTCAATGCGCTGTACGCCCACCATCAAGTAACGCTGATGCAATTCCAGACGATGCTACAGCTAGTGCAGTTTCATTTTTCGATCGAATTTCAGCGAGTATCACATTGAGCTAGAAGGTTTTTCCAGTGCCTCCAGGTGCGTCATGGAAAATAATTTCACCACTTTCGTTTGCTACGTGTTGCATAACTTTTTCTAAAACTATTTTTTGATCAGGAGTCAACAATTGTTTCGGAACATCGACAAAATAGCGCAATTCATCAGAATTATGTTGCCGTTCACGTACCAAACCCTTGTCGTGAACATTGTTTGGATCACGTGTCGGTGATGATAGTCCAAGCTGGCAAAGAATTTTGTTGTTGATCGAAATACATCTATCCTCAAGTAGTATGACTATTTTATTGAAAATGTCATCTGAAAACTGGATTTCCACATTCGGATTCGTTCTACGTGTTTGTCTTAGTATAACGCCACTTAAGCTTTCTTTATGCTTTTCCCAAAGATTTTTTTTGATCAGAAGGTGCGAGTTACGGGCTTATCAGCAATTTCACGAAAATATTGTTAATGTTTCACAAAAATCGCAATTCATTCCTGCTTTTTATTTAGGCAAATAAAAATCTAATAAAAGCTTTCATATTTTATTATTTTTTTCTTTCGAGGTTTTAAAGTTGATAACTGGCGCAGTCGGTGTTTTGTTTTGTTTTATATGCATTTTATTTTCTTAATCACTAACTCTTACATACTAACAAAAAATGCTTAAATGCTAGCTTACAATTACTTAATAATCTTATACTAACTTACTGGCCCCACACAGGCACTCTAAGCTAATCTGAATTCTTATAACTATATCTTTCGACTTCATTTACATTTTCTTAGAACTATTTATTTTGTATACTTAAAGCTAAGAGAAAAATTTGTTAACAAAACTTAGCATATGGACATAATTTTTTATTTTTAGTAAAAACTTAGTATCTAACTTAAAATAAACCTTAGCCTACCTAAACTAAATGTACAATACACACATAAACACACATAGACGTTATACACAATCATATACATATATCAGTATACACCTTTGTATACACTGATATATGTATATGTTTCTTAAATGCTACTGGCGCAGTCGGTATTCTAACTAAAGTGAACAGTAGTAGCTTATGTTCTTAAGAAAATATCCAAAAGAATATTGGAAAACCTCGGTGCGAACAAAAAACTAGTGAAAAAAAAATAACAGTTTTAATAATAAAAATTAATTGGACATCTATTATATAATCAGCACATGTGAGAATAAACTAAATAAATAAAAACAGAAACAATTGGGAAGACAGAAAACTACCAGAACTGTATACACATACACACATGGACATACTATTTTGCTAAAGAAACTATAATTGGAACCACGTGGAGCAGTTATGCCAGACCAAGCTCTTGGGGTAGGTTCCAATCTGTTTTCCTTATACTCCCTATTACTCATGCCTTCCTTTAAAACCCACATCCCCAATAAATTAAAAATTCAATGCTCTTTATCTTATGGCGAAAAAATTTCATTAAATCGAAATTTAAAAAAACTTTTTAACCAGGACTTTAAATAATAATAGTTCAGAGACTTTCTTAAATATCTTTAACTTGCTCAGGATTCCTGATGCGGTTAAAGATTTGCCTAACTTTTACTAACCCTAGGCTTTTTTTTGACTTTCTTACAAATGTTGAGGAAATTTTCAGTTTCATATATCAACTGGATAATTCTGCGTACCATAGAATTATACTTTGTGCAATTCGCAACAAAATAACGGGTCAAGAAAACGAATTGCTTAATATGTACGGGACTCCAGTAATTTGGCGCGAAATTAAGTATAACATTATTGTGCACTGTTCCGACAAACGAAATGAGACAAGCTTGATACGAGACCTACACAAACTTCGACAGACTCAAAATACAGTTAATGTGTTTTATTCAAAGATAGGTGAAATATTTTCTGCTTTGATCAATCATGTGAAAGTGCATGAAACTGAGTTTAGTGTAATAGAAGCCAAACAAGTGCCTTATGAAGAAATGTGCCTAAATACCTTCAAGTCGGAACTCCGAGAACCTTTAGGTTCTACTGTTAGAACTAGGAGGCTCAGAAAACTTACAGACGCATTAAACTTTTGCCTTAAAGAACAGAACTGTATCAATTTTCGTGATTCATATAATATAATTCGGATTTTTTGCAACGACAAACTCCGGAAGAATTTTTAATAGAGAAATTAGACAGCATTTTATATTTAAAATTTTATATTTACAACCCAATAGTTTATAAGGGACCATGGACGCTTGTTCCATGCGTTAATCAACGAAATAATTCTCAACCTCATAATGGCCAACAGTTTACAAATAGTCTGTTTGGAAGAAGGTTTTTCTTGTGAACTTGAGAAGAAGCGAAAAGAAAAAAACGTAACCTCTTGCTTGAAACACGTTTTATTAATATCCTACTAATAATAGCCCACTAGCCAGACAATTTAACATACCATCTACACAAAGCGTCCTTTTTCTAGCAATAGTAATTCCAAAAATAAGAAATATTCAAATCAAACTAGATTGACGCATCCATTACAATATTTAAATCAAACTAGATTATCTCGCCCAGAACCAATGGATGTTGTAAGTGCAAATACAAATTTAAGTCACCTGCATCCTAACTCACAAAATGATATACACAATGTCGAAAGTGGTGATGCTTTTAATGATAGTAACATAAATCAAGTACCGAACAATGCATCCGATTTTTACTGTTAAGAACCACAGACATGCTATCAGAAGTTAGATTTAAACCCTCTTAACATAGGTGACACAAATTTTCTCACACTTGACTCGGAAAATCAACAGGATATCTCAGTATAAATAACTACAATACCAACCTCCTTCCTTACATAACAAAAAGATTGCTTAACTACATCAAACCAGAAATTTCTCATACACACAGGAAGTAATAGATCCTTTATTAACCAAAACATAGCAATCCATTTTGAGATACGAACAGTAGACCCAATTGAAATTAAAACAGTTTTCAACAGTCAACATATTAGCAAGGAATTATTATTGAACGGACTTTCCGAATTTCACATACATAAAACACTCTCCTTTTTAGTTAATTTTCATAATTATTTTGATGGTCTTATCGGCATAGATACCTTGAGAGACTTATTATCGGTATTAGAGCCGATTTGAAAAATAACGTCTTGAAACGAAAAGATAAAAATAACATTAAATTTCAAGCCTAACATTACCTCAAAGACCTATTCTGCCCCAGGAAGAAGTAAAATTGTTTGTCGCCTTCCTGCCGACATTCAGTTTGGTAGCGTTTCTATAAAGCCGACACTTATAAAACCAAACCTACTTGTTCCCGAGGGCCTTTATAAGGCAAATGCATGCTGTTGCATAGTGCCGTGAAATAACGCCAAGCGCAATAACGCCGAATTCCATAATTCGGCTTTATTTCGCTTTGTAAAAGTGATGTAAGGCCGAAGCTTTATTTCAGTTTGTGAAATTGAAATAATGCCGAATCAACCCTATTTCACTTTTCATTGTTTGTGTATGGTTTTACTTTATTCTGTAGGGTTTTTTCACTTTTTTGTACAATGTGTGGGGTTAAATAGGGTAGAAAAATGCGGTTAAATAAAACACGTCTTTTCTTCTAAAATGGTTACAGCAAAGAGAACGTTTATTGGTCCGGAAATCACATCCATATTTGACTTTCAACTGTCATATATTTGTACCAAAAATTTACAATTCTTAATCTCACGTTACGTTTCCTTGCTTACATATGAATTTAGTTGTTACATTAAAATTAAGTTTTAAATACATATGACAATTTCAACAAAAGAAATAATTATATAAAAATAAATGTAATTGTTTCCGAACATGATCCAGCCCGGTGGACGATTTTCGTCTGCAAGTGTCCTCGATCTTGTACCTTACTGTACCCCAATGGAGTTGGAGTATGTTGTACTTCTTTTGGCATAAGTGTTGTGTGTTGTATGAGTGCGAGTGTGTTGATTATCTACATGTAAATGAGACAAAATCGTGTAAGTTAATAATTTGAAACATTACACATAGGTGAGAAGAATGACGACATAACAAACGGGCAACAAAGGGAGACGAAATATGTGTCATTTGCTTTGGTTTGCAACAGTGCAGTAGTTTGTTTTGATCGCTGACCATTTATGTTGACGTATTTATGTGTGTTGTGTTGTGTAGGGATGAAATTTCGTTATATTTTATATAGGTACATTTATTTAGTGTTAAGAAATTTTTAATGATTGATGGAGAGAAAACGGGGTAAAATGTGTTTGTGTTGTGTTGTGTAGAAATAAAGGAAAAAATAGGACAAAAATAAAAAGGACAAAAATACATCATGGAAAGCCCTCCATTTTGTGTACGACCCCTCGAAATTCGGGATTTGAATTTGGGATAACGCAAGCTCATTACAAGGAGCACCTGTGGATTCACTTCCCACATTCTTCTCCTCAGATGCTGACTTGGCATTGTAGATAGGATCGATCAATTCACCTCAGTAAGTGAAATATGTTTCTTGAAGCAGATCAAGGATTTCATTAAAATCTTCCTCTTTCAGACTTTCTTCAACTTCTCCTCGTCGAATCTTCGTTTGAATACCAAGCGCGTTCTTGAAGTTCCCTTCTAAAATAAGAAGACCACCTGACAGATAGCTGGCTGTACGACGTGATGTTCCAGTCTTTTTGAAGTTGGAGTGGTCACGAAGAATCTGCTCCAGAACACCTTTTTGATCTGCACCCGTGGACAATTTCGACATTTTTAATGGTTTTTATTTGAAAATTAATTATAAAACAATGTTTGTATGTACCAAGTACAATATTTATTAAATTATTAAATACAGTGTTTATTAAAATGATATTAAATAATTAATATTTTATTTCAGTACCTTACGATCTTTGGTTAGCTTTGCCCAGCTGGTGACAGTTGAGGTTAAAATTGATAATATTTAATTTTTACACGGCGCGGGAAATCCGAATTATGCACAACCACCGAAAAGTCTTTAAAGTCTTTCAAAGGAGCAAGACAAAGGGGCAAGACACCGACCGCGAGGGAGTAAATGTATGTACTTTATGTTTTATGTATATATCTATACATATATTGCACACTTGCACTTTGTTATTAATTTTTTTCTTTTAAATGTTTAAAATGTTTAATGTTTTGTGTAGTCTATTAACTATTAATGTCTATGTTAATAAGACCAAATGGTTTCATATATATATATATATATATAAAACATATATATATATATATGTATGTTTGTAGGCTTGCACTTTGAAGATTTTCACTTTCCGATTTTTATTTTAAAGAAATATGTTTTTTCTTATCCGGCTCGAAGGACCAAATTTTGGGGTGAGTAGGGTTTGACTTTATTCTATGTTGGCATGTGTAGGGTTTTTTTTCACTTTTTTGTGCTATGTGTGGGGTTAAATAAGGTAGAAAAATGCGGTTAAATAAAACACGTCTTTTCTTCTAAAATGGTTACAGCAAAGAGAACGTTTATTGGTCCGGAAATCACATCCATATTTGATTTTCAACTGTCATACATTTGTACTAAAAATTTACAATTCGTAATCTTACGTTACGTTTGACATCTTTCGAAATTTTAATAGTACCAAAAAAGTGACTGCTTTTCTTGCGGCCGATAAGACTTTTAAAGTTTTTCAAGAGGTTTATTCGAAGTATTTTAATAATCCACAATTAAAACTTGTCAGAAGTAACATTTTATTAAAGGACGTGACCCAACTAATGAACAGGAAGAAATAATAAGAAATTACCACTAAGAATCAAATCATAGAGGAATTACCGAAGCTATTGAACATATAATAAGAACATATTATTTTCCTAACATATAAAAACATAGTTTTTAAAATAATAAATAATTGTGATACTTGCCAAAAGTATAAGTACGAACGTCAAGTGGAACCATTAAAATTCGAATTAACTGAAACCCTGGACCATTATAAATTTTGCATTTAGATATTTACTCAATACACAATGAACATTTTTTACCTATAGTAGACAAATTTAGCCGATTCACAAGAGTTTAATTGCTATCTTCTATAAATAGCATTAATCTTATAAAATCACTCTAGCATTATTTCTCACACCACTAATTTCCTGAAAAGATAGTTATCGACAATGGTACGGAATTTTTATACTCACTCTTTAAAGACTTCGTAAATATGTACAGCATACATCTACACACAACATGTGCCAAAAGCTCCACTGGAAATGTTGAGAAGTTTCATTCTACCCTCACAGAGCTAGTAAGATTTATTAAGGCAAACTCTTACGAACGAAACACGCAAAATTTCTCCAATGATAAAAACCGGTGATCGAATATTCGAAAGAGACGACAGACGGAATAAACTAGCACCTAAATTTATAGAACATAGTGTATTAAAAAATAATCGGATTACAGTATAAACAAATAAAAGAAAGGTATATAAACAAAAGATAAAGAAAATATATATAAAATAAGGAAAAGCGAATATATTTAGTTGGGACTTTAAGCATTTAATTTCTATTTACTTATAAAGAAGTTTAAACGAAGAATTGCTTAAGTTACTTCGCTTTAAATGTCTCTCGTTTATCGAGTCTAAGTTTCTGAATTCTTCATATAGTTAGTAATGTATATATAAATATATATATGTCTGTACGTAAAAAGAGCAATAAATTTGCCACCAATTCCACCATTTTTCCTTCCAACAATACAGAAAGGGACTGCCTCTCGAGTATTGCTGAACCTCAAGAAAACATAAAGGCGTATAGAATTACAGCATAAATGATTGAACTTTAACCCGACCATGTTAAAGTTTACACCTTCGGGGAGGAGTTATGTGCTATGTAGTCAAGACGACAGCAACAACAATAACAACAATGCTGGCTTATCATTTACTATCAGCAATTTCACGAAAATATTGGAGATAGAGAGAGAAGGAAGGAACTGCTTAGCAACAGCAGAGAGTTTATACCACAGGCAGCGTGCCTTCGACGACTGAGCTAGTGTTCTCATAATGTTACACAAAAATCGCAATGCATTCCTGTTTTTTATTTGGACAAATAAAGATCTAATACTCTCATACGAGTATTTTATTCTTTTTTTCTTTTGAGCTTTTAAGGCTGATAACTCGCGCAATTTGTTACAAATAGCGATAGCGAGCAAATAGCGAGCGAATTTGTGGCGGAAGATACGTGAGAGCTGCTTCTGCTAATGTCTTGTCCCAATGTTGATCGCATTCAAATAAGCCGAATCGATAACATGATTCTCTGTATCTTTCATATATTTCTTCACTAACCGTTTTCAAAGCTTGGAATGATGTTGGACCTTTGACTGTGTGAAGCAACATTATCAAATAGTAACATTCAGCGTTATTTGGATGTACAGTATATACTCGACTTAATGCATCAGATGGACGAATACCAGCATAGTCTGTAACATCAGCGCCTCGCTTTCTTCTGTAAATCATTTTGCTTGTTGTGTTCCAAGTGCAATATTTTGGAATTTCATGATACAACAATGTTTTTGCAAAATTATCAGCTTGACACAATTGAAAAAAAGCAATAAGTGTTATATTTTGCGGCTGTGCTGCTCGTTCTTCGGTATTTTCTTCGTAAAAAAACACGTTGACCATTTTCTAAATGAACAGCAAGACGTTGAACCGTTGGATATAGTTCGTAAATACTGAAACCAAGAATTAGTCAGACAGCTTCATTATTGCTGATGTAACGACCCATCTGAAATTGAGTGATTTCATCGTTTCAATTTGAAAGCCGGAAAACTGATATGTCACTACCTTTGTTAACATATCTACATATGTACTTAATGGATTTTACGGAGTTGCAGTATTCCACATTGATATGCGCTTCAAATGTTTTCGACAGTGTTGGACTGTATGGAACAATCCATCTGTTATTAATATCAATATAAACGTTTCTTGCTTTAATGGTGGTGGTGAATCCTCCATCTTCTGGATTTCGTCGTCTGAATTTCGAATATCCATCCTCTCCTGTTTGAGTTTCATCAATCAAATCGCGTGGATATATTTTCCTGCATTTGCCGTCTTTCATGCAAGTCACATTCATATTCAATGCGTAAATCATATTCTTGTAGGCACCGTCAAAAAGAAACGGGTCTTCTTGTTGATTCAGTAGTTCAGCAGATATATCAATATCGATTTGAGTTAGAACAATTTTTTCTTTCAGCCGGTAAACCCCGTTTTTGACATTCAATCGAATACATCTAGCATTCCACTTCCCCGTAAATACGATTTTTTATTATGAGATCCATGAGTTTCATTAGTTTTTGTTTGAAAACTCTAGCTGTCAGATCATGTCTGTGATGTGATGCGATGACTGACCAGTTGATAGCAATTTTTTGATTTCCGACGAAGCTGGATTGCACGTCAATGTGATGAAAAGATCTGGTCGTCCGTATCTTCAAACATACGTCAAAGCATCTTGAGCATACTCATGCATATGTCCTGGGCTTACATTATACGAAGCAGGAAGTATGCACATTTGACCAATGTTGGCAGCGTTTCCATCATTTGCAATTGCATCGTGCAAATGAATTTAATCTTCGACACGCAATTTCTTTTGGTTCAAATGAATGTAAAGAAGCCGCTCGCTTTCAATTTTGGAGTACATGTCAACAATGAACTGATGAAAGAGTTCACGGCATTTCAAAATGTGATTGGATTGTTGAGCTCTTATCATAATGTGATATGCATAATAATCCATAGATGTATTACGTATAGTCTTGTTTATTAAATTTTTTCGCATATATGTATAAACAGACAAACTCATTTATATATTTTGGACGATATTTACTTCAAAGTAAAAAACAAACCTTTTTTGTTGTTGCTGCAGAAGTGACAAAGTTTATCTGCATGACGTTGAAATGGCATCCATCTTCACCTTACCAAAACAGTACTGGATATTGAAGAGCATCATACTATCGGTGTGTGTCAGACACGCGTTGCAAATTTGTATTTCGTTTTTGAATTATGATGTCTCGCTGATCCTTCCAACCATAACGACTGCCACTTCGTTGGACAAGGCTGTGTTGCCATAAACGTAACTTATAAGTGGTTCAACTAGTGGCGGCAGCTTGACTTTACCATTCGAACTACGCATGCAGGGTCATTTCTTTTGAAATTTCATTGCGTGGCAGTACAAACAAAGAGTGCTCACCGGCCCAATAACAACATTCGGATGATTATTGTAGTCGCAGTCTTTTTCAGAATTGATTGCCGCCAACTAAAAATCGATTCTTTGTTTCGATTGAGCCGCTCGTAATTGATTACCTTCAAGGCGGTTTTCATGCTGTTGAGGAGTTTCAGTAGCTCTTGCTGTAGTAGCTCTGATTCGAACTTGTTGTAGACGTGCTTCATGTTGTTCGAGTGTTTTTTCCCCTGCTCTTGACTGACGCTCTCTCAACCAATATTACTCTAATACTATTTCACGTTGTTCGGGTATTTCGGCTGCTTTTTCTTCTCTTTTTCGTTTCGCAACTGCTGTATTTCTTCCAAATACAGCTCTTTTCGAGGGCATTTTTGATAACTAATATTTCTTACTTTTTATATTTATTTATTTATTTATTTTCTTACTTACAGCTAACAATATGATTCATAATAATTTAAATATTTCAGAAAATAAGAGTAATCAATCATTAGTTTGATAGTTAGTGCGGATTGATACTACAAATTCATTACTAATATATGTGGGGTAACCATCGGATATTAAAGAATAAGTTAATACATGGATTTCAGCTGATCTCTCAGCCGGTTTGAATCCAAACGCACTTCACGTTGTTCGGGCGTTTCGGCTCTTCTTCGTTTCACAACTGCTGTATTTCTTCTAATTACAGCTCTTTTCGGTGGCATTTTTGATAACTAATATTTTTTATTTTTTATAATTATTTATTTATTTATTTATTTTCTTACTTACAGGTACAGGACCAGGCCAAGCGGGTGGACCAGAACTACGCGCTGCTGCCAGGCCTAACGCAACACATGTCGTAATGGGCACGCGCATGGTGGAGCAAACTTTGAAGGTCCTTGCGGTGAATGTTAATTCACTGATTAGGATCGAACGAAGAGCCGCGATGTTTATGGATGGAGGCGGTGTCGCGATCTTCATTAAAGAATGCATACAATTTCACAGAGTGTACAAGGGCGTGTTGCGCAGGTTCCGTGTGTTGGAGGCAGTCGTCGCTTACATCCCGCTCCGCAGTGGAAAGCGGCTGTACTTGGCCTCTGTTTATGCACCTGAGGTTTCACAATCCACCCTATTCATTACAGATCTCGACACGCTTTTTCGACTTCTGAGGCTGGAATCGGGGGAGAATTATTTTATAATCGGCGGGGATTTCAACGCTAGACACAGAGATTGGGGAAATAATTTTCCAAATACTAGAGGGAACCTACTACTCGATTGGTGGGGTCAGCACGATGTCATGTACAGACTCGGTCTTAAAGCGACGGATAACCCGTCTATGGACACTACAATACCGCGGTATCGACGTACGACTAACGAAGACGCAATCCTACTATTGTCGCACTGCACCGTCAGAAAAGTAGTCTTCTGACAAGACTTAAAAACTTGTACAGACAGTTAAATGACCAACAAGACCCGGAGATTAGGACACTGAAGTCGTCGATTAAAAATATTCAAACGCTAATAAAAAAGAATTACAGAATTTCTGTAAGTTTGTATTTGAACAACAAGGTTCGGGCTGTAAACACCAGCAACCCGAATATGTTTCCGCAAATCAATAAACTATTTCGGAGAAAATATCAAAACGACCTTCAGTGTCTTAAAATTGACCGGACAACAGACAACGAACGGTTACTGACAATAGCAGGTATTGATCCAAATGAGGCCGCTGATGATGACAACTTCTTTGTGATCGAGGATCCACAGGAAAAGGTTGAGGCCATAGGGGCGACTTTCCAGGAAGTATACAAGGCCATTGATATCATTGGCCCTAATTATGACCTGGACAATCGCGTCTTGGTGGACAACTGCTACATTCGAAATGAAATAGAGAATTGGCAATCCAACGGCTCTGGTTTCACCCGGTTTAGCGACGAAAATATGGCAAATAATGTCATTTTCAGAGAGGGTGACCTACTCCCGTTCATTTCGAAGGAGGAACTCCATGAGATCTTCGACAGAATCAGGGCTAAGAAATTAGTGGGGACCGATGGTATTCCGAACATCGTACTTCGACATCTTCCTCTAGAAGCGGTGGACATTTACACCACCCTGTTTAATAATGCAATGAATAATGCACATTATCCAGCGCATTGGAAAACGGCGGTGGTTCAACCTATTCCCAAAAACGGGAAGGATATGTCCAATCCAGCGAATCTCCGGTCGATAAGTCTCCTTCCGAATATCAGTAAAGTTTTTGAAAAGGTAATCAATAGAAAAGGTAATTGGAACTCAGACAGAAAAATTCTGCGTGTGAAGGCATAACACTGACACGTAGATTTGGCTGTTGTAGAGTTTCAAGCGCAGAAAAAAATACTGTGAATTATATCTCGAATCACTCTGAGTGAAGAAAAACCTCTCCGTCCTATTCGGACTCCCACCCCTGGAGAGCGAATATCGAAACCAAACACATCTGAGTTTCAAACCACTACAAAACAATTTTCCTTTCTCCTCCTTCTACCTTTCCGCCCGCGCCCTGGCAACAGTAAGAGGGTATCTAACCCCTTAGGCGCGCGTAAATTATAAAAAAAAAGATTATTGGAACAAATTCTTTCCTGAGTAGACCACGTCGTAAACTATCTTGACGACATAATCATCACAGGACGAAATAAGGAGGAGCATCTTCGAAATTTAGAGGAAGTTTTTAAACGCCTTCAGGAAAGTGGACTTCGATGTAAACGGAGTAAATGTACCTGTATGCAACCTGAAGTTGCTTGTATGGGACATGTAATAAACGCATTTGGTATTCGTCCTTCTCTTGATGGTGTTATGCTATAAAAAAATTGCCGAGACCTAAGGACCTAAAAAAAATGAAACTTTGCGCCCCCTGAATCAATTACGCAGAAAGGGTATACAATTTGAATGGGAACAGCCACAAGAGTAAGCTTTTCAAGCGTTGAAGCACCAAATAATTAATACAACTAACTTGGTTCATTTTAATGGTGATTACTCCATCATATTGTCTACGGATTTTTTTTTTTTTTTTTTTTTTTATAATTTACGCGCGCCTAAGGGGTTAGATACCCTTTTACTGTTGCCAATGCGCGGGCGGAAAGATAGAAGGAGGAGAAAGGAAAATTGTTTTTGTAGTGGTTTGAAACTCAGGTGTGTTTGGTTTCTATGTTTGCTCTCCAGGGGTGGGAGTCCGAATAGGACGGAGAGTTTTTCTTCACTCAGAGTGATTCAGAGTATTTTTTTCATTGCTTGAAACTCTTATAACAGCCAAATCTACGTGTCAGTGTTATGTTATGCCTTCACACGCAGAATTTTTTTGTCTGAGTTCCAATTACACAATGAAAAACTGATTTGCCATGGGCAGGATTCGAACCTGGACCCTCCGAGTGAGAAGCGTTTGCTACTACCACTACACCACGACCACCCGTATGCATAAGTTTACGGCATAGGTGCCGTTATTTCGCATACTTTTCCGGACGGGTCTGAACGTCCTATTGCGCATTCATCAACAATTTTAGACATTAACCAACCCAGACATAGCCAACTTCAGTCGTTCGCAAATCTCTGGTGAGAATAGACGACTTTCGTCTTTCGGCTTTTCGTAAAGAAAAACAAAAACAAAAAAATCGGTTTATAAACATAAACAGTTAAAATCCCGTAAATTGACTCGGTAGCCCAGCGGTTAGCGGCGCCAGTCAACAAATCGTGGGACACGAGTTCGAATCCCGAGTGAGAAGTTTGGAGTGAGAAACTTTTTTTTTTTTTTCTCCTCATCAAATTGTGAAAACATATAAACCATCAGGCAATAAGAAGGAAAAACAACAAAAATCACGTGATGGATGGTGGAGAGCGCCCCGCTCTTCCCATAACCGTGGCGAAAGCCAGCAAAAGGAGGAAGAGGCTGAATACCCCTCCTAATCTGTCAAAAAAAAAAAATAAGTGCTGTTTCCACAGCTGAAGAAGATAAAGAGGAGGGGGCTCCAACAGCTTCGCCTCTCTGGCGTCATCTGAGTCGGAAGACGAAGATGACGAAATTAACATCATAAAAAGCAGCATACAAAAGCTGGAGCAAGACATGCTTGCTATTAAACAGAGGCAAACTGCACGAAGGCAGAGGGAGCAATCAGAAGTAGAGAGCTCCCTAAAACAACAACAACAAGAGCAGAAACAGCAACTGCAGCAACAACAAAAACATCAGCAGCCGAAGCAACAACTGAAGCGAAAGCAACAGCGGCAAGAACACCAACAACAACAAAATCAACAACAGCAGCAGCAACACCAACAACAACAACAGCAGCAGCAGCAGCAGCAGAAGAAGAAGAAAGAGAAGGTGCCTCCGATCAACACTTACAAAATGGAGGTAAATGCAACCAAGGACCTGTGTAAGTTGGTCATTGGTAATAATTTTAATATAAAGAGATTGGGGAACGATCGCCATGCCATCCACTGTAATACAGTGGAGGGCTACGCGAAAGTGAAAGAGCTCCTAAAGGAAAAGACGACGGAGCACTACTCATACACACCGAAGTGTGAAAAGCGGCAATCGATGCTGCTGAAGGGGTTGGAACCGTCTTCTGATCCTGAGGAGATCCTGGCACTGCTCAAAGAGAAGGAGTGCGAAGGACTCAAGTTTGTGGGGGTAAAGCCATTTACCACAGCTAGAGCCAGGCGGGAGAAACGGAATCTGCCGTTCTTCCTGGTGCAGCTCAGTCCCGAAAGCCGTCTGGATAGTCTAAGGAGTATCAATGTCCTAGACTACCAGGTGGTTCACTGGGAAAACCTAAAAAGGAGCGAAGGCGTTATACAATGCGTTCGCTGCCAAAGGTTCGGGCACGCCGCATCGAACTGCAGCCTCGATGCGTGAAGTGCGCTAAGAACCACAGTTCCGGGGAGTGTCCTCTGGGTGTTGACGGAGCATCCGATAGATCGAAGCTCTCGTGCGTGTTATATGGAAACGTGGGACACACCGCAAACTATCGGGGTTGTCCTAAGTTCGCGGACATTAAGAAAGCAAAACTGGCTCGGCAGCAGAAGGTGGAGGTCAAACGTTCACCTCTTAGATTTCAAACACCAGCCGTCACGTCCCAAATTTCCTACGCCCAAATGGCGTTAGGTAGGGGGGCTACGGTACAGCAAGCGACTGTTGCTTCTCCGGCGCCAATGCCGAGAACAACGGAAGCTGCACCTAACATGCTAGCCATCTTGCTCGCAATCCAAGGGCAGATGGCTCAGCTGCAAAAGCAGGTGCAAGAACAGGCCAAGCGGGTGGACCAGATTTACGCGCTGATGCCGGGCCTAACGCAACACATGTCGTAATGGGTACGCACATGGTGGAGCAAACTTTGAAGGTCCTTGCGGTGAATGTTAATTCACTGATTAGGATCGAACGAAGAGCCGCGATGTTTAAATTGCTACAAGACCAAACTCCTGATGTGCTTTTCGCTAGCGAAACCAAGCTAACCGATAATCACAAACTGGAGTACAATAATTATATTGTTAGAAGAAGAAACCGGCCCAGATCCAAACGTGGAGGTGGTGTCGCGATCTTCATTAAAGAAGGTATAAAATTTCACAGAGTGTACAAGGCAGTGTTGCGCAGGTTCCGGGTGTTGGAGGCAGTTGTCATTTACATCCCGCTTCGCAGTGGAAAGCGGCTGTACTTGGCCTCTGTTTATGCACCTGAGGCTTCACAATCCGCCCTATTTATTACAGAGCTCGACACGCTTTTTCGACTTCTGAGGCTGGAATTGGGGGAGAATTATTTTATAATCGGCGGGGATTTCAACGCTAGACACAGAGATTGGGGAAATAATTTGCCAAATACTAGAGGGAACCTACTACTCGATTGGTGGGGTCAGCACGATGTCATGTACAGACTCGGTCTTAAAGCGACGGATAACCCGTCGTTTCCCAGAGGCGGGTCTTATTTGGATCTACTGCTGTACGCTAAACTGTCTGCGCACATTCGTGTATGACAGCGACCATTGCGGTTTTAGCACCGAAATTACAGTTCCCAACGAAATTGCGGAATTGGAGGAGTTTGTCCAAAGATATTCTTACAACTACAGTAAGACTCGATGGACGCGCTTCTCCGCAACCTTGAACAGAGCGCTCTCCTCGAACACGCTCCACCCACCGTCCAATAGGAATTTGTCAATCGAGGAGATCGACAATTACCTAAAACAGATGGACGAGACAATTAAACAAACTATGGACACTACAATACCGCGGTATCGACGTACAACTAACGAAGACCTGTTCCGCAATCCTACTATTGACGCACTGCACCGACAGAAAAGTAGACTTCTGTCAAGACTCAAAAACTTGTACAGACAGTTAACTGACAGACAAGATCCGGAGATTAGGACGCTGAAGTCGTCGATTAAAAATGTGCAAAAGTTAATAAAAGAAAATTACAGAATTGCTGTAAGCTCATATTGGAACAACAAGGTTCGGGCTGTAAACTCCAGCAACCCGAACATGTTTCCGCAAATCAATAAACTATTTCGGAGAAAAAAACAAAACGACCTTCAGTGTCTTAAAATAGCCCGGACAACAGACAACGAACGGTTACTGACAATAGCAGGTATTGATCCAAATGAAGCCGCTGACGATGACGACTTCTTTGTGATCGAGGATCCACAGGAGAAGGTTGAGACCATAGGGGCGTTTTTCCGGGAAGTATACAAGGCCACTGATACCACTGGCCCTAATTACGACCTGGACAGTCGCGTCTTTGTGCACGACTTCTGCGTTCGAAATGAAATAGAGAACTGGCGATCCGAGGGCTCTGGTTTCACCCGGTTTAGCGACGAAAATATGGCAAATAACGTCATTGCCAGAGAGGGTGGCCTACCTCCATTCATTTCGAAGGAAAAACTCCATGAGATCTTCGACACAATCAGAGCAAAGAAATCAGTGGGGACCGATGGTATTCCGAATATCGTGCTTCGACATCTTCCTCTAGAAGCGGTGGACATTTACACCATCCTGTTTAATAATGCAATGAATAATGCACATTATCCAGCGCATTGGAAAACGGCAGTGGTTCAACCTATCCCCAAAAAGGGAAAGGATATATCCAATCCGGCGAATCTCCGGTCGATAAGTCTCCTTCCGAATATCAGTAAGGTTTTTGAGAAAGTAATCAATAGAGCTCTGTCTAGGTGGGTTGAGGACAAACATATAGTTCCGGATAATCTGGCTAGATCAGTTTCTGTATTTTGGCAAAAATGTAGATGCTGCTCTGGCCAGAGCTAGAGGTGCTTTTGCCCTTACAAAGAGACTGTTTTATAGCAGCCAACTCGATGTGAGGGTAAAGGTAATCTGCTACATGGCCCTTATTAGGCCCATGCTGGTATTTGGTTGTCCCGTGTGGTTCAATGTACGAGCAAGCTTAATGGAAAAGATTCGGGTGTTTGAGACGGCTTGCCTTAGGGCTTGTCTTCGCTTGTACAGAACACCAGAGTCGGAGTACAAGAAATTTTATCCTAATGAGGTCCTTTACAATAGGGCGAACCTAATACGAGTGGACAACTTCGTAATTAAGCTGACTCGAAGGCACATTGCAAGAGCAATGACCTCGATGAATAACCTGATATCTAGGGCTTACTACCCCAATTACCTTTACCACGAGAGTGTGCGATCTGACGGCTTCGTTCCACCGGAAGCATTCCTCTACCTAGATCAGAAAGGGTTGATCCAGGCTATATCAGCGGTCCCGTTAATCTTCCATGTCGCTCGGACAGCTGGGGACAGGCGACTCAACTACAACAGAGACGTCGCACACGGCAGTGTGGATCGACTCAGGTTCAGTAGGGCGGTGGGGAATCGCGATAAGAGGGATGTCGTTCGGCAGCACCAGCATTTCTGGTGGTTGAATGATGGAGAAGATGCTTCGTCATCGTTTCCGTCAATTACGGACCAGCCTCACTAATGACGCAGAGCTGACCAATCTATTTGCCCAGTAAATAGCGATGGCCAGCTTACATAGGTTTAGGTTAGCATTTAAGAAATATATGCATATACTGGTATATATAAAGGTATATACTAGTATATGTATATTATTGTGCATAATGTTTTTGTGTCTGTATGTGTGTATTGTGTATATAGGTTAAGTAGACTAAGGTTTATTTTAAGTTAGATATTAAGTTTTTATAAAAAATAAAAAATTACATCCATAGGCTAAGTTTTTTGTTAACAATATTTTTTCTTAGCGTTAAGTATAGTAAATAAATATCCATAAAGAAAATGTTAATAAAGTCGAAAGAATTTAGAGTAGCTTAGAGTGCCTGTGTGGGGCCAGTAAGTTAGTATAAGTTTGTTAAGTAATTTTAAGCTAGCATTTAAGCATTTTTTGTTAGTATGTAAGAGTTATTGATTAGAAAATAAAATGCGTTTAAAACTAAAACTAAAACTAACATAGCCAACTAGAAAAAGAGACTATATCTATTGTTTTTGGAGTAGTTAAATTCCATCAGTATTTGCATGGACGTCAGTTTGTTGTCTATACTGACCACAAGCCCTTAACAGCAATTTTCAATCCAAATAAAGATTTACCAGTAATGACTGATAATCGTTAACTACGATGGGGCATTGATACTTATGGGCTACAAACATAGTATTCGCTATAAGTATAGTCGACAAAACGCCAATGCCAATGATGCATTATCCAGTCTTGCTTCATGACCTGATCCCGACTTTGATAATGAAATTTGTTTACAGTTACTCGTAGTTCCGGATAATCAATTCGGTTTTAAGGCGGGACATAATATCTCACATGCCGCGTCTAAACTGGTGTCCGATATCCAATGGAATAAAGGCAAAAAGCAATGTACTGGTGCCTGCCTTGTTGACTTGGAGAAGGCATTCGATACCGTATGGTTAGAGGGTCTTTTCTATTAGCTGACTAGGCTGGGTATCAGTAAACCACTCTTGTACATTCTAATAATATATATGCTAACCAAGAGACAGTTCATAGTGAAATGATGTTCTGTTGGAATATTTCAAATTAAAAATGGTCTTCAGCAAGGCGCGGTCAATTCGCCGATACTATTCAACATTTATACAAGCGACTTAATAGGTTCACTTCCCCATACTATTGTGTACGCAGACGATTTGGTAGCGTACAGATCAGGTCCAAAAGTCGAGGTTATTAATACTCTCTTGCAGAGTGACTTCAATAAGATAAGACGATCTTGCGATGACTGGAAGATGAAAATCAACTTTCAGAAGTCGGAAACCATTCTCTTTAGGACGCCGTTGTCTGGAGCCTCTAGGGATACCAGAAAAAATTGGCGAAAGTTCTCAATCATTGGACAGCACGGACAGCCTCTTGCCTGTCGAAATGTAGTCAGATACCTTGGGATCTGGCTAGATCAGTTTCTGTATTTTGGCAAAACTGTAGATGCTGCTCTGGCAAGAGCTAAAGGCGCTTTTGCCCTTACAAAGAGACAGTTTTATAGCAGCCAACTCGATGCGAGGGTAAAAGTAATCTGCTACACGGCCCTTATTAGGCCCATGCTGGTATTTGGTTGTCCCGTGTGGTTCAATGTACGAGCAAGCTTAATGGAAAAGATTCGGGTGTTTGAGAGGGCTTGCCTTCGCTTGTACAGAACACCAGAGTCGGAGTACAAAAAAATTTTATGCTAATGAGGTCCTTTACAACAGGGCGAACCTAATAAGAGTAGACAACTTCGTAATTAAGCTGACTTGAAGGCACATTGCAAGAGCAATGACCTCGACGAATAACCTGATATCTGGGGCTTACTACCCCAATTACCTTTACCACGAGAATGTGCGCTCTGACGGCTTCCTTCCACCGGAAACATTCCTCTACCTTGATCAGACAGGGTTGATCATCCAGGATAGATCAGCGGTCAGGTTTAAGCATTTTTTGTTAGTATGTAAGAGTTAATGATTAAGAAAATAAAATGCTTTAAATCAAAACAAACTGTATGTACGCAATGAGTACGTTATGCGTTCCTACACCTCCACCGCTAAATACAGGTGTAATCCGCAGGGTGAGGTTAGGTGACCGATGATTTCCGAAAATTTCATATGTATTTTGAACGGTGCCAGGTTTCGGTAGAGTATTTTCAAACCAATTGTGTAAATGTAAAAACTGATGACTGACATGTTCCATTTATTTTCCTACTAATTTGTTCATACAGTTTGCTTTGAAATGTTTTCAATTTGTTAAGACAATCGTGTTCGGACTCATATAATATACTCTGGTTAAACTTGTCCGTTCTACCTGTAAGTAGTTCCAAGTGTGCTAAGTTAGTCACAGAATGGATACTGGTGTTATAGGAAATTAGTGCTTCATTTATTCATTTAGTATATTTTTGCGTATTTGTTTCCTATCTTTATCGTATATTATTCTATAAATTTCATGCAGGGTGGAGTTAAATCTTTTCACTTGCGAATTACCTGTGGAGTTTTGTGGCATGATAATGTGTAACGTAATTATGTACCCGTTACAGAATTCTTTAAAAAAAATTGACAGAAATTCAGATGCAAAATCGCAAACTAATCCTTTTGGAGTACCGTGATTGGAAAAAAATTATCCCTTGTATTGAACTATCGCTGTTTCGAACAGTTAAAATACAAGCCCCAAATTCAGAAATTTTGTCAATAATCGTAACTAAAGGGTTAAGAAGCATTTCCGGTTTTTCAAACTTAACTTTTGGTGTATATCTATCATATTTTAGAAGCTAGCAACTTTCACAATTCTTTAAGATTTTTGCTATTTTTCTTTTCATGTTAGGGAAGTAACAGTGTATATGGTATATCTCTTTTGTCATAGAGAGTTGTTTTGACCAATCCAGGAGGATGTGGTGGAAAGCTTAGCTAAAGAGTTAGATCGTGTGGGAGGTAATTTATTATAGGTATAAATTTAGGCATGAACCCACAGTTGCAGGGCAGAAATTAGAATGGGGAATAAAGATAGACAAATAAGAAATCAATGAAATGAGAGTTTAAGAAGAGAACTAGTTAGGAAGGTCAACGACATTTAGTAGAAAATCAGCTGATCATCTTTCGATGCCGACTAGCCGTTGTCGAGAGGGTATCGGAAGATTACAACGGCAAGGTCGTGTGATTTTCAATTGTAGTGGGGAGATTCGTGATAGTCGGGCAGAAGGTTGTGGTTTTGTTTCGCGAGGAGTTCGATTCGAAACAGCGCCGACGACAGCAGAGTTTTTGGTTCGAGCTGTGATCTATAAATAAAAAAAAAAAATCGTATACCATAGGTATCTATTTTTTTCTTGTGCAAAAAAAAAAAACAAACAAAGAAGTAGTCTGCCGGTATAAAACAAAAGATCTTTTTTTTTTTTGCTTTCGATCCGGGATTGTTCGACACAGGGTGCGCGAGTACCGAACTAAGGAAAAAGGCGATACAACTAAAAACCCCCACCGGGCGCGGAAATCTTCCCACGAACAAAACAAAAACCTGAAGTACAAAACAAAAATAGAATAATATCTCTTAAAAGGAAATTTTTTTTACACCCTTGTGTATATTAATGTGTGTACTAAGAGCCCCGGACATCCTATAAACTTGGTGGGTGAAAATCCTGCGGTTTTTTTTTTTTTTACGTATGATCCTCCATAACTACATCGCCGACAAGAGGTGCTCCGCGGAACCACCACAACGACAGCAACGACAACTTCAACATCCTTAACAAAAAATAAAAGTAAACTCAGTGAACTTGAAGTATATAAAAAAAAAATTAATAAATAAATAATAATGAATAAATAACTAAATAAAAGTAAAATTCTTTAAAAAGAAAATAGGAACATTTGCTTCTCATAAAAACAAAAAAATATATATATATATGGTTATATACAATATATACACGCAAAAATACATAAATACGCATATATATATGTACATACATATATGTATATTAAAAAAAATAATAATAAAAAGGAAAAAGGAATTCATGAATTATAAGATAGTAGTTTAAAATATACTCGTATGTACTTAGATTGGTTTTCTTTGTGAATTGCTAAAAATAAGAATAGTGTTTAAGAGTTTGAGTATTTTTTTTTTTGAATTCGCTGTATAGAGTAAGGTTAGGGTTAAGAGTTTTGTTTTTAAATTTTATTTTTATTTTATTTTTGTTGTGCGCGAACAGAAAAAAAAATTTTTTTTCATAGTTTTAAAATTGCGAAGATTCTTCGAGGTGTTGGCGCCAGAACTACGAGGGATTCGAAAAATCTGGTAAGTCCTATGTATACATAAGTTTTGCGGCTATAATGAGAGTAGCCTTAGTAAGTAACAAATAAAATAAAATTCAACAAATTAAATTAAGAATTATATGTAAATTAATTTTTTCTTTAATAAATATGGAGAGAATTATGTGAAATTTCCTTTTTTGTTATAATGAAGGCTTAAGTCTAGAGCAAGTAGTGTGTGGAGGGGCGGACCGACCGTCCTTCGATGGGGCAACGTTTTTTTTTACAGGTGGCGACTGGGAGGAATTTCGTTTTAGGGGCTACCATTCACAGATCTGGCCAGAATGGTAGCAATTGGTCGCATCCAAGTGCGATAAAGGTGGGTTGGCCATCATCAGCGAACAACACCCGGCTTATTTCAGGTCGTGACGAGCTGTCATCGCTGTGTGATACTGGGACATATTATTCGGTGTAGGGTACGTAGGGTTAAGTTAGTTTTAGGTTTAGTTATAAGTCATTATTTAAGTTCGGTAGTTAGGGACTAGGTTAGTGTAGGTTTAGTTAGCTACATCCCGGTCTTGCACAGTGGTGATGGAACACAGATGTGATCCTGCTGTTTCTTTTCTTCTTTTTTTCTATCATCTTTCTCTCCTCCTATCTTTTAAGTCCGTCCGTAAAATAACGTAGCTTTCTCCAGGCTATCCTTGTTTTCCTTTTTTTTATAATTCGGCACGAAACAAAAAGTTAAATTGAGTTGCGATGTACGGGGTAGTGGCAAGAACCAACCCAATCTGACGACCTAGAGCCGAGAAACCGCGAGCGTGCCACTGCCAACTACTCCTGCATCATGGATGCCTCCGTGGCGAACTGACTCCTTACAACCCCGATGGTTGCTCTTTAGATGATATTCTTTAATCATTTCGTCCTAGTTATCATTATCTACTAACTCACCTAGTTTGTCTTTGCACCGAATCATTTTAAATATCTCACAACCTGACAAATTTTTTGAATAAATTCTTTGAACTAATATATTTTAAACATTTTGTCATCTGTAAATATTGTTGAAAGATTTTTTCGACTCAGAAGTTGTTTTAACATTGATAGAATTATATGTTCATTGTGTAAGTCGGAATGCCTAAAAATAATACGATATTTTGTTTTAGATATGATACAGAAATTCGTTGAAAGTCTAACCGTAGGAGTTATCTTGGAAAGGATAATTTGATTTCTAAATTCGTTTAAGGGGCGTTTCGCAACGGATATGCTATTATCAAGATTTTCCGGAGCAGAATGAATAGTTGACAAGTTGTAACTTTCCTCTAAGTCAGCTACGTTGTTTTGAAGAGATTTATTTATATTCACAACTATTCGACTCAATGCGTCGTCATTAGTGTTTGCTTTTTCCTTTTTATAATGCATGTTGTACTCAAATTCTTCCGTTATAATGTGAAATATCGTATCATCAAGATCGAAAATATTTACCCGCCCAAACAATGGAAATATGGATGATTACTTTTTAAAAACTGATACTGACACCCTGGATAAAGTTTTGTCACGTATGACGGCTTTGGACGGACTGGCGTTTGTCACTTTTACTAAATCAGCAGACTTGAGAAAACTGCTAATTTCCAGGTTATACAGATTTACCTAAATTGGCAGCGACAGCTCGGAAACGTGTGGTTGACTACAGACTTCTAATAAGGCACCAGATTACCACAGAAATTAATAAATTAAAGCAGATGGATGAAAGATTTAGCTTGACATTCGATGAATGGACCTCACATGCCAATAAGAGATATATGAACATTAATGCGCACTCGCGTAATAAAATCTGGAGTCTGGGAATAATTCGTGTTTCTGAATCACTAAACGCGAAAATGTGTCTAAAGCTGCTTAAGGATCGTCTCGCCCTTCACAACCTTGCTCTTGAAAAAGATATAGTCGCAATTGTCACTGATGGAACAAATGCTATGATAAGTGTGGGAAACCAGCTTGACACTGAACATCAAATTTGCTTTGCGCACGGTATACATTTGGCTGTTTGTGACGTCCTTTACAACAAAAAAGCATTAGTCGAAAACGAACTAGAATTAATTTCGGATGAATCAACAAACGATGCAATGGATACTGAAGATGTAAACAATAACGGCCAAGATATCGAGGATTTCGAGGACTCAGATGCAGCTTTAGTTGTGATTTCCCCACATAATACAATCGAACATGTTCCAGATTTCACAAACGAGCAAAATATAAATGAAGTCATTAAAAAAATTCGTTGTTGTGTACTTCAAGAGGCCGCCGACAAAAAACGATGACATTCTCCAAAAATATGTTAAGGCTGAACATGGAAAAGAGCTGTCATTACATTTAGATTGCAAGACTAAGTGGAATAGCCTTTTGATTATTCTAGAACGATTCGTCCTTCTGAAAACTAGCATTCAAAAGGCCTTAATTGATCTCAACCATTTTGTTCAGTTAAAAGATGATGATTTTAATTTAGCAGGTGAAATCGTCGATGTTCTTACTCCATTAAAACTAGCTGTCTGCCGCCAAGAATCAAATCTGTGTACAGCTGATGCAGCATTAAGATTTTGTTTCGATCAATTGGCCAGTAAAAATACAATTTTGGCCAAAAAAATGACAAAATCATTGTCAGAAAGAATCAAACAAAGACGTCGCACGGAATTAAGTGGTTTGTTAAACTATCTCCAAAATCCATCAACCCAATATTCTGGTGAAGCATTCTTCTCACCTAGTGAAGCTACGATAAAAAAAACAGATAAAATAATTAATTGAAAGACTTGCTGCTACTAACTAACACCAAAACATTTCTAATAGTGTTAATGATAAAGAAGAAGAAAACAGTGCGAATGTATTGAAACCATCCATCCAACTTACATTTAAGCAGCAGCTACAAGCACAGATAAAAAAAAAGTATGCAAACCATTGTACAAGAAACACAGACAGAACCGGATTTAACAGCGTGCTTCAGAAAAGAGTTGAATCTCTTTAAAAATGGAGGTACCCGAGGACATCATCTGGATTTAGTTCACAAATATTTACTGTCCATTCCACCAACAAGCGTAGAAGCAGAGCGAGCTTTTTCAACGGCCAGTTATATTGGCAATAAATTTAGAAGCCGGCTTGGGGTTGATACTCTCGATGCCCTTATTTTCCTGCGGTTTTATATGCAAAGGTCGGATGAAGACCAAGAGCAAGAATAAACATTTATGGAGTGTAAATATTTGTTTGTTTCCTAGCAATTTAGTTTTTATTAATTTAAATAAACTTCTTAAATTTTGTTTCTTTTCATTCATTTTACTAATAAGAAAAAATGCAGAGCATATTAGATACGCTGTCGGGATTCATTTTACTAAATCCCAGGATTGAAAATTAGCTTCGGGATTGAAATCTCTAGTCGCTAGACATGTTGGTATAACTCTCCACCTAATATTACATCCACCAGCTTTAATACTAATTTGCACGTAGCGATGGGTATACCTATGCTTTTCTTTTCTGGCATTCAAGGGCGGTTTTATAACTTAATGAGATCAGGAGTTCAGGAACTTGATAGCGGCCTGATTATCCGAAAGATGCGGATATCCTTTGCAGATATCACTTTTTTCTTCAGCCAGAGCTTCCTTAATCGTCAAAATTTCCACCTGGAACACGCTACAGTAATTTGGAGGACAGAAAGATAGGCTTAGATTTAGCTTATCTGAGAAAACACCATCACTAACCACGCTATTGGTCGTATGCCCGAGATTTGTAGCCAGTGTGTTATGCGAGGTTGAAGGCCCCATTTGCTAATGTCCACTAGTGCGGCTTTTTCTTGCCTCTAGGTTGAATAACAGGGCAAGAAGCGGCCATAGACTGATTGAGAGCCAGAGTAAATTCACTGACTTTCATGTCAAGCTCATTGGTGTCACGCGGGGGACTTGATAGTTCAGAGGATAGCGTTTCTGACAGTATTCTTCTGTATTTTGGCCAATCAGTTTTCCGGTAATTCCGACTTCCTGTCGGTTTCTAGTTATAAAAGTGGGCTCTTTGAAAATTAAGAGGTTAGTTCTTAAGATACAGCCAAAAAGTGACTCACCTCTATCATTGATGTTGGTACTGCCCCATACCGTGTGATTTGCGTTAGCGTCGCATCCGATTATGAAGCCAGTTTTTTGCCTTACAGCTTCCAGTACCACCCTTTCTAGCTTATCATCAGGGAGAGGGTCCACATGGTCGTGGCCAAGGTAAGCCGATGCCAGCCAGTAGGAGCCTTTGGCAGTCTCTGGTCTGGCAACGGTTAAGTCGGGGTCGCTGAGGTTGGGAAGTAGAAATACATTAAGGCTACGGTTCACTAATATACAAGTTCTAATCTTACCATTGTCTCTTTTACAGAGCGGAGCGTATGCGGGTGTCCTAAGTCCACAAACCACGCCTTCTACAATCCATGGTTCCTGAATTAGTATTATGTTTCCTGCGTTTTTAGAAAGACGCAGAATGAGTGCGGCCGAAGCCTTTTTTAAGTGGTGGGGATTAATCTGGAGAAATCGTATCATTTTTCAATCGTATCAGTTTTCCAGAGTTGCCTCCACCACGGTGTTTTTGAAGTCCTCCGATTTTGAAGATGTGCCCAAAAGCTCATCTTCTACCTTTGATCGTGTAGGACCTCTCTTTGCTTCGTTATAGGTTTCCATTTCCGACAAAGTGTCAGAAGAGGAGACCGACGGCTTAATAGTCACCTCGGACAGATTGGAGTCGTTGCTATACATTTCTGGAAAGGATGTCGACGCTCCGAGTTCCAAGGTTGTGTTATCAGGTATTAAAGGAGGAGGAGGTTGCTCATCAGCATCCAGCTCATTCTTTTTGTATTAAATGTATGGACTCGAATCCGAACCGAATCATGCCTTTTGTCAGTGCCAGAGGATTAAAGAATTCCTTATTGATCATGATTAACGCGCATCTATAAAAGTCCGTTAGTTCCTCCAGTTTCGCAACTTTCCAGTCATGTGTCGGAAGAGTCGGGTTACTGAGCCGGATGATTTCCAGAATACTTTCTGGAGAGGAGGGTTCGGCTGGGATCCAGGTACGAGTTCGAGGTATGCTAGCCAGCGTCGCTTGTGAAAGGAGGTGGTCCGGGGTTTTCCCGCATGATGGCCAAAAGTTGTTCGAAAGCTTCAGCTTGACCAGTTGCCACCGTTCAGACGTAATGGAACCGTCGGTAACGTTCCTATCGATCACCGCGATCACCAATGCGTCTTTTAGCACTTCATTGAAAGACCTCAGAGATGTGCTGTTGGATGGCCCAGGGGTTTTGGAACTATGTGTTTTGGGCCTCTTGGAAACCGGCACGGTCTCCTCCAAGGATCTCTGGAGCTTCGAGGTGTCTTTCAAAATTTTGGTAGCAGTGGAAGCAGTGGGTAAGCCGTCTCACAGGATGTTTTTAGCCCACTCATCCTTGCTCTTTAAATCCGCACATGTCTCAACTTCCGGAATGGATCCGAAGGTTTTGATAATGCGTGAAGCATTTCGGTGTCTTAGATAGAGCGCCTTAGATGGAGCTTGCCGATGCGGCTGAGCTCCAGATTCCTCCTTGGGGGGAGGAGTTTTGGTAGCAGCAACAAGTCTGTGGCCTGCCACAAACTTGCTGCTGCTAGGGGTGGAGGAAGTAATAGGACCAAGAAGTTCCTCTTGGAAAACCCTTTATACAAAGGGACTTGACAACTTTGAATTTAATTTGTGAACGCACTCTTCAACTAATCATCAAACTGTCACGGTCAATTTATTCAGTAAACACAACATTTTCATTATGGTAAAGTACACGAACGAGCAATGTCTGCAAATTATAAAAATTTTCTACCGAAATTCGGAGTCGGTGACTGCTACTTTAAGAGCGTTAACTCCAATTTTCGGTCATAATTCTCGCCCTGGTAGACAGGCAAGAACACGTTTAGTGCAAAAATTTGAGTCTACATATTCGTTGTGTGATGTTGCCGTGTCAGTGAGACAACGGGTTGGTCGAAGTGTCGAAAATATCGCTGCCGTTCAAGCGTCCGTAGTAAACGATCCAAATCGTGGAGAAGATGCGCCAATATGATGAATTTCATCGCAAAATCATCTTCAGTGGCTCAATGGGTTCGTCAATAAGCAAAATATGCGTTATTGGTCAGGTGAAAATCCACATGTGCTTCATGAATCACCACTTCATCCACAAAAAATAACTGTTTGGTGCGGTTTGCATGCTGGCGGCTTTATTGGGCCATATTCTTTCGTCGACGATAACGATCGTCACGTTACTGTCCATAGACAGCGTTATCGCGCCATGATCACCGATTATTTTTGGCCCGAATTGGAAGATATGGACTTGGACGACATGTGGTTTCAACAGGATGATGCCACAAGCCACACAGCACACGCTACAATAGACTTATTGAAGAATAAGTATGGTGAGCGTGTTATCTCAAGAAATGGGCCAGTCGATTGGCCGCCTCGTTCGTGCGATTTAACGCTGCTTGACTATTTTCTGTTTGGCTACGTTAAGTCAATTCTGCGCCTTGGTCTATCTACGACAAAAGTTTTTGCTATGCCGTGAAGGCTCATAAAATGTTTAACGGATTTTGTGTATAATTGTTATGCTATTTCTATCGGCAAGCATGTAGGATGCTCCGACAATTTATTTGCATGAGCTATGCCTAGTGGCAGTTCTGGGTTTGGTAGAATTTGGTATTCCAGTTTTTGAGGATTCCCCTCATATCATATTTACATGTCTGGCATTGTTCACATTTGTTGTTAATAATTTGTGTTACAATGTGTTTCATCTGTGGAACATAATACTGCCTTTCCAGATGATGGAGGGTTTTAGTAATACCCCTATGGTTTGTTCTTACATGATAGTTGTTAACTATCTGGTCTTGGTTATCATCGTTTATAATATGTGTGTTGTCGTGGGTCAAGTGGTAGTCTATTGGTTTCTTAATCTGATGGTTAGCGGTTCAATACCAGCCGCGCCCGAAACACATTCTTTTTTTTAGGCAGTTAAAATCTCGTGAGATGGACGGTTGCGTTAAATACAACAACAAGTCAATTTCTACCAATAATTTATTCTCCCGATTAAATGTTAGATGCCAGGCATGGAGCGAAATAACCACTGAGCAAACATACTTTTCTCTCTCTCTATCCAATTTTCCGAAAAACTTAACACGTACTCTGGAAATTTAAGAGTAGTCATACAATGTTGGGTGTTATATTCTTTTAAAAAAAAATTAATAAATACCATCTTCAACGAATTCTGTGCAACGAACTCGTTGAAAAATTTGTAATTGTGCAAAAAACTCAGAAGGCTCTGTTTGAACTATTCGGAATATTTCGTCGTTTATTTTTATCTCTTACTATTATAAAGTGTAATGAAGTTAGTTCCGTACATTGAAGATATTTTCAAAAACAATACTTGAGTTATATCGTATGGATCGGTATGTAAACAAATCAAAAATATACGTTTGCCTATTTGTCCGATTCTAACAAAGTTTTCACTGTTCGATAGCCCATTTCTAAACTTAAACACTTAAATTTTCAACTTAAATGAAAGCCAATACCAAAGTGATGATCTGGTCAAGAATATCATACGGTCTCAGGAGCTACAGAAAGCACACTAGAAGGTGAAGTAAAGCTCAGTGCTCAAAGAGATCGCCAGCGGTTCTCGAGAGCTGCCGAAGATATTGAGCAACGTGCAACCTGTTTGAAATCTGATCAGGTTCTTCACGCGGTTTCAATTGCTTAGGAGGGTTCTCCAGGCGCACGACCAGGCTTAGTTCTTAAAGAGTTTGTCGACTAAGATCTAAGAACTCTCTGAGGAAAACGCCAAGCATGTAATAGTATACTGGAATGTGGCGAGCAATATGAATTGCGTTTCCCGAGGGCAAGTGAACGATAGACGACAATGGAAGAGCAAATAATAAAGAATAGACGAGTTGTACTGCAAAAAGAGTGGCGAACAGCATACTCAAAGAATGGCCGAAAACCGATGAAGACAGTGGTGATCGTGGCTCAAGTGGTAGTGTATTCGCTTCCAAATTGGACCGTTCAATACCAGCGCGCCCGAAAGGCATTCTTTTTTTCAGGCAACTAAAATCTCGTGAGATGAATGTTTGCATGAAATACAACAACAAGTCAATTTAAACTAACAATTTTGTCTCTCAATAATAATCCAGCAGAGCTTATGGCTCCTTACAGTATCCGATAATGTATTGCTTTGGCGAAGATGCTTACCATTTCGACCTGCGCAACATTAATCCACAAGCAAGGAAAACGACAAATAAAATAATATCTCTTCTTCAATATTACGCGTACCGAATTATGTTTCGAGAAGGGTAGCAAAACTATTTGCTTTACATTCCCCTTCTTCTTCTCAACTTGTTTTTGGTCGAGGTGCAAGCCAAAATCGAGGCTGAACACTTACTGTACAGGGTGTCCCCGAATTCGTCAATGATAATTTGGGAAATGATTCTTGGATACATTCTAAAAAAGAACATTCGTTCTACAGTAAGGGTCTACCTCTAATATTGACATCAATTATTATAGCGGATTTAAAAAAGGCTTAATTCGGCATACCCTGTTTCATGTTAACGGAAATTGCTCTGTTAATACTAATGGTAGAAACTGCGCTTAGCACCTTATTTAATTTCTGAATTTGAGATAACTTTTCTCCAGGAAATGTGTAATAAACATAAAACTATTTTTTTCTTATAAACGTAACGTATAAAAGATGTTAATTTCGATGCCAAGGCTGTATCAAATTACTTCGAAGAAAAAATAAATTTTTACTTCCCATTGCAATGGTGGCTTATCAAAGAATGAATTTTATTGAACTAAGAACATAGGAGTAAAGACTAAGTACTAGAATATTAAAAAAATAGATTTAATATAGTAATAGAAGGTTTAATATAGTTTAGGAAGTTTAGAATGTAGTAATAGAAGCAATATCATAAAACAAGTTAAAACATAAACTAGAAAGTAGGTAGAAAACTTAACATATCGGCCTCCTTGAAGTATACTAAGTATGCTTAAACTCATCTATCGGTAGAGGATATAACTTCGCTGTCGCTCGCTTAAAGAATCCGAATTGTGTCTTGACTTGTGCTACACGATGAACTAGATCTGTTCCAGGATACGCCTCAATCACTTGTCTAAGTGTCCATCGGCATGTCGGAAGATTGTCGTCTTGGATGAGAACAAGAACTCCTGGTTTGAGATTAGTGCCCTTCGATTCCCATTTGTTACGTTGCTGGAGCAAATGCAGATATTCCGTCGACCATCGTTTCCAGAAAATTTGTTGAAACTGCTGGAGCCGACGAAATCTGGATACTCGAGAAATTGGAACCTCAGAAATGTCTGGTTCTGGAAAGGAGGTCAATGGAGAACCAATTAAAAAATGACCTGGTGTCAGCGCGTTCAAATCATTTGGGTCTGATGAAAGTGGCGTTATAGGCCTGGAATTCAATATGGTCTCGATTTGTGCAGCCAAAGTGCAAAGTTCCTCGTAGGTAAGAGTTGATTGGGCAATGACGCGCACAAGGTGATATTGTGCAGTTTTTACAGCGGCTTCCCAAAGCCCGCCAAAATGTGGAGACCTTGGTGGAATTGGCCGCCATATAATACGATGCAGTTGGCACAACTCCTGAATGGCTGTTTTTTGAGATTCTTGCTGAAATAACTGATAAAGCTCAGCAAGCATGTTCTTGACACCAACAAAATTTGTGGCGTTGTCGCTGAAAATCTTTGAACTTAGCCCTGGAGATGAAGCGCCGCAATGGACCCAGAAAGGCGTCGGTCGACAGATCGCTGACTACTTCGATGTGTGTTGCCTTCGAGGTGAAACAGACGAAGATGCATAGATACGTTTTAGTGAGCGGACGCCCCCGAATCCTTGACGTTGTCCATACAGGTCCACAGAAATCAATTCCGGTGGTAAGAAAGGCACGTCCGGGTTGAACTCGTTCCTTCGGCAGGTCGCCCATAAACATGTCACATGTCGTGGGTTTGGTCCGAAAGCATCTTATACAGTTGTGCACAACGTTGCGACAGATATTTTTCTCACCAAGAGGCCAGTAGCGTTGCGTATGATGAATAGTAGCGTTTGGGGAGCAGCGTGCATGAAGATGAGAAGAAGTAATTAAAAATGTTGTTAGTTCAGATTTGGAAGAATGATTTGGTGCTTGGAGTCATATGTTTCTAATGCGTTACGTAAACGTCTGCCTACGCGAATGAGTCCATTTTCATCTAGAAAAAGGTTGAGACCTGAAAGTCGACTTGATTTGTCAACCTCCTGTTGTGTAAGCAGACGATTGTAGTCGCCTTTTAGATAGAAACGCTGATTGTTACGTAAGATCCCAGTTAATCCTGCGTCGAGCTCTACTGTTGTTAAAGGGCCGAAGTTTCGGTCTGATGCTGGAAGCTTGGCATTATAAAAGAACCAGTAGCAGTATGCAAATATGCGTTTTAACTTCTGCAATGAACCCCGATGAAGAACAGTTGAAAATATGTTGAATTGGTTATTTGCTGCTGACAGAAGAACACTCTTCATGTGACGTTGGTCAGGTACGTGAGATACCTCTTCTGTGGTAGGTTGTTGAGGCCAGTGGTCTGATGATATCATCAAATAATCCGGTCCATTCCTCCAAAGCGTTGACTGCAAAAGGACGTCGGGTAAAGCTCCTCGGGAAATTATGTCCGCTGGATTATCCTTTGTATTGACGTATTTCCATTCGTCAGGTCGGGTAAGTTCTTGGATCCTAGCAACACGATTTGCTACAAATGTTTGCCACATATATGATGGTTCGGAAATCCAAGCAAGTACAACCTTTGAGTCACAGTAATTGAACCGACCATTAACACGTACAGGTAAAATTGTGAGGAGGCGTTCTACCAGTTCTGCCATGAGGAGAGTGGCACATAATTCTAAACTTGGTAGTGTGACGAATTTGGTAGGAGCTATTCTGGACTTTGAACAAATTAGTTTGATGGTGATGTTTCCATGGCTGTCTTCGCAACGTAAGTAGCAGTATGCTCCGTAAGCTGACTCACTGCTGTCCGAGAACGAATGTAATTGAATGAGTTTGGGATCTTTGTCAGAGAGCAAATGCCGTTGAACCTGTAAGTCTCTGAGTAAGTGTAGTTGCTGGACATACTGCGACCACCTTCGTTGATCCTCATCTGAAAGAACATCATCCCAAGAAATTTGCTGTTTCCATAACTGCTGTAGGAAGATTCTACCAAGAACAACAACTGGTCCTATTAAGCCCAAGGGATCAAATATTTTGCCCAAATCGGAAAGAACGCTGCGTTTAGTGATCCTTGGATGTTCAGAAATTTGTATGTAGAACATGAATACATCTGCAGTGGGTTCCCAGGTAAGCCCAAGTGATTTTACGACATCGGTTTTCCCAATACTGCGGTAAGGCTCCCAAAATTCCTTGGGAATGGAACTCAAAAGCGCTTTGTTATTTGAGCAGAATTTCCTAAGTTCAAAATGGGTTTTTCTTAGCATTTTGATGAGGTCAGTTTGAAGCTTTTCTGCATCTTGTAAGTTCGCAGAACCTGTCATAATGTCGTCGACATACGTTTCCCTTAGGACTGCAGCAGCAGCCGATGGAAAATTACCTTCCTCTTCTACTGCCAATTGCTTCATACAGCGAGTAGCCAAGTATGGTGCTGCCGATGTCCCGTACGTTACGGTGTTCAGCTCATAACAAGACATATCTGAGACTGGATCATTTCTCCAAACGATCATTTGGAACGGACGGTCAAGAGAGTCCACTTCAATTTGCCGATACATTTGTTTTACGTCTGCAGTGAAAACAAATCGATAGGAGCGAAACCTGACAATGACAGTAAACAAATCCGATTGAACAATGGGTCCCGTCATTAATGTATCATTGAGGGAAACATTTGTTGTAGATTTTGCAGACGCATCGAATACTACGCGTACCTTTGTGGAAGAGCTACCTGATTTGACCACGGCATGATGCGGTAGGAAACAATTAAATGGAGCCAGCTTGGACACCCTTTGCATGTGATGACTGTTTGTGGAGTTCAGGACCGCGTTTGAACTTACGCTCAAGCGATAGTAGTCGTTTTTTTGCTGCTTCGAGCGAGTTTCCGAGAATAGGAGTAGGTTTCCGAAAAGGTAAGCGAACAACGAATCTATTGTTGCTAGATTTTTTTACAGTTTCTGCAAAATGTAGCTCACATGGTCTCTCTTCTTGACTCATTGATTTAACGGGTGTAATGTGGCTTTCCACTCCCCAAAATTGCCTCAATATTTTATCAAGTGATGATATTGACATGTTTGAGGACAATTGACAGTAATAAGATTGCTGCGCAGGAGCGTTCGATATGTTTCCGCTTACAATATACCCTAATTGTGTGTTCTGTAACACAGGGCAATCCGTACCGATGTGAATTTGTTGAGAGATTAAGAGATCGAAATAGATTTCTGCTCCAAGGAGAACGTCGACCTTTGTTGGTTCAAAGAATCGTGGATCTGCTAATTCTACATCTTCAAGTAAATTTCATTCCGCGATGTTGATATAATACTCTCGTAGGCGTTCACTTATACGTGGAAGTACGTGAAAGCACAGTTCGCTAGAGAATGGTGAAGTTAAAGACTGAATAGTCGTAGAAAGCGTGCAACGTGTTGTTGCTACGGTGGTACCAATGCCGGAAATATCAGTAGTTGACTTGACGCGTTTGATACCTAGCTGCTGCGCGAGAGCTTCAGTAATAAAGTGGAGTTGAGAACCAGAGTCTAAAAGAGCTCTGCAGATAATTGGATTTCCATATTTGTCAATAATTTTGATTATTGCTGTGGCAAGCAAAATGCGTTTAATTAGAGGGAACTGTTTAAAAGCGATATGGCACGATTTTTGAGCAGTGACTGCATGAGAAGTAGATGATTTTTCTTCAGGTTGTTGGAACTTAATTGGGTTGGTAGGATTTGTATAGCTATATGCATGTAGAAGGGTATGATGATTTCCCTGACACGTTCTGCATTTTTCTGACTCACATTGCTGGTGTGAATGATCGGATTTCAAGCAGTTTATGCAAAGAAATTTGGCGATTGCAGCTTGAAATCGTTCTTTGTGCGTTAGGGTTAGATATTTTCTACAGCGATAAATTAAATGATTGTTACCAGAACAAAAACATACCTTAGCCTTTGAAGCGATTACGTATGATGCCCTTGGTGCTGTTGATGGATTATTCTTCTGTGTTCTGGGCAAAGGAACAGATGAGAAGGGCAATGAATTAGGCCGCTGTGAAGCCTTCCTTTCAAGCTGAAGGCATCGCTTGTCCAAGAATTTGAACAACTCGTTTAAATTAGGTAGCCGCTCTGTTACACGTTCGTCGATCCACCTTTCACTTGTTGAATTGTCCAATTTCGACAGTACGATGCTAATAATCAGATCATCCCAATGCGCGACTGGTCGCCCGAGCGATGACAAAGAACGCAGATGCACATTGACACTATCAACAAGTTCGCGAATAGTTTGGACGTTGACCTTCGATATCGGTGGAAAATTCAATATGTTTTTTATGTGTTCTTCGACGATTATTGTTGTTTTCCCGTACCGTTCTTTCAACAACTTTAAAGCTTCACTGTAATTTTTAGCCGTCACATCAATTGATTCGATTAACCGAAGCGGTTGGTCCGACAATGATGGGCGCAAATAATGAAACTTCGTAATGTTATCAATTGAATCATTTTGATCGACTAGTGTGGAAAATGTCTCGCTGTAACATAACATGCGAACGCTTCGCTTTGACTACGTTTGCAGTCAGCAATCGATGTGGTAAGTGAAGGCTGCAATACGAAGTAAAGTTCTTCATACAATGCGCGTACATTACTTTCACTCTCGTTGTTATCAAGCTCTTCGATTCCCGCTTGAGTCGTTTGAAAGTCCACGTAATACCGTTCTAAACAAGCAAGCCGAATTTCTAACTCATGTATGGTAGCGACAGTTGATTGTTTTTCGATAAATTGTTTAATTCGATCTTGTTGCCCGATAAGAGTTTGGCGCTTGACCTTTAACCTTTGTATCTTTGCCTCAGACATTTTAATTAAAGAGAGTTTTATAAATACATACGTACAAAGTTTGCAAAAATGATAATTGTTATATTAAAAACGCGTTAGCAATCAGTCGTTCATAGACCTCCATGGAGAGCAGAAGTGTTTCGTGTTTCGGCTTAAAAAGGCAGAAAAATAAGTAGCATACTTTTAGCCAGTGAAATTTCAAGTGTTCGGTAGCCGAGGTGGTAAAGACCTGGATGATATTATACCTGGTGTAACGATCCTGAGGCCTGGGTTCTTCGATTCCCATCGTCAGACAACAGTTTTTATTTCCAATTTTTATTGAATTATTAACAAGAGAAGTGTACAAAAAAAAATAATAATAAAAAAAAAAAAAAGTCCCGTAATGGATTGTGGAGAGCGGTCCGCTATGCCAATAGCGGAACTTGCTGAATTATTATCAGGCGAGGCTTCAAGCGGGTCAAGCCAAACACCCACGGCTAAGAGAGGGAGGAAGCTTAGGCCATCTTCCAACGTAGTTCAACGTCCCGCCCAACCAACTTCCACTGTAAAACTGCTTGGTGGAATGAGGGAAGGGAACAGCTTCGCTTCATTGGCACAGAGCGAATCGGAACATGAAGAGGAAGATATGATGGCAGCTCAGTCCCGAAAGCCGTCTGCATAGTCTAAGGAGTATCAATGTCCTAGACTACAAGGTGGTTCACTGGGAAAAACTAAAAAGGAGCGAAGGCATTATACAATACGTTCGCTGCCAGAGGTTTGGGCACGCCGCGTCGAACTGCCAAATGCAGCCTCGAAGTGCGCAAAGGACCACAGTTCCGAGGAGTGTGCTCTGGGTGTTGACGGAGTATCCGATAGGTCGCAGCTCTCCTGCGTATTATGTGGGAACGTGGGACACACCGCAAACTATCGGGGTTGTCCTAAGTTCGCGGACATTAAGAACGCAAAACTGGCTCGGCAGCAGAAGGTGGAGGTCAAACGTTTACCAGTTAAGTTCCAAACACCAGCCGTCACGTCCCAAATCTCCTACGCCCAATTGCTCGCAATCCAAGGGCAGATGGCTCAGCTGCAAAAGCAGGTGCAAGAACAGGCCAAGCGGGTGGACCAGATCTACTCGCTGCTGCCGGGCCTAACTCAACACTTGTCGTAATGGGTACACACATGGTGGAGCAAACTTTGAAGGTCCTTGCGGTGAATGTTAATTCACTGATTAGGATCGAACGAAGAGCCGCGATGTTTAAATTGCTACAAGACCAAACTCCTGATGTGCTTTTCGCTAAAACCAAGCTAACCGATAAGCACAAACTGGAGTACAATAATTATATTGTTAGAAGAAGAAATCGGCCCAGATCCAAACGTGGAGGTGTCGCGATCTTCATTAAAGAAGGTATACAATTTCACAAAGTGTACAAGGGAGTGTTGCGCAGGTTTCGGGGGTTGGAGGCAGTCGTCATTTACATACCAATCCGCAGTGGAAAGCGGCTGTACTTGGCCTCTGTTTATGCACCTGAGGCTTCACAATCGACTTTATTCATTACGGAGCTCGACACGCTTTTTCGACTTCTGAGGCTGGAATCGGGGGAGAATTATTTTATAATCGGCGGGGATTTCAACGCTAGACACAGAGATTGGGGAAATAATTTGCCAAATACTAGAGGGAACCTACTACTCGATTGGTGGGGTCAGCACGATGTCATGTACAGACTCGGTCTTAAAGCGACGAATAAGTCGTCGTTTCCCAGAGGCGGGTCTTATTTGGATCTACTGCTGTACGACGAACGCATACGCCTGACAGGTACGAATTTACAAACGCTAAACTGTCTGCGCACATTCGTGTATGACAGTGACCATTGCGGTTTTAGCACCGAAATTACAGTTCCCAACGAAATTGCGGAATTGGAGGAGTTTGTCCAAAGATATTCTTACAACTACAGTAAGACTCGATGGACACGCTTCTCCGCAACCTTGACAAGAGCGCTCTCTTCGAACACGCTTCACCCACCGTCCAGTAGGAATTTGTCAAACGAGGAGATCGACAATTACCTAAAACAAATGGACGAGACAATTAAACAAACTATGGACATTACAATACCGCGGTATCGACGTACGACTAACGAAGACCTATTCTGCAATCCTACTATTGTCGCACTGCACGGACAAAAAAGTAGACTTCTGTCAAGACTCAAAAACTTGTACAGACAGTTAACTGACCGACAAGACCCGGAGATTAGGACACTGAAGTCGTCGATTAAAAATATTCAAACGCTAATAAAAAAGAATTACAGAATTTCTGTAAGTTTGTATTTGAACAACAAGGTTCGGGCTGTAAACACCAGCAACCCGAATATGTTTCCGCAAATCAATAAACTATTTCGGAGAAAATATCAAAACGACCTTCAGTGTCTTAAAATAGCCCGGACAACAGACAACGAACGGTTACTGACAATAGCAGGTATTGATCCAAATGAGGCCGCTGATGATGACGACTTCTTTGTGACCGAGGATCCACAGGAGAAGGTTAAGACCATGAGACCGACTTTCCAGGAAGTATACAAGGCCATTGATATCATTGGCACTAATTATGACCTGGACAATCGCGTCTTGGTGCACGACTTCTGTATTCGAAATGAAATAGGGAACTGGCGGTCCGACGAAAATATGGCCAATAATGCCATTGCCAGAGAGGGTGACCTACCCCCGTTCATTTCGAAGGAAGAACTCCATGAGATCTTCGACACAATCAGGGCTAAGAAATCAGTGAGGACCGATGGTATTCCGAACATTGTGCTTCGACATCTTCCTCTAGAAGCGGTGGACATTTACACCACCCTGTTTAATAACGCAATGAATAATGCACATTATCCAGCGCATTGGAAAACGGCGGTGGTTCAACCTATCCCCAAAAAATGGAAGGATATATCCAATCCGGCAAATCCCCGGTCGATAAGTCTCCTTCCGAATATCAGTAAGGTTTTTGAAAAGGTAATCAATAGAGCTCTGTCTAGGTGGGTTGAGGACAAACATATAGTTCCGGATAATCAATTCGGTTTTAAGGCGGGACATGATATCTCACATGCCGCGTCTAAACTGGTGTCCGATATCCAATGGAACACAGGCAAGAAACAGCGCACATGTGCCTGCCTTCTTGACTTGGAGAAGGCCTTCGACACCGTATGGTTAGAGGGTCTTTTATATAACCTGATTAGGCTGGGTATCAGTAAACCACTCTTGTACATTCTTTATAATATGCTAACCAACAGACAGTTCATCGTGAATAATGGTGATGTGACTTCTGTTGGAATATTTCAAATTAAAAATGGTCTTCAGCAAGGCGTGGTCAATTCGCCGATCCTATTCAACATTTATACAAGCGACTTGATAGGTTCACTTCCCCATACTATTGCGTACGCAGACGATTTGGTAGCGTACAGAACAGGTCCAAAAATCGAGGTCATTAACACACTCTTGCAGCGTAACTTCGATAAGATAAGACGATTTTGCGATGACTGGAAGTTGAAAATCAACTTTCAGAAGTCGGAAACCATTCTCTTTAGGACGCCATTGTCTGGAGCCTCTAGGGATGCCAGAAAAAATTGGCGTAAGTTCTCGATCATTGGACAACACGGACAGCCTCTTGCCTTTCGAAATGTAGTCAGATACCTCGTTTCTGTATTTTGGCAAAAATGTAGATGCTGCTCTGGCCAGAGCTAAAGGCGCTTTTGCCCTTACAAAGAGACTGTTTTATAGCAGCCAACTCGATGCGAGGGTGAAGGTGATCTACTACATGGCCCTTATCAGGCCCATGCTTGTATTTGGATGTCCCGTGTGGTTCAATGTATGAGCAAGCTTAATGGAAAAGATTCGGGTGTTTGAGAGGGCTTGCCTTCGCTTGTACAGAACACCAGAGTCGGAGTACAAAAAATTGTATCCCAGTGAGGTCCTTTACAATAGGGCGAACCTAATATGAGTGGACAACTTCGTAATTAAGCTGACTCGAAGGCACATTGCAAGAGCAATGACCTCGACCTGATATCTGGGACTTACCAACCCAATTACCTTTACCACGAGAATGTGCGCTCTGACGGCTTCGTTCCACCGGAAGCATTCCTCTACCTTGATCAGACAGGGTTGATCCAGGATAGATCAACGGTCAATTTAATCTTCCATGTCGCTCGGACATCTGGGGACAGGCGACTCAACTACAACAGAGACGTCGCACACGGCAGTATGGATCGTCTCAGGTTCAGTAGGGCGGTGGGGAATCGCGATAAGAGGGATGTCGTTCGGCAGCACCAGAATTTCTGGTGGCTGAATGATGCAGAAGATGTTTCGCCGTCGTTTCCGTCAATTACGGACCAGCCTGACTAATGAGGCAGAGCTGACCAATCTGTTTTATCTGTGAATAGCGATGGCCAGCTTACATTGGTTTAGGTTTTTTTTTTTTTTTTTTATAATTTACGCGCGCCTAAGGGGTTAGATACCCTTTTACTGTTGCCAGGGCGCGGGCGGAAAGATAGAAGGAGTAGAAGGGAAAATTGTTTTTGTAGTGGTTTGAAACTCAGGAGGTGTTTGGTTTCTATGTTTGCTCTCCAGGGGTGGGAGTCCGAATAGGACGGAGAGTTTTTCTTCACTCAGAGTGATTCCAGATATAATTCCCAGTATTTTTTTTCATTGCTTGAAACTCTTATAACAGCCAAATCTACGTGTCAGTGTTATGCCTTCACACGCAGAATTTTTTTGTCTGAGTTCCAATTACAGAATGAAAAACTGATTTGCCATGGGCAGGATTCGAACCTGGACCCTCCGAGTGAGACGCGTTTGCAATTACCACTATACCACGGCCACCCCAGCATCTAAGAAATATATACATGTATTAGTATATACAAAGGTATATACTAATATATGTATATAATTGTGTATAATGTCTATATGTGTGTATGTGTGTATTGTGTATGTAGGTTAGGTAGGCTAAGGTTTATTTTAATTTAGATATTAAGTTTTTATAAAAAATAAAAAAAAGTCCATATGCTAAGTTTTTTGTAAACAAATTTTTTTCTTAGCCTTAAGTATAGAAAATAAATAGTGCCGCGCGTCCGTTCTAGGAGTTTATTTAATGCATTTATTTTAATAACCGTTTGCCGCATTGGTAGTTTTCCGAAATGTTTATGTGAGGTGACGCGACGTTTAGCGTCATATACAAAACGCTACAAGTACCGCTTTTTGGGTATACAGCTCTGTGCATGAGCCTGTCTTTGATCCAAAATATGTCGAATGGTTTTTATTGCAACTTGTAGCCAATGAGTAATAATGTGGTTTCTGCTTGAAGACTGCTGCGTTGGTGCACAGATATATGTATTTATTCGTACAACCAGCCGCCTTGTTGTGCTTTCTTCTAAGTATACTTTACCGTTCACTGACTCAAATTTCACAAAATTTAAATTTAAACCAAATTTAAAACAAAACTATTCGTAGGACATGTGCCCTGTCACGGTCGCCACTGTTAATTGATACCAAGGCTGTATCAAATTACTTCGAAGAAAAAATAAATTTTTACTTCCCACTGCAATGGTGGCTTAACAAAGAATAAATTTTATTGAACATAAGAACATAGAAGTAAAGACCTAGTACTAGAATATTAACAAATAGATTTAATATAGTAATAGAAGGTTTAACATAGTATAGGAAGTTTAGAATGTAGTAATAGAAGAAATATCATAAAACAAATTAAAACATAAACTAGAAAGTAGGTAGAAAACTTAACAAAAGAAAAATCAGCAACAAGTTTGCAGAATACACCCATGGATTTTATGATACTTGGGAAAACATGCAGCAGGTAAAATTAGAAAAAAATGGTTTCTTTTGCTTTAAGCTCAAAAGGCTATGAATAAAAAATGATTTTGTGTGGAGTTCCTAGATGTCCAAACAGGTCCTGATCTCTTCAAAATATCATAGTTAAGTCACATACGATTCACTGCTCATGCCGTCATTACACAAAGCAACGCAAAAATCTTACTACACTCCACATTGTGTAACACGATAACGACAGAATCTGTCTATCCAAACATTGCACACATAAAAGGGGAGGAGAAGTCTTGATTTTGCGGAACACAGTGTACTAACGCCCAAAAATAACACAGTGCGATTCATTAATCATTCCATCCTGGATATGACGTACTTTGCCCTAATGTCCATGGTAGATACTGGCTGGTCTGGCCTGCCTGAGCATGAGCTGATGTTAAAAGTTGGGGTACCTACAATGCTCATGCCCAACTTGGAACCTTAAAGCTATGAAATTGGAGCAAACTCCACGTCAAAAAACTATTAAGAGCATCATAGAAGCCACAATATTAAACGATTGTGGCGTAGAGAAGATTTTTTCATCCCGCGAATTTCGCTGATTTTCCTTCTCAGTTCAAACGGCTCTATTTCCCCGTCGCCCTCTACTTCATTATGATCGTCAACAAGTCGCAGGGCCGGATGTTGAAGGCGGTCGGCGTAGACCATCGAATGCCCTGCTCTCGACAACCAATCAAGCAATGTAGTATACAGGGAGGCCTTGATTTAAAGTTAACTCTATACCGTTATGTTTGATGTAGAAGAATGAACTTATTTCATTCAAAGCATCTCTCTTTAATGAATAATGTAACCTGGTTATTAGTAACGCAAAACCTGGAATTAACTACTTAAAACTACTAATATCAAATCAATTAAAATTAGTTAAATATTTACCTTGGATTAATTAATCTTTGTTTTTTTTTATACAAGCGATGTTCTGGCGTAAAAAGTTTATATCATATAATATGAAGTTTGGTGCCTGGAATCGACTGAGTTGCCGACAGCTGTGACAATAGAGGTTCAGATGGTCGATACAAACCGGAAATTTGACTTAGCCATTTGTGCAGCACATTCCTAATCCATTTTGCAGAAGTTTGCAGTTAGATGCAGACTGTAGTCGTAATTAACATTCTACTGAAATGCATCAAGATTCAAGTCAACGTGCACAAGCAACGGCAACTGTACAAAGTTTCAACTCAATCGGATAACTGTTTATTTTGCTTTCATAATAATAAACAAAAAGGAATACTGTCATTAATTGACAAATTGTCAAAATGTTTTTTTTTGTATTAAATATGACCGTCCAATACACTACCACATGTTACACTGCCACCCACTAAACGTCTTATTCATTGAAAGCTTACATAATGTATGATAGAAAATTTAAAATCACTGTCACAAATCTGTGGCGCATTCCACGACGGCTCCGAATCAACTGACTCATTGAGCATACAGATATGTCTAACAGTGTTTTTCTTCTTACTAGGGGAATTCCCTAAAACACAAAACAATGTCGCCTTCTTACTAGGGGAACCCCCAAATACCACAAAACAGTGTTGCCCTCTTACTAGGGTAGCTCTCTACAATATAACACAGTGCTGCCATATCTCAAGTTAGTTATTAGGTATACTCTAACACGGCCATCCTACAATATTCATCGTTCTCGATGAAATAAAACATCCTGTTTAAATTAATACTCATTCTGAATTCAAAAATTTATTATTATTATTATTTTTTTTTTTTCTTATGAAAAAAAAACCTTCATTCGCAATTATCCGCAATATGGTCATTTTAAACATGTAAAATCTTCACTCGCCAATTCATCACAATCCGACCTTACAGCAACTTCTGTAATGTTAATAAACATTTGTCAAAACAAAAACATCAACACATCTTGTATTATATAACAATAGCGAGGCAAAATACGTCACTTATGATATTTCTAGATCTACATGGTATAGCTCAGAGGCAATATTTTATGCTTGTCCATAGCCAAATATCAAACATATCGGACACAAAAAAGTTAAACTGTTCAAAGGGACCTTGCTTGTTTAGTCTTCATAAACCACAACATGGAGAACATAGCTCAGAGGCCGTCTGAAGCTTAGCTTGTCTACATTAACCACGTGTAAAACAAAAGTTTCAGAAAACCAACTCAGAGGCTCGGATCTATGAACTTTTTAACACATACCAACAAATTTATTACAGTTTGATTTTCATATGGCTCAGAGGCATTCTTCTGCTTGTCCATAATTTAATTACTAGATTTTCTTCAAATATCATGACTCAGAGGCAATATTAAGCTTGTTCAATTAATTAATGATATAAAAGAACATTATAGTATCTGATAACAGTATAATGATAACAATCAAGAGACTATAAAAATATACCTTTTACTTCGGGTCCATCTCCTTTAATACTAATCGGCCGTATTACTTCTCTAGCGGCTACCACAACTATTCTGGAACTGTCCTTCTTTAGTTTGTACCGGTCATTTGGAAGAACACCAACTACTTCGTATGGTCCCTTATAGTGAACGTCCAATTTCGATTTGCGGATTTGATTACTACGGTAAACAACTTTGTCGCCAATCTCCAATTTGCTGGGTTTGGATTTGCCTTTATCAAATCTTACTTTCATGCGCCTACTATTTTCTTGGAGTCTTTCTTCAGCTAGTTCTCGAATCGCTGCTAAATCTTCATATTCCGGCTCTATATTCAGTTGAGACAAAAGAGCCCCAATTTCAGGAGTACGTCCGCTGATTCCCATTAGTACCTTCAATGGCGATAGTCCCGTTGTCTTATTCGCAGTTGTGTTAAGTGCTAACTGCACGCGGCTTACATAAGTGGTCCATTCCAGGTTAGTATCCAAATTGGTGCGTAATAAATTAGCAACTGTATCGACAAACCTTTCAACCTGTCCATTTGCTCTACAAGCTCCTGGTGCGATAAGGTGTTGCTCCGTGCCAAGAGAAACACAAAGCTTTTGAAACTCTTCGCTTGTAAAGTTTGAACCTCTGTCACTTACGATTTTAGATGGAGCACCAAACAACATCACATAATTATGAAAGTGTTTTACGGTTTCCGTAGTCTGTAAAGTCTTGCATGGTAAAAGTAACACGAACTTAGTGAATGCATCCACTATAATGAAGATATGTCGATGATCGTCCTTATTTCGTTCATGGAATGGTCCCATATAGTCCATGTGAACCGTATGAAATGGTATTGGCTTTTTTTCAATTGGATGCAATTCCATTTGCTTTTTTCCGCTTGGTCTTTTTGCAACTAAGCAAATTAAACATGAGTTGACAAACTTTCTTATATTTTGTGTCATAGATGGCATCCAGAAATGCTCTCTCATCTTATCAAGTGTCTTTTCCCACCCTATGTGGCAGTTGTCCTCGTGAAATCTTCGTATTAATGATAGCCGACAGCTTTGAGGTACAAACAGTTTATTACAACTCTGCAACTTTCGATACAATAACCCTTTTTGAATCATATATTTTGAGTTGGTTTCTGTATCACCTACTTTGAGTTTGTCTTTTATTTCCCTGGTAATAGCGTCCTGCCTTTGTTCAATGTGAAGCCAAGTATCAGATAGACTATTCAAGTTATAGCAATTATTTTGAGGTATGTTACGACTAAGATAATCAGCATGTACCATAGTTTTCCCTTTTCTATACGTGATATCGAAGTCAAAGTCTTGCAGGTATACCCACCATCTAGCGATACGAGGTAGCAAATCTTTTTTCTGCTTCGTCGCCTTCAGAGCATTGCAATCTGTGACCAAGACAAAGTGGATACCCAAAAGGTAAGTACGAAAATGTTTGATCGCGTTTACTACGGCAAGAGTCTCTAGCTCATAGCTATGGTATTTGGCTTCATACGTCTTTGTAGCCTGACTATAGTATGCTACTACATGCAGTTGGCCTTCAATACGCTGAAAAAGTACTGCGCCGTATCCAATGGAGCTAGCGTCAGTGTGTAGCTCAGTTGGGAGTTGGTGGTCAAATATAATTAATAAGGGTCGAGATGTAAGCTGTCGTAGAATATATTGCCTAGCTGTTTCACATTCGTCATTCCAGTCAAATTTAGCATTGACTTTAGTGAGCGCAGTTATGCAGCTTGTTTTTGCTGCGAACTCGGGAACATATTTTCTAAAATAGTTAGCTAATCCCATGAACTGACGTATTTGTTTAACATTAGTCGGCGTTGGTGCCTTTACTAAAGCATCAATCTTTCTGTTGCTTGGTCTTATACCTTCAAAAGTAATTTCTCGTCCCAAATATTCGATTTTGGTCCGCAAAAACTTACATTTTTCTATGTTGAGGCAGAATCCACTAGATGCAAGTGCCTCTAACACAACATCCAGATTTTTAAGCCCTTCTTCGACAGTTCTTGATGGAATGAGAACGTCGTCCAGGTAGACCATTGCAACCGTATTCTTAAGATCTCCCAATGCTGTATTGATTGCTCTTTGAAAAACTGCTGGAGCATTAGTAAGCCCGAAAGGCATACGCAAATATTCAAAATGCCCATCCGGTGTAATAAAGGCAGTTTTCTCTATCGATTCGTCAGCGATAGGAATTTGATGAAAACCTGAGGCCATATCTAAAGAAGTAAAGTATCTATTACCTTTTAATCTATCTAGCTGGTCTTGGATTCTAGGCAAGGGGTATCGATCTCTAATAGTAAGTTTATTTAGAGCCCTAAAATCAACACAAAGCCTATTTTCTCCATTTTTCTTTTTTACGAGCAACACCGGGCTGGCGAATGGAGACTGACTATCCCTTATAATATTGCAAGCCTTTAGATCCTTAATTATTTGAGAAGTTATATCCCGTTCGCTTTTAGACATTTGGTATGCTTGATAGTGAACCGCAGCATCTTTCAGTAAGCGAATGGAAAGAGATCCAGTCTTAACTTTTGCTGTTGGAAATCCAGTAATAATGTTTTTTGAATATTTGTCTAGAATGGTTTGTAAATTTTGTTGGTTTAAGAGCGATATTTCGGGTACGGTATCGACCTGAGTAGTCAAGCAGACAGCAGATTCCGTTTGCCGCAATGTTGATCCATGTCTGCTTACCATAATCATCAAAGATGGGTCCTTCAATACATCCCTACCAATAATCATTTCATTCTTTAGGTATTTCTCATCAATAATATGAAAAGTAATTTCAACGTTGGCTTCCTCAAATTCAACTAACAGATCCATTTGTTCTGATAACATAATAGGATCTTTACCTATGCCTTGTATGTAAAGGAATGATGTTGTTTTCTTTGAAGATATTTTATTGGCAATATCTGACCTGATTAATGAGCAATCAGAACCTGTGTCAAGCAAACAGTGATATATTTGACGCTTAATTATGATTGGAGTCGTCATTTCGATGTTAACTGCTTTGCGACAAACATTAACTGTTTTGCGATCAGCTCGCTGCTTAGCCCAACAAGCACTTTCTTCATGACCAATTTTTCCACAGAATGAACACTTTTGGTTTTTATCTGTATTATTAAGTGATTTTATTTTCACGGGTTGAGATTCGATTTTGTTCTCCCGAGATATCTTCTGAGGACATTTGGCTCTAATATGCCCTACTTTTCCGCAATCAAAACAACGTCGTTCTTCATCCATTCGAGGACGTTTATGTACAAAATCGGTATCATTGTTTTTACGTACAATTGAAGGTTTAATGCCCCGTAAATCTTTGACATTATGTCGACGATGTGGGCTCTCTCTAATAGAGGATAAATGATCAGTTAAACTTTGAACAGAAGATGGCATGACGAATGTTAGAGAATTTCTTAAACTTATCTGGGAAATGCAACCAACAACGATTCTGACAATTTTATCTTCTGGTATATCAAATGGTAACCGATTTATTTGGGAAACCTTTTCTATGACAAATTCGCTGTATATGGCAAACTCGTTACTTTCGCCATTTACAACTGTTCGCAGCTGATCTACGATATCGGCACCGCTCGAAAACGTATGAACCAATGAAGCGCGTAAGTCGGTCCACCCATAGTGCTGGTACCCATACTTTTCATACCAAGATTTTGCTCTTCCCAACAATGAAGCCTGTACTCTTGGAATAATGTCAAAATTTTTCAATTGATCTCGTTGTACCCTTAGATCCATCGGCGAACATCAACTCGTGAGTGGTCAGGGTCAAAACAAGGGAAACCAACTGAACCATTAACTTCACGTTGTTGTGTAGTACGTAAAATTTCATTTATAGCATCTAGAGTAATTACAAAATTGTCACCTGCGTTATTTTGTGCGGAGCGAGTATCATCTAACTGCTCTCCGGTCACCGCCTCATTTAAATGTTGTCCGCCAATCGCTCCATCAGAGCCTACTTCATCAGCAAGACTTTTCTTTCCATCGCTCGCCATGTTTTGGTTTGGAAGAGTAAGAAGAATCCAGGACCAGGATTCGAGTTCAAAGGCACATACACAAATACACAAAGATACTCATACAGTCATACACTATGCGATTATTTCTCTTATGTTTTATTTTTGTATTTTGTTCAATTGTTGCAATAGTTGGTCGCGCGCACACACAAACAAATATAAAAAAAAATTATTTCCACTCAAACACAATATCGTATCCAATCGAATAGAATTATCTTCTTTTTATTTCGTAGGTTAAGAAGTTCTATCCCACTTCTGATGATAGAAAATTTAAAATCACTGTCACAAATCTGTGGCGCATTCCACGACGGCTCCGAATCAACTGACTCATTGAGCATACAGATATGTCTAACAGTGTTTTTCTTCTTACTAGGGGAATTCCCTAAAACACAAAACAATGTCGCCTTCTTACTAGGGGAACCCCCAAATACCACAAAACAGTGTTGCCCTCTTACTAGGGTAGCTCTCTACAATATAACACAGTGCTGCCATATCTCAAGTTAGTTATTAGGTATACTCTAACATGTATTTGTTGCAACGCAACATGCTTCATTCGTGAGCTACGAGCAACAGACAACTTAAAAGATCCACACACATGAAGCGCCGACGGCATAGCACAAAAGCCGACGGCATATCAGATATGTCCTCTTCTTATTATCATCTTATGGATCAGTTGGCTTACCAATCATTTAGCCAAAAAATTGGGAGAGCATAAATGATGACACAAATCCCATTGTCAATTCGTGGGAGGTAACTCTGAAAATTGGTTTTCAATAGTGAAACTTTTAGCCCCTCCCACAATGCAATCAGCATCCCCATCGGAGCAATCAGCTGACCCAGAGATTTCTTGGAGACGATGAGGATGCTGGCATATCATTCCCAATACAATAGCCGAGTCAATTAGATGTGAAATAAATCGAAATTTTAAAAAAAAGAGTACATAGTTTTTTTTATTAAGTACGATCGTAAAATAATTTAGTTGGTGTCGAAGTAATTCTTTTGTTGGTTTCTTTGCATACTTCGGAAAAGTTTGTAATTTGACTCCGCAACCTTTGACTGCGGAGGATACAATTCGCCCCCCTTTTCAATTTTTTTTGCTAACTGCCCTAGCGGCAGACACTGGTCCTTCGAGTCTGGATGGCAAACGAAACTAAAAAAGGAACATTAAGACTCTAAACAAAAGAAGAATAATTAGTACGTGAAAGAAATATACAAGTGCATGTACGTTGTAAATCTCAAAGACAATCGCGTTTGTGCGTAGTGTAAAAGACATTCGAAGTTCATTCGGTCGAATTTTGTTAATACGGTGAAGATCTGGAGCTGGAAAAGCTGGTGCAGCGAGGGAGCAACGCAAAATTACAGGTGTGTGGCTTTTATTATAACACTATTAATTTTAAATCATTGATAATACATAGTCGATCTTAATTAAAACGTGTGTTGTGTGTTCTCTGAGCTATTAAGTACTTAAGTTTTGGTTTCATCATGAGCAAAGTAAAACTTTCTAGTTTAATTGATGCGATTCAGACGATTTGTCAAGGGATAGACGTTGATTATAAAGCGTATTCCAATTTAGAAAAAGCAAAGAAATCAGTACACATGAATGAGGCGCGTTTATCTGATTTGGAGGCTTCATTTGAGGAGGCAAGAGTCCTTCATCAGAAAATTGTTGAAGCTCCTACTGAAGACTTAAAGGTTAACTATATAGAAGCGCTCACCTTTCACAAACTAAAAGAACTGTTCTTTAATTACTCCTGTGAATTAAAAGAGCAGCTATCGACAACTGAAAGCCAGAATTTCCTTAGCAAATCCCTAGGTGCATCTAACACACCGTCGGTAGAACTTAAGCTCCCCCCAATTAAAATCCCTACTTTTGACGGTTCTCTTAAAATTTGGCCAGAATTTAAGGGCTTGTTTGAAGCCATGGTAAATAAAAATACTTCATTATCCGATGCCCATAAGTTACAATATTTGAAAGGTAATTTAACGGGTGAAGCGGCCCGCATACTTAGAAATACAGATACAAATTTTGAATCTGCGTGGGCGTTGTTGGTGAAAAGATTTCAAAATATCAGGTTATTGAAGGATAATCAATTCAAACTTTTATTTGATCAACCTCAACTTGCTACAGATTCGTCCGAAGGTCTCAAACTCTTATTAGATACGACAAACAAAGCGAAACAATCACTCAAGAATCTTGGTGTTGCTGTAGAATCATGGGAAGACGTTCTCATCTTTCACACAGTGCAGAAACTTCCTTTCACAACTCGTGGGCTTTGGGAATCACAAATCTCTACGCATGTAGACTACCCTCAATATAGCGTTCTAGAAGATTTCATTTTGATGAGGTCAAGAACATTGGACATCATTGGACATTCCTCATCAGGTCTTAGTCACCAAAAACCTAAAAAATCTTCAAGTTCGGCTCGAGTTCACAACTCTATAATTACAAATAAGTGTTCGCTATGTCATGGCTTGCACGCTCTTCGAAATTGTTTTAAGTTTAAGGCATTCAATATAAAAAAAAGACATGAATTTGTTAAAAAGAACAAATTATGTTTTAACTGTTTATCTAGGTCACATTTTACGCAAAATTGCACAAGCACTTTCACGTGTTCTACGTGCCACCAGAAACATCATTCGTTACTGCACATGAACGAGGAAGCTAACGCAATGCGTTGTAGTGATAACAGTCCGACTCCACAACCAAACAACGCAACTCTCTCTTCCGCAGACACCTCAAAATCGGTGTCGTTAGAAAATTCTGAACCCTCAACCGGAAGTACTTCAGCATATAACGCGTTTGTAGCCGAAAACATTCAAGCACCCGTTCTTCTGGCTACGGCCCTCATCAAGGTTCTAACACCTGCTGGTCAACCGTTACTGCTGCGAGCGTTATTAGATCCTGGGTCAGAAGCTTCTTTCATTACTGAATCCGCCGCTCAACTTCTTAAATTGAAAAAACAAAGAAACTGCATGAATATTATTGGCGTTGGAGAAACAAAAACAAGTATTTCAAAGTGGAAAGTTACCTTCACAGTTTTATCTAACGTGAACAAAACCTTTAGGCTTCAGCTTAATGCTTTTGTCCTGGACAAACTTACGGCCGTGCTTCCCACGCACAAGGTACCTAGTTCTGATTGGAATCATCTTAGAAACATAGAGCTTGCTGATCCAAAGTTCAACAAACCTAACAAGATCAATGTCTTATTGGGCAGCGATGTTTACCCATCCATTATCCTAGAAGGTATAATAAAAGGAGAACCGGGTACCCCTATGGCTCAAAGGACGGAGCTAGGTTGGGTACTTTCCGGACGCACTTCAACCAGCAGCCAATCACAAGTAACGTCTCTTCATATTAAAACAGAAACTCAAACCTTAGACAGCCTGCTAAGTAAGTTTTGGGAACTTGTGGAAGTGCAGAGTCGCAAGCTTCTATCTCCAGAGGAAGAAAAATGTGAGACACATTATTGTCGCACACATCAACGACAGTTGGATGGAAAATATGTTATTCAACTTCCTTTTAAAGAAGAAACGTATCCCGTGCTAGGTTTATCTCAAAGGGCAGCTCTTGTCAGGTTTCTACAATTAGAAAGGAAATTCCAAACAAATCCGTCGTTTCACGAAGAATACAAAAGAGTTTTTAATGAATACAAGGAACTGGGACATATGACAGAGGTACAACTTACTGCGTTGAACACTCCCCACTATTTCGTTCCTCACCACGCAGTGTTAAAGGCATCTAGCTCAACAACAAAGCTGCGAATTGTTTTTGACGCGTCCTGTAGAACATCCGACGGGACGTCACTCAACGATCATCTGTTGGTCGGGCCTAGATTGCAAGATGATATTTTCGATCACATTGCCAGGTTCAGGAAATATAAAATTGCCTTTACAGCCGACATAACGAAAATGTATAGACAAATTTGGGTCACTCCTATTGATTCTTTGTATCAACTTGTATTATGGCGAGTTGCAGAGGGAGAAGAAGTGAAAGTATATCGTCTTAATACGGTCACATTCGGTACTGCGGCTGCACCATACTTAGCTATTCGCCCGCTTCAACAACTAGCGGTTGATGAACGAGATGACTTCCCACTTGCATCAAAAATAGCCATGCGGAACTTTTACGTGGATGACGTAATTCATGGGGCGGACTCAGTAACAGAAGCGTTGGAAATGCAGACGCAACTTATAAGCATGTTGAAGAAAGGAGGATTTCCATTACGTAAATGGGCAAGCAACTGCGAGAAGCTACTGATGCCAGTCCCAGAGGAGGATAGAGAAGTTAAGATCCCACTCTCAGTCGACAAAAAAAAATGCGATTAAGGCACTTGGCATCCAGTGGCATACTGCAAAGGATATCTTCACATTCAAAATCTCACTTCCGGAAACCAAGACGATTACAAAGCGGACTATCCTATCAGATCTTGCTCGCCTTTATGATCCAATGGGGTGGATAGCACCTTGCGTCATCGTTGGAAAAATAATAATGCAAGACATTTGGAAGCAAAATCAAACATGGGATTCTGAACTCCCAGCAACAAGTATTTCTGCATGGAAAAATTTTAAATCTGAGCTAAGCTATTTAAGAGCCATCGAAATTCCTCGTTGGATTAATCTCACCAGTGAATCAAAGGTTGAAGTCCACGGGTTCTGCGATGCGTCTGAAAAGGCATATGCTGCAGCGATATACCTTCGAGTCACCACCAGAAATAAAACATTCATTAACCTCATCGTGTCAAAAACCAGAGTGGCCCCCTTTAAAAGTAAGTCCTTAGCTCGTCTGGAACTGTGTGGAGCCCTGTTGTTGGCGAAGCTGTTGGTGTCCACTGTGGATACGATGGAACTCCACTCGGCAAAAAGGTTTATGTGGTGTGATTCTCAAATTACACTTGCATGGATTCAAAGCGCACCATACATTAGAACAACGTTCGTTGCCAACAGAGTGGCAGAGATTCAGGAACTCACGGATTCTAGCTGTTGGAACTACGTTCCATCTAAAGACAACCCCGCAGACATTGCATCAAGAGGAGTCCTCCCGAGTGATCTAACTCAGAATCGTCAATGGTGGTATGGGCCTGAATTTTTACAATCATTTGATGCAAATCTTCGTACGTCTTTTGAAACCAATCCTACGGATCTCGAAACCAAAGGGTCGAAGAGTTCAAAAATCAAAAGTAAGTTGATCGCATCTGGGTACCCAATAACTAATATTTTTCAGCTCTGCGTTCACTTCACTACATTCAAAGTAAACCAACATCTATTCAGTCGTTTTTCATCCCTTAACCGGTTGTATCGAGCTGCAGCGTATTGGCGTCGATACTTAACTAATTTGAGATTCAAAGCAACGAAATTACAAACCCGTATGTCTGGACCACTTTCAGTAGATGAGATATCTTCAGCTCGTTTGCGCTTGATTGCTCTTGTACAGCAGGAGGACTTCACTGAAGAAGTCTTGAAGCTAAACAACGGTGAAACGGTCTTTCGAAGAAGTAAGCTAGCGAGACTTTCTCCAATTATGGATGAAAATGGTATTTTAAGAGTTGGAGGTCGGTTGGAAAACGCTGAGCTACCCTATTCACAAAAGCATCCAATAATACTGCCTTCCAGTAATCTCCTTACATCGCTCATTGTCCACGATACTCATCTGAAAACTCTTCATGGCGGTCAGCAGTTAATGATGGCCACACTTCGGTCGGAGTATTGGATTCTGCAGTTGAAATCTTCTGTCAAACAGTGTATACACAAATGTCTAAGATGTTATAGGTTCAATGTAACAGAGATGCAGCAGAAGATGGGTAATTTGCCAGCTTTACGAGTGACTCAAGCACGTCCTTTTCAAACATCCGGAGTGGACTATGCTGGCCCTGTACAACTCAAAGCCTGGAAAGGTCGATGCAACAAGGTTACCAAAGCGTACATCGCGATTTTTGTTTGTTTTTGCACAAAAGCAGTTCATCTCGAGCTTGTAAGTGACTACACCACATCGGCATTTCTCGCAGGGTTTAAACGTTTTACTGCTCGCCGTGGTATTTGTACAAATCTCTACAGCGACTGTGAAACGAATTTCAAAGGAGCCGCAAATATTTTGGAAGCTGAAAGGTCATACATGCCAAAGCAATGGACAGACGATATCGCAAGAGTTTGGCAAAACAATGGTACCAAATGGCATTTCAACCCTCCTGCAGCTCCGCATTTCGGCGGGCTTTGGGAGGCAGGTGTGAAATCGATGAAGCACCACTTGAAGCGTACCATCGGTCATTACACCCTGACTTTCGAGGAATATGCAACTATACTTGCGCAAGTAGAAGCATGCCTAAATTCTCGTCCACTTTGCCCTGTAACCGAGGATCCTGATGATCTCTCTATCTTGACGCCGGGACACATTTTAATTGGAACAGCACTAAACACCGCACCGGAAAAGGAATTAACGACATTTAAAGAGTCCCATTTAGACAGATGGCAGCTTATGCAGGAAATTCATCAAGATATTTGGAAAAGGTGGAAAACTGGATATTTGGTTCGACTTCAAACGCGCCCAAAATGGCTTAAGTTGGGCAGTTAGTGCTCTTGCCCGATGAACAAACGCCTCCCACTCTTTGGCGTCTTGGTAGAATCACGGAACACACCCGGGAACAGACGGAAAAATTCGTGTTGTAACAGTTAAGAATGCAACTGCCTCATTTAAACGCCCGATAGCTAAACTCAGCTTCCTACCAACATTAAACTACTCAAGTGCACAAACCCACACACATACACATTAAAAAAAAAAAAAACATTCATACTTTTTCGTACCCCATAATCTAACAATATTTATCTAATTTCTACTCAATTTAATAAATATCGCAAATAATATACCATATACCTTATAACCTATTATTGCCACACACCATTCACCATACTTACCTACTTTCTTTTCATGTACACATCGGTCACACGTCGCAAGCCGAGGATCTTCGATGATTTACATTCTACACCACTGCAGCCAAACATCGTTTCCCTTCCGGTGGCCCGGCAGGATGTTGCAACGCAACATGCTTCATTCGTGAGCTACGAGCAACAGATAACTTAAAAGATCCACACACATGAAGCGCTGACGGCATAGCACAAAAGCCGACGGCATATCAGATATGTCCTCTTCTTATTATCATCTTATGGATCAGTTGGCTTACCAATCATTTAGCCAAAAAATTGGGAGAGCATAAATGATGACACAAATCCCATTGTCAATTCGTGGGAGGTAACTCTGAAAATTGGTTTTCAATAGTGAAACTTTTAGCCCCTCCCACAATGCGATGTTTTATTTTTTGTGCATGTATGCAATTGCCAATGATAAAAAAACCTGTCGACAGATTGGCATAGACGAGGAATCCCGCGATAGTTCAATGACCTATAGCTGGACCATCGGAGCAATCAGCTGACCCAGAGATTTCTTGGAGACGATGAGGATGCTGGCATATCATTCCCAATACAATAGCCGTGTCAATTAGATGTGAAATAAATCGAAATTTTAAAAAAAAGAGTACATAGTTTTTTTTATTAAGTACGATCGTAAAATAATTTAGTTGGTGTCGAAGCAATTCTTTTGTTGGTTTCTTTGCATACTTCGGAAAAGTTTGTAATTTGACTCCGCAACCTTTGACTGCGGAGGATACAATTCGCCCCCCTTTTCAATTTTTTTTGCTAACTGCCCTAGCGGCAGACAGTATTTAATAATATAAAGCCTACGTAACATTCGCCTTCACATTTGTCAACCGCCAGAGGTCTTTTATCAATTTATTGTTCACTATACCCTCGCGAACGATGTCGAGCGTATAAGCTAGTTATAAATATAGCTTCAAATTTATTAGGGATAAATATCGTTAAAAAATAGCTGTAATACTGCTTTCGCCTGTCTGATAGTGCTTCCTTTTTTTTAATTCCGAAATGGGCTTGAGAGAAAGAGACGGGTGTTGTTCTCTTAGAAATTTCTAGAACTAATTGAGAGCTACTCGTAAATGAGTGATGTGGTTGTTTTGAAATCGAGATTCCGTCATTTAAATTCTCTTTGGCAGAGTGAATTGTTTTTCCACTAGTACCTCGCAGGGATACGGATTTATTAATGTTAAGCTCTACCCTCGTTCGATATCCTAGTTTAATTCTACTCAGAGCGTCGGCTTGTGTATTATTTTCCACTTTTTTATAAATGAATTCGTAATCATATTCCTCTAGCTTGCAGCGCTACCTGATAAATTTCAAGTTGGCGTCTTTTAACGAAAAAAGCAATCGTAGGGGCTTATGATCCGTTATTATTTTAAATTTTCTTCCAAACCGGTTGGGAAGGGCCGGGTAAAAAGAGGATGAAAAACTGCGACATCTACTATGGCAATTGGTATCGATGGCAAAAGCAACGCTATTTGGATGCAGATTCGCTATTAGGGGCAAACTTCAGGAAAAAGTTTTGAGTTTTCACCATGTGAACGAGCGCCTTGTAACAATCCGTCTTAAGGCTATATGCCTCATACTCGCGCATGCTCATACAGTGGAGAAAGACGACGACACCGAAGATGGCTTCTAGGAGCTATTGGAGAAGACCCACGAGCAGTGCCCTAGCTGTGAGGGTACCTTTGGCAGTACTGTCGGAATGTATGGACTGCATGACACTACCTCCGATAACGGAATCAGGCTATCACCTCGATATTCTCAAGAAGACCTCGAGAAATCATGACGAATCAACCAGATTCACCGCATCGCAATCGACGCAAGGCACTCCTCCAGAATTATGGATGTCCGAACATCGACCATTACCTCGTTCTAGTCTAGGTACGGTTACGGATATCCCGAACACCGCAAAGGTAAGCTTATACTACAGATAATAAGCTTACCTAGATGTCGCATTCCCATACAAAAAAAATGTGATCTTTTTTTGCGATGAGCAGACAATGATGGGCAAACAAAAAGCTTTTCTGCTTCGCTAAGAAAAAAAAAGGAAAATAAATTTTCTGTGCGAAAAGCTTTTTCTTTTGCTACTTTTTGTACAGTCTGCGTACTGTGTGTGTCCAGTAAATTTTGAACAGTTAATCTAGGAAAGGTAAAATATATTATTTAAGTTTATTTCAGGTACCTTGGTACATACAAATATAAAAAAGTTGCGAAAAAAAATCGACTTGAGGAAATATCGTGGCGAATAAAGTGCGCTATTTTATGCTGCAAGGCAACAACTACCCAATTTTTCAAAGATTTTACTGAAAACTGGAAGTAACATGGTCGGTTAATTGTTACCAATTTCAGAAGCAGAACCTTTTTTAGGAAGAGGAATGACATGGGCAACTTTATTATCCTCGGGAAAGATCACTTCAAAAACACAACGGTTATAAATAAAAGACATGACATCAATCAAAAAACATGCAATCTTTTGAGACACCATCACCAATAAGCAATGAATAAGCTCTAGATGTATTATTCGAATTATATATATTATCCCAGAACTCATAACATCAATTAATTTTAAGTCTAAGAAAGTCAATTCTATCACTACTTTTTACAGAGTTAGAGAGTCTACAATATTTATCTTTATTTAATGTCACTAGGAGGACTGCTATAGCATGGTCAGTAATATTTAAGTCAAGCACACACTTTTCGCATTTGGTCATAACATTTCTGAATCGTCCATAAGAGCCCTAGTCGGCTCATTTATATAGCAAACTGGACCGTGTGACGAAAGTAACGATAAATAGCTGGAGATTGTATCTTTTGAGTCAATGCTGTTGATGTTGAAATCTACAGTAATAATTAAATTTGATGATTTTTCGTTGTTTAAAAGACTAGACAAATCGCTTATAAAATACAACCCATTGAACTCATGCAATTTGTAAACACAGAGGAATACAAATTTATCACAATTTATTTCAATATATACTGTTAAGACATCCACACTCAGAAAACCCATGTAAGTGGTGTCCAGAATCTTATAGTCATTCTTTAGGAAGCGTCCAAACCTTCGCCTGCGCTGTGAGCAAACATTTTAAGGTTCAAGGTTCCCTTGAGCGCGCGCAAATTACAAAAAAAAACCCTACCTGTAGCGTAATTTTCATTTGTGCATCTTCTACTACACTCCACATGGATCCGTCCGCATTGCGGCTACCCAAAAGTAAGACCCGACCTTAGGAGGGATGGAAGAGCTAGCTACAGCATTAGAGTCAACCCAAACAGCCGCTGAAATTTTAAAAGGAAGCACTGCTCCAACAGTATCGTCAACAATTGAAATCAACCAATTCATCCATAAACGTGAGTAGCAACATCCATGTAAGTCCAATGAATATTATCTTGCTAGAAAGTCTTGCCCTGGATGTATAATCCACCAAGACCGAAAGCAGTGCAAACACATGAATTCAGTTTGTAATAATTGTCACCGGAGAGGGCATATCAGTACAGTTTGTTTGTCAATAAAGCACACTGAAACGGGTCTTCGTAGTAAGTCACGGCAGCGTTCCAAAAGCCGCAGACGTAGGTCATCGTCACATTCGTTCGCCAGGCATGAAAATAAAAATCCCTCGAACCCCAGCAATCGCTCCAAGAACACGGAGACAAATTAGTCAATCAATGAGATAACAGAAGATGGTCCGGATGATCGGGTTTCGTCAGCTCAGTGGGCGGCCGAGCAAAAGCCAGCTAAATTTTTGTGTTGCTACAAGTTTTTCAGCAACAAATGCGTTTCCAGTTATACACTCAAGCAACATGTTCAGCCACTTGGGAAACCTCCCTGTGAACCTACCATTTGTTCACTGAAGGCTTACGGAGCAGAAGCGTAGCTATTAAGGGGGTCGTAGATGCATCAATACAATATGAAAACAAAATTCGCAATCTGTGTTTTCTGGGAAGCGAGTATCGAAACGGTGCAAATATTGTGGGTTTAGATTGGTTCGGGGCATTTGATTTATCAATTAATTATTTAAAGAGAGAATCAGTTTTACAAGTTGCAAACGGAGATATTTTGGCATACGATGCAAAATCCATCTGCAAGAAGCACAAAGCCGTTTTTAGTCCAGAATTGGGTTCCACTTGACTATTTGTGGCTCATTTGCCATTGAAACTGAAAAAGACCAAACTTTTTGAATACCAACGTTTACCCGGAGGCTTGGGGGATTAAGATCATTTACGGAGTTGAGAAATTCCATCAGTACCGTTTTGGAGGTCAATTTGAATGTCTTGCTGAACACCAACTTCTGGTCATGATTTTCAATCTATCCAAGAAACTTCCACACTTGACGGTACCGATTATGGGATGCACATAAAGCATACGTTATCATCGCACACAACAACAGGGTAATGCAGACTGCCTGTTGCGTTTGCCTGCTGAACCGGATAACACATTTGGCCGTACCGAAGAATCTTGTCACCGTGTGGATGAACTGAATTCCGAGTTAATTGGTGATTTTCCTATAGATTCCAATACAATAGCCAAGGCCACGCAGAAAGACCCAGCTCCCGCAAGGTCATCAATTACATCAAGAGGGGATGGCCAAACGAAAGGCTCAAACCAAATATTTTCTTACTACCTTATTTTCTTAGAACACTTTCTTTTGAAATACTTAATAATGTTCTTCTCTTCCACAGTGGAAGTCCTAGAGTGGTTATACCCCAATGAATCCAATGGAGCTGCTGAGAGAATGATGCGGACTTTTAAAACTGCTCTTCCACAAATTTTTCTGGATACACTACTGCGGGACGAAGCTCTCCTTGTTTTTCTCCCCATTACATATCATATCATTCTCTCATATCATTCCACACCAGAAAATTTTGGAAAAACTCGATGGAAGACAACGTCGCACTATTCTCTCCCAGAAGCCAGCAAAGCAAACATTTTTTTTTTTATTGTGGCAAGAATTTATAATTTTTTAGATACAACTTTAGGGTTACAGAGATTTGGCTTGGTACCTTACTTCTAAAATATTTGTACAATTTTTTACTAAATATAATATCACAGATTAACTTACAATTTGAAGGAAAAGCCACTAAAAACCTTCATTAAAACAAAATTCGCAGGGGAAGGGGGAAGCGGTTTCAACACTTGATTTCAAAAATAAAGATTATTAATTTGTGAGAAGTTACACAAATAAAATGATTAACAGGAAAATGGTAATGAAGGAGAAACAAATAATTAAATAAAGAAGTAATTAAATAAATATAAATGCTTTGGAATATAATATATGAACAAAAAAAAAATAAATAAATAAATAAATAAATTAATAAGTAGAAAAAAAAAAATGAATAAATAAATATATTCTCGTATATATATAGATATATAAATAAATAAATAAATAAATAAATAAATAAATAAATAAATAAATATATAAATAAATAAATAAATATATAAACAAATAAGGATAAGTATATGAATAAATAAATGAATTTATATATAATATATAGATAAGTAAATAAATAAATAAATAAATAAATATGAATATGAAACAAATTTATATTGCACTCCTACAAGACTAAGTTTGAAATCAAGTGGTTGTCAGATGAAGAACAAGAGATACTCGTATTATATTGATGGTTTAGTTTTTCAATTCTATCTGAAACCATTTCAATGTTAGCCATTATATGAAGTTCCTCTGTTGAAAAAAAACAGGGAAGATTAAGTATCATTTTAAGCAATTTGTTTTGTGCTATTTGCAGCTTGCGCAGATGGCTTTTTGCACACTTACCCCAAACAGGAGATCCATAAAACATAATTGCTTGGAATATTGATTTAAAAATTAATAAATTATTGGCGTCACTTAATTTTGAATTCCGGCATATAAATGGGTAGAGAACTCTTATTGTCACATTAACCTTTTTAATTATTTGTTGAACATGTAGATTGAATGTAAGTCGTTTAGATGCCAAGATACTTAACAGTCGATTTCCACTCAACTTGAGTACCGTTGATTAGAAGGTTGTTAGTAGGAAGTAAGCAGGCTTTTCTTTTACGAGTAGAAAAGATAGCCTGAGTCTTAGAAGCATTAATGTTTATTTTCCAATCACTACAATATACTTCAACAGCATTTAAACCCGATTGCAAATTAGTTTCAATGTTAAAACCAATTGCATCTGAAGAATAAATGCAAGTATCGTCAGCGAATAAGGCAATGTTACAGTTTGCCAAGTTGGGGAAATCGGAAGTATATATATTAAAGAGGACTGGACCAAGAACAGATCCTTGTGGGACGCCAGCATTAATCAAATGATTGTCTGAAAGACTTTGGTATATGGATACATTGAAACTTCGGGATGACAGGAACGATTGAATAATTTTAACTATGTACAACGGAAAATTAAATCTTAGAAGTTTATGTATTAAACCATTATGCCAAACGCTGTTGAAAGCTTTTTCTACGTCCAAAATTACCATACCAGTGCTTTTGCCCTCTGAAAGGTTATTTTTAATATCTTTTGTGATACGATGCACTTGGTGAGTAGTGTTGTGAAATGGCCTGAACCTAAATTGCTCCGGAGGCAAAATTGCATTTTCGTCAACGGAAGATACAATTCTTTTTTTTATAATTTTTTCCAGCACTTACTAAGAGAGCTTAGCAGACTAATTGACCTGTAGCTACAAGGTAAATTTGGAGCTTTGCCCGGTTTCAAGATTGGAATTATCTTGGCTACTTTCCACTTATTAGGAAAGTATGCCAATCTAAGACAGTTGTTGAACAAATCCATCAACTTCATAAGGGAAAAATCAGGGAGATTTTTGAGGCACTGATTCTTAATCCCATCTGAGCCAGACGATTTTCTAGTATTCAAACTACGTATAATATCCTTCAATTCATTAAGATGTATAAGCTTAATGTTACTAAATAATGACTGAGCAAAGCAAATGAAAAATTCAAAAACAAAATTCTCTATTGGTCAACTGGTTTTCGTACTGCGCCAATATCAACTAAAGAGAAATGGATTGCTGCAGTTGTAGAGAAGAACTTAGGAAAAAAAAAATGTTTTGTGTAAGAACTAGCACGGGGACATTCCGAAGCCACCAGGATCAGATAAAATTTCAGTCCCCTACTGAAAGTAAATATATATCACCTATAGCTCCAGGCTCTTCATAAATTCAATTCACACCTAAAGATCTAAGAAGCCTAGCTCGCAATCCTCTTTATATTATACCTAGTGGATTAAGTAATAAAGTGTAAGATTATAGTAAATCTTTATTTGTCTTAATTGGGAATGAATATAAAACACTTCAATGGTCTAGGTTAAAAGGTTTATTCTGCCTAACAGCCACATTTGTTTCGTCTTAGCCGTCATGCAGTCTGTAGGAAAACTCTTTCCAAATCTTTAGCATCGACTGCGACTCTACTACGATGTTCCCTTTTGTTCGTCTTTATAGGCTTCGGTTCTGGATGTGGCATGTTTTTTTTTAACTTTCTGTAAAACTTCCGAATCTCATTTCTGGAAGAGCATCTCTCAATTTCCTCGACATCGCGATTCTCATGCTCCTTATTTTTCTTCCTGAGAAGCCGGTGTTCGTCTATCCTCTGCCGCTCGTAGAGCTCGTGAGCAGCTCCAGTTCTTCAATGCAGTGCTGCCTTGTATTCATCTTGGTTAGCTGCATGTTCTTGCCGGCACTCGTCGTCAAACAAATGGTTTCGTTATGGTGGTCGAGTGAAGCCCAGCACATCAGAGGCGGCATCTCTAGTGGCTTCTCGGCAGTGCTACTTTCACCACCAGCGTAGAGTTTGTGACATACCCACAGCGAAATATATTTTTTGTTTTTTGTATTTTCGTATTTTTTGTATTGCCCTGCGACTTTGGTACGGTAAGCAACAGACAGAGCAGAAATATACCTACATATCTACATTAAATTATTGTATATAGGTTAAGATCAGGAATAGTTTTAAATCTATCTGCGATGATGTTAAGAATTTGTAGGTACGGTACAAAAATTTAAATAGTAGCTACTGTAGGTATTGTAGGCTAACTTTATTTTACTTTAATTTATTCATATTTTCTGTCTTTTGTTTTAGATTTCTTTTCTTGTTTATGCTCTTGTCAATAAGCCACTTACAATTTTTCCAAAGCAGAGCTACCACAAGGAAAGTGACTGTATCTATTTTGTGAGAATGTCATTTATTTGTCATTTCAAACCAATCTGGATAGTGCGAATTTGTTTTTGAGATACATTAATAAACTATATTTTCTCTAAGATTAGATGCAAATGGACATTACTGAAAGCAAGTGGTAAATACTTGTACATGAAGTTGACATATTTTGAAGAACTTGTCTGATGGCCAGACCAGTCGAGTGCTCATATTCTTTCAATATGATCAGTATTTCCGTGAGATTGAAATTGTTTTTGTCCTTTGTCATTTCTTTGGCACAGTTCTCTCAAACTGCATTAATTTTTTTAAGTGTTTAAAAAAACAGTAACCTGCAAAATACCTTGTGGCTATATAATTTATTTCTGTCATTTTTATTGAAATTGTGTCCTCATCTGGTATTTCTATCGCTAGAAGTACGGATTTACAATATTTGGCTAGATCGAATATGTTTTCATTTTGCTCTTGCTCCTGTGTTAGGACAATCTTTGTTTTATTTTCAGTATCCAACACAGCATTCCAATCTAACTGTAAATATTCAGAATCTTCTTCTTCGCAATTAGAAAATCTCGACTTGAACAAAAATTTTAGAGCCATAATTTTGGCCAGTAATAAGCCAAGTTCGGACGCGTTTGGATTATTTTTATTAAAATTTCTTGCTCTTACTCTTCCAAAAAGGTTTTCGAGTGGGTCCTGATTCAAATTGTTAATATATATATAATGTAACTCACATTAATCATTGAATAATTCTTTTTATATCATTAAAATACTTTCAATTGTCATAATCAGGCCCTTAAAGCACAAGGGTTTACATTTTGCATTGATTGGCTGAACTTGTTTTAAATATGATTGCATTTCTTTTAGGTGAAGGTTAAGTGAAGGTGTTCCATTCAATAAATCAAATATTTTATTGATCTTATTTATATATTCAGCCGTTGATTGCCCAAATTATTTTCTCTGCGCTGTAATGCAGTAATTGCCCAAGCCACAGATCTGCTAAGTACTTGTGCCGCTAGTTTCACATTCATTTTTTGAAATTCTGTGGGATCTATATGAGGATAATTTAGTTTTGGACACATTTTTGTGGTATTATTTCTTTCTGTGTTATAGATATACTCAATTATTTTCCAGCTTACAACTCCATCTAGAGTTTGTAAGCTGATCTTAAAAGATTGTTTCTTACACTTTTGATTAAATGTGGCACATCATAAATTCCATACACTTTTTTTCTTTATGAAGGAAGGAACTATAGTCCTCATCCAGCTTTATTTTATTGAAATGGTTTCGATTCGTATATGTCAATACAGTTGTATTCTTCAATCTCGAGCTGCTTTGTTGGTATATTGCTTGGACAGATCACATGATAAAGCAATTGTTTATATTTACCACTTATACCATGAATCATGAACACGCAAAATTATTTCGCACACAAATTTAATCTTTGATTTTCTCCATAAGCAACAAAGCCCATTATGTCCTTATATTTACTGTATGTTAAATTCGGCTGGATACTCATCGAATATTAAAATGACTTCTTTGTCTTTTGGTTCCAATGTTAAAACATTTTTTTGTATTTCCTCAAAGACATTTTCGTTTAGACCAGGAGATAAACTTTTAAGTTTTATCTATCTAAGCAATGAAGCTGGGTGTGACAATTGCAATTGAAGCTGATCGCGAAGAAAATTATATCCAGACGACGAGCGTCATTTGCCAATATACATTGGCAAATCCACCTTTCATCTTGGCTAAATTGTCGTTTGCCTTGTGATAAAATGAGTTTGCAAAATGTTTGCGAATTTTTATTTATATCATGTAAGAAATCTATTCTTTTTTCTATTGTTTGCTTTTGATATTCTCTAAGCTGTGCTTTATCTTTTTTTTAGCCTGCTGCCTTTAATTGCCAGGATATTTCTGAATTTTAGACTTTTCTTAGCTCTCTTTTTGAAGATTTTGTTAAATTTTTTCAGTTTACTTATTTGTTGTATATAAAAAAATTGCTTTTTTGTGTTCGCTTCACATTTTTGCATACAGATTCTATGGAATCTATAGATTTATTGCAGTCTATAAGTGCTGAAACTTCATTTAGTTCATCAATCAGGTGCCTTGGTACATACAAATATAAAAAAGTTGCGAAAAAAAATCGACTTGAGGAAATATCGTGGCGAATAAAGTGCGCTATTTTATGCTGCAAGGCAACAACTACCCAATTTCCATAAAATAAAATGCTTTGATTTCCTAAAAAGTAAACTAAGAAATATAATGACTGGCTAGCACAGGCAGAAGAATTCCGTGATAATGTTAAGAATCATAGACGGCAATATATTTGTAGTAAACATTTCGTAAACATTTTTTGGGAAAAAAAAATTAAAACACGACGTTGTTCCTACACTTTTTATGAAAAGGAGTGTAATGTTCTTGGAATCTAATGACAATGAACTTGCTTTTGATCCTAAGAAAGCCAAAATAAACTACTCTAATCGCAAAAGATTAAAAGTGCAAACGATTGATTGATGAACTAAATGAAGTTTCAGCACTTATAGACTGCAACAAATCTATAGATTCCATAGAATCTGTATGCAAAAATGCGAAGCGAACACAAAAAAGCAATTTTTTTATATACAACAAATAAGTAAACTGAAAAAATTTAACAAAATCTTCAAAAAGAGAGCTAAGAAAAGTCTAAAATTCAGAAATATCCTGGCAATTAAAGGCAGCAGGCTAAAAAAAGATAAAGCACAGCTTAGAGAATATCAAAAGCAAACAATAGAAGAAAGAATAGATTTCTTACATGATATAAATAAAAATTCGCAAACATTTTGCAAACTCATTTTATCACAAGGCAAACGACAATTTAGCCAAGATGAAAGGTGGATTTGCCAATGTATATTGGCAAATGACGCTCGTCGTCTGGATATAATTTTCTTCGCGATCAGCTTCAATTGCAATTGTCACACCCAGCTTCATTGCTTAGATAGATAAAACTTAAAAGTTTATCTCCTGGTCTAAACGAAAATGTCTTTGAGGAAATACAAAAAAATGTTTTAACATTGGAACCAAAAGACAAAGAAGTCATTTTAATATTCGATGAGTATCCAGCCGAATTTAACATACAGTAAATATAAGGACATAATGGGCTTTGTTGCTTATGGAGAAAATCAAAGATTAAATTTGTGTGCGAAATAATTTTGCGTGTTCATGATTCATGGTATAAGTGGTAAATATAAACAATTGCTTTATCATGTGATCTGTCCAAGCAATATACCAACAAAGCAGCTCGAGATTGAAGAATACAACTGTATTGACATATACGAATCGAAACCATTTCAATAAAATAAAGCTGGATGAGGACTATAGTTCCTTCCTTCATAAAGAAAAAAAGTGTATGGAATTTATGATGTGCCACATTTAATCAAAAGTGTAAGAAAGAATCTTTTAAGATCAGCTTACAAACTCTAGATGGAGTTGTAAGCTGGAAAATAATTGAGTATATCTGTAGGATTATATTTTTATTGTTAAAAAAAACACGCGAATTTTAAAGAATTCAATTTATTTAACATTTATTGATGAATTTGAAATTATAAAACGTTTGGAATCAAACACAAGAAAAAAACTTTACTTTCCTCTTCGACAGCTTGGTTGCGTCTGACTAACTACTCTCTGTATTTCAATATCCTTGTCATTCTCTGATCGTTCGTCCTTTTTGTTCGTTCTTTCGTTAGTTCGTCTATGCTTAATGACAAGGGTGCGTTCGTATAGTCCTGTGGTCTGTTTACATCCTACATTTCGGCCCTCCTGACCGTTTATTGGTCCCGAATAATGTCATTTGTCCAGGCCTTCATCCCGTCAGCGGCGGTAGTAGTACGTCGCGGACCTTCATGGTACCCAACTTTCTCAACTTCGTAACGATTATTGGCATTGACTTTCGTTACCTTATAGGGTCCCAAATATTTCGGTTTAAGTTTAAGTCCTGGACCAAACTGAGTCCTTTTGACAGCTACTAGCTCGTTGATGCGATACTCTGTTGCTGCTTTTCGCCTGGTGTTATACGTACGCCGGTTTTCCTCTTGAATTCGAATCATGTTCCCCTTGGCTTCGTCTCTTAATTTCTGGCGCTCTTCCTCGAACTCTTGGACAGCTTCTTGTTCGAGCAGTTCCTTTATCTCTGGCCGTTCATTGATGTGCATTTCAATACCAGTCATGAGCTTGAATGGTGTTTGTTTCGTGCTCCTCGTTGGTGTACTGTTGAGTATCTGCTGAGCTTTGTCTACATGCTTGTACCAACACTTTGGGTCCTCCAACGACATCTTTGTCAACAATGGTATGAGCGTTCTGTTGACACGTTCCACTTGTCCATTGCCTCTTGGTATGCCTGTTGTGATCAACAAATGTGTAATACCTTGCGTCTTGCAGTATTCCTCAAAAACATTTGCGGTGAACGCCGTTCCTCGATCAGAAATTATACGTTTTGGGTTGCCGAATATTGCTGCTTGTTGTGTAAGTTTCGCAATCACTTCTTGACTAGTTGTACTCTTGGTGGGATACAACCATACAAACTTAGTAAAGCTGTCTATCACCACCAGTATGTGATTATACAATTTCTTTGTATCTTCCATGGGGCCTAGGTGGTCAATATGATAGGTTTGCAGAGGTCTATCTGATTTGTCGATTGGTGATAGAAATCCTTCTTGCTTCCCGGTTTTGCGTTCAGCCATAATACACTCCACGCAATTCCTTACTACCCTTCCAACTTTTGGCTTCGCATTTCTAATGTAGTACGCTTGTCCCAAGATATCTTCTGTTTTCTTTGCTGCGAAATGACCATTTCTGTGTATCGAGCGTATTACGTCATCTTCCATGTCCGTTGGCACCACTAGAAGATCTTTTGCTGGGTTTTTGTACAGAACACCTGCTTTAAGGAAGTAATCTTTAAATCCATCTGCATCCTTCTCGAGCACTTGTATTATTGCCTTCGTCCATTCATCCTCAATCTGCGCCTTCTTTATTTTATGGAGAGTCGTATCTCCAAACATACAACATCTACTCAGGGCATCTACATGTTTCATCTTTGAACTTGACCGATGTTCTATTTCATAATCGAATTCCTGTAGAAACATCGCCCATCTTGATACCCTAGGCGGCACATCTTTCTTTCGCATGGTCAAAGCGAAAGCATTGCAGTCCGTTACAATTTTTACCTTTACGCCCAATACGTACACTCGCCATTTTTTAAGTGCTTGGATTACAGCTAATACCTCCAACTCGTATGAGCTATACCTTTCTTCAGCTGGTGATGTTTTTCTGCTCATATATTGAACTGGATAAAACTTTTGATCTTCGTCTTCTTTTTGCAAAAGCACAGCTCCGTATCCCCATTTACTGGCGTCTGTATGGATTTCGGTTATAGCTTTTGGATCAAATAATTTCAAAATTGGTGATTTAGCTAAGGCGTTCTTCAACCACTGGAATGCTTGTTGTTGTTCACATCCCATCCTAAACATAGCGTCTTTCCGAAGTAGATCACTAAGAGGCTTCGCTTTAGCAGCATATCCCTCCACAAATCTGCGAAAATATGAGGTTAATCCAAGAAATCGTTGCAGCGACTTCTTTTCCTTTGGCATTGGATAATACTCTACGGCCTTTGTCTTCTCTCCGGATGGTCGTATGGTTCCCTTCTCGATCACATACCCCAAAAAATCAATTTGTCGCCTCAAGAATCTGCACTTGCTCCAATTCACTCTAAGTCCATTTTTACTCATTACTTCCAGTACACGTTCCAATCTTACCACTGCTTCATCATAATCTTTAGCTGGTATAATTACGTCATCTACGTAAACTTGAAGTATGCCTTCGTTGACAAGTGGCTTCAGTACGGTCATGATGAACTTCGTGAAAACAGCTGGCGAATTACACAATCCAAAAGGAACTTTCAAAAATTCAAATTGTCCTTTGTGTGTAATAAACGATGTGTATTTTCTGGACTCTGGTTCTACTGGCACATGGAAAAAACCGTTCACTAAATCCAGCGTAGTGAAAACTAATGCACTTTGTAATTTTTCTACTACGTCGTCTATCAACGGAAGGGGAAAATGATCTTTCACCATTTTTGCGTTAAGTCTTCGAAAATCGCAACACATCCTTTTTCCTCCATTCTTCTTGGATACCAAAACCACTGGTGAAGCAAATTCCGAATTACTTTCCGTAATTATTTCCTTCCTTTTCCATTCCGTGATTTGTTTCTCGATCTCTTCTTTCTCCGATACTGATGTTCTTCGGGCCCTGTCATACAGCGGCGTTTCATCCTTCAAAATAATTTTCATCTCGACTGGTGATTGTACGTCTTCTTGTGGATTATATTCTGCTATCAAAGACTGGATCTTCTTCTGGTACTTCTGTGGTAAGTAGTTCAATTCTACTTCAGCATCATCTGCAACCGAAGTGCACAAAGCTACGAATTCACCTCTCATTTCCTCGATGCCATCAACATTCCTCACTACTGGTCCTCTCCTGCATGATCCACGCGTTGCGATGCCTTCCCGCATCCTTCTCATGATCCTAGACACAGCTTCCTCCTGAATGTCGCATCGCTCACCAGCTTCACTAGCTTTCTCTGCTCTCGCAACTTCGTCAGAATCATCCGCTTCTTTTTTCATCTTCTCTCCAGACTTTGTAGTACCACCCTGTTCACCTGCTCGTGCTTGAACTACTTCCTCGTCACGACATCCAAACTGGATTTCATTATCCTTTATTGTCACAGATGCCTGCTTTATTACGTCGTTACCGACCAACATAGAGAATATTATGTCCCGCTCTCTTACAATATGTAACTTTACAGGGAAAAGATTACCGTCCACCGCTACTGTTGTCTCAAAATAGCCTAAGGTTTTCACTTCGTTGTTTCCTATACCTGCCAAAATAGTTGTTTCTCGTATAATTTCTATGTGTGGAAACTCAATTAACACATCCTGTCTCAATAAAGATATTTCGCAACCCGTATCTACTAAAGCAGTTAATTCTTTGCCGTCTACTATTACTTCCTTCATCAAGTAACCGGCTCTACTACCAAGATGTACACCTACCTTCGCCTCGTCTTTAACTTGTCTTTTGCTGCACTCAAAAGATTTGTGTCCTAATTCGCCACATTTGAAACATTTGACGACTCTATTCCTTGATGGGCATAACCTCGCCAAGTGTCCGAATTCTCCACAGCTAAAGCATTTGCGCTCCTCTTCTTTTTTGACCATGGGATCTTTTCTGGCTGTTGATGTTGCCGATGAAAATCTTGTAGGCTGTTCCGCTGTTTGGGATTTGATTCTCTCATATACTTTGAGTTTAGCCTTCAACTCCTTAATCGTTTGCGCCTCATAGAGAACCACTTTGTTGATCTTTTCATCCCTCAGCCCCGCTATAAAATATTCAATTACCGATGTCTCGTCGACATAAATTGGTTTCGCGATTGCAATTAATTTGTACAGATATTCTTTCAAAGTTTCTCCCGGCTGCTTTCGTCTTGCCCTAAGTTGTCGATGGACTTCCGCCGAACTAACCGCTTCTGAGAATTCATCTTTGAGTGCAATCTTCAACGACTTCCAAGATGTGATATTTTTCTCGCCCTGCACAAAAAGTTTAGCTGCTCCCACAATTAATTTCCGACCATACACAAATCTTTGCAGTCCATTCCATTTAACTATATCGCAGATTGACTCGAACTCTTCGATCCAGGAATTAATATTTTGAGATGTTTCCCCCGAGAATGGTGCAATTGTGTCCTCGATGTCCCTGAACTGAAATGCGCTTGGTGGCCCATTTCCGGTTCTTACACCCGTTGCTTCATGCCATTCATTGATGTCACCACCGCTGCCTGCATGCTCAGACATACATTCGTTATCGGTATCAACCGAACCATCATCGCCTGTGTCATGTCCGTAGTGTCTCAAAAGTCTACCCTGTAAATCTTTTTTATTGCCAGTACTGACCAGCCCTAACTCTTTTAATTTTGCCTTTAAATCGGCTACATTTAATAATGTAATTTGTTCTGCATCCATGCTGTCGTTACAAGTTAATTATATCTATGTATGTACGTAAGTATTCAAATAAGGTAATTGCAAAACAAAGTAATTGAAAGTTGTTAAAATAAAATAGACTACGAATATGATCTCAAAAAAAAAAAACTTTACAAAGCAGTGTGTGTATGCATGTGTGTCCATGCATATACATGTACATATATCAAAAAATAAAAATTATCAGAACACAAATTGAAAATAATTTATCTGTTAGGCGCCCTTCCAGCAAACAACGGTATCTGCGATTAGCTTCACCCAGACGGCGTCATCAATTTCTTCGAGTTCTGCCTGCTGCTTATCTCTTCTCAGCTCGATGGTGCGATCTTTTCACGAAATTCCTGTGTTTTTCCCTTTTACGTTTTAATGCGTATATATATTTATTTATACGATGATGCGTATGTTTGTACGATGATGCGTACGTGCTCAATATTTCGGCTGAGCCCCCAAAAATTGTAGGATTATATTTTTATTGTTAAAAAAAACACGCGAATTTTAAAGAATTCAATTTATTTAACATTTATTGATGAATTTGAAATTATAAAACGTTTGGAATCAAACACAAGAAAAAAACTTTACTTTCCTCTTCGACAGCTTGGTTGCGTCTGACTAACTACTCTCTGTATTTCAATATCCTTGTCATTCTCTGATCGTTCGTCCTTTTTGTTCGTTCTTTCGTTAGTTCGTCTATGCTTAATGGCAAGGGTGCGTTCGTATAGTCCTGTGGTCTGTTTACATCCTACATATCTATAACACAGAAAGAAATAATACCACAAAAATGTGTCCAAAACTAAATTATCCTCATATAGATCCCACAGAATTTCAAAAAATGAATGTGAAACTAGCGGCACAAGTACTTAGCAGATCTGTGGCTTGGGCAATTACTGCATTACAGCGCAGAGAAAATAATTTGGGCAATCAACGGCTGAATATATAAATAAGATCAATAAAATATTTGATTTATTGAATGGAAGACCTTCACTTAACCTTCACCTAAAAGAAATGCAATCATATTTAAAACAAGTTCAGCCAATCAATGCAAAATGTAAACCCTTGTGCTTTAAGGGCCTGATTATGACAATTGAAAGTATTTTAATGATATAAAAAGAATTATTCAATGATTAATGTGAGTTACATTATATATATATTAACAATTTGAATCAGGACCCACTCGAAAACCTTTTTGGAAGAGTAAGAGCAAGAAATTTTAATAAAAATAATCCAAACGCGTCCGAACTTGGCTTATTACTGGCCAAAATTATGGCTCTAAAATTTTTGTTCAAGTCGAGATTTTCTAATTGCGAAGAAGAAGATTCTGAATATTTACAGTTAGATTGGAATGCTGTGTTGGATACTGAAAATAAAACAAAGATTGTCCTAACACAGGAGCAAGAGCAAAATGAAAACATATTCGATCTAGCCAAATATTGTAAATCCGTACTTCTAGCGATAGAAATACCAGATGAGGACACAATTTCAATAAAAATGACAGAAATAAATTATATAGCCACAAGGTATTTTGCAGGTTACTGTTTTTTTAAACACTTAAAAAAATTAATGCAGTTTGAGAGAACTGTGCCAAAGAAATGACAAAGGACAAAAACAATTTCAATCTCACGGAAATACTGATCATATTGAAAGAATATGAGCACTCGACTGGTCTGGCCATCAGACAAGTTCTTCAAAATATGTCAACTTCATGTACAAGTATTTACCACTTGCTTTCAGTAATGTCCATTTGCATCTAATCTTAGAGAAAATATAGTTTATTAATGTATCTCAAAAACAAATTCGCACTATCCAGATTGGTTTGAAATGACAAATAAATGACATTCTCACAAAATAGATACAGTCACTTTCCTTGTGGTAGCTCTGCTTTGGAAAAATTGTAAGTGGCTTATTGACAAGAGCATAAACAAGAAAAGAAATCTAAAACAAAAGACAGAAAATATGAATAAATTAAAGTAAAATAAAGTTAGCCTACAATACCTACAGTAGCTACTATTTAAATTTTTGTACCGTACCTACAAATTCTTAACATCATCGCAGATAGATTTAAAACTATTCCTGATCTTAACCTATATACAATAATTTAATGTAGATATGTAGGTATATTTCTGCTCTGTCTGTTGCTTACCGTACCAAAGTCGCAGGGCAATACAAAAAATACGAAAATACAAAAAACAAAAAATATATTTCGCTGTGGGTATGTCACAAACTCTACGCTGGTGGTGAAAGTAGCACTGCCGAGAAGCCACTAGAGATGCCGCCTCTGATGTGCTGGGCTTCACTCGACCACCATAACGAAACCATTTGTTTGACGACGAGTGCCGGCAAGAACATGCAGCTAACCAAGATGAATACAAGGCAGCACTGCATTGAAGAACTGGAGCTGCTCACGAGCTCTACGAGCGGCAGAGGATAGACGAACACCGGCTTCTCAGGAAGAAAAATAAGGAGCATGAGAATCGCGATGTCGAGGAAATTGAGAGATGCTCTTCCAGAAATGAGATTCGGAAGTTTTACAGAAAGTTAAAAAAAAACATGCCACATCCAGAACCGAAGCCTATAAAGACGAACAAAAGGGAACATCGTAGTAGAGTCGCAGTCGATGCTAAAGATTTGGAAAGAGTTTTCCTACAGACTGCATGACGGCTAAGACGAAACAAATGTGGCTGTTAGGCAGAATAAACCTTTTAACCTAGACCATTGAAGTGTTTTATATTCATTCCCAATTAAGACAAATAAAGATTTACTATAATCTTACACTTTATTACTTAATCCACTAGGTATAATATAAAGAGGATTGCGAGCTAGGCTTCTTAGATCTTTAGGTGTGAATTGAATTTATGAAGAGCCTGGAGCTATAGGTGATATATATTTACTTTCAGTAGGGGACTGAAATTTTATCTGATCCTGGTGGCTTCGGAATGTCCCCGTGCTAGTTCTTACACAAAACATTTTTTTTTCCTAAGTTCTTCTCTACAACTGCAGCAATCCATTTCTCTTTAGTTGATATTGGCGCAGTACGAAAACCAGTTGACCAATAGAGAATTTTGTTTTTGAATTTTTCATTTGCTTTGCTCAGTCATTATTTAGTAACATTAAGCTTATACATCTTAATGAATTGAAGGATATTATACGTAGTTTGAATACTAGAAAATCGTCTGGCTCAGATGGGATTAAGAATCAGTGCCTCAAAAATCTCCCTGATTTTTCCCTTATGAAGTTGATGGATTTGTTCAACAACTGTCTTAGATTGGCATACTTTCCTAATAAGTGGAAAGTAGCCAAGATAATTCCAATCTTGAAACCGGGCAAAGCTCCAAATTTACCTTGTAGCTACAGGTCAATTAGTCTGCTAAGCTCTCTTAGTAAGTGCTGGAAAAAATTATAAAAAAAAGAATTGTATCTTCCGTTGACGAAAATGCAATTTTGCCTCCGGAGCAATTTAGGTTCAGGCCATTTCACAACACTACTCACCAAGTGCATCGTATCACAAAAGATATTAAAAATAACCTTTCAGAGGGCAAAAGCACTGGTATGGTAATTTTGGACGTAGAAAAAGCTTTCAACAGCGTTTGGCATAATGGTTTAATACATAAACTTCTAAGATTTAATTTTCCGTTGTACATAGTTAAAATTATTCAATCGTTCCTGTCATCCCGAAGTTTCAATGTATCCATATACCAAAGTCTTTCAGACAATCATTTGATTAATGCTGGCGTCCCACAAGGATCTGTTCTTGGTCCAGTCCTCTTTAATATATATACTTCCGATTTCCCCAACTTGGCAAACTGTAACATTGCCTTATTCGCTGACGATACTTGCATTTATTCTTCAGATGCAATTGGTTTTAACATTGAAACTAATTTGCAATCGGGTTTAAATGCTGTTGAAGTATATTGTAGTGATTGGAAAATAAACATTAATGCTTCTAAGACTCAGGCTATCTTTTCTACTCGTAAAAGAAAAGCCTGCTTACTTCCTACTAACAACCTTCTAATCAACGGTACTCAAGTTGAGTGGAAATCGACTGTTAAGTATCTTGGCATCTAAACGACTTACATTCAATCTATATGTTCAACAAATAATTAAAAAGGTTAATGTGACAATAAGAGTTCTCTACCCATTTATATGCCGGAATTCAAAATTAAGTGACGCCAACAATTTATTAATTTTTAAATCAATATTCCAAGCAATTATGTTTTATGGATCTCCTGTTTGGGGTAAGTGTGCAAAAAGCCATCTGCGCAAGCTGCAAATAGCACAAAACAAATTGCTTAAAATGATACTTAATCTTCCCTGTTTTTTTTCAACAGAGGAACTTCATATAATGGCTAACATTGAAATGGTTTCAGATAGAATTGAAAAACTAAACCATCAATATAATACGAGTATCTCTTGTTCTTCATCTGACAACCACTTGATTTCAAACTTAGTCTTGTAGGAGTGCAATATAAATTTGTTTCATATTCATATTTATTTATTTATTTATTTATTTACTTATCTATATATTATATATAAATTCATTTATTTATTCATATACTTATCCTTATTTGTTTATATATTTATTTATTTATTTATATATTTATTTATTTATTTATTTATTTATTTATTTATTTATTTATTTATATATCTATATATATACGAGAATATATTTATTTATTCATTTTTTTTTTTCTACTTATTAATTTATTTATTTATTTATTTATTTTTTTTTTGTTCATATATTATATTCCAAAGCATTTATATTTATTTAATTACTTCTTTATTTAATTATTTGTTTCTCCTTCATTACCATTTTCCTGTTAATCATTTTATTTGTGTAACTTCTCACAAATTAATAATCTTTATTTTTGAAATCAAGTGTTGAAACCGCTTCCCCCTTCCCCTGCGAATTTTGTTTTAATGAAGGTTTTTAGTGGCTTTTCCTTCAAATTGTAAGTTAATCTGTGATATTATATTTAGTAAAAAATTGTACAAATATTTTAGAAGTAAGGTACCAAGCCAAATCTCTGTAACCCTAAAGTTGTATCTAAAAAATTATAAATTCTTGCCACAATAAAAAAAAAAATGTTTGCTTTGCTGGCTTCTGGGAGAGAATAGTGCGATGTTGTCTTCCATCGAGTTTTTCCAAAATTTTCTGGTGTGGAATGATATGATATGTAATGGGGAGAAAAACAAGGAGAGCTTCGTCCCGCAGTAGTGTATCCAGAAAAATTTGTGGAAGAGCAGTTTTAAAAGTCCGCATCATTCTCTCAGCAGCTCCATTGGATTCATTGGGGTATAACCACTCTAGGACTTCCACTGTGGAAGAGAAGAACATTATTAAGTATTTCAAAAGAAAGTGTTCTAAGAAAATAAGGTAGTAAGAAAATATTTGGTTTGAGCCTTTCGTTTGGCCATCCCCTCTTGATGTAATTGATGACCTTGCGGGAGCTGGGTCTTTCTGCGTGGCCTTGGCTATTGTATTGGAATCTATAGGAAAATCACCAATGAACTCGGAATTCAGTTCATCCACACGGTGACAAGATTCTTCGGTACGGCCAAATGTGTTATCCGGTTCAGCAGGCAAACGCAACAGGCAGTCTGCATTACCCTGTTGTTGTGTGCGATGATAACGTATGCTTTATGTGCATCCCATAATCGGTACCGTCAAGTGTGGAAGTTTCTTGGATAGATTGAAAATCATGACCAGAAGTTGGTGTTCAGCAAGACATTCAAATTGACCTCCAAAACGGTACTGATGGAATTTCTCAACTCCGTAAATGATCTTAATCCCCCAAGCCTCCGGGTAAACGTTGGTATTCAAAAAGTTTGGTCTTTTTCAGTTTCAATGGCAAATGAGCCACAAATAGTCAAGTGGAACCCAATTCTGGACTAAAAACGGCTTTGTGCTTCTTGCAGATGGATTTTGCATCGGATGCCAAAATATCTCCGTTTGCAACTTGTAAAACTGATTCTCTCTTTAAATAATTAATTGATAAATCAAATGCCCCGAACCAATCTAAACCCACAATATTTGCACCGTTTCGATACTCGCTTCCCAGAAAACACAGATTGCGAATTTTGTTTTCATATTGTATTGATGCATCTACGACCCCCTTAATAGCTACGCTTCTGCTCCGTAAGCCTTCAGTGAACAAATAGTAGGTTCACAGGGAGGTTTCCCAAGTGGCTGAACATGTTGCTTGAGTGTATAACTGGAAACGCATTTGTTGCTGAAAAACTTGTAGCAACACAAAAATTTAGCTGGCTTTTGCTCGGCCGCCCACTGAGCTGACGAAACCCGATCATCCGGACCATCTTCTGTTATCTCATTGATTGACTAATTTGTCTCCGTGTTCTTGGAGCGATTGCTGGGGTTCGAGGGATTTTTATTTTCATGCCTGGCGAACGAATGTGACGATGACCTACGTCTGCGGCTTTTGGAACGCTGCCGTGACTTACTACGAAGACCCGTTTCAGTGTGCTTTATTGACAAACAAACTGTACTGATATGCCCTCTCCGGTGACAATTATTACAAACTGAATTCATGTGTTTGCACTGCTTTCGGTCTTGGTGGATTATACATCCAGGGCAAGACTTTCTAGCAAGATAATATTCATTGGACTTACATGGATGTTGCTGCTCACGTTTATGGATGAATTGGTTGATTTCAATTGTTGACGATACTGTTGGAGCAGTGCTTCCTTTTAAAATTTCAGCGGCTGTTTGGGTTGACTCTAATGCTGTAGCTAGCTCTTCCATCCCTCCTAAGGTCGGGTCTTACTTTTGGGTAGCCGCAATGCGGACGGATCCATGTGGAGTGTAGTAGAAGATGCACAAATGAAAATTAGGGTTTTATAATAGGGTTTTTTAATAGGGTTTTTTTTTTTGTAATTTGCGCGCGCTCAAGGGAACCTTGAACCTTAAAATGTTTGCTCACAGCGCAGGCGAAGGTTTGGATGCTTCCTAAAGAATGACTATAAGATTCTGGACACCACTTACATGGGTTTTCTGAGTGTGGATGTCTTAACAGTATATATTGAAATAAATTGTGATAAATTTGTATTCCTCTGTGTTTACAAATTGCATGAGTTCAATGGGTTGTATTTTATAAGCGATTTGTCTAGTCTTTTAAACAACGAAAAATCATCAAATTTAATTATTACTGTAGATTTCAACATCAACAGCATTGACTCAAAAGATACAATCTCCAGCTATTTATCGTTACTTTCGTCACACGGTCCAGTTTGCTATATAAATGAGCCGACTAGGGCTCTTATGGACGATTCAGAAATGTTATGACCAAATGCGAAAAGTGTGTGCTTGACTTAAATATTACTGACCATGCTATAGCAGTCCTCCTAGTGACATTAAATAAAGATAAATATTGTAGACTCTCTAACTCTGTAAAAAGTAGTGATAGAATTGACTTTCTTAGACTTAAAATTAATTGATGTTATGAGTTCTGGGATAATATATATAATTCGAATAATACATCTAGAGCTTATTCATTGCTTATTGGTGATGGTGTCTCAAAAGATTGCATGTTTTTTGATTGATGTCATGTCTTTTATTTATAACCGTTGTGTTTTTGAAGTGATCTTTCCCGAGGATAATAAAGTTGCCCATGTCATTCCTCTTCCTAAAAAAGGTTCTGCTTCTGAAATTGGTAACAATTAACCGACCTTGTTACTTCCAGTTTTCAGTAAAATCTTTGAAAAACTGATAAAAATTAGAATAGTGGGTTTCTTAGCTAAAACTAATTTCTTCAATTCAATTCAATTTGGGTTTCAGAAAGGGAAATCAGCGGAAGATGCACTCTTACAATTCTGTTCTCAAATTATGTCACACCTTGATGCTAAGAAATTTACCGCAGGATTTTTATTGACTCGATGATGCTTTTGACATGGTCGATCACAACCTTTTGTTGAAAAAGTTAGAGAATACTGGTTTTCGTGGATTTGTCCTGGATTTGTTTGGGTCCTATCTTAAAAATAGGTCTCAAAGGGTCAAGATCGACGGTATTAGTAGTGGAAATATGTTCTTTAATATCGGTATTCCTCAAGGTTCTGTCTTAGGTCCCATTCTATTCTTAGTCTTTATAAACTCATTATTTTCTCTTAATTTCAGAGGTTCGCCGACTGCATTTGCAGATGACATTGGCTTTTCTTATGGCTCGAAAAGTGCTCTAGACGTGGTCTCTGATATAAAATGGGATCTTAATATATTGGTTATTGGCATTGGTTCTCTGCTCATAATTTAGTTTTGAGCTCCAAGACTAAATTAATGTGTCTCAGTCTCTCTTCGAATTACAATTGCGAAACTAATAATTACTTTCACTCACAGGAGTGTAGAAGATACTGTCCGCAAACATGCTCGTGTTCATCTGATTTCTCCTGTTACTCGTATAATAGTAATATAAAATCTAGTAATAATTGTTTCCTTGTAGAGAATGTTGTTGAGTTAAAATATCTGGGACTTTCCCTTGATTCAAGGATGAGCTTTGTTAACCATATAAATATATTAAAAAATTACTTCCGATACAACCTTCGTCATTTTGATTTGTTCAACCAGCCTTTTAAAGACTATATACTATGGCATCTTCCCATCTAGACTTCAGTATGGACTTGCCTGTTGGGGGGGCGTGTATCTAAGTAATATTCAATCATTGTTGATATTACAAAAATATGTTATAAGAATAAATTGTCGTAAGCCTGCTAGTTTTCCGTTATTCTGCTACTTGAAAATCCTTCCTATTGGTCATTTGTTCTGTTTTAAGCTGTTGAAAATGTTTTATATTAAGTCCGGTAACCGTAATTTTCGTTTCATTTCTAATCACAATCTCCGTGGAAACTTGTCTTGCACTCATTCCATTCTTTATTTTCGAACCTCTGCATTTCCTAATTTGTATACAGTTTTATCTACTCGTTTGTTTAATAAACTTCCTGCTTCCACTGGAGCGATATTTTCTGGTACATCAGTTTTTGTTTTTTTGATTTTAAACCTTTTGAATTTTGAATTAATGTTAGTTTTTTTAAAAAAGGGTCTCTCCACCAATAAATAATTTTACACTTCTATTTTATTGATGTAATGGATAACATTCAATTCTACGTTAATTTAAAATACTGAATGTTAATCTAATTTCTTATTATTAAAAAGTCATTTGAATTTGTAAATAATTATATGAAATATTAATTAGAAAAAATAAAAAATAAATAAAACTAAATACTAAAAAAATATCTCTTATCATGCAGACAGCGTATGAAGTACAGCAGCCTTTCTTTGCACAGACAAACTTGCAGTCTCTTGTTAGTTCCCTGAAATCGGAGATCCACTCGGCGTACGTTTGGCCTGCAGCCATTTTCTGTCGCAGAAATTTGCATCTCGATGCGAGTAGGTGCAATTTTGTTTGAAAATGTTTTGTCAATTTAGATGTAAAATCTTTGAATATTTTTGGAATACCTCATTAATGTAGTTTCCACAGATTGACAAAAAATTTGCCTTTTCAGGTTGTCGTCCTCTACTGCGTTGGCTTTAAAGTGTTGCTGAAGTTGGAACGTCTCTTTTTCTATAAAAAAAAACGAGAAACTGGAGAATGGAATTAGATGTCACAGGCATGAATGATGTTGAATTCTAAAACCGAGTCTCTGAATTGGATTGTAGCACATCCTTCATCCATTCCTTCAGCTGTGCTAGTAATTTTTGAACCAGTTTTGAGTCCATGGGTTCCAATGACATCCCATCCTCGATGAAGTGTTTTATATTCCAAATTAAGACAAATAAAGATTTACTATAATCTTACACTTATTACTTAATCAATTGGGTATGAAAGTCATAAAAGAATTGTGGGCTAGACTTATTAGATCTTTAGGCGGGAATTCAATTTATAAAGAGGCGGAAGCTATAGATGGTATATAGTGACAGCAGGTACCAAGACAGATTCTCCAAAGCTAGAGCTTCTAAAGTTGAATATATCAACTATGTAGATCAACAATTCTGCCACTCGACCTGGATGAAGTGAAGATAGCCATATCAAAGCTCAAGTTCAAAAAGGATGCTGAAACGAAGAGCCTGACTGCCGAGTTCTTCAAAGCAGAAGGCAATGACTTGGTAAGGAGAATACACCAAATTATCTGTAAAATATGATCGGTCGAAAGTATGCCGGATGAATTTAACCTCAGCATTGTTCGTCCGATCATGAAAGGAGACCCTCTGAACTGTGTCAACTACAGAGGTATCAGTTTTATTGACATCACCTATCTACCTGGAGCTGTTTCTCAACAACCTTATTAGTCTATATTAGTATGGCTTTAGGCCAGAAAAGTCTGCAATCGATCAAATATTCACACTACGGCAGATCTTGGAAAAAAACCCATGAGCTACAAATCTATACATACCAGATATTGATCGATTTTAAGGCCACGTATACAGCACCTATAGAGACATGCTACATAGGGGTATGCCTAGTTTTGGCATCCTTACCAAAATTGTCCGCTTCTGCAGGATGACGATAGAGAATGCACGCTATCCATCAAGGTCGGTGAAGAACTCACCGAGACCTTCGATGTCGAAAAGATTTGGATAAGGCGATGCGCTGTTATGCGATTTCCTTAACATCATTCTTGAAAGAATAGTGCAAAACTCATGCACCAACACAAGAGGCACAATCTTTCAAAAGTCCCCCCAATTATTCGCATTATTCGTGATGTCAGCGCTTTCGTGAGTATTGACATAGAAACAGCTAAGATGGGTTAACGATCAATGAGGGCAAGATCAGGTATATGCTGTCAACCAGAAAGGACACTCAATACCGACGTCTCGGATATAACGTCGCCCTTGACAGATATAGCTTTGCGGTAGTTAAGCACTTTTTCTACCTACGCTCCGCTATCAATTCAAGCAACGACACACTGAGATCAAGCGAAGACTAACTCTTGCCCATCGCCGTTTTTTTTGCGCTGAGAAGGCTGAGAACATTCTAGAAGATCAAAAGTGACCCTATATGAGACCTTAATAATCAGATTCCTTGGCTTGGCTGCATTGAGAGCAAAAATCTTCGGGTGATTTTCGGTCCCGTCTGCATAGACGGTGACTGGAAGAGGAAATACAACAATGAACTGTACGGGCTGTACAGGGACATCCACTTAGCCAGAAGGGTGAAGTTCCAACGCCTGAGATGGATGGGTCATATAGAGTGGGTGAACATCTATTCTCCTATCTGAAAAGTCTTCAAATTCGCCCCCGAGGGACAGCGCAATAGAAGAAGACCGCGACCTCAGGCGGCGCATGCACGTGGAAGGGTACATCAGCCAACTTAGCGTTTGAAACTGGAGGCAGCTCGCTAAAGACCAATCTGGCTGGTAGGCGCCTTTTTGGTTGAGGCCCAGGTCCAGACTGTAGCGCCACCTTAAGTAAGTAAGTACGAATTTACTACTGAGCTTAGTAAGATGTATTTCCTTTGAGACAGATCCAGGCCAAGATAAAAATCCAGTGCTTTGTCAGGAGATAAAACAACATTTCCTTGAGGTTTAGATAATTTTCTGTCAGCTAAAAAGCTTTACATTCTTGCTGCTAATTCAACTCTTGCCTTGACCATGAAGTTCAAAGCGGCTTTAGCTTAAGCTTTTTTGTCGATCCTTCGAATGATTTTCCTAGTCTTCTGCAACTAGTTCCAGGAAGTTATTCAATATTAATATAATCTCATCAAACTTTCTGGTAGATTGAAATCGTCTGCCACCAAAGATGGCGATGATTACGAGAACACTGTTTTGAGAACTTGCTCGCATTAAAAATGGTATATTTCTAGCTCAAATGTCGTTTTGGAAAATTTTTACATTCGCTAATATTTAGTAGATTCAAAATATTTTGTCGTATCTCATCAACTTCAGACTTTTTTTTTTGAGATACCTACATTTTAAAAATTTCCTCATTTTTAATAAATCAGTGGGTGGTCGTGGCTCAAGTGGTAGTGGACTGGCTTCCAAATCGGAAGGTTCAGTGTTCGATTCTCAACCCCGCCCGAAAGACATTCATTTTTTCAGTTAACAAAAATCAAGTACGATGGGTAGTTGACTAGAAATAAAAAAAAAGAGACAACCTCCACTAAGAATTTAGTCTCCACATTTAATGTCGGATACCACCCATGGAGCTAAATAATCACTGAACCCAAAAATTTTTGCTTCTCTCTCTTTCCAAGAAAACTCTACATGTGCTCAGGCACTTTAAGTGTATTCATACCCACTTGAGCGTTAAGCTCTTTTTAAGAAAGAAAAAGTTCATTCCTATAAAAAGTCGAAAGAAGTAGTAAAAATTTTTTACTACATCACAAAGTAAAATACACATTTTACCGAACCGAACACATAATAAATTTTAGGTACATTTTGATAGATTTTTTTAAAAACTTGGTGCAAACTTCAATTTTAATACTCACAAGAGGACCACTTTCCATTAATATTTTAAAAACTGCTAATACACATGATATATTTTTTTAAGTAAACATACCAGTAGTTGAAAACTCCATTATTAATAAACATTCAAAAAACTATTTAAATCTGGTAATGTTCTTCCCAGACGTCAAAAGTTATTTTTTGGTAGTACAAATCCCAACTAATACTCGTACTAACATTGACTGAAGTCCTAAAGATAAAACCGCTTCTCCTGCTATAAAAATAATAGAAGCGATGAACAAATGATAGCATACGATTCTTTAACATACATTAATCAATCCCACAATTGCTTCAATCCGTAAAACATTTATTTATTTTTATTTTTATCCACTGCCCAACGCACTGTAGAAAATTGGTTTGTCAGAATTAATGGGTCTTAAGCCTTGACCATGACAATGACTACTTCTTTCTTAAAGAATTTTGATTTATCGTTTTAAATCTTTAGGTCGTCTTTCCGCAGCTTTGAAAAAACTTTGTGCTAGTTCTCGATATGCCCTTGAAGAGAGTTAGAGAATATTATTATATCGTCCATCTAAACAGAGCAGAATTAGCCTTGAAGTACCCTCAGGACTTATCTTATCTAATATATCTAAGATATTTGGGTGGTGATGGTTTTATCATTGATTTTCCAATAGTCGGCTACCATTCCCCACTTATGGGATGATCCAAATGGAACTACTCCATGGTGAGTAACTTTGTCCAATTATTCCCTGTTTTAATAGAAATTTGAGATTGAATTTCGGTTTTAGGAATTTTTGGATACCTGTAAGATTTCGTGTAAACAGGTATATTAGTAAAGCTTAGATTCTACAGAACTTAACTTTCTTTTTTCATCCTTAGATGGTTTAGTCTTAATAGTTCTTCTTTGTTACGGGAATTGGCGGGGTTCGTCTTTGGTGGTATGTACTGGATATTTATACTCTTTATTTCTGGAAATTTGTAGTTTATCTGACTTTAAGGGGTTGTTCTAGGAAATATTTTTGATCCTTCCTCGTTATATTTACCACTTCTGCTTCACAATACCATTTAATTGATTTGAAAACTTTTTCTGGATTGATATACGTCCTTCCTATTTTTGTTATTGGTATATAAATGGCTCCATTCTGAACATCTACTGGTAGTCGTGCTATACCTGAGATGCCAAATAATGGACTTTTTTTAAGTTTTAGGTACATTAGTTTCAAGTAAATTAAAAGCTTCTAGGTCTATAAGACCATTGAAGTAATTAAAGAATTTAGAAAGTAAGAAGTCAAGTTTTTGGGTTGCATTAAATTCTGCGAATGCTCGAGTGTAACTTGTTTGTTAAGCGTATGTTTATTAGATATTGCATTTATTGTAATAGGTATAATGGTATGATATGTATCAGGATTTGTATATTCAGGGTTGATAAAATTTGTGCAAGCTCCTCTTCAACAACGAATTAAAGTTTCTTTTTCTGAAGGGGCTGAGACACTACTGTTCGGTAATATATTTGTATATATGTCAATAAATCCCATTTGCTCTAAAAGGCAGGTTCTAAAAAAACTTCCATCATCGACCTTATTTGCTGCATTTATGAGTTCATTTAAATGTGACAAAAACTGATCCAGAGCGAGAAAATCGATGGTTTCCTGACTGTTCTGTTCTGTTGAGAGATGGATATTTCGTCGAGGTTTTTCACCACTCTTATAATGTAATTCTGGTACGGTCGGTTAGTATTAGGTCCACTAACACTAGATTGTCGGAAGTTACAATAGATCATTGTGTGTTTCTGGAATTTCCAGCGGAAAGATCCATTGGTGTAAGTTGAGGCTAGAAACTTTTTTGCGTTGCCACGGGGTGCATTTGTATCAACTATGTTGCTGTAAATTTTCCCGCAACAAAGTTGACTCTTTTCCGTTATAAGTCCTTTCGGTCCCTCTTGTTTTTAAATGGGAATACCAAGCTCTGGCCGAGGTAGAGGCCAGCCATGTTTCCATCAGCCCCAGACCTCGGAAAACACCCACATAGGCGCTATGGGTGGGTTTCTTCTCAGAGGAGAATGAAGAGGTTCGGTTTGTGAAGCTCTAAGGACGCTAGAGAAACTCACGATGAACCAGGAGCACAAGATGCGAAATTGTCGGAGCCCGTAGGGTAGTCGACAGCCTCGCAATGGGAAGCCACAGACAGGGCGTCTGAAAGTTGTCGGCGCGGCGGGTAGGAACGGACTGTCATTTCAGAGTCAGACTCCCAACATCAAGATGACGGGTGGGAGAAGACGATCCCTAGAGCTTACACCCCACGTCTCGATACAAATACCAGCATCACATCCCTAAAATTAATGTTGATGCAGCTAGCCAGGGAGCTAACATAGAGCAAGGCGGTCGATGGGTGGAGAGACGACGATATCTGTTTTAGGGACATCCCAAAGACGCATTAACTTTAAAAGTCAGGTGAAGGGGCGATGAACTAAAAACCACATAGCTGGCCGTAGCTCAAGTGGTAGTGGACTGGGTTCCAAATCGGAAGGTTCGGTGTTCGATTCTCAACCCCGCCCGAAAGACATTCATTTTTTCAGTTAACAAAAATCAAGCAAGATGAGTAGTTGACTAGAAATCAAAAACAAGACAACTTCCACCAAGAATTTAGTGTCCCCATTAAATTTTGGGTGCCACCCATGGAGCGAAATAACAACTGAGCCCACAAATCTTTCTTTTTTCTTCTATCCCATTCTCAAAAACAGCTTAACATATTCTGCGACATTATAAGTGTATTCGTACCCACTTAAAAAAAAAAACAAAACAAAACTTTAAAAAATAAAAAACAACAAAAAAACATCAAACAACATCAAACAACAAGAAATAACAAAAAAACACATAAATAATTGCAAAGAGAAGGGAGCATTCCCCCAAATCTTAACGCCGATCTACCGGAGTTGTTAGGGGCACCCGAAAAAAATGCCATAAACTGAATTCTTTATAGGACTATATTCACACACAATTTTTCTATACTAAGACGTTCGATCGAGATTCCTTTTTCCTTCGTCGTTGTTTTGTTTTGCAAAAATTTTTATTAATTCGACGGGGGAAAAGTGCCGGTGACAGACAACGGAAGCACTGCTTTTCACAAATTCAACAAACATCTAGTGTTTAGGGGAAATAATTAGGTATAACTAGGATCCACAAATTTCCATAAACTCTCTCCGTGGAGTTCTCAGTGATGAATGGAAAAGGGAGCGAATAACGAGACTGATGAATTTAGTATGAATGCGAATCATGAATGTATGAATCAAGAAGCATAGTTGGACACATGTACATATATTAGCAAAATTTGCTAGTGTTGTAGCTAATAACTCCGTAAGTTGGGTCGGCTATAGCAAAATGAAAAGCGAACAAACGATAGTAGTAGCTAGCGGAACGAAGGAAATGGTGCCATAAAGTGGCGCAGCATAGCCAGAAAACAAAGCTAAGTACAGTGTAGTTCAGAATAATGCAGTTTTTTTTAATTGTTAAATAAAGTCTGCGGAACGCCGCGCATGCAAAAAGAAATTTCGAGAAAAGGCGGGACACGCGATCCGTTAGATATAGCGTTTGTGTTTGGGACATTAAAACAGTGGGTCACTCTGTCGACGGGGATTCCGCTAATTTGAAAAGTAGTAAATCGTCGAGCTCCAACTGAGCTTTATAACATAGTGGGAAACCAGTTTTTTTATTTTTCAGATTTTCTGTTTGTTGAGGCATGAAAACAGATAATATCAAATAAAACCATTTACAAGAAAACAGATATCAAACAAACATATCAGATACAAAATCCACAAAAGTCTACACTACAAACAACAGCACAACAACAAACAAACAAAACCTTAATCGCCTAGAAATGTATAAATTCCATTAACTGAATAAAATATTATTATAACGTTTTAGAATACAAAACTGTGCGTTTTACTTTTTCCGCTCTAGCGTTATTTTTTTATTTTAAACGGTTTTACAAACGAAGTAAAAAAAATATATACAGTCCATTTTTATCCACAAAAAATACATAGTTTCGCAAAGAAATATTTGGTCTTATCGAGCCTGTGTATGTAAATCATTTAGTCATTTGTGTTTTAAATTAAATTTTTTAAACAGAGTGGTATTTTCACGAATGCAAAATATTTGATCCATTGTGTCTAATCAAGCCTCTGTGTGAAATAAATTTACAATTCTACGAATAAATAAGTGGCTTTTATACAAAGTGAAGCCTTTTAACAATAAGTTCTTATATGCATATATATATATATTGGGTATATAACTTAATTCGTGCGGTTTTTTTTCAAAATTTGAACGTTTATTTAAGAAAAACATATACAATAGTATTATTCAAAGTATTACCTATCTGAAGCTATGACTTTTTCCCATCTTTCTAGCAATTTGTGGATCCCATCCCAAAAGAACAAAAGAATGAATCAAGCCAATTTTTGATATTCTGCTCTGATGTGAACCGTATTTCATTAAGGGCGTTCTGCATCGACCGGAACAAATGGTAGTCAGAAGGGGCAAGGTCTGGGCTATAAGGCGGGTGGGGTAAGACTTCCCATCTACTGTTTTCCAAATAGTTCTTAACCGGAATAGCAACGTGGGGCCGAGCGTTGTCATGATGGAAAATTATTGCCTCGTGTCTGGTCGCATATTCAGGGAGTTTTTCGGCTACTGCTCTCTTCAAACGGATTTATTGTGTTCGGTAGCGTTGTCCATTGATGGTTTCACCCGGTTTTAGCAGCTCATAATACAACACACCCATCTGATCCCACCAAATACAGAGCATTACCTTCGCGCCATGGATATTCGGCTTTGCCGTTGATTTGGCTGGTTGGCCGGGTTTCACATATGATTTTTTGCGCTTGGGGTTGTCGTAATGGATCCATTTTTCATCAGCAGTAACAATCCGATGCAAAAATGACTTCCTTTTGTGTCGTTCCAGCAGCATTTCGGACATGCAAAACAGCCTTTCGACGTCTCTCGGCTTGTGTTCATGTGGAACCCAATTTCCTTGCTTTTGAATGTATCCAGCTGCTTTTAAACATTTTGAAACGGCTGCTTGAGTGACACTCAAAAATTCTGCGATATATATATATCTAGATTTCTTTAAATAAAAATCTCATATAAGAATTCGCGCTGCGTGTACATATTAACGTAAATTTCTCGCGCCACGAAATTATACATATACATAATACAAGAAAACACCTGCAACACTAACCATCTCAGCATCTGAAGTAGCTACCGGCATCATAGCAATTAGCAAATCCCCAAGATAGATTCGCCTGGAAGCAGAAAAATAAAACAAGTGAGTACACTTACATATCTATTTAAAACTCCTCCGTTGTTGTACTTACGTAATCACATAAAATAAAATAATATGGCTGAACAAAAAATAAGTTCTTCAGTTCAATTCGGTGAACTGCAGAAGGATCTTATCATCCACAGCTGCAGCACCGTCTACAGGGACGTTAGCTATAACGACAAACAGCACAGGCAATGAATTGCGGGTTCCGAAGATCGACATACCGAAGTTTGCGTGCTCATATATGACTTGGCGAACATTTCATGATCTCTTTAAATCACTGGTGCATAACAACAAAGCCTTAAGCAACATCGAGAAACTGCACTATCTAAAGTCTTCATTGAGAGGTGAAGCTGAATGTTTGCTCCAACATCTTCAGCTTGACTCCGATAACTACGAAAAGGCCTGGGAGCTGCTGAAGTCACGTTACGACTACAAGCGTGTGCTAGTGAATGCACAGCTGTTGTTACTTTTCGGTCAGCCGACGTTGGTGAAGGAATCTGCAGATGGCCTGAAGGAGCTGTTGGATACCTCGCAGGAATGCATCCATGCATTGGAGAATTTAGAGTTACCGGTGGAGAAGTGGGACACAATTGCCATTTTTGTCCTGAAGCAAACACTTCCGTGCTCGCTTCAACAGCTTTGGGAGGAGAAATTGGGCAGCACAAAGGAGCTTCCTACGTACGAGGAATTAACCGAATTCCTTGAGACGCGATTTCGGACGTTGGAGGTAGTGGAGCAGCAAAAAGGAGGTTCTTCGTATTCAGGACGATCAGGTCAGTCATCACGTGTCAAACAGCGGTCACAAGCGAACCAGTCCAAGGTATTCTCGTAACTTGCAGGGTGTGTTAAGGAAACCAGCATGTGTTGAGAAGATGCACACGATTCTTCAACATGGACCACCTAGAAAGAAAAGAAGAGGTTTGCGAGAATTGCCGTGGATATAATCACCTGGTGAGGGAATATTCCAACTCAAAATCATGCTTCTTCTGCCAACAGCTTCATCATTCGCTGCTTCACAAAAATCCATTGGTCCATCAAATACATACAAACGAATCATCACAGCGACAATATCCAGTGAGGTCCACAAGTTCTCATGATTACCTGGTAGCCGTGAATCCAAATGCGCCTGAGTTTCAGCCGTCGGGGAAGGTGCTGCCGACAACTAGTACGACGATCAACAGTTTTCACGCGCTACAAAAACGTGAAACTCAAATTTTGCTCGCGACAGTCGTGGTAAAATTGAAGGGATCAGATGGTAAGTTACATCAGCTACGCGCCTTAATCGATCCAGGCTCAGAGGCGATATTTATTTCTGAAGCGGCTGCACAATTGCTGAAATTAAAAAAAGAAGCGGACCTTTGTCGAGTTATCACGGTTGGCGTTAGTCAGCAGCGGCACTTCAGACAGCTACGTCAAACTATAGTTTGGATCGCTTCATTCGATATATGAGAGCGCTGTTAAGACGCTGGTTTTCAAGTCGCTGACTGGGCTTATTCCGGCCCAACGAATGATACCAGACAAATGGCATCATCTCGAAGGACTACGATTAGCCGACCCTCAATTTGATGTACCAGCACAGATCAATCTTCTGTTCGGAACTGACGATTTCGCCGAAATTCTACTTCCGGACATTGTCAGAAGAAAGTTCCAAGTGAGAGTCCAAAACGCATACGTAGCTTCATACAGTTCACCGACCTAAGCCATCAACTGCAGAAATTCTGGGAAATCGAGGAGACGCCATTTCAAAGGCCAAAGACGGAAGGGGAAGTTGTCTGTGAAGAACACTTTCGGGCATATGGAACAGGTAAACAAGGACGATGCAGTCCTCAAAACTCCATACCACTACTCACTACTTCCTTCCGACACACCGTGATAAAGGAGAATTTAATTTTGGTGGGGCTAACGCCCTCATTTATTTTGCTTAATACAAACTTAAAAACTAAGACTTAAACTAATAAAATAAGGTTTACTAGGGCTTAAAGCTAAGGATGGTGAAGGAGATTGAACTTGAGGGAAAGTGTGCTGCGATTAAAATCGAAAACGGAAAGGTTGGAGTTTACCTTACGCAGCATACGGGAGATTGGTTCGTTAGAGCCATATGTGGTGCGGTGGATAGGTAGATAAAAGAGACGGGTGGAACGTAGATTACGAGGGTTAGGGTTAAAGAACATGGAGTTGCAAAAAGGCATGCAATCGACGGAGCCTGAGAGGAGTCGGTGAATAAACAGAATGTCTGCTGCGTCCCTTCGTTCCTCAAGGGTATTATTGCAAAACCTGGGGAAAATAAAAAAATTAAATTTACTACAGGGGCAAATGCCGAGCTGCCGGCAAAAAAATAAACTTCAAAACTGACAGGCAACAACGAACCGCAACCACACGGGTGGTGGTTGATGAACGAATGAAGAGGAGTACACAAAAACGAATAGGAGCCCAAAAAGGGAATTGCAACAAGCAGCTGCTGGTTAGCTGCGCACACCGGCTGCTCAGCAAGGGGGGAGTTCGGGAAGATCGTTCAACGCAAAAGCTGAAAACAAACACAAGAGATAGGCGCCACCCAATTTTTAATGCGAAATTGGGAAAACAGATGAGAAAAAAACACACGAATTATCTTTTCCCTGATGGGGAATTTATACTTATATTTGTTTTTTTCTTGTTTCGTTTGAGGGAGATTACAGGGTATGCCGAATTTTTATCAAACCAATTTCTTTTTTTTGGAGGAATTTAAATTAATTTTACTTTAATGGGTCGGCTAACGGAAGGCCCACAGTTCCGCGTTGTCGTACCGGTAAAACTAGCGGGTCGCGCAATGAACGAAATCTAACCGTCTTACGAACGGTTTTCGCGTAAACGGTAAGAAGGCTTACGGACGCGGTTTTAAGGCACAAATATGTGGTATTAAAAAAAAGGGTACTTATCTCTTTTATGGGTTTCCTGCCTAGGCGGGGTCGCTCTCTAGCTGGGTCTCTGCTGGTGGAGGAGGGTAAACCGTCTCCGCCACAATCACCGACTTCTGTCCGGTCGTGTCCGTTGTGTGCTGTAATTTCCTTTAGTTCGTCCCTTGGTGTGTTTCTCGTCCTTGGTTTGTAGAAATTTTGTTTCTGTTCTTGTTCTCGTTCGTGTTCTTGTTCTTGTTCTGGGTGTTTTCAATGGTTTTCTTTTTCTCTTTGTCGTTGGGTTTTTTTTCTCGTTTGGTCTTCGTTTCTTCGTTTCTGTTTTTACTTTTTTTTCTTCTCTTTTTTTCGAGGCTCTGGCCAACAAGACGATAAGCTATCGAATGAGCTTACCGCGCTTTTTGGCTATCGCCGCCATTCGTCCATACACACACACACACACATGGGGTTCCGTCAATTCAGCTGTTAGAGCAAAGGGAATCACATCCAGAGCTCCAACAGCTTCTCACGAATCCCCAGCCAATCACACACGTCGATGTTCTATGTTTGTGGGTCGTGTTTGTTCGTTCTGTTTGTTTTGTCGTCCAAGTGATTGCTTTGGTTCGAAGCCAGCCCTCTGACCCGAAACCGAAGCTATGGTTGAGAGCTTTCATTGAGACCGCCGGATAGGGAGGAAAACTTAACTTAATAGTGGTACAATGGGGGCCAGTAAACCTTCTTGCAGACATGGGGGAGCAGAAGAACGACCGCGGGGAATTGTGGGCTTTCCTTTACAATCTTTTTTTTTTTTTAACTTTTGTGGGGGTAGGGGGTTATACAAATTTATGGTGTTGGGCAAACAATATTAAATATGGTGGGCTCGCGGCCATTGTTGATGGTGTTGACATCTCGGGGCATCACGGGGCGGACCGTCCGTCCGCTAGAGTCTCCAGGCCGTCCGCCTGGCTCTATTAGGGGTACCTATATGGTCATCTCTGGAGCGGTAGGCCGGGGGAGGGAACTGAATTTATAGGATCCAGTGAATCCCACCTGTGCCGTGGCATCCAGAGCATGACGGAGGGAAGAAAAGAAGGGACAGCACAAGAAGGGGGAGGAGAAATGAACCGGTCAACAGACAACAGATGGAAAAGGGAGTGGAGGATTTTTGGGGCGTGATTTGCACGCAACAAACCCCACCCTTACCTCCTGGGAATTGTGCCCTCACATTTCTGCTTACGGGCTTAATTACCAGAATCAACCGTGGCCTAAGCCGATACAAAGAGACGGGTGAGAGACAACACAAAAGGAGATCATCATCTACACTACGGGTCAAGATTCATCTTTGCCATCAGCCCTTGTGATGGTTAGGTTACGTCATCGAGCGGTTTAACGCTCTCCGTAACTCTTTGCGTAACGATCCTTGTTCGTTACGCGACTAAGGTCATCTATGGGGTCGTCGCGGTATGGCTTCAGGTCCTTGGCGTGCCATACACCTCTGTCCTTGCCTGTCTCGTCCTGAAGCGCTTAAGTCCAGGGGGAAACCCTCCTTTTTATAGAAAAAGGCCCAACGTACTTTGGTGCCAATTTCGCCGCATAGTAATTGGCCGCGTCGGAAACCATGAAGTTCCTACGCCATACAACCTCGTTGGGCAGATATGGTACATCTCTCCGCCGCAAGTTGTATGACTTAGAAGCCTTCAACGCCGCCGCCGCTAACCTCTTACTAATATCTTCCCTAAGCTGTCTAAACCTATCCTCTAGCTCGAACATCTCCGTTCCCTGAACTATATCTGAATCCCTAGCTTCTGACCCCAGTTCCCTATCTCCTACTGTTTCATTTCTATCTATCGGCCCTAATCCCCTATCGTTTGCCCTATCTTCCCTAGCTAAATTTTTCCTATTTACCCTAATATTTTCAGAGGCATTCGCGAGGGTATCCGTTCCCGTATAAGGTCGACCGCTCGCGTGGGTTATCATGTCCCTACCGAAGTTCGCGAAGTACGGTGAGACTCCTAAGACGTCGTGTTGAGCTGTCCGGATACAGCATCCAACTTTTGCTAACTGGGTATCCCAGGACCGGTGATTTTCCGACACGTAAGACCGAAGGGTAGTTTTAATGATTTGGTTAATCCTTTCTGCAGGATTAGCCTGTGGGTGATAATGGGCAGTGAACTTAATTAGTGACCCGTACGCTTTCGCAAGCGCAGCCAATTCCTTGCTGCGGAACTGGGGACCGTTGTCACAGACGATCCATCGCGGTACGCCGAACAGAAGGAAGACGTTGTCATGACATTCCCTCAAAACCCTAGCTCTTTCTATTTTCGGCACTACTTCTTTCCATTCTAAACTATTGTCATGAACAACCACGTGTCTAGCCCTAACAAACTTAAATAATCGTCCATCCTCTACTCTCCAACACGGATAAGCTAAAGGATCCGACTCGACTTTCGCCATCGTCTTGGTGATCCATGGGTCCGCACTTTGCTCTGCTAGTTCTGCTACTTCTGCAACATTCCTAGAGAGCATATCCGGAACCACGTGATCTTTTCCTTTTCAATGTACGATTTCGAAATCGAATTGCTGTAACCTAACCGCCCACCGAGCTAACCTACCACACGGATCTTTGAGGTTGCTCAGCCATACCAAGGAATAGTGATCCGTCACGACCGTAAACCGAACCCCTTCGATATATGGTCGTAACTTCTCTACTGCCCATAGGACCGCCAAGCACTCCTTCTCCGTGGTTGAATAGTTCCTTTCATTCCTATTCAACGACCTACTTAGATAGCAAATTACCTTTTCTCCTTCGTCGAAAGTTTGGTTAAGCACTGCTCCAACCCCATGGTCCGATGCATCCGTCTGAACTACGAACGGACGCTCAAAATCCGGACAGGTTAGAATCGGGGCAGTTACCAGGCACTCCTTTGCCCTCTGGAAGCTCCCCTCGCACTCCTCAGACCAGACAAACTTCCTACTTTTCTTTAAAAGGTCTGTCAACGGCTTTACCAAAATTGAAAAATTCGGTATAAATCTCCTGTACCAGGATACCGTTCCTACAAAGCTCCTAACTTCCCTAACATTCCTCGGTGCAGGAATCCTAAGCATGCTTTCTACCTTTTCCGGGTCCACGTGCAACCCATTCCTATCCACTACGTATCCTAAAAATTTTAATGTAGACCTACAGAAGTTACACTTCTCCCTACTGACCTTCAACCCTGCCGTACTCAATCGTTCGAAGACTTCCTCTAGAATTTCCAGGTGTTTTTGGAAACTGTTCGTGATGATCACGATGTCGTCGAGGTATACGAACACGTGCGGTTCCAAATCGGCACCAAGCACTGTGTCAATAAACCTCTGCCATGTTGCTGGGGCGTTGTGTAACCCAAAAGGCATCCTCTTGAACTGGAAGAGTCCCCGATTAGGCACGGTAAAGGCTGTGTATTGGCGGGACTTTTCCTCGACGGGGATCTGCCAGTATGCGGACTTAATATCCAAAGATGACAGATATTTAGCATCCCGGAGTTTGTCCAAGGTCGCTGAAATGTAAGGAAGTGGGTAAGCATCACGCTCCGTGACCTTATTCAACTTCCTGTAGTCTACACAAAACCTAAACGATCCGTCCTTCTTCTTTATCATGACAATAGGTGAGGCCCAAGGACTACTGGACTTCTCGACTATGTCATCCCTAAGCATCTCTTCTAATTCCCTATCTATGTGACTCTGGATCGCAGGGGATACCGGGTAGTATCGCTGCTTTATGGGTTCAGAAGCCGTCCTAATTTTGTGTTCTACCAGATGTGTGCACCCAATGCCGTTTGGCATATCTTGGAAAACTCTTTCCAGCACCTCAGTTAGTTGCTGGCTTTCTCCGCCATCCAACTCGGTTCTCTCCTTAAGAGCCGAAATCGAAGCCACATCCGTTTGGCTCGAAAACCTCCACTCGCCTGATCTCAAATCCGGGACAATGCCCGCGCGGACCCAAAAGTCGGCCCCTAGTATCAGGACGTGTGGAAGCGTTGGAATCACCAGGCACTCCAGCACCACTGATTTCTTCTGCACAACAAATGGTAGACTCACGCTCCCTACTACATCTACACCGGCACCATCTGCCAATGAAACCCTACTAATCCTAGCTATTCCTAATCTAAGCCCTAACTCTTTTAAAATTTTCCACCCGTCCCTACCGATGATGGTACGCGAAGCTCCTGAATCTAATAACCCTACTAAACTTTTGCCGTAAACACTAACACCTAAATAAGGGCGACCATCATCTTCTTTATCCTCAAGTGTGAAACCTAAATAAACTTCTTCCGTCAATCCTCCCAGCTGGTTACCAGCAGGCAACCTATCTACATTCGCCGGCGCTCTTGCCCTGCTGGTGCAAGAGTCCGACGACCATTTCCCGAACATTGGGAACAATCCCTTCTTAGAACCCCTAGCTTACCACACCCTATACAACGCCTAGGAGCGGAACAGTGAGCGGAAATATGACCCTCCTGATTGCAGTTGAAACACCTCAACCGCCTATTCGGCTGAGGTTCCCTACTCACGACTGATACTCTTGGAGCCGGCCTGGGTTCGGCAACCCTACGCTCTGCAGCCCTCGGTTCCTCGACTGCCACGTATGCCAAATCAGGTTCCAAGAAGTGACGTGACCGAGTAGGAGGTGGCGCAAATGTTTCCACATTCGCTCGGACCATCTCTAGTTTCCGTCCTAGAGCGACCAAATCTGGGATAGACTTGGGATCTACCAACCCCAATTGAGTTTGGTAGAACGGTGCCAAGTTTCTTTGCACTATTCCCAGCTTCCGTCGCTCCGTGAGCGGCTCCGTCAACCTACCGAACATGTTTTCCATGATCGCTACGTAGACTCCAATCGACTCGTCCTTCCCTTGGGTCCTACGACGAATTTCCTCCAACAGTGCGTCGTCATAATTTGGAGGCAGGAACTCCAGCTTCAACTCCCTAACTAAACCCTGCCAAGAAGAAACAGTCCTCCTAACCGCCCTATACCAAAGAAGTGCCTTCCCATTAAAAAGTTCAACAGCTGAGCGAAAGAGGTGGTCTTCCGACACATTGCGCGCTTCGCGGAGCTCCTCGACTCGTTCTAGGAACGAGTTCACTGATGAACCGCAGCGTTCTCCAGTGAACTTCAAGTCCCACTTGCCGATTCGCTCTGTGCAGCGTTCAATTGCCGGTGGTTCCGGTGCCGAAGGTAACTGCCTTGGTTGGGGAGTGGGTGGAATCCTAACCGATGACCTAGGGGAGGGAATGGGTGTTCTGAATTCCCCAACTACGTTACGCTCCTCTTCTTCTGTGGGTTCGTCGACTTCCTCATCGTCTTCATCTTCTAGTGAGGCCATTAGAAGCATCAGGTCCGTCTTCAGATTCTTCTTCCGATTCACTTCTTCGTCGGTAGTGGGCTGGAAACGCTCAACCCGTGAGGTGGCCCATTCGATTTTGGTGAGTACCTTGCAGTACTCCGAAGACTTTTTGGCTGGAGGGTTCTCCAGTAACTTCTCGATCTCGGTGATTTTCTTCTCGACGGCTTCCCTGTCGGTGGGAAATGAAAAAGGGTACTCGCCAGGTTTGAGAGACCCCCGTCGCTCAAGTGCTCTTGCAGCTCGTAGCGACTTCCTCATCCTATCGACGGTGTCAGGTAACAAGCCCCTACACTCGACTTCGTAGGCCAACTCGTCCTGACTCAACCGATTAATTTCCATTTTAGGAGGTTTTAAATTACAGTAGGACGGAACCAAAAGCACAACAAAAAGGCAAGAAGCAAAGAGAAAAACTAATACTATACGCAAAATAGAATCTATAAAGTACGTAAAAGAAAAAAATAAAGTACGAAAATTCTATTTCCCACACGGCAACACTGATTAAAATAAAACAACCGAGAATTAACTAAAATAAAATATGAAAAACAGCTCAAATTAACAAAATATATGTGTAAACGAATGAATATATATATGTATATTAAAAAAAAGGAATGACTAAAATTACAAAAAATTGCTTCGATTTGATCTAGGTATATGAATAATATGTATATATGTTATGTAAATTCATAAACAATAATTTTCAATAGCATATGTATGTATATATATATATATGAACGAATATGTATGTATGTATAATGGAATGACCAAGTAAAAAATTAGAAAAAATATGCTATAAGTTTGAAATTTGTATATATGTATATGTAAGTGGAATGTAAATACTACATAGTATAGTATTTACCTATATGTTATAAATATATTTATGTTACAGCCCACAAAAGAAAACTGGCAATGAAAAAAAACGAAATCAAAACCTACTTGGGACTCAGGGTAAATACGACCTGAGGTTTTCGTTTCCAACGATGTATGTATGTACGTCTGTAAGTGTGAATGATTTTTAAATCCCTCGATGGTTCTTGAATCCCACGTTGACTCCAAAACTCCAGCGATGACACTCCGAAATCACTTCCCACTAACTCTAAAAAAAACAACAAAGATTATTTGCACTTTTGAATAGAAACACAGACACTTCCCTAAGTCACAAAGCACCTCTTTGGTACAAATTTTGTTTTGAGCCCCACGTTGGGCGCCAATTTATTGCAAAACCCGGGGAAAATAAAAAATTAAATTTACTACAGGGGCAAATGCCGGGCTGCCGGCAAAAAAACAAACTTCAAAACTGACAGGCAACAACGAACCGCAACCACACGGGTGGTGGTTGATGAACGAATGAAGAGGAGTACACAAAAACGAATAGGAGCCCAAAAAGGGAATTGCAACAAGCAGCTGCTGGTTAGCTGCGCACACCGGCTGCTCAGCAAGGGGGGAGTTCGGGAAGATCGTTCAACGCAAAAGCTGAAAACAAACACAAGAGATAGGCGCCACCCAATTTTTAATGCGAAATTGGGAAAACAGATGAGAAAAAAACACACGAATTATCTTTTCCCTGATGGGGAATTTATACTTATATTTGTTTTTTTCTTGTTTCGTTTGAGGGAGATTACAGGGTATGCCGAATTTTTATCAAACCAATTTCTTTTTTTTGGAGGAATTTAAATTAATTTTACTTTAATGGGTCGGCTAACGGAAGGCCCACAGTTCCGCGTTGTCGTACCGGTAAAACTAGCGGGTCGCGCAATGAACGAAATCTAACCGTCTTACGAACGGTTTTCGCGTAAACGGTAAGAAGGCTTACGGACGCGGTTTTAAGGCACAAATATGTGGTATTAAAAAAAAGGGTACTTATCTCTTTTATGGGTTTCCTGCCTAGGCGGGGTCGCTCTCTAGCTGGGTCTCTGCTGGTGGAGGAGGGTAAACCGTCTCCGCCACAATCACCGACTTCTGTCCGGTCGTGTCCGTTGTGTGCTGTAATTTCCTTTAGTTCGTCCCTTGGTGTGTTTCTCGTCCTTGGTTTGTAGAAATTTTGTTTCTGTTCTTGTTCTCGTTCGTGTTCTTGTTCTTGTTCTGGGTGTTTTCAATGGTTTTCTTTTTCTCTTTGTCGTTGGGTTTTTTTTCTCGTTTGGTCTTCGTTTCTTCGTTTCTGTTTTTACTTTTTTTTCTTCTCTTTTTTTCGAGGCTCTGGCCAACAAGACGATAAGCTATCGAATGAGCTTACCGCGCTTTTTGGCTATCGCCGCCATTCGTCCATACACACACACACACATGGGGTTCCGTCAATTCAGCTGTTAGAGCAAAGGGAATCACATCCAGAGCTCCAACAGCTTCTCACGAATCCCCAGCCAATCACACACGTCGATGTTCTATGTTTGTGGGTCGTGTTTGTTCGTTCTGTTTGTTTTGTCGTCCAAGTGATTGCTTTGGTTCGAAGCCAGCCCTCTGACCCGAAACCGAAGCTATGGTTGAGAGCTTTCATTGAGACCGCCGGATAGGGAGGTAAACTTAACTTAATAGTGGTACAATGGGGGCCAGTAAACCTTCTTGCAGACATGGGGGAGCAGAAGAACGACCGCGGGGAATTGTGGGCTTTCCTTTACAATCTTTTTTTTTTTTTAACTTTTGTGGTGGTAGGGGGTTATACAAATTTATGGTGTTGGGCAAACAATATTAAATATGGTGGGCTCGCGGCCATTGTTGATGGTGTTGACATCTCGGGGCATCACGGGGCGGACCGTCCGTCCGCTAGAGTCTCCAGGCCGTCCGCCTGGCTCTATCAGGGGTACCTATATGGTCATATCTGGAGCGGTAGGCCGGGGGAGGGAACTGAATTTATAGGATCCAGTGAATCCCACCTGTGCCGTGGCATACAGAGCATGACGGAGGGAAGAAAAGAAGGGACAGCACAAGAAGGGGGAGGAGAAATGAACCGGTCAACAGACAACAGATGGAAAAGGGAGTGGAGGATTTTTGGGGCGTGAATTGCACGCAACAGTATTCAGGTTAATGAGTTTGAGACGGTCTCGGTAGGGAGGCAAGATTAGAGGATCGTTCCAAGGTAGACCTCGAAGAGCAAATCGAAGAAAACGACGCTGGATCCTCTCAATACGAGATACATGAACTCGTTGAAAGGAACACCACGCTTGGCTAGCGTACTCGAGAAGGGGGAGAAAACCACAGGAGCCGCTCAACACGTGCAAATTGAACACCATCACGTTCGGAACGGCGACTGCACCTTACTTAGCACTCCGAGTGCTTAAAAAGCTTGCTGAGGATGAAGGTAGCCAATTCCAACTAGGCGCCAGAATGATTTGCGACGAGATGTGTATGAACGACTTAATAAGTGGTGCGGATTCCATTCAAGAAGCAATCCAGAAGAGAGATGAAGCATGTCAATTGCTTTCTGCCGCTGACTTTAATTTGAGGAAGTAGACAAGCAACCAACAATCCATACTGGATAAGATCGCAGAAGAAGACCGCGAAATAGACTACGAGTTACCGTTCGAGTCAGCAAATCACGTCAAAACGTTTGGAATCAAATGGTTTCCTAAGAACGACTTTCTCGTTTCGGAATATTCAACCCCATACAGACAACATAACGAAAAGATCTATTTTGTCTGCCATCGCCAAACTTTTCGACCCGCTCGGCTAGTTTTCTCCCTGCATCGTAACGGCAAAAATAATCATGCAGAATCTTTGGAGTTTGGGCTCGAATTGGGATTAACCGGTTCCTACGGAACTCCGTAAGCAGGACTTGTCAAAAATCGAGACCATTGAAATTCCACGGTGGATCATCACAAGACAAAGCAACAAGGACGTCGAACTGCATGGTGTCTGCGACGCGTCTACAAAGGCGTATGGAGCTGTGCTGTACATCCGGGTCCTAGACGCACACAACAAGATCCACACGCATCTCCTTATGTCAAAAACTAAGGTAGCACCGATGAAAAGACCGGTTACACTTCCTCGTCTTGAACTTTGTGGAGCAGTTCTGCTTGCTTCGCTCGTAGACTATGCTGTAAGGATCCTGGAAATACCGACCCACAAGGTCAACACATGGACGGATTCCACAATTACACTAGCATGGATACGAGCACCACCAACAAGATGGGGAACATTTGTAGCAAACCGCGTAGCAGAAGTCCAACGTCAAGTGAAAATCGAAGCATGGAGACATGTTCCTACCAACGTAAACCCTGCTGATTTAGCATCACGAAGACTACTTCCTTCTACACTCCGATCATCCGGCTTGTGGTGGAAAGGTCCAGAAATCCTGCAAAATCGATGGGAATACGACGTTCCCGACCAACCCGTCGATATGACTACAGAGGAGGAGAAGCGTGCAGTAAAAACATACTGTACCCAAGGTGTTACACGGGATAGCATCAGCCAAGTTATTCACCGTTACTCTCGTCTCTCAAAAGTGGTGAGGGTGATTGCGTCCTGTCTTCGGTTTGCCTCCAACTGTAGATCCCCAAAATGTTCCCAAAATGATGCTCCGTTAATTGCTGACGAACTGGAAAAGGCGCGACTGTTAATCGTGAAGTCCGCTCAAAGGGATATGTTTTCAGACGAACTTACAGTTCTAAGAAAGAAAGGAACGTCAAAACAACTAACGGCATTAAACGCGTTTATTGACGCTAATAACGTTCTACGAGTAGGAGGCCGTTTACAAAATGCGGCTCTTACTTACAATGAACAACATCCCATCCTTCTAAGACACCAACACCACCTGACGAAGCTGATAGTGCAAGACGCTCACGACAACACTTTACACGGCGGCATTCAGCAGACGATCGCATATATCCGCAGGACATACTGGATCGGTCAAATCATCCGCAGCGTGCGATACCACATCCACCGTTGCACAAAATGCTATAGGCACAAGGCGCAAGGAATGCAACAACTTATGGGAAGTCTTCCAGCGGTAAGAGTGCAAGCAGACCGACCGTTTAACAACACCGGAGTGGATTACGCGGGCCCTATAGAGATAAAGTCTTGGAAAGGTCGTGGAGGTAAAACATACAAGGGATATTTCGCCTTATTTATATGCATGGCGACAAAGGCCATTCATATTGAGCTGATTTCGAATCTGACGACTTAAGTTTTTCTAGCGGCGTTCCAAAAATTTATCGCCCGACGAGAAATGTGCGCCCATATATATAGCGATTGCGGGACAAACTTTGTAGGAGCCAGCGCCGAATTAGATCGAATGTTAAAGAACTCGCAAATTACTGGAAAGACGTCGTTAGGCACTTAGCGAATAAAGGCATTAGATGGCATTTCATTCCCCCGCTTCACCCTATTTTGGTGGACTATGGGAAGTCGGGGTGAAATCGGTTAAACACCATTTAAAAAGAATTGTGGGGAACGAGCGGTTAACTTTCGAAGACCTCACAACACTTCTTGCACAAATAGAAGCGTGCTTGACCTCAAGGCCTCTTTGCCCTCTTACGGAAAGCCTAGAAGATCTGAGTGCCATCACGCCAGGACACTTATTAGTCGGAAAAGCTTTGGACTCTATCCCACAAGGTGACAGCTTAACAAAGTCGATCGGATATCTTGAAAAATGGGAACGATTGCAGGTGCTAGCTGATGTATTCTGGCGAAAATGGAGTAACCAAAGTGGGCACAAACCAGAGCAACTCCGAAAGTTAGAGATTTGGAACTTATAAAAGACGAACGCCTCCCTGCGTTACAGTGTTGTCTAGCAAGGATACATCAGATGCACCCTGGATCAGACGGACTTACGCGCACCATAACATTGAAAACGAAAAATGGAATGATGAAACGACCGATAACAAAAATCTGTTACCTGCCTTCCAACAACAGCAGCGAAGAACAAGCACTTCTTTAAATAAACCACCTAAACCAACAATGCTAATATAATTCAAATCCTAACACAGCATACATATAATAATTACCATAAAATGCATAAATCAAACCATAACCATAATGTAAAAAACTCATTAATAATTCTAGAAATAATAAAAACTTAGCTGAGCCGATCATCTAGCATAGACACAAAGTTCGATATTTTTCGTAGCACATCCAGAAACATATTCTTAGCAAGGATACACTCCATAATCTAAAAGTCAAGTTCAGGGTTACAGAACTGCGAATATCGAATTCCGAACTCCGAATTCAACTTGAATAATAAAACTCTCATGAACTGATATCACTTAAAAATTGAATTAACTAATGAAACTTAAGCACTAAAAGCATAACTAAACTTATATTGGATCAACGTTTCAAAGATCGACCCAGACATACAATATTAAAATAAATAAATTAAATAACTCTAATCTGTCAATTTAAATAAAATCTACTCACCTAAATAATTCGAAGCTCTCCTGCATCATCCAGTTTGCTGCTACACCACCTTTAATTTATTTTATTTTAGTTCACATTTTAAAAAATCAAATTAAACACGAAACTACACAAAACTTCCACCGGCAGTTGCTTTAGTAAACAACTATTAAATCATCAATGGTAATTTGATACTATATGCACTGCATTTCGTGCATGCATATAGTGCCAGTTGGAGTAAGGAAGATAGATATAGCCTTATTACGTATGTGTTCTATTGTTGTAATGATTCAGTGATCGCTGTCCTTTTCTTTGTTATGTGTTTGAATGTCATAATAATAATGTTCTTTCTCATTACATGAGCAACGGCAAGGTAGACCACAAAATTGGCAAACTTTTCATTGTTACATAATAGGGTGGCCAATTTGGATCGAACAATTTTATTCCGAACGTAGTTCACTTCCGAGGGACAGTGTTGAAGCATGAAAACAGATGACATCAAATAAAACCATTTACAAGAAAACAGATATCAAACAAATATATCAGAAACAAAATCCACAAAAGTCTACACTACACTACAAACGTCAAATAGCACAACAAGAAACAAACAAAAACATAACCGCCTAGAAATGTATAAATTCCATTAACTGAATTTTTATAAAGTTTTAGAATACAAAACTGTGCGTTTTATTTTTTCCGCTCTAGCGTTATTTTCTTATTTTAAACGGTTTTACGAACCAAGTATTTAAAAAAAATATACATAGTCAATTTTTGTCAACAAAAAATACATAGTTTCGCAAAGTAACCCTGTTTATTCGTATTATTTTTTTTTTCGAGGAAAATTTTCCTTTTTTTCTCGTGAACGTTTCGTGATTCCTTCAAAATCACGTGTCGCTCAACTCCATGCAGCTGCCGTTAATGCGCTACCTGAAGATTTGAGAGCGTTATTTTTGAATCGAGGCAACGTAACTGTCAACAAGTGTCGCTTGACGTTGGGCTTTTTAATTTTTTTTGCCAGAATTTTGTCCTTTTAGTTAATTGTGGTTTTTGTTCGGTGGAATTTTACTGGTGTACCAGTATTAAATACCAATCGCTTCATCTTAAGTCGGTTAGGTCGCGAATTATTGTTATTGAGGAAGTTGTTGTTTTTCAGACATTCTTCTGTTTTTTTCTGGGAGTGCAACCGTGCAACAAGTCCAACAGTGCAAAAGTAAGCAAATTAAGGAACCAGGAGAAAGACAGGATCAATTACCTTTGGAGCAGAACAAAATGAGCTGGATGTGGATTTCCTATACCTGGGCCAGTACCAGATTCCCAAGTAGGTTTTTATTTTATTTTGCTCTGAGTGGTGGTTTTTGTTTCTCTTATACACTTTCAAGTTATTTGGGGATGTCCGTGGTGTAGTGGTACTAGCAATCGCTTCTCACTCGGAGGGTCAAGGTTCGAATCCTATCCATGCCAAGTCTTTCAAGTTTATCATTTGTTTAATTGGAACTCAGACAGAAAAATTCTGCGTGTGAAGGCATAACACTGACACGTAGATTTGGCTGTTGTAGAGTTTCAAGCAACAAAAAACAACCGAATCACTCTGAGTGAAGAAAAAACTATCCTTCCTATTTAGACTCCCACCCCTGGAGAGCTAATATCGAAACCAAATACACGTGAGTTTCAAATTACTACAAAACAATTTTCCTTTCTCCTCCTTCTACCTTTGCGCCCGCGCCAGTAAAAGGGTATGTAACCCCTTAGGCGCGGGTAAATTATAAAAAAAAACAAGAAAGTGGAACACTTTATTGGTTATCCATTTTGACATTCACCAGGCATAATACTTCCCCATATAAATTATAAAAAAAAAACAAGAAAGTGGAACACTTTATTTTATCCATTTTGACATTCACTAGGCATAATACTTCCACATATACTCGTACTTCTTTGTTGATTTGGTTTGATTTTTTTTTAATTCTGTTTGCCAGAACAAATAAATAATAATAAATCTATATAAATACGTACATATAAATAGAAGCAAATATATACATATGGTATATACATTTGTGTTTTTTAGTTTGATTACCATATAAATATATTCACATAAGATACATACATATATTTGCACACTTGCAAAGATTGCGGTGGCGCTTTACTGATAGTTAAGTAGGTGCCTTTTTATTTTATTCTGCTCTGAGTGCTGATTTTTTTTCCTTTATCCACTTCCAAGTGGAACCTTGGCGTCGATTGACTACATTTTTTGCTTGGCTATTTTCTGCATTAACATAAAGATCTGACGGTTTACCGACTCTGGAGCATATGACGTATGGTTAATTTCCCATGAAAGAAGCATACGCTTTCTAAATTCAAACCGCACACTTGCAAAAATTGCACTTGCGCTTTATAGATAAGCATAGCGAACGCAAGACGTATTGGAAATTGACGTCCAACCAGCAATGGAATTCAAAGGGAACCCCCGGGAAGGTACTATGCGAGCGGAAAAGTCAAGTTACTTCAGCAGCCAAAAGAAACGCTGATAAATTTATTAAATTGAATTACTGACGATTCAAAACATTTCGTCAAAAATATTAGAAATTACACTCCTGTCTTCAGACGACTTCATAGCGTAGCATTTTATGCCGACATTTAAAATTCAGGGACAAACCACTCACAGAGCTGGGTATTTGCTTTCTTGCCAAAGCATTAACCATAAATTTATCCAAATCTAATTTATGAGAGATGGAAATGACCAATGGAATGCATGCTGTCAAATCTCTACTGGAATCAGGAGGAATAATGTTGGGTCGTTGCAAAAAATGTTACATGACAACAAATAATTTAATTCAGATATTTAAAAATGCGATTGGTCTCATAGCTTCAGGCAGCCATTGAATTGTTTTTCGTGCTGATCAAACACCAGCCAATGAGCATGTTAGACGATATAAGGTAGATAGAGGAAGCATAGTTAGAGAAGAATTTTATCCTCGCGATATCGTTTTGCAGCGCAGAAATGAGCAACTACAAAGAATTGCTAACACTCATAGATGTTACGATCTATCGCAACATCGAACTATGCTTCCAGACGGTCAGAATTTTTATTATTTCCACATCAAAATGCAAAACACATATACAGGCAAAATAGGTATTTCAATGAATTAATTAATATTCCTATCGGATTATGGTACGTGAAAATTAAGGTAACTATATTCTGAAATGCAGTCAGCTCTTCCATCAGTACATCGTCGATAAGTACATGAAAATAGAGGCGGAACGACTACAATCAACAGACACTGAGATCAGGAAAATGTATACTTATTACATTGGAACGCAGAACGAAATAATTTTGGAAGAGAGGCAAAGCAGTAGTTGAACAACCTTGAATATTTTCATAAATTTTTTTAGGAATAATACACACTGTACATCCGAACACCGTCGAATGCTTTTATTTACGGTGGCTTCAGATTACTGTTCAAGGTCCAATATGTACATTTGTACATGTTCCCGATTTGAGTGAATTTACACGAGGTATTATATTGAATACCCAGTTCGTATGAAAAAGCAATTAGGTGATATGAAACCTAATCATTCAGATATAAGAACTGCATACGCCTTCGTTGTTAATCTAATTGCTCTTGGCATTGTTGAGACGATTGTGCCTCCTCAATTCAACTCGTAAGGCTTCAAGTATTTCTTCCAGCTAATCTGCCAATTTTTCTACTCGCTCGCTTTTGACTAGTTCTAACTCTAATGCGTTCAATATCTTCTCAACATTCTTGATCAGGACGGCGTGAATTCCTGTGACGTTCTCTGATCGCGTGACGAGAACGGTGGCCTATGTTCGAACGTGGGCGAGGCATTACAGATGATTAATGAGTCAATGATTAATTTCCCTCTTCTTGAACTCGTAAAACTCGTACTATGGCTCAGGAAAACACAGACGACGATCATCTGGAAAGAAACGAATGAAAGAAGTGACAGATATTCAAAGCATTTCCAAAAGAAAACAAATGAACCGCATTGAATACAACATTCGGTATCAAATGAACTCACATTTCATTTTTCGAAAACAGATAAACAAATCACTTTCCAGATAATCAAATAACTTCCAACGATTGTTTATTTCATTTGTGCCTGTTCACATTGGCGCGGCAGGAAGATTGTCCGAAAGACAATTTGTTGAGGTGGGAAGAAGAAGGATTATTTACACCGAAAATCCATATCTTAAGTGAATTTTGAGTGAAGCACGTCGTTTTTTTCCATATCGTTCCACTTCTGACATAATTTTTCATTTTATTTTTGATCGTTGATGAGCAAAGATTACAGGTTATATCAATTTTAATACGTGGTAAAATATACAACAAGATTTTAGTATATACAAATATTTCAAACATTATTCTAATCCTTATTTTTTATTTGTTTTAATAAGTTTAGTTTTGAGAGAGAAACAATTATTTTAGATTTTGTTTTTAAGTTTTAAAATTTATGATATTTAAATAAGACTAAGGAATTTCATTTAATATAGTAGGAATACTGTGTCTTAACTCCCACCTGCCGTAATTGATGTAGGTCCTTGGTATTTAGAGTAGACCTCTTGCACGCCTTCTTGTATTTTTTGGTGATCTATCTGTTTTTTTTTTAAACGGCAGTCTTCGAAGTACTCCAGCGCTAATGTCATCTTGTAGATTTCTTGTACTCTCAATGCTTTGAATTTTTTTTTCATCAGATTTGACTAATGCTTTTCTGCTGTTTAACTTCTTAACGATGTTTGATTGATGTTCTTACAGCTTACTGACATGAATTACCGAAGCGCTTCCCCATGCAAGTATCCCATATTTTAATTTGAATTCCTGCCAGTACGCCAGGTGGCCGTGGCTCAAGTGAAGACTCGGTGTTCGAATCTCAGCATCGCCCGAAATACATTCATTTTTTCAGTTAACGAAAATCAAGTAAGATGAGTAGTTTACTAGAAGTCAACAACAAGCCAAGTTTCACTCAAAATTTAGTCTCCCCATTAAATTTTGGATGTGCCCCATAACCGAAATAACCACTGAGCTCAAAAATTTTTCTTTCTCTCTCTATTCCATGTTCCAAAAAACTTAACTCGTTCTTAGGCACTTAAAGTGTATTCATACCCACTTGAGTGTTAGGTTCTTTTAAAAAAAATGAATACTAGAATTTTTTTCTACAAATTGGAGTAGTCGTTTTGTCACAACTTCTTCCAAGTTGGGGGTGGCCGTGGTGTAGTGGTACTAGCAATCGCTTCTCACTCGGAGGGTCAAGGTTCGAATCCTACACCCATTGACAAGTTTTTCAAGTTTCTCATTTGTGTAATTGGAACTCAGACAGAAAAATTCTGCATGTGAAGGCATAACACTGACACGTAGATTTGGCTGTTGTAGAGTTTCAAGCACAAAAATATACTGTTAATTATAACCTTCGAATCACTCTGAGTGAAGTAAAAACTCTCCGTCCTCTTCGGACTCCCACCCCTAGAGAGCGAATATCGAAACCAAACACACCTGAGTTTTAAACCACTACAAAAAAAAAAACAATTTTCCTTTCTCCTCCTCCTACGTTTCCGCCCGCGCCAAGGCAACAGTAAAAGGGTATCAACCCTTTAGGAGCGCGTAAATTAAAAAAAAAAAAAGTCTTTTCAACCACCGTGAGCATTGATATAGGCCTATAATTGCCTAGAATACGTTTCCTCCCGCCTTTATAAATCAGTTTTACTGTAGCTACTTTAAGCTGTTTAGGAATTCTGGCTTCATCAAAACTTCGAATTATTATTGCGGCAATGATTGGCGCAAATAAGTTCGCATGCACCTTCATGTCCTGTGTTCTTATACCGTTGATTCCTGGTGATGTGGTAGAGTCGAGCAGTTTTAGGATGCTATACAGCTCTTCGTTGCTCTTTTCTTAAGAAAAATAGAGTCCTATAGCTGAACATCTACATGGTTTGACATTCTTATCTCCCACTCATATGCTAACTTACAAGTTTGTTCTGCGAACTGTGTGCTCATTTATTGGAAAGTGTTGTTATTCATTTTTCTGTCGGAAAGAATCTAACCACAATTTCGTCAGCATTTGGTATAAACATGATCTCGTTTATTAACGTCTATCTTTTACGCGGGTCTTCTCTTGCCAGCGTAAATTTGTTTTTGTAGTAATTTGATTTTTATTTGAAAATTTCCTTATTTACTTTGCTACGGAAGATTTTATATTCTTTCTCGTACAACCAATTTTGTCAGTTGGTCTTACATTTTCTATAGAGTTCATCCTCCTTTTTACAATAAATGTGAATATCAGCGAGAATCCATGAGTCCTGCTACCGATAGCGGATTTTAGATAGATATCATCCACTTTCTTTAGAAAGATTGGTGTGTATTTCATCGACGTCATCTTGAAATGACAAAAATTACCAGTTTGTGGTACTTATATAAGGTGTCCCAGTTTAGGTTTTCGTTCTGATAGCTGAAGATTCTTGAAGTTATGGCGAACAAAAAATGGTATCATAGTGGTGGTATATTTATATTACATTCTTTATATTCTTTGATTTCCTTTTTTCTCGTGTGTTTTACCCCGTGAGTTAGATGTGATTTCGTTCTTTAATTTAAGTGTCGCCAGCAACTTTTTTTCGTTAGTATTTGCTGAATCTAGTGTGACTATCCACTTCTTTCGTGAATTTTTTTTACAACGATTTCTCTGTTTGGTCTTTTTTCTTGTTTGGTTGGCCTTCGGCGAAATATTGGGTTATTTTCTTTTACACAATCAGCGTGTGCTTAAGGGGTTATTTATTAAAATGTTTGCACCCAGCGTGCGCGAAAGAAACTTAGGAAGGAACAAAAGAAAGGTACACTGATCTTAAGTGTTTGCATTTTTAGCGACAAGGAAATAAAGAGCTCAGAGGGCATTCCATAAACGAGTTGTACGATTTAAGAACCAAGAGCGATATATTGGAGTAGGTCTGAAAGTGGGATTGAGGGTGTACTGATGAGCATTAATCGCAGCGGGTGCTATGGTTAAAAGTTTGATTGGGCAGAATGCTACAAGCGATTTTTAGGGTTCACTGGCGTTGGAAATAGCAATAGAAAAAAGTTAGACACGGGACACTGTGTCGCCGTTCGAAGATATCTATTTCCTGATATTAGCACCATCTTTGAATTTTCTCAGACAATTTTGAATTCTATCTAGCAGGTACAGAGATGTTTTAGGCGCACATGACCAGATGTGGGCACTGTACTCCAATTTAGGAGGATAAATGCCTTTGTATTGAGGCCTGATCAGAAGGGGTGGATTATTTCTTATATCGCTTCACCTAGAAGCAGAATTTCTTATATTTCTGACGAACAACCAAAAATTTGTACTACCTTTGCGACATTGTAGTATTTTTTGTCACAGTTTTTGGTCGTATTGAAATTTCACGCTCCTACAAAAATTTTTCCGGTTTTTCTTTGTCAGATTGGTCTTGAAAGACCGGAAAAAAATTTATCCAACCCTTTTTAACTACAGCTCGAGTCGTACTATGCCCTTTCCTTTAGCTTGATACTTTTCATCTTATGTGGGATGATGATCTCATTCCAAAGAGAATCGTGTCTTTGATCAGCAGAGGCGTCCAAGTCGTTATCGTGGAGACAAAACGACCTGTTAAGATTCCTAAAGAAGCTGATAAAACATCTCCAATTTGTTTTACCGTATTGTCACACGGTTTTTTAGGAATCTTTTCTCTAACTGTGTGGTCAGCGTGTGAGAAATTAGCTGATATGACACAATGGTCCGACGAGCCTAGAGGGGAAACCACATCGACCTTGTACTTATCAGTGTAAGAAGTTAAAAGCAAGTCCAGGGTATTGGCGGAATGGCTATTAACGTCTGGTAAACGCGTGGGCTTACTTACGAGCTGGGTTAAAGTATTTTGCGCAACGAATTTCACAACACCCTCTTTCGGTTGTTGCCGATCCAGAATGTCAAAGCCAACCAGAACTCTGTATATTGAAATCGTATTACGGATTTGGCTAAATTGGGTTGAAGGTTGTATACGGTGTGGGCCAACGTGGAAGAGTTTGCTTCGCCAGCCAATCCGAGGTCGCGTCGGTTACTAGAGTCAGATTTGGTATTCTTTAACTGGTAGGAGCCCCAAGTTTCGCTTGTCAGAGAGGGTACACCCATTTGGTATTTTAATTGTAATATCGAGGGCCATTTTTCGAGTGCATGTTCTGCTCATAGATGAACTAACGGGTGCGGAGTGCACGGAGTGACACTAGGCCAATGTCGACGTTGCTGTGGCATGTGGGAAAACGCGCAACGGGACAGCAGAACGGGAGCGCCCGCACAAGTAGGCAATGGTCGCTTGCTCTATATCAGTAGGGGAATTCAAGAGTTCATTTTAAGTTTAGTCTTGAGGCAATCGGCAATGATAGGCGTCCAAATGTAGAAGTTAGTATTTATGAAATAGGTTTCTTACGTCTGCCACTATCTAGGCACTTCTCGCACTATAATTGGTGGTGATGGGTGGAGAGTTATTAAATAACTCTGGCTTAGATTAGGTAAAATTCAAGTTAGGTCGTCGCGTTAGCGGACGGAAAAAGCATAGATGTCGTGGAGGTTATGTTTCTACCAAGCGAAGTGTAAATTCGATCTTTGTATTTGTAATGTCTAGTTATTCTAGTGATAACACACACCGTGATTCTTGGTGCAGATTTTTGGATTTAAGATCACGAGTGTGTGCAGGCTTCATACCCCCTGAAGCGTTCCTCTCTTTTGACATGAAAGGCTGATACAGGATAAGTTTGCAGTGCCGCTAATCTTCCACGTAGATCGTGCAGTTGGTGAGGGTCGACTCAACTACAACAAAGACGTCGCACACGGCTGTACTGAACGTCTGAGGTTTTGCAGGGCGGTTTCAAAACGCGATAAAAGAACATGTTGTTTTGAAGCACCAAAATATTTAGTGGTTGAGTGAAGAAGACCCGATTTCTTCGTAGTTTCCTTCAAGTCTAGGTTAACCTAGTCAGAAGGCAAAGTGGGCCATATTTTCCTTGCTATGTTTAGCAAATGACAGACTTACATATGTTAGGGTAGTTTTAAGGTATGAAGGTTGGCAACCCTGGGTTTGCTAGCAATGAGGTTAGCAACTTGAAGTTTGCTAACAATTAGGTTAAGTTAGATTGTATAGCTAGGGTAGGCAGTTTAACGTTTACTATAAGTTAGCATAGGCAGTTAGTTTAAGTAGTTTAAGTTGGATATTTAAGTTTTATATAAATAGAAAAAAAAATTTCATTTACTAAATTTTTTTAAATATTTTATATTTTCTTAGTTTATCTAGAAGTTTAATAAAAAATGTGTGTCGTGTCGCCTGCGATACAGAAACCTATCGATAAGGAGGTAAAGGAGATGCTGGAGTAGGGAATCATCGAGAAACCGAACAGTCCGTAGCCATTCCAATAGTCCTTATAAACAAAAATATGGGTCATTTAGGTACAGCGTCGACAAGAGGACACCTAACAAGGTTACAGACAGGGATGCATATCAATTGTCATTGATATTGTATCAGCTTGTAAAGCTTAGATAGATAGATAAATAGATTTATTTTTACGTATAATAGTTTACATTTAGCTTGTTACCGCACATTTTACAATACAGGGATTCGATATATTACCTTTCCACTGAATTATTATAATTTTTAACAAAAAAAAAAAAAATTTAACAAAAATAAGAATTTTAGAAGGAAACACGACTAAAACCTTCCATATAAAGGAAAACAAAAAAAAATCCAAATGATATATAAATAATTAAATAAAATAAATAAATAAATAAATAAATTAAACAAATAAAGAAATTAATAAATTAAACTAAGCAAATAAATAAATATACATATAAATTCAACAAATTGAAGCAAATAACATAAATAGACACATGAAAACAAACTAAATGAATAACAAATTCACACAATAAATATATAACTTAATCGCATTTAATTAGCGCATAATTCATTTATGAGAGGGTTATCAGCAAAACTACATCGTTCTACAAATTTAGATTTTAGTTTTCTAATTCTTTCATAAATCAGTTCAACATTCGCTTTAATGTGCAGATCTAGGGTAGAATGATGCCAGGGTAATTTAAGCATCATTTTTAAAACTTTATTTTGGCATAATTGTAGTTTTTTTATGTGGCATTTTGCACAATCGCCCCAGACTTGGCTTCCATGTAGTAGGATCGCTTGAAAAACTACTTTATAGATTATAACCTTATTTTCTTTTGAAAGGGATGATTTTCTATTTATGAATGGATACAACATTTTGATGGCAATACCTATTTTCGTTACTGTTCTGTTTATGTGTTCATTAAATGTTAGTTTTATATCTAGATGAATCCCTAAATATCTAACACAGGTCACCCAAGGAATGTTTACTCCATTAACTTGTAATTGAGTGGAAGGTAAAAAGCAATACTTTCTTTTTCTGGTAAAAAAGATAGCTTGCATTTTATCTTCATTCAATTTAATTTTCCACTTTGAATAATATTTCCTTAATACTTCTATAGCATTTTTGAGGCTGCTTTCAATATTGGAAGCGAGCTCATGCGAAGAATATATTGCTGTATCATCAGCAAAAATGGCTGCGTCACAATTGAGCAAGTAAGGGAAATCAGAAGTGTAGATGTTATATAGAACAGGACCCAGGACTGAACCTTGGGGAACGCCAGAATCGAACGATATTAAATTTGAGACATCACAGTTAACATGAACTTTAAAACAACGACCAGATAGAAAACTTTTAACCATTCCACAAATATATGACGGAAAGTTAAAATTTATCATTTTAAATATCAGGCCGTCGTGCCACACAGTATCGAATGCCTTTTCAATGTCTAATAGCACCATTCCAGTTGATTTGCCTGCGGAGCGATTTGCTTTCACATATTTACAAATTCTAAGAACTTGATGCGAGGTGTTATGATATTGCCTAAAACCAAATTGTTCATTAATAAATATATTATTGTCACTGATATGCTTGAGAATTTGATATTTCAGAACTTTTTCCAGTATTTTGCTGAGGCTACTAAGCAAACTTATTGGCCTGTAACTTTCAGGACTTTCAGGTGGCTTGCCGGCTTTGAACACCGGAACAATTTTGGCTAACTTCCAAGCGTCAGGAAAATACTCTATTTTTAAACAAGCATTAATAAGGAATACTAGATATTTTATTCCGGACTTGGGCAAATTTTTGATGTATATGTTTTTAATACAGTCAGTGCCGCCTGTTTTTCTTATTTTTAGATCTTTAACTATACATTGAACATCTTCGTGTGAAACAAAACCTACTGAAGTACTTTGGGTGACTCTATCGGAAAAAAATCTTTGTATTGTGGTATTTACAATATTCTCGGTTTCTATATCACCTAAATTTGTTGCTAAGTTATGGTTTCTTACAAAGCTCGAAGCAAGAGCATTTGCTTTTTCAATATCCGAAAAATATGTGTTATTAGAGTCTTTTAGGAAAGGCAATTGTTTTCTTTTATTTGTTATTACCTTAACTATGTTCCAAAAAGGTCTGGCATTTTTTCCTAGTGACTTTAGTTTATTATTCCAGTCTTTATTGCGAACGTGCAGTATATGTGAGGATATAAGTTTGTTGAGATTCGATACCTCATATTTGTAAAAGGGGTCCCGATATCTCTGCCAATTTTTGCGATAGCGGTTCCTTAATTTTATGAGCTCCAAAATGTAAGGAGGAAGCTTAATGTAAACTTCATTTATCGGTTTCTTAGGAACACTGCTTTCAGCAGCATTCAATATGATCGACGACAGCTGATTTAAAACGGTGTCAACAGTTTCTTTAGTACAAACTCTTTCTAAGTTTGTCGGTACATTTCGGAGACTATAATTAATTTCTGAACGAAAACGTGACCAGTTTGCATTTTTTAAATCATCTATTGTATATATTGCTCTCGTTTTACCCCTGAACTAAGAAGTTTACAAAAAACAGGCATATGATCGGAACTAAGCACGTTTGCCACAATTGGTTGAGATATTAGGTTAGGAGTATTAGTAACGAACAAATCAAGCACAGACGGATGACCACGTGAACCACAAGGGAAATAGGTGGGACTAGGGGAAACACAACAGTCACTGGCAAGGTAACACATAGACTTGACAATATTTTACCCCATGAGTTAGCTTTTACACAACCCCAATCCCTGTGCCTGCAATTGAAGTCACCTCCAACCAGAACTTGACCTTTCAAAGCAAATAACCTATGAAAGTCGTTTCTCACGGCAATTCTTTTGTCTTGAGAAGCGCTCCCTCCGGGAAAATATATACAAAACAACTTTATATTTCCCTGATTGATTAAATTAAGTTCAATGCCTATATTTTCTACATAACGCGTTCTTAACACCGGTAAAAGCGAATGTTGAATTGATCTTTTAATTAATATTGCAACCCCTCCACCCTCTCTAACCATTCTATCATTCCGATAGCATTTATAGTTAGGTGTGGATAAATTAATATTAGAATCATTGTGTAACATAGTTTCAGTAACCAAAGCAATATCAATGTGACTACTGTTTAAGAAATAGATAAACTCAATAATCTTGCCGCGAATACCTCTCGCATTCCAAGTTAATATTCTTAGGTTTCTATCTACCATATTATTTAACATTAGGGTATAAAAACTTAGTAGCTAAATGTGCGATAACGTTAAATTGGTCTATTTTAGTCTTGCAACCAGCTAACTTTGAAATCATTTCCATACATAAGGTATTAATCTCTTCTGCTGTGAACAATGTGTTGGAACTGTTACCAGGCATGTTGTCAGGGCTGTTGCTGGAGTTGTTGCTAGATATGTTGCTAGAGATGTTGCTGTATATATTTCCATTTGTGTGAGTCTCCCATGCATTTGTTGATTGAGGTTGGAAGTTCGACCGGATTTCTCTAACAGAGAAGAGTTGTTGACGTGGTTGCGGCAGTGTAGGAAAATCAGACATAGTGGTAAATGAAACCTGTGTGCAAGCGGGGATTGCAGAAACACGTGCTGTATGAGGAGCTTTGGGTCGAGAAGAGCTTTTAAGCTTTGTAGATTTCTCTTTCAACTCTAAGTATTTGGTTCTGCTAACACACGTTTGATCGGTGGATTTGTGAGCACCTCTACAATTAGCGCATCTCAGTGAAGCTGAATTGTCACACTCCGCAGTCTTATGTGGACCGGCGCATACAGCACAGTATGTTTTTATGCTACAGTTCCTCTCCCCATGACCGAACATTTGGCAGTTGCGGCATTGGGTGGGCTTACCTTTCAGTTTTCTTTGATAACTCCAATTGATTTCCGTGTGGAAAATGGAACGATAACGCCTTTTTAAGTCGGCCAATTTAATGGAACCATTTTCTAAAGACACAATGTAAATAGTATCACTGTAGTGTTGATAGGTTTTTTTAATTTTTTTTTAAATCAGTGCACTTCAAACCAAGTTACACAAGCTCATTTTTAAGTACTTCACTGTCCATATCATCCATGCCATAAAGTATGACTTTAAATGCACTAGCACCCTTTAGGTCATGTGTAAAGAATTGTGAGTTTTCTTGCTTCAATCTGCACACTACGGTGTTGAAAGAATAAATAGATTCACACACAATTTTAATACCAATCGATATTTTTTTGACACGGTAGTCGGAAATATTTAATGTTTTCATTGTGGCGTGGACATAATCGCTGGATTTTTGCACAAGTTTAATTGGCGGAATAAACACTTTTTTTACAAGGAAATTGGATGAGATCACTTCATCCATTTCATCTGCGTCACTGTCCGGATGGCATTGAAGGGGACTCCAGTAGTTAGTTCTGGAGCCCTTACGTACACCTTTTTTATCCATGTTAACACGAATTTTTTTTTTTATATTATCTTGTAAAGCTTAGGGGCGCCAAATATTTTTCGCAATTAGACATAAAATCGGCCTACTAGTAGATCCCCATGGAAGAGACATCCTGCCCATTCACAGACTTCACGGTTCCGAATAGAGGCCTGTTCCAGTATAATAGAATGCTTTTGGGGTACTGCTACGTGGCAGGGATTTATAGACAGCATCTGATGTGCTGATTTAGAACCACACGTATTTCTGTATCTGGACTATATTATCATCTTCACATATTGAACATTCTAAGACACTGAAAGAGGTTTTTTGAACGATTGTGTGAGGCAGGGTTAGAAGTTATAAGTTAGCTACTAGTCTGGATGCAACATTCCTTCATCACCAGCCAGCTTCTTATTCCAGATTGGAACAGATTAAGCTTCCAAATTTTTCGGGCAAATTCTCAGAGTATCCTAATTTCATTGGGTTATTCAAAAATCTAGTCGACAATAATGATTCACTCGATAATTTACAAAAAATTTAATTATTTAAAAAGATGTTTGTATAGGGCAGCGTTAGGAGCTGTGAAAGAATTTGAGCTTAGAGGGACAAACTATAGTAAGGCATTAGAAAGATTAAAGAAGAGGTTTGATAACAAGTGCTTATCTTTCAAGAACATATTAACTTTTTAATTGAGGCTCCGAAAGTTTCCAAGACCATTGCTTTCTGTCTAAGAAATCTCTAGGTTAGTTTTAATACACATCTCACAGCTATGTTGTCGATAGGTAAGATATGGTTGATTATTCTAAACTGCCGTCGTATGATGAATTTGTGAAGGTTCTGGATTACCGGTGTAGAATAATGGAAGCGAAGGAAGCCATAACACAGCATCCGGAGAATGCATTACCAAACTCAAGTGCTCGAAACTCTCGTCGTGTACGTGGGCGCGGGAGCAATGAAGTTCATAGTCGACAAATTAGATCTACTGCGTTAGCTGCGCATGAGGTTCAATGTCCATATTGCAAATCATATGGTCACAAAACTGATAGTTGTAGAGAATTTCAAAGATTACCAGTTTCTACTCGATTTCAAGAAACCAAACCGTTGATGCTCTGCATAAATTGCTTAGCAGTATGGCGTTGCTCCCAAACGAAATGCAGTATTTGTTCTACCTCACAACCATCTAATACATAGGTTTGCACCCATTACGGAGCCGAACCTTACATCTACCTCTGGGGCAAACGGTGAATAAACTACCACGCCCTTATCCGTATTATTGGGAAGTACAGGAAATCAAGTGGTATTAGCTACGGCAGTGGTTGGGTTTAGTGATCGTTTGGGAAGTTATCATCCGGTACGCGCCATTTTGGATTCTGCCTCGCAATTACATTTTGTAACTGAACAGATGGCGCAAAGGTTAAGAATTGTAAAAAGCAAAACGAAGACGCAAATAAGTAGAATATGTTAGAGTATGAGCTTTCAAAAATCAGGTATATTACACACGCGACCTGCAAGTCGAGGATTTCTGATTTTAAAACATATCTGGAATTACTTTTCATCAAGAACATTACCGATCTACAGCCAACTCGACGATTCGCTGTCCTAATCCCAATTTCAACAAAGCTTCTAGAATAGATATGCTGATAGGGGCTGAATGCTTCTTCGAGTTGTTATCCATTGGGCAGATTAAGTTAGATGGCCGACCCACTCTGCAGAAGCCTTTGTTTGGTTGTAGAGTATCTGAGAGCTACGATCATTCGTCGGTACCGAAAGCAAGTGTATGTTTGGTAAGCGGTCACGGCTTAGAAAACTTTTGGAAAATAGAAACAGTGGAGTGGAAGTGGTGTGGAAGAACGCTGTGAAGAACATTTTTTAAAAACCGTAGAGCAAGGAGAGAAATTTTGGTTAAACTGTCAAGAAGTGTTAGGAGAATCACTCGGCATTGCAAAGAAAGAACTACTTTAATTAGAAAAAAGGTTTGATAGAAATTAGTTAATTAAATTTTGTTAAAATATTGCGAATTCCTGGAAGAGTATGAAAAATTAGGTCACATGGATAAAATTTCTCCAAACCAATTGGACCAAATGATTACTTTTGCCCACACCAATGTGTATTTAGGCCAGAATCATCGTCGACGAAACTTAGAGTAGTGTTTGATAGTAGTTTTCTCACATCATCAAATATTTCGTTGAATGAGGTGTTGCGAAAGGGGCCAGAGAGACAAAACGGAGCCCTGTGGCACACGAGCTTTTATTTTGGAAACATCAGACTTGACCATCTAAGACAACTTGAATTAAACGCTCCGAAAGGTAATTTCTAATCCATTGAAGGAGAGTCATCGATCCCAAAAGCACGCATTTTCGACAAATGAGCCTGATGCCAAACTATGTCAAATGCCTTAGAAATATCAGGTGTAACTATCTTGCTTTCACCAGATTGGTGTAGACTTTGGTTCCACTTTTCGATGAGACATGACATCAAATCACCAGTGGGCCTGTTGCTACGAAAACCGTACTGCCGGTCACTTAGAGGTTTTCGTGTTTCGAGATATTTCATGAGCTGACGACTTATCAGCGTTTCCTTGACCTTGGAAGGAAGGGACGTAAGTGTGATGTGTCTGTAAGGGGAGAGAGAAGAAGATTCACCTTTTTTAGGGGCTGGCTGGACAAAAACTCTTTTCCATCTGCTCGGAAAGTGTTCTAAAGGGTATGATAGATGAGAGAGCTCACGCAGTGGTTTTGCTAGCGTGGAAAAAACCTCTCCAGAAGAAGGGAAGTTATACCATCAGGACCAGGGATATTTGAATGTTAAGATCTTTAAGTACTCTTGCTACTACACGAGTGCGAAAGTTGATTCGTCCCATTGAAGATTCGACGCACTCCAGTGTAGGCGGAGACAAAGCACAATCTGGAAGTACTGAACTGGTCGCAAAGCGTGCAGCAAGCAGATTGGCTTTGTCCAAAGAGCTGACAGCTGGAGTGTCTTTAGGGGTGGCCGTGGTGTAGTGGTAGTAGCAATCGCTTCTCACTCAGAGGGTTCAGGTTCGAATCCTGCCCATGGCAAAATCAGTTTTTCATTGTATAATTGGAACTCACACAAAAAAATTCTGCGTGTGAAGGCATAACACTGACACGTAGATTTGGCTGTTATAAGAGTTTCAAGCAATGAAAAAAATACTGGGAATTATATCTCGAATCACTCTGAGTGAAGAAAAACTCTCCGTCCTATTCGAACTCCCACCCCTGGAGAGCAAACATAGAAACCAAACACACCTGAGTTTCAAACCACTACAAAAACAATTTTCCTTTCTCCTCCTTCTATCTTTCCGCCCGCGCCCTGGCAACAGTAAAAGGGTATCTACCCCCTTAGGCGCGCGTAAATTATAAAAAAAAAAAAAAAAAAAAAATTAGCGTTGGGATAGAGGATGAGGCAGAATTTTTAATATTTTTGACAAACGACCAACAATTGTTACTACCTTTGGGACATTGTAGTACTTTTTGCCTCAATTTTTGGTCAAATAACGTTGCAGTCATTCCTGTCTTATTTTCAGTTTTCCTCTGTCTGGCTGGTTTTAATGGGACCGAAAAAACATTTCTCTAACCCTGGCAACAGTCGTACCATGCCTTTCTTTTTGTCTGATACTCGTAATCCGATAAGGGATAAAGGATTTCATTCCAAGGAGAATAGTGTCAGTGATCATATCAGCAGCGGCATCCACGTCGTTATCGAGGAAACATAACGAAAAGTTAAGTTTCCTAAAGAAGCTGTTACGTCCACTCCAATTAGCTTTCTCGTATTGCCGTATGATTCTTTTAGGAATTTTTTCTCTAACTGTGTGGTCCGCATACGAGAAATTAGCTGATAAATGGTTTTTCAATAGGGACTTCACAACTTTGAATTTAATTTGTGAACGAGTAAAGTACACGAACGAGCAACATCTGCAAATTATAAAAATTTTCTACCGAAATTCGGAGTCCGTGACTACAACTTTAAGAGCGTTAACTCCAATTTTCGGTCTTAATTCTCGCCCTAGTAGACAGGCAATAACAAGTTTAGTGCAGAAATTTGAGTCTACATATTCGTTGTGTGATGTTGCCGTGTCAGTGAGACAACGGGTTGGTCGAAATGTCGAAAATATCGCTGCCGTTCAGGCGTCCGTAGCAAACGATCCAAACCAGTCAATTCCACGGCGTTCTCATCGCTCAGACCATATTGTGGCGTATTTTGCGTTAGGATCTTGGTTTACACCCATACAAGATCAAGCTGACTCAAGAATTGAAGCCGATCGTCAAGTTACTGTGAACGGTCAGCGTTATCGCGCCATTATCACCAATTATTTTTGGCCCGAATTGGAAGATATGGACTTGGATGACATGTGGTTTCAACAGGATGATGCCACAAGCCACAGAGCACGGGCTACAGTCAATTTATTGAAGAGTAAGTATGGTGAGCGTATTATCTCAAGAAATGGGTCAGTCGATTGGCCGCCTCGTTCGTGCGATTTAACGCTGCTTGACTATTTTCTGTGGGGCTACGTTAAGACATTGTTTTATGCCAACACGCCGACGACGTTGGAAGAGCTCAGAGCCAACAGTGAACGCGAAAATTGGGTCCAACGAACCGACCGCTGCAAACGTGCCCGCTGTGGCCATATGAACGAAGTCGAGTTCCATTCATAAATGTTTAGATTGTACTTCAAGCCGATAATAAAATTTTTGAAATATCTCAAATGGTTTGCGATTTATTTAAAAAAAAAGTTGTCAAGTCCTTATTGGAAAACCTTATATAACACAATTGTCAGGCGGGGCTAGAGATGAGAGCACATCAAAACCAGTCCAGGGTGTTGGCGCTAAGACTATCAACGTCTGGTATTCGCGTGGGCTCATTTACAAGCAGCGTTAAGTTGTTTTCCGCAGCGAAGTACTCAACATACCGTCCTTCGGGTACAGACAACACCAGAATGTCGAAGCCACCCAGAATTTTGTATATTGAAATCGCCCGTAATAACGACTTCTGTATGAGGAAACTGGGATACAATTCTTTGTAGGGAGTCAGACAGCGCATAAAACTCGTTAAAAGTCGAATTGCTGTCTAGTTTGGGGCTTCTATAAAGAAAGCAATACTGGATAGTTTGCTTACATAGATGGAATTTTAATCGCATGAAATTGAATTCTGGACTGAAACAGGGATTACCGTTGTGGTGAAGTTTGGTAAGCTATATCACTACGCACGTAAATGGCGAAACCACAGTGAGAGGTGAATTCTGGCAGTAGTGCGTAGCCAGGTAGCTTCAGATCAGAGTGATCTGAAAGGTGTGGGTGGGGATCTACCTGTGTTTTACTAAGTGCCAAAACAGCTGGTCTGAATTTACAGACGTGGACGTAAGCAGAAAAGTGATTGCTTTTTAGCCCGCTTATATTTACTATGTCCATTCTAAATTCCAGAGTCATTACAAATTAACAAACACAAAAGACACAAACACCGACGATGCTAAGCTATTTGCTTTGCCGTCTTAAATCCATCCAAAGACAACGATCGCTATCAAGTTGTACAGACGAGAGATTCGGGGAATGTAGCCTTTCTTATATCATACTATATACTGCAGTTATATTCATATATTTGTTCAGAGAAGTGAAAGGACCTACTCTATCACACAGAGTAGCTGTCGTTTGGGCTGTTGAGACCAATATCGGAGGGTTCGGTTTATGATCGTACCTGATGTTTATTCGCCACTGTGGCTGAGCAACCTTAAGAAACCTTAACAGAGACTCCGTTGATGGGCAATAAGTTTGCAGCAATTAGATTTTCAGATATTTCACAGAAAGGGCAAAGAACATGTAATTCCCAACATGTTTTCACGAGGAGTCCCGGAGTTGGCTGGGATCTTAGAAGCGGATAATGGCCCTTGCAATATAAAAGTAGAACCTAATTCGTTAGCCTACCCCTTGTGGAGAGCAGAGTGGGAAAAATCTTCAAATTTGTTAAAATAGACATTTAGTAATGTTTAACGACTACAATAACGAGTGGAAGTAAGTAGTAGGAAAGTAAGGTAATTCAGGAATTTTATAAGCCCGCCATGATAACTCATTAGCGGATCACATGCTTGTTCGCAAAACGTTTGCGAGAATAGGAGCTAGATACTACTGGCCAAAGTTGCGGTCAGAAGTAACAAAGTATATTAGCAATTGTAAGATTTTCCAACAGGTTAAAACCGGTAAAAGAGCGACCCGGTGGTCTGATGGTCGAGAGAGTAGGGGTAGAGTGTTGTCGCGTTTGACAACGGTCCTCAGTTCCGGTGGAGGAAACTTAAAGCACTATTGGACTCTTACGGGTCACAAATTAGATTTGTGGCCCACTGCCATTGGTAAGCGAACACTGCGGAGGGAATTAATTAGATCATCGAGACAACGCTCAGAGCGTATGTCTCGGAAAACCACCGAGGTTGGAATTCGCAATTGGCGGAGCTAGCGAGTGCGATTTGCACGGCCCAGCATGAGGTACTGAGGGTATAACGATATTACGTAAATTCTGGCACAGATTTCGATGCCTCGACGGATTATCTTCAGAGTAGGATAGGGTTGTGTGATGGACCACAGGTGGACAGACCACAGGCACCATAGGTAGAGATTTAGAAATCGAAAGAAGCGAAAAGAATAAGGTATTTGGGGAACAAACTATACCGGAGTTCGTTAGGAGACTTGAAACATTAAGGGAGGATATTCGTAGTAAACTGGCGGAGGCATCAAAGAAGCCGGCGAATGTCTATAGCCTCCGAAGGAAAGATGTTCAACACCTCCCGAATGAGTTAATATGGCGGCTATTAGGCAGAAAAACTTCGTGTTGTCTGACGTACCTCATTACTACACGGCCAAGTTAGCGCTGAAATTCGTGGGACCATTTAGGACCCTTAAACGTGTGTTACCGTGGACATACAGTTCAATGGTCAAAATAAGGTACCTGGCACGCTAAGGACTTTAAGTAGCAGTAGAGTAGAATAGTTTAAAGGACTGCTTGGGTCAAAATTTTAGTTTCTTTTGCAAAGACTGGAGTATTGGGATTGACGGATGTCTTTTTCAATGGACATTTATCCTAGGGAAATTTTTTGCGCTTTTGAGGAATGCAAGCACATTTTCTATGATATGAGGGTATGGTTTGTCGCGGTAAAATTTCCCGCAACAAGGTTGACTTTCTTTCCCGTATGAAATCCTTTCGGTCAGTCTTTTTTTGAGTGGGTATGTTGAGCTCTGGTGAAATGGAGCCGTGGGCCTATCAGCCAGTGGTCCACCAGCTCCAGACATCGGGAATAACCTGTAGCGTCAGCCTTTTAAGAAACAATTTTTTTTGAATAAATACATTTATCTGTGGTGTTCAAAGTGACACAAATACTATGTCACTGTAACAAGTCCGATAAATTGACACCAGTCTCTTAAACACATCCTTTCCCATTCCAATAATTCAATTAGAGCTACTAACCTCTCTTTCATAACTCACCAAAGAACCTGATTCTATCAATCCTCACTCTATTTTTTGAATTCCCTCATTCCACTTTCTTCGTAGGCTCCCTCTCTCCCTTGCTTTTGTTCGTATGATGAATTTGTTTCTCTTGACCTAGAGAGCGTTGAGTATTTCGAATTCTGGTGGAAGAGGTGGAAAATCTTGCTAAGGTTACAGATCGCGTGGAAGTAAGTTAGATATGAATGTTTATATGTAGGTTGTGTACTGTGATGAAGAGCACAATATAGTTAGGCAGGAACCTATTTTTGAGAAATAGAATCTAGAGTAGGAATAGATTATAGGAGTAGGAAGCGAAAGAGGTATGAAGGGAGATAGGCAGCAAAGAAATGGGATTTTTAAGAGAACGAGACCAATTAGGCAGGTCCATAGCCATTACGGGTTTCGATCAGCTGATCGAATCAGCAGACGATATTGGGTTTTTTTTCTTGGAGTGTCTGGGGACATAGCGGCAAGGTCACATTGGATGGGACTTTTTTTCCCCCCTTTTTTCAAGTTGAAATTGGGACAGAGGTTGGCAGGAGATAGAGAAATAAGATTGCGTGGAATTCAAGTTCCTTTTGTGTTTTTTTATAGACTCGTAGTCGATGCGAAAAGTAATTAAAAGAAAAAAAAAAAAAAACGGGATAATAAAATGGAATAAAAACAAATAAGAGTAGTTTTTACTTCCAAATAGGTTAATTTAATTTAATTTAATTTAGTGTGGGCCAATGCCCCCTTTTATTTCGCTTAATACAAGCTTAAAATAATTTAAAAACTAGGACTTAAAAACTAACAAGAGTTAGGAAGTAAGGGAGTGGTGGAGGAGATCAAATTTAAGACGAGAAGTGTTCAGGTTAAAATCAAAAAGGGGAGGTTTGAGTTGACCTTACGGAGCATGCGGGAGATTGGTGCGTTAGAACCATAAGAGGTGCGGTGGGTTGGGATATAGAAGAGACGGGGACAGCGTAAATTACGAGGGTTAGTGTTGAAGGAAATAGAATTATAAAGGGAAGTGCAGTCCACAGAACCGGAGAGAAGTCGATGAATGAAGAGTATGTCAGCTACGTCTCTGCGTTTCTCTAGGGTATTCAGATTAAGAGTTTGAGGCGGTCGCGATAGGGAGGTAAGATAAATAGGTCAATCCAGGGTAGTCCACCATGAGTAAACCGAAGAAAACGACGTTGAATGTTCTCGATTCGGGATATATGAATTCGCTGAAAGGGGGACCATACTTGGCTGGCATATTCAAGGAGGGGCCGCACAAGGGTAATGTAAAGTGACCTTGTCACATAAGGGTTGCAAAATTCTTTAGACCAGCGTTTGATAAAACCGAGCTTTAAGAATTATCTCATCAATATGCGAACGGAAGTCTCTATCGTATAAAATTCCAAGGTCGCGAAGGGATTGAACCTGGGTTACAGGTTGGTCATACAGAAAATAAAGTCGAGAAGCGGATTGATTGGACTTAAGAGACAAAGCTATAGATTGGCATTTGGAGACATTAAGCGCAAAGCATTTTTTTAGACACGAAGTATAAAACCTATCGAGGTCTTCTTAAAGGAGAATAGAGTCTTGGGGTGAAGTAATAGTTTTGGAGAACTTAGTGTCATCAGCGTAAATGGATACGGAGCAGTGTTTGATAATCTTCTCAAGAACGTTTATAGTTAAAATCAAAAAGAAGGGACTTAGATGGCTGTCGTGTGGGACACCAGAACTGGCTAAAAACGGGGTTGAGAAGGCTGACCTAAAGCAAACGCCAACGGTTCTCCAGATAAGAAGATCTGGGGTCAAAACCGAGGGAAGACAATTTGAAAAGGATCAGTTGATGCGATATTTTATCGAAGGCTTTAGCGAAATCTGTAGCAATAACTTCAATTTCATTGCCATTTTCTAGGGCTGAAAGCGCAAAGGATAAGAGTTCAACTAAGTTTGTAGTAGTTTATCTACCTTTTACAAATCCAAGCTGACTGGGTGATATAAGTGACTTGCACTGAAAGCTGAGAACTAAATATAAGAAACTTTCGAACATTTTAGGTATGCGAGATAGCTTAGCAATGGGACGGTAGTTGGTTACTTCATTCTTTGATCCCTTTTTGTGGACATGGGTTATGAAAGAGGTCTTCCAAACTTGGGGGAATTCCCCTTGTGTGAGGGACAGATGAAAGAGGGAGGAAATTGGGTGCGAAAGATTGGAGGCACATTTTTTGAGAAATATTGCTGGGAGCCCATCTGGACCAGATACAAATTCATCGTTGAGATTTTGTAACTTTTCTTCGATAAGGGTGGGATCAAAAGGTTGAGAGAGAGAGGCGCTAATTAAGAAATTGGGAAGGTACTTGAAATAAATGGAGTCAGGTACAAAGACGTTGTCTGCAATGACTTTTTAAAAAAGTTTGCAAAATAGTTGGCAATAATATGTGGATCGGTCGATGATATTTTATCGAACGAGAGAGAGGGGGGATAACCGTCTGATTTTCTTTTGTAGTTGACGAATTGATAAAATGTTTTAGGATCGTTGATAAGGTTGGTCTGCGCTGTGTCGAGAAAGCGCTGATAGAAGCAATTATAGAGCTGGGTAAATTGCAGGTAAGTTCCAAGATAGTTAGAGTAGTCATAATAAGAATTGGTGTGAAGAAAAACTGCCCATAATTTGTTTCTTCTGTTTCGTAAAGAGCGAAGTCTTCTGTTGTACCATGAAGGTGAAATAGATGATGTTTTATGCCGTGAAAATGAGACGTAGAGTGTAATGTAATTAAATATTTCACTGTAGAAAATGGAGATAGCATCAGATAAGGATAGGTTGGTAAAATCAAAAGAACATTTGCTAAGATAGGTATTGATTTTTCGAAAATTAGCTTTATGGAAATTGTAAGTAGAGATGGTAGTTGAAGAAGTGGGCTGGGATGGAGAGTATGGAAAAATGAGAGAAGAAGAAGGGGGTGAAAGTTGTCGACAGTTGATAGGATAAAGGGACACAACGTTACTGTGGAGTTAATGGGATCACTAGTGAAAATAAGGTCTAGTAGGCAACTATAGAATTAAGGACGTCACTAACTTGGCACAGGCTTGAGTCAGTTATGCTATCAATGAAAAGACATTCCTTAGATGAACTGGTGTTTGACGCGGTAAAAAATAAGTGATCATCCGATGGAATCCACTTTAGCAGGGGCAGATTAAAGTCACCAAAGATAAGGATATCGTCGATGGAATCACTTAGGTCAATTAGTTGGTCAATTGCTTTAATAACAAGGATGTAGGATTCAATAGATTGAGCTGGGAGAATGTAGAAACACATAACGTACAGGGACCTGTTGGGAAGTGTTATTTTAATTGAAACAAAGTCAAGTTTGACAGAAGAAGAGATAGCGATGAGAGAAGAGTTGAGGTTATTGTGAATGACAAGTAGGACACCTCTACATGGAGAATCAACTTTAGGGATGGCAGGATCATTAAACATAGGGAGAGAGTTATCGTCATCTCGGAAAACATTATAAGAAAATGGAAATAGCTCCTGGCTCTTTATGTCGGGGATCAGATTGGTTTCTGTAAGAGCATAGACGTCGAAAGAGAGACCGTGTGATTTAGACAAGACAGCACGAGTTTTAGAGCGCAAGCCTCTTACGTTTTGGTAGTAAAATGTAAGAGGTAGTCTGTTACGTGGAGGAGTAGGGGAGTGTAGGTGAGATGCAGGCAAAGAAGGCTAGTTAGGAACGAAAAAATTTGTCGTGGTCAGCTCGGCTGCGCTGAAGGTGGGGAACTCTTTTAGAGTGTACATAGTTGCGGAAAGCAGCAAAGTTATCCGCAACCTTTTGAGGAGGTGTGTCGAAGATTTCGTGGTACCTGTTGTAAAGCTTTCTGAGACTAGTTATATCGGTAGAAAGGCATTCCTGTTGGATGGAGACCATGACACTTGTTTTGGTTTTTCCCTCAGAGCAAACAGAGTCGAATTTGTCGTAAAGATATGCGAGAAAGAGACGTATATTTTCGTACATCTTTTTATCCATTAGCCTAGAGAGAGCGTAATGGCATTCTGTGGTGTCCATATTCTTTTGGGTCAATTTAACGTTAGGCGGCGAAAGGGGATCAAAAATAAGGACTGGGGCCCGTGAAACCGAAGGAGAAGGCGAGCTGGAACCAGGATTTAAGATATGCGAGCTGATAAAGTTTGGGTATTTGGCTTCTGTTGTAAGGTCAAAATTGGGAATATTATCCGTAGAAGGGGGTGTGGGTGGTTAAGCAGCGACGATATTATTAAGGTATTGTTAGGGGTTGATTGCTGGGAGTTTGAGTTGTAGGTGTTAAGTCAAAAGAGACACGTTGACATTGGGGCTTGGTTTGGGGTGGAATAGAGGGAGTTGGAGTATGGGTGGGAGGCTTAAAATTAGGAAACATTTTAGTTTTAAAGATCCAATTGGAGCTGGGTCTGTTTTGAGAAGAGGAGGTGGGTCCTGGCAAATTGGATTTACTTGCTAACTTGATAGATGGTTTAGGTAAGACGGACTGCTTGACTTTATCCTGCTTCTTGGTCGCATTTTCCAACCATTTGCAGACACGCATCTTTCCAAGGTTGAAATTGTTGCTGGCTGGATTATGGAATAGCCATTCGTATTTGGCCGGAATTGTTAGCTTGAAGCTGCGCTTACTTCTGTGGTGAGATGTTGGAAGTAAATTGCAGTGGCTCATGGTGATGCCATATTTCCTTACGAAGAAATTCCAGATCCAATCAGCATCAGCGTTTGGTGGGGTGCCTTTGATAAGAAGCGTAGTGACCAATTTATTTTTCGAAGCAAGCTTATCAAGTCTACGCTGCCATTCGGAAGGTGTCCAAGTTGAGTTGAAGTGATTGATAAGCTTCCGTGGGGCAGCGATTGGGGGTGTAGACATAGATGTGTTCTTTGTTGTCAAGTTGGAAGAAACTTCGCAGGAATCAGTAGGTTGAACCGTCCGCAGATGACTTGCGTGTGGGGGTGAGCCTGAATCCACTTCAGGTTCCATTAATTCAGCCATTAGCGATGTATTATAGGGAACATTCTGGTAAGGCTGCGGGAAGTTTGGTCGGTCAACGATTTTGTTGTTTATTGTTGCTATGTGATATTCAATATCGCATACGAGGGATCGAGTCGCAGTAAGTTCATCACTGACATCGTTCACTTTGTCGAAGATAACTTCGTGCATAGGATCGGATTGTTTAGGAGATGGTTGTTTGCGTAACGAGGACTGGAAATGAATGTCAATGTCGTCACGCAGAGAGCTTATCAACTCGCAAGTTTTTTGGTTGGATATAACTTGCGTAGAACAGATGGCTTTGATGTCATTTAACACTTTATTAAGGTGACGTTAGGGAGTTTCTTCATTCCTGGATCTCCCGGAGTCTAACTCCCGAAGTCTAACTCGATTAAGTTCTAGATTTGCTTTTTCTTTTTTTATTTATCAGTAGATAAGAAGTAGTAGATTAAGGTTAGGGTAAAGACTTGTTTTTCTGTGCAAGCAAACAATTTTTTTTATTTTCATCTTCAAGCGATTTTTCAAAGTGCAGGTGTCAGAACTACGAGGGATCCATGGTTACCCGCAAATTAGGTTTTTTTTTTGGCTACAATAAAAATATAATTCAAAAAAGCTCGTAATAATTATTATTATCTTTTGTGAATTCATTTTTTTTAATAAATCCATAGTTGTGTCATGAGTTGAATTAGTTTTTTACTCGACTGCGCTATGCAAAACTAAGGGTAATGTGTTTATCAGCATATATATGTATGTTTGTTCCTTTGTGGAACTCTAGAGACCAATCTTGCAAGTGTCACTGAAGACATGATATTAATCAAAATTCAATATGGCGACTACCAGCCGCCATTTTGTGAAACTATATACATATGTATGTTTGTTCCTTCGTGGTACTCTAGAGACCATATACGTGGACAGATTTCGATGGTTCTTACATCTATCGATTTGCTGTAATCTTGCGAGTGTTACTGAAGACATGATATTAATCAAAATTCAATATGACCACTACCAGCCGGCATTTTGTGAAACTATATACATATGTATGTTTACTCCTTCGTGGCACTCTAGAGACCAAAAGCATGGTATGATTTTAATGGTTCTTACATCTATCGATTCGTCGTAATCTTGCGAGTGTCACTGAAGACATGATGTTGAAGCATAGAAACAGATGACATCAAATAAAACTATTTACAATAAAACAGATGACATCAAACAAACCTATCATAAACACAATCCACAAAAGTCTACACTATAAATGTCAAATAAGACAACAACAAACAAACAAAAACATAACATAAAAATGTATAAATTCCATAACCGAATAAAATATTAATTATAACGTTTTAGAATACAAAACTGTGCGTTTTACTTTTTCCGCTCTAGCGTTATTTCCTTATTTTAAACGGTTTTACGAACCAAGTAAAAAAAATATATACAGTTCATTTGTGAATAAATAAAAAATACATAGTTTCGCAAAGAAACATTTGTTCCTATCGAGCCTGTGTATTTGAATCATTTGTGTTTTACATTAAAGTTTAAACAAAGTGGCATTTTTACGAATGCACAATATTTGATACATTTGGTCGAACCAACCACTTTGTTGGTTCCCAACAATATTTACGAGTATATTAAACTTCATCCTGGGTTATCCACTTCCTTCTTGCTGCAGCGCGAACGAAGGATATGCGCCGCCACTAAAAATCTGTTTACAACGAAAACAAATATCAGAGACCAATGATCTGCCTAATGGTCACAAGAATGACAGGCAGCAGGCCGAAGAACATGTCGACTCACTCACACCTACGCTAAATCCACAATTCACCTTCAATCAAATGGGAGTGCTGTCAACACATGAAGTGAAAGAGCAATCAGCGATAGAGCCATCCCGTTCCCACAATGTAAAGTAGGGGGCATTGTTAGCAAATGTAATAATATTAGTGTATTATAAATAAACAGTATGGCACATAAATGCAAGGCAGGGTCAATGACCATATACGTACCAATGTAAAGAAAACCCAGCTGTTTTACAAGGTACAGAGATTACGAGGTTAGTGCATAGAGCAGATTGACACAGTTGGATTCACATCTTCATAAAATAAACATCTATCAAAAGTAAGACGTGTTTTATTTCCTAAGCGTTCGGAGACTTCTTCTCCAACCATTAACAATTAATTCTCGGCTCATCTAGCCCAGAACCGTTAAAATTTAATTCTCGGCTCATCTAGCCCAGAACATGGTCCTTCGAAGCCGTTAGTATTTAAAAAAAAAAGAACAAGTGCTTAGTCCTTAAAAGTTTAATCAACATTAAAAGAATATAAAAGTGCACTGTGGGAGGAGTGTAGTTGGTCATCAAGCCAATAAAAATCATATCCGATCAACGACGGACAGTCAATCGGCCACAGTACCCATCGACCAACAGGATTTACGGATAGTGTAGGGGTATTTTAATCCCAAATCCGTACAGAAACAGTTCAAGGAACACATCTCCAGCTATATTGAACGGTGCCAACGGTGCAGACAATTGAACGGTGCAGAACGGTGGATTAACAGCAACAGTAGGGAGCTCAACTATTCCTTGCCAACGGTACAGAACAACAAAAAACAACAGCTTTAAGGAGCTCAACTGTTATCTGCGACGCCAACAAGATAAGGTAGGAAGTTCATATTTTTTTGACTTGCCTTTTTACAATATTTAAAAACAATAAAATATTTTAAAGAAATTTTACTGTGCACATAAATACAATTTTAAAGCCCATATGAAAAATTAAAGTCCATATCAGAGATCTTAAAGCCCATATCAGTGTAATTGTGATAGCATAATAGCCTTACAAAAAACCAAATAAATTTTAACAAAATGGCAAAAATCGCGAAATATATTGAAAAACAAGACCTTTTTTTAAAAGAGCTCGAAACGGATTTTGATGATTTTAAAAAAGAATTTGAAGCGCGTAAGTCAAAGGGGTATGTGAGTGCATGTTTAGCCGAAATCGAAGAAGGCTTTAAACGAGCCAAGGAGGATCACGATTCAATCGTCGGAAGTGTGTCTGATCCATTTAGGGACAAGGATTTGGAAGAAGAGACGTTTTCCAAAATAAAACGGGTTTATTTCGCGTTTGTGGGCATGCTAAGCGATGAAATGGATAGATTCACAGAGAAAAGCAGTGACCATCTGGATGTTTCTCGGCTAAACGCCACTTGTCGCACATCTGTGTGTGATATCCGTCTTCCACCCGTTCAAATAAAGCCATTCTGCGGCAAACAAGAAGAATGGTGGGAATTTTTCAGCTTATTCGAAAGCATGATTGATCAAAACGTTGATCTGTCTGAGATTCAAAAGCTACAATATCTCAAAACTCATGTCTGTGGCAAAGCTGCTGATCTTATTTCTAACCTCCAGTTCGACAAGAAAACGTATGCATCTGCGTGGGGTATATTAAAAGAGCGCTATCATAACAAGCGTAAGCTTGTGAACACAAAGCTCAGAATTTTAATGGAGCAACAAAGAATCATTCATGAATCTGCGGAATCACTTAGATCACTGCACGATACGACCAATGAATGTATTCTTGCACTCTCAAATCAAGGGATACCGGTTGAAACTTGGGATTCTATTTTGATTTACGTCATTTATAATAAACTTCCTCTTCAGACACAAATGGCCTGGGAAGAGAAATTAGGTACTTCTAAAATTCTTCCGGAGTGGAAGTCATTTGCTAGCTTCATTGAAGCCAGATTCAGCTCCTTGGAAAATATCATGGAGTCAAACACGGGGGCAAGGCATCAAGACCAGGGGGCAAATTCATCACGAAAGACCGCGCCTACGGCTTACCACGTAACGTCCTCACCTGAAAGAAAGAAATTTCTCTGCCGAGTGTGCAAGGCCTCCCACGGAATTCGGCATTGTAAGAAATTTCTTAGAATGACCGTTAAGGAACGACAAGGGGTAGTAAAGAGGAGCTCAACTTGCACCAACTGTCTCGGATACGACCACCATGCATCAAGCTGCAGTAGCAGCAACAGATGTCAAAAATGTGGAAATAAACATCACACCATGTTGCATGCAGATACACAATATGGGCACCACCATCCCAATAACAGCGACCAATCCATTCATCAAATGGGTTCTTTTCAAGGGCAACATAACGCGAACTACAATAATCACCTCATTCAAAATATGAATTCACCAACACAATCCAACCGGCACAGTGGGCAAACAGGGCCTCCATCTTCCCAAATTCAAGCTCTAAATTCGCATTTCAACCAAATGCGATCACAAGTGCTACTAGCCACCGCTTTAGTCAAGGTTTTTTCTGCCAGCGGGGAGCAACATGTCTTGAGAGCCTTAATAGACTCAGGGTCAGAGGCAACTTTTATTAGAGAGAATGTCGCACAGGTGCTGAACTTAAAGAAGCAGCGGGCGGAAGCAAGTGTGACAGGATTAGGAGAAGCATCAACATGTACTGCAAATAGTCAGGTCGAATTTAAAATGTTTTCTTTTACCAATCCCTCATTTTGTCTCAATGTTAGGGCGTTTGTTTTACCAAAATTGACTTCGATGTTACCAACCCAAAGGTTTCAAACTTCTTCTTGGAGTCATCTTTCGAAACTTTGTTTAGCTGATCCCTCATACAATTATCCTGGAAAGGTTGATCTTCTCATAGGCGCTGACTTATACGCATCGATTATCCTAGGTGGGTTAATTAAGAGTCAGAATGGATCTCAAATAGCACAAAACACAGAGTTGGGATGGATATTGACAGGAGCGACTAAAGGTGATCCGCAATTCAAAACAGTAAGAGTAAAGAATCACCATATTACACTCGAGAAACAACTCAGTCAATTTTGGGAAATCGAGGAAAACCTGGAAGAGCGGAAATTAACAGAAGAAGAGGAGAGGTGTCAACTACACTTCAGAAAAACAACACAGCGCAGGAGCGATGGGAGATACGAAGTCCGGCTTCCGTTTAAGGAAAATGAGCGGCCAAAGATGGGAAACTCTAAGAGAAAAGCAATGGCACGACTGTTCCAAATAGAAAGAAGTCTAGAGAGAAATAGCAAACTAAAGGAAGAGTACACCAAGTGCATCGACGAATACGTCGCTTTGGCGCACATGAGGGAAGTTAAAACTGATTTCGAGACGACAGGAGAGCACTATTTCCTACCTCACCATGCAGTATTTAAAAACTCAAGTACCACCACAAAGCTGCGGGTAGTCTTCGACGCCTCATCTACGACATCGAACGGAAAATCGCTGAACGATCATCTAATGGTAGGACCACGTCTACAAAGGGACATAATTGACCTCATCGCACAGTGGCGAAAATTCAAGGTCGCATTTGCCGCAGACATAAGTATGATGTACAGGCAAATATGGATGGCACCAGAAGACACGAACTATCAGCTTATCGTGTGGAGAACTGGAAGTGACAAACCGATTAAGACCTTCGCGCTCAATACGGTTACGTTCGGTACTGCTTCAGCACCATATTTAGCAGTACGAACGTTGCATCAGGTAGCCATGGATAACGAGCGAACGCACCCCCATGTTACTAAGGCGATTTTCGAAGGCTTCTATGTGGATGATTTGCTCTACGGGGCGGATAATGTAGAAGCGGCCATCAGGTTACAAGGAGATATTCTAGCTGTGTTAATGGCAGCTGGATTTCCTCTGCGTAAATGGGCCAGCAATTCATCTAAATTTTTGGTTCAGATACCTAAAACTGAAAGGGAAGTGAATCTTCCTTTAACATTTGATTCATCGGATGCCATTAAAACGTTGGGTATCCAATGGCATCCAGCCAAAGATACCTTTAATTTTAAAATCGACGTACCCAAGGTCGAAAATCACACTAAAAGATCCGTGTTAGCCGACATCGCACGCCTCTTCGATCCATTGGGATGGATAGCGCCATGCATAATCAAGGCCAAGATCATTATGCAGCAACTGTGGACTAATGAACTATCGTGGGATTCCACAATAAGTCCTGAGATAGAAAGCCAGTGGATAAAATTGCGAAACAACTTAAAAAAACTGGAACTTTTGGAAATTCCACGTTGGATAGGCTACGAAAACGGATCCCAGGTGCAGCTCCATGGGTTTAGCGACGCCTCTGAAAAGGCGTATGCGGCGGTGATATACGCACGAGTATCAAAAAACGGTCAGAAACATGTACACTTGTTAGCATCCAAAACAAGAGTCGCTCCGTTAAAATGTATATCGTTGCCGAGGTTAGAACTTTGCGCAGCAGTGCTTCTGGCAAGACTTCTGAACAAAATCACCACCGCTATACAACTGGAAGAGGCAGAGACGTTTGCCTGGTCGGATTCCATGGTCACCTTAGCTTGGATAAAAGGAAATCCATCCACGCGGAACACTTTTGTAGCCAACAAAATAACCGAAATCCAAAGGTTAACAAGCAAGGCAACGTGGAGACATGTAGGCAGCAAGGACAACCCAGCTGACATTGGATCCCGCGGATTGAACCCAGAAGAGCTCATTAGTAACGAGTTGTGGTGGCATGGGCCCCATTTTCTTCACAAGTTTAAGGCAGATGAATTTCCAACAACAATTCCACCAGAAACAAATGTGGAAAGTAAGGAAAAGAAATTGACACAGGATACGGTGGAAGCATTCTACAGCAGAAACCTGAAAATACCAATAACCAGCCTTTTTCAAATAACTTCATACAGCATTCTGCTCAACAATGAATTTTTTCAAAAATTTTCAACACTACAACGCCTCGTGTACAACATAGCTATATGGCGGCGCTATTTGTTTAATTTAAAAAACCCTAAAAAACGAAGAATGCTAAACACAACACCCCTTACAGCAAATGAACGAAGATCAGCACATGACCAACTTGTGAAACTTGCTCAAAGGGAAATGTTCCAAGAAGAGATCAAGGCACTTCAGCAGAAAAAAGCAATACCGAAAGGAAGTGTGATTCGCAATCTGAATCCATTTCTGGATGAAGAGCAACTGTTAAGAGTGGGTGGCAGATTGCTCAACTCAGTACTACCATTCCATCAACGGCATCCAATCATCCTTCCCCAAAGGCATCACTTTTCTAGGTTGGTTGTAACCGACGTTCATCAACGAACCATGCATGGTGGACAACAAATGATGATGGCAGAAATTCGAATGAGTTATTGGATTCCAAACTTGAAGGGAATGGTCAAATCAACGATCCACGGATGTATCCGATGCCATCGCTACAATGCCCAAATGCAACAACAATTAATGGGAAACCTACCAGCAGAACGGGTAAGAGTTAGCCGACCCTTCACAAATACAGGTGTCGACTACGCTGGCCCGATTGAAATAAAATTATGGAAAGGGAGGTGCAACAGATCGACAAAGGGATACATAGCCGTGTTTGTGTGTCTGGCCACAAAGGCCATACACATCGAACTCGTTAGCGACCTAAGTGCTGCAGCATTCATTGCAGCATTCAGAAGATTTGTCGCAAGACGAGGAAGCTGCAGCAACATGTTTAGCGACTGCGGAACAAATTTTAAGGGAGCCAACAATGAGCTCAGAAAGGAAGCCAAGTTCATATCCGCAGAATGGTCAGCTGAAGTCGCACAAAATTTGGCAACGCAAGGTACATCATGGCATTTCAACCCTCCATCGTCACCACATTTTGGAGGGCTATGGGAGGCGGGAGTAAAGTCGATAAAACATCACCTGAAGAGAACCATTGGGGCAGCGAAACTCACGTTCGAAGAGTACGTAACACTTCTCGCACAGATTGAAGCTTGCCTCAACTCCCGCCCACTGTGTCCGATGACAACAGATCCAGATGACTTAAATGTCCTAACGCCAGGCCATTTCTTAATCGGGGCACCACTGCGAACACTTCCAGAAAGAAATTTAAAGGAAAGGAAGCTCAACAATTTGGACAGATGGAAGTTCGTGCAGCGTTTAACACAAGACTTTTGGAAACAGTGGAGTTCAACATATCTCCACAGCTTTCAACATCGACCAAAATGGCTGCAAACTCAAACCAACATCAAGGTCGGCGATATTGTTTTAGTCAAAGAAGACAATCTCCCACCATCCGCATGGCTGCTCGCGCGAGTTATCGAACTACATCCGGGCTCTGATGGTCTTACGCGCGTGGTGACCATAAAAACTGAAAACTCAATATTGAAACGTCCGATCGCGAAACTATCCCCCTTGCCGGTAGCGAACTCGTCGATAGAATCGAAGTAAAAATACTCTTTAATATAAAACAAGTGAAAATCCCCTGAACTAATCTAACGAACCCCAATCTACCCTGATCTTTATGAAAATCCATGAACTGAATCAACGAACCGAACCCCTAATCTACCCTGAACTCGATAAACCCTATGAATTCTATTAAAAAAAAAAAAAAACACACACACACATCATAGGAAAGTACTACGAACCCAGTGCTTAAGGTCAACTTACCCCATAGGATGAATTAACCCATGCAGATAAATATCCACTTTCACCATTTAGACCTATTAGTATTAGCAAATTACTAATTAATACTTTTTATTTTTTCTACATGCACCTTACCTGAACCCAAACGAGGAACATGATGACTGGAACAGAAAAGGGACACCAGAGCAAAACTCCATCAGCATCAACCACCAAACTCAGAGGCGGGGAGCATGTTGGTTCCCAACAATATTTACGAGTATATTAAACTTCATCCTGGGTTATCCACTTCCTTCTTGCTGCAGCGCGAACGAAGGATATGCGCCGCCACTAAAAATCTGTTTACAACGAAAACAAATATCAGAGACCAATGATCTGCCTAATGGTCACAAGAATGACAGGCAGCAGGCCGAAGAACATGTCGACTCACTCACACCTACGCTAAATCCACAATTCACCTTCAATCAAATGGGAGTGCTGTCAACACATGAAGTGAAAGAGCAATCAGCGATAGAGCCATCCCGTTCCCACAATGTAAAGTAGGGGGCATTGTTAGCAAATGTAATAATATTAGTGTATTATAAATAAACAGTATGGCACATAAATGCAAGGCAGGGTCAATGACCATATACGTACCAATGTAAAGAAAACCCAGCTGTTTTACAAGGTACAGAGATTACGAGGTTAGTGCATAGAGCAGATTGACACAGTTGGATTCACATCTTCATAAAATAAACATCTATCAAAAGTAAGACGTGTTTTATTTCCTAAGCGTTCGGAGACTTCTTCTCCAACCATTAACAATTAATTCTCGGCTCATCTAGCCCAGAACCGTTAAAATTTAATTCTCGGCCTATCTAGCCCAGAACACACTTTATGAAATAAATTTACTATTCTACGAATAAATAAGTGGTTTAAAAAGTGAAGGCTTTTTTTGAAAATTTTAACAAAAGTTCTTATATACATATACTCATACATATATACACATATATAGTTCTGCCAATAATATAAATAAAATTTAATATAAAAGCCGCGCTCCATGTACATATTCTCGCGCCGCGAAATTATACAATATACAAAAATACACCTGTAATTCATCCGCAACAAACTGCAACAGTAACCATCCCAGCATCTGGAGAAATTAGCTGCCGGCATCACAGCAATTAGCAGATCCCCAAGATCAATTCGTCTGGAAGCAGAAAAATAAAGCAAGTGAGTACACTTACATATACTTTTTAAAACTCTTATAGTGTTGTACTTACATACGTATTAAATTAAAATAAAATAATATGGCTGAACAAAAAATAAGTTCTTTAGTTCAATGCGGTGAACTGCAGAAGAATCTTCTCAGCCAGATCGTAAGAAATTTTACTAATTTCAAAAAAGCTCCAAAAGAACGCCGGGGCCAGGGTTATCTTACCAGCCGACTCTCTTTGTTGGAAGATGACATCAAGGTAGTACGAGCCTATCATCAGGCGATCGTTGGTGTGGGGAGGCTAGAAGCCACCCTGAAAAAAGAAGAGTTATTAGTGATCTACGAACAGCTAACGGACATTTACCTGGAATACAAAGCGGAGTTGATGGATGCATTGGAACAATGCAGGAAATCATCCACAGCAGCAGCATCGTCTACAGGTACGTTAGCTACAACGACAAACAGCTCAGGCAATGAATTGCGGCTTGCGAAGATCGACATACCGAAGTTTGCAGGCTCATATATGACTTGGCGATCATTCCATGATCTCTTTAAATCGTTGGTGTATAACAACAAAGCCTTAAGCAACATCGAGAAGCTGCACTATTTGAAGTCTTCATTGAGAGGTGAAGCTGAACGTTTGCTCCAACATCTTCAGCTTGACTCCGATAACTATGAAAAGGCCTGTGAGCTGCTGACGTCACGTTACGACCAAAAGCGTGAATGCACTGCTGAAGTTGCATTTCGGTCAACCAACGTTGGTGAAGGAATCTGCAGATGGCCTGAAGGAGCTGTTGGACACCTCGAAGGAATGCATCCATGCCCTGGGGAATTTGGAATTACCGGTGTAGAAGTGGGACACAATTGTCATTTTTGTCCAGCTGCAAAAACTTCCGTGCTCACTTCAACAGCTTTGGGAGGAGAAACTGGGCAGCACAAAGGAGCTTCCTACGTACGAGGAATTTACCGAATTCCTTGAGACGCGATTTCGGACGTTGGAGGTAGTAGAGCAGCAAAAAGGAGGTTCTTCGTATCCAGGACGATCAGTTCAATCATCAGGTGTCAAACAGCGGTCACATGCGAACCTCTCCAAGGTATTCGTCGCAAATCAGTCATCGAGATATGTAACTTGCAGGGTGTGTCAAGGAAGCCAACATGCGTTGAGAAGATGCACACGATTCCTCAACATGGACCACCTAGAAAGAAAACAAACGGTTAAAAAGATAGGGGTTTGCGAGAATTGCCTTGGATATAATCACCTGGTGAGGGAATGTTCCAGCTCAAAGTCATGCTTCTTCTGCCAAGAGCGTCATCATTCGCTGCTTCATAAAAATCCATTTGTCGATCAAATACATACAAACGAATCATCACAGCGGCAATATCCAGTGAGGTCCACTAGTTCCCATGCATACCAGGTAGCCATAAATCCAAATGCGCCTGAGTTTCAACCGTCGGGGGAGGTACTGCCGACAACTAGTGCGACGCTCAAGAGCTTTCACGCGCTGCAAAAACGTGAAAGTCAAATTTTACTCGCCACAGCCGCAGTAAAAGTGAAGGGATCAGATGGTAGGTTACACCAGCTACGCGCCTTAATCGATCCAGGGTCAGAAGCAACATTTATTTCTGAAGCGGCTGCACAATTGCTGAAGTTAAAAAAGAAGCGGACCTTTGTCGAGGTATCAGGGTTGGGGTTGGTCAGCAGCGGCACTTCAGACAGCTACGTCGAACTACAGTTCGGATCGCTTCATTCGACATATGAGAGCGCTGTTAAGGCGCTGGTTTTCAAGTCGCTGACTGGACTTCTTCCGGCCCAACGAATGGTACCAGACAAATGGTATCATCTTGAAGGACTACGATTAGCCGATCCTAAATTTGGTGTACCAGCACAGATTGATCTGCTGTCCGGAACTGACGTTTTCGGCGAAATTCTCCTTCCGGACATTATCAGAAGCAGGCAGCCGAATACACCCTTGGCACAGAAGACGGTATTAGGCTGGATTGTCTTCGGAAAAGTTCCAGCTGAGGGTCCAAAACGCATACGTAGCTTCGTACAGTTCACCGACCTAAGCCATCAACTGCAGAAATTCTGGAAAATCGAGGAGACGCCATCTCAAATCCCAAAGACGGAAGATGAAGTTGTCTGTGAAGAACTCTTTGCTACGCATACCAGGCGGCTTCCTAATGGCCGATACGAAGTCCAGCAACCTTTCAAAGAGCAACGGCATCCAAAGATGGGCAGAAGTAGAGAATGCGCAGTGCGAAGATTCACTCATCTCGAACGGCGTTTTAGTAAGGACCCAGAACTGTACGAAGCTTACGCTCGATGTATTGCCGAATATGCTACGCTCGGACATATGGAACAGGTAAGCGAGGACGATCCAATCCTCAAAACTCCATACCACTACTTCCTTCCCCATCACGCCATGATAAAGGAGAGTAGTACAACCACCAAGTTAAGGGAAGTCTTCGACGCAGCGGCAAAAACATCAGACGGGTTGTCGTTGAATGATTGCCTGCTAGTAGGTCCAAAATTGCAGACGGATATTGTTGATCTCATCTTACGATGGAGGACATATAAGATCACGTTTACGGCGGATATAGAAAAAATGTACCGGCAAATCGCTGTGCATCAACCGGAACGATACTACCAGCTGATTCTTGGAGGAGAAAACCACAGGAGCCGCCCAACACGTACAAATTGAACACCGTCACGTTCGGTACAGCGACTGCGCCTTACTTAGCACTCCGAGTGCTCAAAAGGCTTGCTGAGGATGAAGGTAGCCAATTCCAACTAGGCGCCAGAATGATTTGCGACGAGATGTATGTGGATGACTTAATAAGTGGTGCGGATTCCATTCAAGAAGCAATCCAGAAGAGAGATGAAGCATGTCAATTGCTTTCTGCCGCTGACTTTAATTTGAGGAAGTATACAAGCAACCAACAATCCATACTGGATAAGATCGCAGAAGAAGACCGCGAAATAGACTACGAGTTACCGTTCGAGTCAGCAAATCACGTCAAAACGTTTGGAATCAAATGGTTTCCTAAGAACGACTTTCTCGTTTCGGAATGTTCAACCCCATACAGACAACATAACGAAAAGATCTATTTTGTCTGCCATCGCCAAACTTTTCGACCCGCTCGGCTAGATTTCTCCCTGCATCGTAACGGCAAAAATAATCATGCAGAATCTTTGGAGTTTGGGCTCGAATTGAGATTAACCGGTTCCTACGGAACTCCGTAAGCAGGACTTGTCAAAAATCGAGACCATTGAAATTCCACGGTGGATCATCACAAGACAAAGCAACAAGGACGTCGAACTGCATGGTGTCTGCGACGCGTCTACAAAGGCATATGGAGCTGTGCTGTACATCCGGGTCCTAGACGCACACAACAAGATCCACACGCATCTCCTTATGTCAAAAACTAAGGTAGCACCGATGAAAAGACCGGTTACACTTCCTCGTCTTGAACTTTGTGGAGCAGTTCTGCTTGCTTCGCTCGTAGACTATGCTGTACGGATCCTGGAAATACCGACCGACAAGGTCAACACATGGACGGATTCCACAATTACACTAGCATGGATACGAGCACCACCAACAAGATGGGGAACATTTGTAGCAAACCGCGTAGCAGAAGTCCAACGTCAAGTGAAAATCGAAGCATGGAGACATGTTCCTACCAACGTAAACCCTGCTGATTTAGCATCAGGAAGACTACTTCCTTCTACACTCCAATTATCCGACTTGTGGTGGAAAGGTCTAGAATTCCTGCAAAATCGATGGGAATACGACGTTCCCGACCAACCCGTCGATATGACTACAGAGGAGGAGAAGCGTGCAGTAAAAACATACTGTACCCAAGGTGTTACACGGGATAGCATCAGCCAAGTTATTCACCGTTACTCTCGTCTCTCAAAAGTGGTGAGGGTGATTGCGTCCTGTCTTCGGTTTGCCTCCAACTGTAGATCCCCAAAAGGTTCCCAAAATGATGCTCCGTTGCTGACGAACTGGAAAAGGCGCGACTGTTAATCGTGAAGTCCGCTCAAAGGGATATGTTTTCAGACGAACTTACAGTTCTAAGAAAGAAAGGAACGTCAAAACAACTAACGGCATTAAACGCGTTTATTGACGCCAATAACGTTCTACGAGTAGGAGGCCGTTTACAAAATGCGGCTCTTACTTACAATGTACAACATCCCATCCTTCTAAGACACCAACACCACCTGACGAAGCTGATAGTGCGAGACGCTCACGACAACACTTTACACGGCGGCATTCAGCAGACGATCGCATATATCCGCAGGACATACTGGATCGGTCAAATCATCCGCAGCATGCGATACCACATCCACCGTTGCACAAAATGCTATAGGCACAAGGCGAAAGGAATGCAACAACTTATGGGAAGTCTTCCAGCGGTAAGAGTGCAAGCAGACCGACCGTTTAACAACACCGGAGTGGATTACGCGGGTCCTATAGAGATAAAGTCTTGGAAAGGTCGTGGAGGTAAAACTTACAAGGGATATTTCGCCTTCTTTATATGCATGGCAACAAAGGCCATTCATATTGAGTTGGTTTCTGATCTGACGACCCAAGCTTTTCTAGCTGCGTTCCAAAGATTTGTCGCCCGACGAGGAGTCGGCGCCCACATATATAGCGATTGTGGGACAAACTTTGTGGGAGCCAGCGCCGAATTAGATAGAATGCTAAAGAACTCGCAACACGACTGGAAAGATTCATTCCCCCCGCTTCACCCCATTTTGGTGGACTATGGGAAGCCGGGGTGAAATCGGTTAAACACCATTTAAAAAGAATTGTGGGGAACGAGAGGTTAACCTTCGAAGAGCTCACAACACTTCTTGCACAAATAGAAGCGTGCTTGAACTCAAGGCCTCTTTGCCCTCTTCCGGAAAGCCTAGACGATCTGAGCGCCATCATGCCAGGACACTTTTTAGTCGGACAAGCTTTGGACTCTATCCCACAAGGTGACAGCTCAACAAAGTCGATAGAATATCTTGAAAGATGGAAACGATTACAGGTGTTAGCTGATGTGAAATGGAGTACCGAATACCTAACTAGGCTACAACAAAGACCAAAGTGGGCACAAACCAGTGCAACGCCGAAAGTTGGAGATTTAGTACTTATAAAAGACGAACGCCTTCCGCTATTACAGTGGTGTCTAGCAAGGATACATCAGATGCACCCTGGATCAGACGGACTTACACGCGTCTTAACATTGAAAACGAAAAATGGAATAATGAAACGACCGATAACAAAAATCTGTTACCTGCCTTCAAACAACACCAGCGAAGAACAAGCTATCCTTTAAATAAAAACACCTAAATCTACAAGCCTAATATAATTAAAATTATAATACAATATACATCTAATACTTAACATCAAACGCATAAATCAAACCATAATGTGACAAATTCAATAATAGTTCTAGAAATATTATAATAAAAGCTTAGCTGAGCCGATCACCTAGCCTAGACCCAAAATTCGATATTTTGCGTATCACACCCTTAAACCTATGTTTCAGCAAGGACACACTCCGTAATCTTGAAAGCTAAGCTCAGAACTCTGAATATCAAATTCCGAACTCCGAATTCAACTGGAACAACAAAACTTAAATAATAAAATTACCTCATAAACTGATATCACTTACTAAAAAAAAAATTAATTAGCTAATGAAACTTAAACACTAAAAGCTTAATACTGCAACTTATAACTAAACTTAACTTGGATCAACAATCAAAAGATCAATCCAAGCACTCGATATAAACTAAATAAATAATTCAATGTCATTTACACAAAATCTACTCACCTGAATTACTTCGAATTTCCCCGTCGCCATCCAGTTTGCTTCTACACCACCTTTAATTTATTTTATTTTGGTTCACATTTAAAAAAAAAACAAATTAAACACAAAACTACACAAAATTTCCGCCGATAGTTGTTTTAGTAAACAACTATTAAATCATCAATGGCAATTTAATACTATATGTACTGCATTTCGTGCATGCATATAGTGCCAGTTGGAGTAAGAAAGATAGATATGGCCATATTACGTATGTGTTCTATCGTTGTAATGATTGAGTGATCGCTGTCCTTTTCTTTGTTATGTGTTTGAATGTCATAATAATAATCTTCTTTCTCATTACATGAGCATCGGCAAGGTAGACGACAAACTTGGCAAACTTTTCATTATGACATAATAGGGTGGAGGAGATTTCAACCTCCCTGACCTTAAATGGGAGCCTAAGGTGATTCGTCTTATTTTGTCTCTCTTAATTCTACTTCTGAAATAAAAATATCAGATTAGTGGAATACCTAATACAAGGAACAGACAACTCGACCTTGTCTTCACATCCGATTCAGATAACTGTGTCGTTTATAGGAGTGATCATCTTCTTTCTACACTAGACCGCCTTCATCCCCCCTTGTCAATTACGAGTATATACTCATATGAAAATGGCAACACATTTCATTTAACTTCCAAAGAACCGACTTAACAAACAACAAACTTAAAAACCTCATCAGCAACATTAACTTTGACTTTATTGATGAGACAACTAACATTGATCTTGCCCTTTCAACGTTCTATTCGTTAATTTTATCCTGCTTTGCCCAATTCCGTATACCTTCCGAAATGACTGCATATCAGCTCCTCCCTGGTACAACAAGGAGTTCCGTTCTCTCCCTAATTACAGAAACAAGTTGTGGCATAAATTCTTAAGAACTCGATCTGATTCCGACTACAGTGATTATCGATTGGTATACAATCGTTTTTCTGAACTTTGTGAGTCTCTTTACCTTGAGTACCTCTACCGCATGCAATTTAGCTTAGTCTCGGACCCTAAACGCTTCTACCAGTTTGTTAATACCAAAAGAAAGTCAGGCGGCTACCCATTTACTTATAAATTTCTTAGTGAATCTTCTGCCGACCAAAATACCATTGCGAGTTTTTTTGCCTGTCATTTTAACAAATCCTTTTCTAATAAAACAGCTGAACCCGATCCTAGATACTTTAGCTAGATGAGAAACCATCGTGGAACGTTATCCATCTCGCTAAATATAACAACAACTTTGGTATCTGAAGATGATTTCTCGTCCGGCCCTGATGGCCTTCCAGCTATTGTAATAAAAAAGTGAGTTACCCATATCAGTCCCCCCCTTTGCTGTTAAAAGAATTGTCTGTCTCAACAGGTACTTTTCCTTTCCTATGGAAGGCATCTTACATCATCCCTATTCATAAAAAAGGAAGTAAGGCCGAAGTCGATAACTCTCTTGTATACCCAAACGCTTAGAAAACATAGTCTATCAACAACTGATAGTAGGTCAACTATCTGCACACATCAGCACGGCTTCATGAAAGGTAAATCAACGACCACTAACCTAACAGATTCGTCTCTAGGACGCTTCACGCTTTAGAAGACGGTGATGAAGTCGATTCAATTTCCATAGATTTCAGCAAGGCATTCGATTAAATTTCTCACCAACTTATCATCTTTAAACTAAAAAAAAAATAGCTTTTCCGCTCATTTTGCGGCACGGACCAAATCCTATTTAGAAGCCCGAGAATACAGGGTCATCTTCAGATCTTCAATATCCGACACACTACCTCAGGGTAGTCACCTTGGTCCAATCATCTTTATCCTCACAATTAACGATATAAATCTCATTTTAACGAATTCTAATCTTTCTATTTTCGCTGATAACACGAGAATTTCCAAATTCATCTCATTGGTCTGTTTCGCTAGTTTTGCGATCGCGTTGGGAGAAGTGTGTGAGAGAGTATGATTGTTTTGTGTTATATTCTTTGGACAATTTTTATATTGATCTCATTTAACTTTTAATATCCTTTTGTGTGTGCATTGTGCGTTGAGTATGTGATTTAACAATTTTAGTTTTCATTTGCACGAGTTATTTTGTTTTTTCTTTGTTATAATTTCTATTTCAGATTTATTTGGGGATATTGTTTTGAATTATGGACTGAATGTTTCATGAGAGATGTTGCTAGAGTTTGTCCCCAGAAACATTGTTCTTGAATGATAATAATCTTCAAATTTGATTACTAAAACACATTATATTTTATTGTGTTGAATTAAGTTTATTTTATATTCTTATGTTGTATTCAGTTAAGATTAAATTTTTATATTTAATTTGTGTTAAAACGTGTTGGCTTTGAAACATATTCTGTGTTGTGTTGGCAAATGGTTTTATTCCGATTTCAATTTGTTTTGAGTTTGTGTAACAGATTCTGTTTGGACTCGTTAAGTCGCCGATTGCCTCCTCGAGCTCCCGCAATACTTATTGCATGAGCCATTTGGCATCCTAATCGTTATTACGCGAATTTCGTTGTTTCCAAAAGGACTGCGTCAGTGTTTTTACTCGTTTCTAATGCTCTAAATGCGAAATTTTGTCCAGCTGATACTCGGGATGCGGAGGACTGACAAGTGGTTCGCCAATGAGAAAGCGGCATGGCGTTAAAACATTCAAGTCGTCGGTGTCTTCTGAAAGTGGACATAAAGGTCCAGAGCTCAGACAAACTTCTACTTGTGTGAGAAACATGTTGAGCTCTTCGAATGTCAGAGTCTGGTTTCCAACCACACGTTTGAGGTGAAATTTGACTGACTTCACTCCCACTTCCCTTAAACCTCCAAAGTGTGGGGAAATAGGGGGAATGAACTTCCACCTAGTTCCTTCGTTGGCAAGTACCTCTGCCACATTTCTCCAGTCCAACTTAGCCTCCTTAAGTTTCCTCTGTAGTTCGCCGTTGCTTCTGACGAAATTACTGTCGCAGTCAGTGAATAGTTGCTTGCAAAGACCCCTTCGAGAAACAAATCTCCTAAAGGCTCTTAAAAATGTATGGGTGGTCATGTCGCTGACAAGTTCGATGTGCACGGCTTTCGTTGCCATGCATAGAAACATTGCAAAATATCCCTTCAAGGTTTTCGCATTTCTCCCTTTGTACGTTTTTACCCCGATGGCTTCCGATTTTGCTATTGGGGTTCGTGATGGTGGAAGATTGCCTTTAATTGTACTAGCGGTTTGGCCCTAAACTTGAAGCAAATGTTGCAATTGTGGATTTCCTGTTTGACTGCATTCTTCAAATAAAAAATTCATGGCGTACATATGCAATCTTCTTTTGATTACCGCCGTGAAGAATTTTGTCGTAGGCATCGCTGATGATGAGTTTCATAAATGAGTGTTGATTCTTCAGAAGGATTGGATGTTTGTTTTGTTAAAGGGTAGGGTAGAGTTAGGGTGTACAAAAACGATGAGCTGGATGCTGATAAGCAACCTCCTCCTCCTTTAATACCTGACATCACAACCTCGGATCTTGGAGCGACGACTCCAATCTGTCCGAGGTGACTATCAAGCCGTCGGTCTCCTCTTCTGACACACTGTCGGAAATGGAAACCGATGACGAAGCAATTAGAGGTCCTACACGATCAGAGATAGAAGATGAGCTCTTGGGCACATCTTCAGTATCGGAGGACCTCAATAACACCGTGGTGGAGGCGACTCTGGAAGACTGTAGCAATGATACGGTTTCTCCAGATTAATCCCCACCACTCAAAAAAGGCTTCGGCCGCACTCATTCTACGTCTTTCTAAAAACGCAGAAGACATAATCCTAATCCAGGAACCATGGATTGCAGAAGGCGTGGTTCGTGGACTTAGGACACCCACATACGCTCCGCTCTATACAAGAGACAAAGGTAAGATTAGAACTTGTATATTAGTGAAACGTAGCCTTAATGGATTTCTACTTCCCTACCTCAGTGACCCCGACTTAACCGTTGCCAGACTAGAGACTGCCAAAGGCTCCTACTGGCTGGTATCGGCTTACCTAGGCCACGACCAAGTGGGTCCTCTCCCTGGTGATAACCTAGAAAGGGTGATACTGGAAGCTGGAAGCCAAAAAACTGGCCTCATAATCGGATGCGAAGCTAACGCACATCATACGGTATGGGGCAGTACCGACATCAATGATAGACGTGAGTCACTTTTAGACTATATTTTAAGTACTAACCTCTTAATTTGCAATTTCGGCAATGAGCCCACTTTTATAACAAGAAACCGACAAGAATTGTTAAATATTACTCTTGTCTCCGACAGCATCACCCAAAGGCTAACAAACTGGATGGTATCTCTGAATACTCCTTTTCAGACCATAGATACATCCAATTCAGTCTGAGTGATGCTCCCCCCAGCCAACCAGCTTTCCGGAATTACCGGAAAACTGATTGGCCCAAATACAGAGGAATACTGTCAAAAACGTTATCCTCTGAACTATCAAGTCCCCCCGCGTGACACCAATGAGCTTGACATGAAAGTCAGGGAATTTACTCTGGCTCTCAATCAGGTTATGGCCGCTTCCTGCCCTCTTATTCAAACAAGAGGCAAGAAAAAGCCACATTGGTAGACATCGGCACTGGGACTGCTCAGAAACGCCTGCAGAAAACTTTTCAACGCAGCAAAAAGCACAAGAAAAGTGACCGACTGGGACTCATATAAAGAATCCCTCAAATTGTACAAAAAAGAACTGAGGAAGGCAAAGCGAAAATCCTGGAGGTCATTCTGTGACAAAATTACAGAAACCTCTGAGGAATCGGGCCTAAGAAAAATCCTCTCCACAAATCCTATGATGCCTAGCTGTTCGGAAAAAACCGATGGCTCTTGGACAACCTCAAGTGATGAATCACTCAACCTGCTTCTGGACACCCACTTTCCAGGTGGCTCCCATCTCGCGGCCAGTAGCAGCCCAAACAAGCCTACTGCAACCGTGACCAAAATTCAATGGTCTGATTACGAGAGATAAACTGTTCTGGGCGCTGCATGGCTTCAAACCATACAAGTCTGCTGGTCCAGACGGTATTATACCTGCCGAGCTACAGAGGTCCTCAGATATTATTCTACCAGTGTTAGAAAATATTATGAGGAGCTGTGTAAAACTTATCTACATTCCACTGTTATGGAGAGAAGTCAATGTTGTATTCATTTCCAAAGCTGGAAAATGTTCTCATGTAGTCCCTTTTAAATTAAGCACCCGAATTCAAGAAGATTTAATTCCAACATATAGGATTTACAAATTTATATTACAATAAGGTGTATGTCTAATGACCGCAAATGATAAACTAAAAACTGAAATAATAAGATTGAGAGATTAGGCTAAGATTGCTATACATTGGAATTCATGTAAGTACGTGTGAAATCATATTAAGCAATCTGTTAAGATGTATCAGCTTTGCAGAAACAGTGTATGCAGCAATAATATGTATACGCTTGATTATTTTAATGTGAAATCATATGTATATTTTCAACATCCTCCCGCCGCGAGTTTTAACTTCGTTCATTTACCTCTAAACGATAAAGCAGCTGAATTGGCCTTCGCAAAATAAAGAAAGACGAATCTCGCAAGCCCGTACCTTACCATCCCTTCCAGGAAAAGTCTTATCAACTATTGCTAGATGCCAAAGTGTTCGAGGTAACGATGTGTCCTCCACTAGTACAACATCTCCAACCTGTATATGAGATCCCATCGGATTTTTGATATGATGTAATGAACGGAGTTGATGAAGATGCTCTTTGAACCACCGTCTCTTAAAAGTAGCCAAGAACTGAAGGCGCTCTTTCCATTGCTTGCGTAGCTCCTTACCAGTTCCATATTCATATGAGTCGTTTGAAGTTTTTAAAGTACCTTGAAGAAAGTTTGCTGGAGTAAGTGGTGCTAGATCCAATGGGTCATCGCTCAAATATGTTAATGACCTCGCGTTTACAACACCTTCAACTTCTACGAGCAATGTTTGTAATTGGTCCATACTTAACGTTGCATGTCCTATAGCTGCTATAAGCGCTGATTTTACCACACCAATCATACGCTCCCAAAAGCCTCCCCACCATGGAGCTCGTTCCACAATGAATTTCCACTTTATTCGGGAGTCGCTAAGAAACCCAAAAATCGTTCATCATTCCTCAGATTACAAAGTTGTCGTAGCTCGGATGCCGCCTTCTTGAATGTGGTTGCATTATCAGAATAAATGATACGAGGAGCTCCGCGTCGTGCAATATATCGTCTTATGGCAAGAAGACAACCGTCCGCAGTCAGGTCGTTAGTGCATTCAATGTGTACAGCACGTACGGCTGCACAGGTAAACAACAGAATATAAAGCTTCCTGCGTTTATTTGCAGCAGCTGTTATGTATAGTAGGCCGGCAAAGTCGACTCCTGTTACCTCAAATGGTTTAGATAAAAGGATTCGGTCTTTAGGAAGCGGCGCAAACGCTTGGGAAGCTGGTGTGCTTCGGAGAACTTTACATACAAAACAATTTTTAAATATAGATTTTATCAGCTGCCTTCCCTTCAAAATCCAGAATTTCGAGCGCAATCGAGTCACAACTATGGATGATCCACCATGGAACGTTCTCTCGTGTAAATCGATAACTATAAGTTTTGAAATATGGGATGTCTTAGGCAAAATAATGGGATGAGCAAGATTACTGTCTGCCACATGTTGAAGACGCCCACCAACTCGCAAGCACTGATCAGAATCGTCTAGAAATGGATAAAGAGTTAGTAATTTTGAAGCAGATGGCATACCCTTTTTTCTTTGAAGAGCTGAAATTTCCTTAGAGAAGTGCTGCCATTGTACTTGCTTAACCCAGTACATTTCTGCGCTGATGATTTCTTCTGCTGACAGATGCTTCGTAAATTTTCGCTTGAACCGAAATATTTGAATGGCTCGAAGGATGTAAGCTGTGATACGCAGAAGACGTCGCCAAGTACTAACATTTTCGCTATTGAAAAGTGGTTCAAAACACCGGGAGTTCTCATCATCCAAATTTTGAGTTTCATCCTTTTTGGACTGAGAACAAACCAAAAAAATATGAGTCTTTTGACAGGGCCAATTTCCTTCATTTTCCTTCAACCAGTGAGGACCGTGAAACCAAAGCTGTGAATTTATGAGATATGTGGCAGTAATACCTCTTGTTAAAAGGTCTGCTGGGTTTTCTGAACCAGGACAGTGTCTCCAACACGAAGGCTCGGCTAAAGTTCTTATTTCTTGTACTCGATTCTCGACAAAGGGCTTCCAACGCTTTTCTACTCCCATTATCCAGTACAAAGTAATTTGGGAATCGATCCATAAAAACACAACTTCAAATTTGATTCGCAGGTTGTTTCGTATAAAAGCGCATAATCGGGCAGCAATTAATGCAGCAGTCAATTCCAACCTTGGAATAGTAAGCTCACTTTGGTTATTCGTCTTTAATGGGGCAATTCTACTCTTAGCATATATGAACTGCACTGATACTTCTCCACTATCTTGTACAGTTCTCACATAGGCAGCTGCTCCAAAGGCATACTGGCTGGCATCTGCAAAAACGTGGACTTGATTTGAATGGTTGTTCGCTATGAAATAGCGGGGTATTGCAATTTCTCTCAGTTTCTTCATTTCATTCCGACAAGTGGTCCATATGCTTTGCAAATCAGACGGCAAATCTTCATCCCAATCAAGCTTCCTACGCCACATATCCTGAAAAAGAATTCTTAACCGCACCGTCCAGGGAGTCAACATACCAAACGGATCAAATATATTCGCCATTATCCGTAGAATGCTGCGTTTAGTGTTATGGACTGGTACTGAGTTTAACATTGTTAGCACAGGATCCATATCAACTTGCAATTCGTCAGTGGCTATCACCCATCGTAGACCCAATACCTTTGGTGAATTAGAAAATGCACTTTCTGTCATAAAACAATCTCGAACACTTTCTTTGTTTGAATGCCATTTATGTAGAGTCATGGAGGCACTTTCGAAAATTGTGGTAAGTTTCCGATATATTATTTTTGCTGAATATTCGTCTTCAACGCTTGCGACAAAATCATCCATATAAAAGCTTTTGCTCAACAGCTCAAATAGCTGGCCGAAGTGTAAACTTTCTTTTTTAATATTCTGTAACTTATCATTCGAGCTTTCGAGTCGCAACTGGGCTTCTTTTATTAATTCCCTAATCGTTCCCCCAAGAATAAAGGGACTGCACTTAACACCGAATGTTAGACGCGTCATTCGATATGTTTTGATGACAGGCAAATCATTCTCATTAACAATTTTGTCTGCAAACCACAAAAAACGATGGCTATCTCGATCTGAAGGGTGAAGTATTACTTGCAGAAAAGCCTTTTCGATATCAGCTATCAATCCCACCTTTCCAACACGAAAATTCAATAGGATGACGACGAGATCAGTTAAAAAATTATCCCCAACCTCAAGCAAATCATTAAGCGACCTACGGTTAGGTGCACGTGTTGAAGCATCATATACGATGCGTAGCTTCGTTGTTTCCTTATCCTCCCGGTACACAGGTCGGTGAGGCAGATAGTATACCCGATTTCCGTCCACCGCTCTTGCTGGAGCACTTTCTGCGATACCATTGGATAGCATTTCTCTCATGTAAGCGTCAGACTCAGCGATTCTCCCAGCTGAGCAAAGTTTTCGATTAAGCGACCGCATTCGTACCAAAGCGACCGTTTGGTTGTCGTGTAGGACTTCGTTCATAGTTTTCCCATTTAAGAGATGCTTCGAATCGATTGCCCTTTCTACGAATAAGTAAAGATAAATTTGTACTCACCTACTTTCTGAAACTGTCCCCAAAGTATCAAGTTGTCAAATTTTTTGAAGATCATCACAAGCGCATACATTTAAAGATACTGCAGAAGAAAAATTAGCTGTGTTCCACGATGGTCCTTGAATCGTCCATCTCAAGATAGTGTTGATTGCTGTCAACTTTGCAGTAAGACGTTTGTGTTCCCCTGTAGCAAACTGCCAATATATATCGGCTCCAATAAGAACACTGATACCATCCTCTTGCAGTAATCCAACTGTGTGGGCATCCGCCAACCTTAATTTATCACAAGAAATCGCTGGATCTTCAGAAGGTACCGACCGTACATCAAAACATATTTCGGGAACTTCAATTGCTTCAAATATTACAGTTGATCGTCATATTGGCTGCGTAAGACTATTCGAACCTTGTTACATAGCTTTCTAGGCCTAGGTTTTTCACTACCAAATGGAATAACACTCAAACTGTTACTCCAATAATCGGTAAATTAAGTTGCCGTGCCAACTTTGATTTAACAAATGACAACTGACTCCCACCATCAAATACAATACGCACGAACATGCAAAAAGTAGAGGACTCACTACTAGCCAATGCACACGCTGTTTGTAAATATACATGGCCCCCCTGACCCTTTTCCACTGTGTATAGATTCAATGATGATCCGTTATTCAAATTAACGTTTGGTGATTCAGTGGGATTTGGTTGATTTTGATTGTTTATAAACAAAGGGTCACACATGGTTGTCGCGTGGCGCCTTTTGTATGTTTTGCAAATAGATTTCACTTTGCACATCTTAGAATTATGCCCCTTTTTACAACAGCGATAACATCTTCCTTCTTTTCTTAATAGTTGTTTTTTTTCTAGTAAACCTATGGCACTGGCAGCACTCTTTAGTCTCGTGATTGACAGCTTACAAAAAAGATAAGCTTGTTCTTTAGTTTCAGCAGCAAATAAACTTAGAGCCGTTTTAACAGGTTTCGAATCCAATGCGTTTGTGCGTTGACGCTTTACTTTTGCCTCGTTCGCCTTCTCTAATGACTCAACATCTCTCTTTAGGAATTGCAATAAGCATTTTACCTGCTTATCTCCAATTAAATCCGACGAACTTCCTGAAACAGACTGAAAATGCTAGCTGCGTCATGTTCATATTCCGTCGGGATGTGTTGATATTTGCAGTGGAATCTTCATAATAGCGATGAAAATCAACTCGAAGATCATTTGGTAAACAACGGTAAACAATACACCTTTAGCATTACAAAATAATTTGCAGATGGAAACCTAAAGCGGAGAGGGGACGAGTGGATGCTAGAACTGAAGTATACAGACGTCTTAATGCGATACATCAGACTTCGAAGTAATATGCTGAATTGAGAGCAGACTCTGCATAGAATAATCTACTATTTTCTCGTTGGTTACCATACTCTTCTTTTAACAATGTGATAGCAGTGGCTTAATTTGCCTCCGAAGGAGTGAGACCAGCTAAGGTTTCTGCAGCCTTACAGTCAATACAGTTTCTAGATAGTTGAATTTGTCAATTGTACTAAGAGAAGAATTCTCATGAACAAGGACTCGATACTGCTCCCAAAACGGGACCAAACTCTTTAAAGTCTCAGAGAATCTTTTCGGCTGCAGTTTCTTCAATTTAACGGCGTTTGATTGATTCGATGTTAGATGAGGTAACGTTGCCGTTGCTGAGAGGGACTCATGTGCATTCTCGATAACTGTTGACGGATTTTGACGTTCACGAATCTTAGAAAGACGACAATTCAGACGGGTTATGTTGCAAAGGCTTTGTCTTCATACTCTGCCATCATTTCAGCTTCTTTTACAAAATCCTCTGGCTTGATTAATGATGCCACTTCAGTATTTGCTAAGCTTTCATGTGCGGCGGTCAGGCAATTTAAACTAACATTCAATTCTTCCTCTATGTCATCAAGGTTATTAGATTTTCACTAATTTTTGCTTCGTCCGATTTTAGATAATCGGTTGAACTTTTAACGAGTTTGGTCACTTGACCCCGATAAGATGCTCGACTAGCAGATCCATTTTTTTCTTTACGATCCGCGTATTGTAAATCTCCACTCTATTCTAAATTAAATTCTCAACTTGTGCTCGAACTTTCGTTAAACTTCTGCTTCCCGGGTTTCGGCACCAGATTTTAAATTAAGCACCCGAATTCAGAAAATTAGTAAATAACACGAGCCGATTTAGACTTCAAGAAAATTTAATTCCAACATATAGGATTTACAAATTTATATTACAATAAGGTGTATGTCTAATGACCGGCAAATGATAAACTAAAACTGAAATAATAAGATTGAGAGATTAGGCTAACATTACTATACATTGGAATGCATGTAAGTACGTGTGAAATCATATTAAGCAATCTGTTAAGATATATCAGCTTTGCAGAAACAGTGTATGCAGCAATAATATGTATACGCTTGATTATTATAATGTGAAATCATATGTATATTTTCTACAGTCCCAAAGGACTCCAGACCTATAATTGTATCATCATTCCTTCTGAAATCTTTAGAACGATTGATTGATATCCATATTCGAGCTAAAGTTGATCCAAGACTTCTGTCTACGGCTCAACATGCCTACTGTAAAGGAAAGTCGGTGGAAACGGCTTTGCACTCTCTGACTAGCCACATCGAACGATCCCTACAATATAAGGAGTACACAATGGTTGCTTTCCTAGACGTAGAGGGCGCCTTTAACAACGTCACGACTGCGCTGTCAACTCTGCAGGTAGACGGCTCACTTGGGGAGTTGATCGGTCTAATGCTAAAAAGCAGGATAATCAACTCCAAACTGGGTGAGACTTCTGCTAAAAGATATGTCTGTAGAGGTACGCCGCAAGGCGGTGTTCTGTCTCCCCTTCTCTGGAACTTAGTAGTTAACGAACTACTGATATACCTGGAAGCTGGTGGTAGCAGAGTGATTGCTTATGCGGATGACGTTGCCATAGCCGTCTCAGGAAAACATCTTAATACCGTTAAAGAACTCCTCTAAGTAAATCTCAACATATTAACCCGCTGGGCAGATCGCTGTGGATTGGGAATAAACCCCCATAAAACTTATCTTGTCCTCTTTTCTGGGAATTATAAAATTCCAATCATAGACCCTCCTTCAATAAACGGTACCAGTTTAGTTTTCTCCGATACAGCAAAATATCTGGGTCTCATTTTTGACAGGAAACTAAACTGGAAACCTAACATTCAGAAAGAGTCAATAAAGTTACATAGCTTTATTCTCTTGCAAGAAATCCATTGGGAACAAATGGGGCCTTCAAACCTCGCATAACCCACTGGCTATACATCTCGGTCATAAGACCGATACTTACTTACGGGGTGGTTGTCTGGTGGACGGCCTTGGAAAATGCAGTCAACCGCATTAAACTAAGCAGAGTCCAAAGAACAGCATGTCTATGCACAAGCGGAGCCTTGCGGTCTACCCCCTCTGCGGCATTAGATATTCTGCTTCACTTGACACCCCCCGACATTTTTAGCAAGCAAGTAGCTGCGACTGCAGCTATTCGCCTTAAAGCGACTAAACAGTGGACAAATAATTCATTTTGACACGCCAATAATTCTTAATAGATTAGGAATCCTCACAGAGAACATCGATTACACCATACCTGAAACTTTGGTTTGACAAAAACTTCCATGTAAGCTTCCCCTCTAGATCATTCTGGGAGGAGGATGCTTTCATGGAGGACAAGTCAATCCATCTCTACACAGATGATCTAAAACCGATAGCGGAGTTGGTGGCTAAATCTAAGCCTCTCTTTCCGCCTTCCAAATTACTGTAGCGTGTTCCAGGCGGAAATTTTGGCGATTAAAGAGCTCTGTCCTGGCTGAAGAAAAACGTGATATCTGCAAAGGATATCCGCATATTTTCGGATAGGTCAGGCCGCCATCAAGTCCCTGGACTCGGTCTCATTATATTCTGAAACCGACAAAGGAAAAAGGTAGTATAGGTATACCAATCGCTACGTGCAAACTAACACTAAAGCTAGATGCCAATAAAAGAACAGACCTTGGGTGGACTGCTGGACAAACATGTCTAGCAAACCAAACAGATCCTGCCAAGGCTGGATCTAAGTCGCTCTAAGTGTCTGATCCTTTTAGATGGGAAACATCTCAGCGCCATAATAGGTGTCATTACTGGACACTGCCTCATAGGCAAGCACGCAAGAAGGCTTGGCGCTTTTACTAATGATTTCTGTAGAAGCTGCATGGACGAGGAAGAGGAGGAGGTAATCCTCCAACTACTCTGCACATGCCCAGCGCTCTCCCAGGGAAGAAAGCTTCATCTAGGAGCTTTCTTCTACAACGACCTAAACGATCTAGAAAACATAGACGTTAACAGTCTCTTACGCTTTATTATAAGCTCAAACTGGTTCCAGTGTAAGAAGATCATAGATCCACGTGTCATCACAATGGGCCAATAGGCCTAAGTGGGTTGGTATTTCCAACAGCCACTCTTACCTAACCTAACCTAACCTAGGGTAGAACTAGAGAGTCTCCTACTAAGTCGTAGGATTCCTTCCATTTCTCTAAATGGATTGAGTGATTTTTATCCTCTTGTGTTGTCCATTTCTTCTTGTACATCAAACATATCTTTTTGAGCTAATGAATTGACTCTTGTTAGCGCGTCTTCCAACTCCTGCGGTGATAATACGTAATTCGTATCATCTGATGGGGAATGAAAAAATGGAAAGCTGACAACTTCATTTGACTCCTCGACTGAAGTCATATGTTCGAGCTTAATGTACTCGGTCAAGCATTTGCTGTAGGCTTCGTGTTGACTAGGGTTACTTTGCAACTTCATCTCGAGCTGCCAGAATCGTCCGACAGCACCTTGCTGTGTTGGGCCCATGCTTGGGTATTCTCCACCCTTAAAGGCAGACGAAATTCGTAATGACCATTAGGTAATCGCTTTGTAAATTTTTTAAATGCTCCTCACAACTTGTATCTTCTTCTGATTCGTAGGTCTCAAAAGGTTGCTCTTCAATCTCCCAGAATCTTCTTAGAGTTGTGTTGAGATCGTCCTTAAAGAATGCACGGATAACCTTTGTTTTCATCTATGGCGCCTTGCCCAACAAGATTCATGCCAAATGTGTCCTTTGTGCAAGCAGCATTCGCTGCTTTACTTTACTTCTGCAAGGATGATTTCGGCATAGATATCACTGCCAAGTAACATATCTTTGCTGGAACATTAAATTTTGGATCTGCTAACTGCAATCCCTTCAGGTATGCCCATTTGTCCAGACAGGTATGCTGGGCCGGAAGGAGCTCAGTCAGCGATTTAAGCACAAGGGCATGTATTGACCTGCAAAATCGGAGACTAGCGATTCGATGGTTAGGTGGACAATTCTCTTTGATTGCCCACTGACCTTCCCCAACCCGTTTATTTGGCTAAATGTCCGTCAGGGCCTCAAATTAAATCTTTGAACCGCTGATTCCGTGATAAAAGATGTCTCGGAACCAGTGTCGTTTAATGGGCTCAACGTTAGGTAACCTCCGATGGCTGCCTTTACCTTGACCAAGGTTGTAGACAGAAGAATCTGCGAACTGTTAGAAATGTGGTGCACGCGATAAATCTGACTAGTTGAAGGCGTATTAGTCTCCGCTTGTTATTGACTTTGGGGTGGGTTGAGAACGTGTGGTTGGTTGGGGTTAAACTCCGGAAGGTGGGATATGTTTGGATCGGTTGATTGGCCTTGTACTCGTAGGTGGAAATTTTTTGTTTGTTGGTGGCTTTGGATTGGATTTTGGTTATTAAGTATACATTTTGGGGCATTAGGATTAAAGGGGGTGTAGTTGGAAAAATTATTTCCACTATTTGTGGAGTCGGGGTGCAGCGATGGGTTGTGCCACTGCTTGCAGTAATAGCAACACTTAGAGCTAGGGCCCTTATTTTTAAAATGGCTATAGGCCAAGCAGTTTTCACATACCCTTATGTTGTAAACTGTTTTTTTTACGTTGGGCTACATCCATTTATAAAACTGTCCAGACTCCGTCAATGCATGTTGTCCGCTTTGACACATTTTGCAATTTAGTTGAAGTTGCGTTTGGCGAGTGAGGAACATTTGAGTTGGTGTTCTCTTTTATTTGAGGGTTTTGCGATCGATTGTTGTTCAACTGCTTCCAATGTTCTGAATCTGCACTGCAAAAATTCGATGAATTCTTTAATATTGGTGAAATTCTTATTACTCCCTAATCTCTCTTCCCATAGCTGTTGGGTGGTGTTGGTTAATTTTTGTAGGATGACAGAAACTAAAATGGTATCCCATTGTCCTACCGCTATCCGTAAATTTTCTAGTGTGTGAATGATGTCTTCCGACGTGTCTAAAATACATTTTATACTCGCTGCTGAGTCGTTGCTCATAACCGCCTGACCGAAAAATACCTTTAATTAAGTGTTCACAAGTGCTCTTTTGTGGTCAGACTGCTCTGTCAGAATATCCGAAGCACGCTTATAATTGCCCTTGTCAATGGCCAAGTGTTGGGGTAGCCTTTCAACATCACCACGGACGTTACATTTCAAATAATGCAATTTGTGGGATCCTGACAGTGCTGCATTGGTATGAAAGACCTCCACATTTCGTATCCACCAGAAAATGTTGGAAGTGTGATAACGGGTAACCTGAGCGCAATTCCACTGCTATCTCTGTTCTCAGCCGATGCCGTTGCTGTTTTACCGCTTAACTTGTCCATATTATCCAGAACTTCCATTTTGTATTCTGCATGTATCTCGCGGATAGTATTGTATGCTGCTTCCAGATCTTCTTGTTTCAGTTCAGCTTCGATTTAACCCGTTTCATGAATCTGTTGTTGGTAGTGTTCCGCTGATATTATCTGCTTTACCATCATCTCTTTGTTTTTTCTTTTAAAGAACTTGAGGCTCAAGTGGGTATGAATACACTTATAATGCCTCAGGATGTGTTAAGTTTTTTGGAAAATAGGATAGAGAGAGAAAGAAAGACTTTTGGGCTCATTGGTTATTTTGCTCCATGGGTGGCAGCCAACATTTAATGGGAAGACTAAATGGTGGTAATTTATTTTCCCTAGTCTAACTTTATCAGCTTTATTGAAATTTGACCTATCTTGTTTGATGGTAGCAAGGATATTAAGCTGGAGCTTTCCGTAGGACGTTTTATTTACCTATGCAAAATATCTAATTGATAGAGAAACATTTGTGTAGTACCTCTCACATGTGGATAGTTGTTGGCGACAAGATCTTTGTGTGTTGCAGCTCCTAAGACTTTATTTGGCGGCTCGAATGGACCAAAAATGTTATTGAATGTGTTGATTTGTGTTAAAGACTCTATCGTTGTAAAATATTGTACTTATAAATTTAAGTCAATGCTTATCGTAAGCAATAAAACGACTGCAATGTTCTGTTTTGTAATACGTAATAAAATTTAGTTTTAATTTCAGTTTTTGAATGACAGTTTGTATATTTGTTTTATTTAATATTGCTTTGTAAACTTATACTTGACATTTCTTCAAGTATTGTTCAATTATTAAATAAAGTTAACAATGCTATAATAATTATTTATTTCATTTCTTCTTTTTTCATTTCAATTCTTTTAACAATTGCAAACAAGAACAATTAAACACAATTACGTGTGTGTAGGTGTGTTGTGCGGTAAACAAGCCTTAAAAATTGGCTCGCATGTCTTTAATATCTAGAAATGTTTTTAACCTGAATATATTAGCTAATCCGTGTATTCGAAAACCTTTCATATTGCATTTTATATTAATAACAAAAATAGTCAGTGTCTTCCTTTGATTTGCTTAAAGGGTAAGGGATTAATTTGTTTTTGCATTTATTTTTACTTTTTGTTTGAATGTATAATATCTTAAGAATATTGTTTCAAAACTTGAAGTTGATTGGAGCAAAAATTTGACGAAGTTACGACATGTCGCATTTTAATACCTACCCGACCCGAGCGCGCCATTATTACCAGGCAGATGCTTCGTTCTCCATAGAATACCTAATCTTACACCCCAGATCTATTTATAGAAATTCCGACTTAAGTACAAACCTCCTTATACCTCTACTGTTTATTTCGTCAGTGTAGAGTAGACGTACACGTGCGTTCCTATTTTCGCATCATTTTAGCTCAGTTTTCATTAAGGCGTTTTCCCCAGAACTCACGTTTTCAAAGTCGGTGCCCCTCATCATTTCAAAACTACTGCACCCTTCCTTTTGAAATTTTGAACACTATTTCTGTACATAACTTACGAGGTGAGCGCATGAGAGCTTTTTCAAAATTTGTTAATAATTTTTATTTTACATTAACAAATTAGCCGATTTTTTCACAAACAATTTCGTTTTTCCTTTCAAAGTGTTCCAAAAAATTGAAAAATTGAAATTTCGAAAAACCCTCCCAGCGTTACCTAGGAAAAACTATTATCTAACGAACCTGTTTTGATTTTTTGATTTCGGATAATCTAGCACCAAGTTATGAGGGGCACCGCAAATCTACTTTTTTCCGAGACACGTCCAAATAATTGCTGCCGTTGCCGTATTTTTTAATATTTCTTCATGAAAATTTTAAACAATATTCTTCGAATGTCATACTTAAATGTACTATAGGTTTTAATAACGATATTTTAATTGTGTCGTCACAAAAAATTCACTAAATCATGCATTTTTGGTACAAATTAAGTATTCATCACACGTAAGGTCAACTCTAACTCAACATCTACATGTCCCAAAACTCTGAGCGTTGTATGCATACAATTTAAAACCCAAGAATTTAAGTAAAAGAAAACGGAAATTAAGCTATGTACATAAAAGTCTTTTAGGGTTTTAATCTGGGGAGAGTTCAATCTGTATAAATGAGAGTTTAACTAATTAAAATAGAGCAACATACAACAGATATAAAATATTTTAAAATAAAAACAACTTTTCGTACTTCTGGGTAAATAGAGGAATCATTTTATTAAAAAAACAGGAAGATGATAAATGTAATAAATTAAGTACTTTTGAAAATATTGAAATTTTGGCCCATACAATTTAATTCCTCTATATCAATTGCAATGTAATGTCCTTTCGAAATTTAAATCAGAATAGTAGCTTCGAAAAATGTAATGAATTTTGTAATTTTGATAAATTCATCTGTTGAGTACGGTTTTTGTTCTGAAACTAATACGTTAATAATATTAATATCCCGTAATAGAAACTGCAACTTCGGTTCTTTAACTGCAAGTACTTTATTGACCTTAAAAACTTCAATCTAAACGTTTTTCTTTTTTTGTTTTTTATTTGTGTTTATTTACATTACGTTATATTACATTATGTTATGTCAATTGCGAACATGTTTCGTTAAGTTTAATATAATTCACAATGGTATGTTTTTATTTTATTTTTAATGGTCTTCAACATTCACCCCCCCTTCCCCCATGAATTTGCACAAAAAAAGCCATGAATTCCAAAAAACTTCAGATTAAATTCAGTCATCTCTGCCATTCTCCTTCTTGATTTATTCTGTCGAAGGAACAATTATTGGCACAAAGAGGGACAAATTTACAAACATATAGACAGATAACCTACGTAGAAAGAGTGAGTAGCCTAGATATTGCATATTAATATTTGCCAATACCAATATACCCATCCCTTTCTTCTGTTCTTCTTACCATTGTCTCTGATTTACCGTAGACATAATTCTTAAGACATGCTTTTGTTTAATTAATAAAGGTTTTATTTTATTAAAATACGCATCACACCAGCAAGAAATACCATAATGCAACCTATATTTGAATAAGCCATTATAAACCATTTCTAGAACTTGAATATTGCAATAGAGGCTCAGATGATACATTTGCCTGACTACCCTACTAAGATACTCTTTTAGGTGTAGCGTGATCGTTCCGATTGAGATTGTTATCCAAAATGATACCTAAATACTGGAAACTATCGATACTTTCAATACGAAAAAAATCTTCACTACAGTTCACATCTGCATTGAAAGTAACATGACCTCGAGCAGCTGCATCAACTAAGCAAAAACGTAGGCAACTCGGAGAGTGATAAAGGAGGGGCAGATCTTCATTTATTAAACCTTTGAGATTAAATGTCATAAACTTTGTTTTACTGCTGATTACCAGTTTATGTTTATAAAACCATGTCCTAGTAAATCCAAGTCGTTATTAACGTCCAGATACAAATTTACGTAGTTATCGCTTGAATATGAAAGTGCAGTATCATCAGCAAATGCTGTGATTCTGCCTTTAAAGGGTTAGATGAATAGCGTGTTAACATACATAAGGAACAATAAAGGACCCAAAACTGAGCCTTGCGGGACTCCAATATTCATGTAGCTTTATTCAGTTTTACTATTTGATTCCGGTTTTCAAGGTAGGAAGTAAACCAATCATAAATAAAACCTCTGAATCCAGCATTAAAAAGTTTATTTAAAAGAATGGTATGGTTTACTGTATCAAAAGCCTTGGTTATGTCAATGAATAGGCAAGATGGAATTTGAGAAATATTCAAGCTATTACTCGTATATATTTCCCCAATCAGTTTTAATAACGCACTCTCGGTAGACCTACCTCTTCTGAAGCCAAACTCGAATTCGCTAAAGACTGAGACCTGCCTAAGAAAGAAATCATTCTTATTTTCATTCCTCTTTAAAAAGCTTTAGAGAAAACCGATAACAGCGATATGGGCCGATAATTGTTTAATGACATAGTACTGCCTTTTTTGTGAAGGGGTATTACGAGTGCAGTTTTTAGGGCATCGCGGAAAACACCGTTATGCACACAAGAATTAAAGATATAGCACAGAACATCCAAGATCTGAAAAGAAATCTTTTTTAACAAAAAGCTTGATATATTATCCAATCCTGTTGAATTTGATGTTTTAAGTGAAGATATTATTTTATGAATTTCAAGTGGAGTAAATTCGTTAAAGTAGAAGCTTTCGGGTTGAAAAGTGGCTTCCAGAATGCTATTACTATTATACAAAGTTGGATTATCATTATTTGATACACTGAGAAATGAGCCTACTTTGGAGAAGAAGTCGTTAAATAGGTTATCTACTTCCAAAGGGTCAGATATCGTGGAGTTGTTGAGTACAGTATCACTGCAAGGTGTTTTTTTGTTTAAAATATCCTTAATAATTTGCCATTCTTTTGTGGAGTTACCTATATTTTCAGCTAGCTTTTTGCTATAGGAATTATTTCTACAGTAAGGTATTTCTGTCTTTAACTCATGACAAATTTTATCATAAAAGGTTTTCAATCTTGCATTATTAGGGTGTTTTTGAACTAGTGAGCAAAGCTTTTTTTTTCTTGATTTTCTTCAATAATGGAAAGGACATCCATTTTTTCAAAGGTTTTAATTTGTTATCAGCTCTAATTTTCTTTCGGCAACAGATATACTTCATCCCAGAATTCATAATTTAGGTGGTTTTTTAAAGCAGTGAAATCTATTTTAGTTTTTTCCCTTACTGTAGGTTTATTTAAACGAGTAACTTTAAATTGAATGGAAGTTAAACAATGATCTGTAATTCTTAGATCGTAGGCCATGGTTTTATAGTTCACTTGACTATTTTGATGCTGTCTTATAAAGATATGGCCTAAACAAGAATTAAGACGAGTAAGTTGATTAAGAGTCGATATAAAGCCAAACGAAGATAGGGCAGACAAAAAGCAATCTGAATCAGAAGAATCACAGAGGATATTAATGTTAAAATCACCTAGCAATACAACATTTATAGATTTCTGACGTTCTAAAAACGCTGTAAATTCTTCCAAGAAGCATTTAACTAAAAACTTAGGAAGTCTGTAGACGCAAATGAAACAATATTTTACACCAGAAATTTCACAATTTACACTGATAACATCAGAACTTTCGAACTTATATTTATTAATTACACAATCTTTTATACTATTCCTATAATATACCGCAACTCCACCGGCTTCATATGAGTTATTACAGGTAGCATCAATGATTTCTCTTCATCAAATATCCAAATTTCAGAAAGAAAGATAATATCTGGCAAATGTTCCAGAAGTGTAAGGTAAGACACAAATGTACTAAAATTAGTTCTTATACTACGAATATTTTGATGAACAATAGAAACATCAGATGAGAGATCATTGGTTAAATGCTGAACACAAAAACATCTCGAATCAAAATTCGAATCATCAGGAATTGAAGAAGAAAACCTACTATTGATACTATTATTAATATTAGAAGGAGAAATAATTATTATTACTCATATTAAACATAGTCTTCAAATCAGATTTTCGACTTTATAAATGTCGTCAAATGAATTAATTTTAATAATTTAATCTAATTCGTTTACCCTGATAAATAAGCAGCAATCCCTGACCCAAACAAATTTACATAATTGTTTGTCTTTAAGCTCTCTAGCCATCTTTGGCAACATTCTAGAATACCTCGTGAGACAATCGTTAATGTAAATTTTGCTGTTCATGATATTGCTGCTGCTGCTGCTGGTGTTGTTGCTGCCAATGTTGTTGCTGCCGATGTTGTTGTTGCTGCTGTCACCAATATTGTTATGTTTAGCTTTTTATTAGTGTGTATGTATTTAAATTTAGATAAAAATAAATGTATATGTTTCATATGTGTATGTCTGAGAGTTTAAATATTTAATGAGTTTAAATATGTATGTTTACTTTGCTTTGTGTCTTGGAAGAAGACATATTTTCGTGATAGGTCGTTTAAGTTCCGCGGTTTGCGTTTTTAGGGTAACGACGCGAATAAGTTTGTCTGCTCCAGGATGTATTGTTACAATCCGACCCATCAACCATTTTGATGGTGGAATTCTCTCGTCCTTTAACAGGACAAAGTCTCCTATTTGTAATTGATTTCCAGTCTTCAGCCATTTTGGACGTTGGAGACGAGAGACGAGAGAAGTACTCCGAACTACACTGCTTCCAAAAGCGTTCGTATAGCTGCTGTATCCTCTTTCAACGGTCATTATAGCTTATGTTTTCATCAGCGATGTTTGGTTCCGGAATTGTTTGCATGGGTTCGCCTATTAAGAAGTGAGCTTTAATCCCAGATCACCACCACCAGCGATAAAGTCCTCGGGATCATTTGTGAGGGGATAAAACGACCTTGAATTAAAGCAAACTTCAATCTGCTTTAAAAGCGTTGCCAATTCCTCAAATGTGAATGTAGAGGTTCCTGCAACTCGCTCTAAGTGGAGCTTTACCGATTTAACCCCTGCTTCCCATAACCCACCAAATTGTGGTGATGCTGGAGGGATGAAATTCCACCGAGTGCCGTTTCTCAGTAGAGCTTCTGCTACCTGCTTCTCGGAGTTCTCGCTGTTCTTCGCACACTATGTAATTCATCAGCCGCGCCCACGAAATTTTTACCGTAATCGCTATATACTTCTCTGCAAGCTCCTCGCCTCGCAGTAAATCTCCTAAATGCTGCGATAAAGTCCTGGGTCGTCATGTCGTTGACCAATTCCAAATGAAGTGCCTCGATGGCTAGGCAAAATATCCTTTGAAGGTTTTTGTCTCTCGACTCTTCCATGCTTTGATTTCTATAGGCCAGGCAAAGTTAACTCCGGTGTAGGAAAAGGGGCGTGAAATCTTTAACCTTGGTGCTAGTAAATTGCCCATGAGTTGATCGATGGGTTTTACCTTTTGCTTGAAGCAGATGTTGCAGTTGTAGATATATTTTTTCACTGCGTTCTTCAGATTCAATATCCGAAATCTTTGACGAAGCTGAGCGAGCATCTGCTAGATTCTGCCATGGTATGTTGTAGTGTGAGCGTCCTGTATAATAATACGGCTAAAATGGTGATATGGTCTTAAGCTGATACGATGTTGTTGCTCAAAGTTAAGGTTTGAATTTTGTAACCTACCCCCTACTCTTTAGATTCTAAAGTCGTCCATGAACGAATGTAAAGACTTGAACCCCTTTGATTTTACGAGGGGCGCTAAACATATTCTCGGTATCGGGGTGAAGCTGTGGTTGTATATATAAATTGACTTATTTATCAAGTAATACTATTATTTTAGTGCATTCATGTAAAATTTCATATAAATGTGATTATTAATTCGCGTTTTATCTCTAGTTAAACAGAATCATAATGGCAACTGAGACGATGATGGTGAAAATTGAGCATCGCGCTGTAATTAAATTTCTTACTAAGCAAGGAAAAAGTCAAAAAACAATTCATGAAGAGATGGTGGCTGCTTACCAGGGTTCCGCACCTTCATTATAAACTGTGCAAAAGTGGTCAAGTGAGTTCAAGAGAGGCAGAGAGAGCATTAAAGACGACCCCCGCTCCAGCGCCCCGGCTACTGCTTGTACGGGAGAAAGCATCAAAGAAGTCGAAAAACTTGTTCTTGAGGATGCCCGAATAAAGGTGAAAATGATGGCAGAGATCACCAAGCTTTCAATTGGTACCATTCACACCATTCTTCATGACCATCTTAACCTTTCAAAGGTCAGTGCAAGATGGGTGCCACGAATGCTCACAGCGCCTCAGAAAAAAGTGAGAATCGCATGCTGTAGAGAGCTTTTGGAGATGTGTAGTGAGAACGCGGACGGTGTTATGGATCGAATTGTTACTGGGGACGAAACATGGGTCCACCACTATGACCCTGAAAGCAAACAAGAGTCCATGCAGTGGCATAAAAAAGGAACAGACCCCCCGAAGAAGTTCAAAGTCACTCCGTCTGCCGGGAAGCTCATGGCCACAGTTTTTTGGGACTCAAAGGGAATCTTGCTCATTGAGTACAAAAAAAAGGTGAAACCATCAACGCCACATCCTACGCTTCCACTTTGCATAATTTGCGGGAGGAAAAAGCTTATCTCAAGATGTAACAAATGCATTGATGTTAGGGGAGATTATATTGAAAAATAAAAACAATTTAAATTGAATTCGCATTTTCCTTCATATCGATACCGAGAATATATTGAACGCCCCTCGTAGGTTGAGCTTTCGTCGTGAAACATATTCCTTTGGACGATTTTCACTGCTAGTTTCAGAGCAAAATCCATCTCCATCGGCGTGAGGATTGTGGGATGCTTACGTGTTTGGCACATATTAGAAAGAAATCGGGTGCAGTACGCTAAAATCCGCTGAATTTTCCGAAGATTAGGGTGGCGATGTATCAGTGTGTTAGTTTCATTATCTTCTGTGACGACGTAATGAGATTTAATTTTTCGCCCTTCTTCACCAGTTGTCGCGGTCTTTGGTTGAGGAGGAACCTCAAAGTTCCATTCAGACCTAAGCATTCCACCAAAGTGTGCTGCCATTTAAGCCAGATGCAGGATTGTACTGAATTGTGAATCTCTGCAGCGCGGCTGCTGACAAAGGTTTTCCATTTGCCATGATCCACGCTAATGTTATCTTGGAATCTGACCAAGCGTAGGTTCTGACAGTGTCCAAACTCAAGACTCTTGTTTTTCATGATTTATACATATATTTGATTTATATAAACTCACTTGCATTACTTTGTAATATTATATAATTGTTTTCTCTATTTGCTCTATTTTTTTCTATTTCTCTATTACTTGCCAAACAATGTATACCCTATTTGAATTTAATTGGTACAAGTTCAATGAGTATTGAACATTGAAAGTAAACAGTTAGTTAATTGTACAGTCCACTTGTGCTCATGAAGTACATATGTACATATATGTAACGTATATTCTTGATATGCATCAGTCTCTTTCGCTGATGGATCATCAAGGTGACAACTCGCTTTGTAAAATATTCTAAGAATTAAATAAATACCTTTTGTCGTTGATACCATTCGTTTGCTTTGTGATCCAAATCTATTTTTTCGCTGTAAAATCATAAACTCGCGTTATATCGCAAGGACACCAGAAAAAAAGATATTTTGTTGACTGAGCCTTGTCCAATCTAGTTCTTTTCAAAATTGCGCAGCAGAATCTTTAGGATTCAGTGCAATAAACTAAGAACTACGACACAACCCTTGTGACACGAACATACAAGTAATCGAGTAGATAAATACAATAAAAAACAACTCGCCCTTTAATTTAAATTAAATCAAACTTTATTGGTTTGAGTCTTGATTGGGAATGAATCGACTCGTTGTTGTTCGCCCAAACGAAATCTCTCCGTCCAGCTGTTTCTGCTGCGAAACTTCTACGGCCAGCTGTCTCGGCCGTTGGCTTAGTTGTCCTGGTCAGTGACCTCTCCAATGATTTTCCGTCAATGCCGGCAAAAAAGAGTTCTCTCCCGCTCCGTGTATGTGTGACCCACGACAACATGCACACAAACCAACATGAACTGCGTAGAATGCAGATCAGTGGGAGACGTTTATGAAAACAAACATAATATTTTTTTTATATTAAGTTTTGTCTTCGTCACTCCCACTGAATTCGTGGTGGTTTTATGTTTTTTATGTTCTCCCAATTTTGGTACGTGAGTGCAGTGGTGGTTTGCCGTCGGCTTGTTGCATTTTGAGGTCATCTATTTTGCCGATAGAAAAGGCATTGAGGCCGGGATGTTTCCATGTTGCTTTTGCAACATCCTGCCGAGCCATAGCAAGGACATCGACGTCGGTAAGTCATCTCAAGTCATATATTGTCGGCAGTTAAGGGTGATTTTTCTCTTCTATGACTGATGTATGATGCGTGATGAATGATGAATTCTGCTGGTCGGAAGCTCCTCGAAGTGTTGACGGGTAGGTGCATGAAAAGGGAAAAACGTAGGTGTGGTGAATGGTGTGTGGCAATGATAGGTTATAATTTTAAATTAAGAAAAATTCAATAAATTCATATAAGTTAAATATTTAATTTTATAAGTGTGTGGAGTTGTGTGAATGTACCTTTATTCGCTTAATATTGGTAAAATGAAGAGTTTAGCTATAGGTCGCTTGAAGCTCGTAGTTGCAGTTTATATTGTGACGACACGAATTTTTCCGTTAGCTTCAGGATGAGTACTTTCAATTCGTCCAAGTCGCCATAGATTTGGGGGCGTTTGTGCATCAGGCAGAATTACTAGCTGCCCTACCTTTATCTCCGTATTTGCTGTAAGCCACTTCGAACGTTGTTGAAGACGAGCCAAATAATCTGTTTTCCACTGCTTCCAGTCCTGCTGAATTTTTTGCATAAGCTGCCATCTGTCCAAGTAGTTTTACTTTGTTTCAGTTAGATCCTTTTCGGGTGCAGTGTTTAGCGAGGCACTGATCAAGAAATGTCCTGGTGTCATAGTGGATAGGTGATCGGGATGTTCGCTTACTGGACAAAGTGGACGCGAATAGCGACATGACTCAACTTGCGCTAATACCGTCGCATACTCTTCGAAGGTGAGAGTATAGTGCCCAATGACTCGCTTTAGGTATTGTTTCATCGATTTGACACCTGCTTCAAACAGCCCGCCAAAATGTGGAGCAGCAAGGGGGTTAATTGCCAAATCCTGCCGTTGGTCTGCATCTCTTTAGCAATATCCTCTGTTCATTGCCTTGTTATGTGCGCATTTTCTGACTCTAGAACTTTTGCAGCTCCCATAAAATTGGTTCCACAGTCGCTGTAAGGATGTTTGCAGATTCCACGGCGTGCTGTGAAACGCTTGAACGATGCAAGAAATGCAGATGTCGTATAGTCACTTACCAGCTCGAGGTGCACGGCCGTTGTACAAAAGCATACACAATTCAGTATATAGACTTTCGTGATTTTGCTGCATCGGCCTTTCCAAGCCTTTAATTGCACAGGTCCTGCATAGTAGACACCGGATGTTTGAAATGGTCGCGACGGGTTAATACGTGGTGCCGGTAAATTACCCATTTGTTGCTGCATTTCTGTTGCCTTAAATCGATAGCATTTCAAGCACTTATAAATGCATTTTTTTACATTCGTTTTAAGCTGCAAAATCCAGTACTGCGATCGAATTGTTGCCATCATTAATTGTTGGCCACCGTGAAGAGATTTGAGATGAATATCATGTACTATCAACGATGTCAAAAAATTGTGTGAAGGAAGGATAATTGGATACCGCTGTTAATAGGGTAAATCGGCATTATCCAATCGGCCCTCTACCAGAAAGATCCCTTGTTCATCCATGATTGGCGAAAGTCGTTACAATTTGCTTTTCTTCGAAACTATTTCATCCTTGCTTACCATTGTTATTTCGTCTGTAAACGCCTCTTGCTGTATGATGGAAATCAATGGCACTCCTCTGAAAGCCTTCCAGAGAGCAGGCATGATTTTATTTGTATTTTTAATGAAGATTGGTGACAAAGCGAAGCCAATATGCTGTAGCTCTAAGTAAACGCTGTAATGATGAAAACCGAGTGAAAAGTGTATTGGTATCAAAAGCCGTAAAGTGAAGCAGAGCTGAAAAATCTTTTTGATGGGGTACCCAGATGCGATGAACTCGTTTTTGACTGTGGAAACCCTTGATGTCTTCGTCTCAAGATCCGTGGCTTTAAATTCGTATGGAGGATGAAGTCGCTCATCAAAGGCCTGCAAAAACTCAGGCCCATGTCACCATTGCTGATATTCCAGGAGATCCGTTGGAAGCAGTCCTCTAGACGCGATATCTGCAGGGTGGTCCTTAGACGGCAGGTAGTTCCAGCAATGAGGGTATATGAGTTCCTGGATTTCTGACACCCTGTTGGCCACGAAGGTGGTTCTGGTGTTCGGTGCCGTTTTAATCCACGCGAGTGCAATTTCCGAATCACTCCAAGCTAATATTTTTGCAGATTGCAGCTCCATATTCTCCACGGTATGCACCAGTAAGTGTGCTAGCAGTTGGACTACACACAACTCCAATCGTGCAAGAGATTTTGCTTTTAATGGTACAACCCTAGTTTTGGAGACCAGTAGATTTGTTGCTGATTTTACTCCTGTAGTTGACCTCATGAACAGAACAGCCGCATATGCCTTCTCGGACGCATCGCAGAACCCGTGTATTTCGAGTTGTGAATCGTTTTCTGGATTTACCGAACTAGGAATCTCTATTGCGTTTAGTGCAGTTAAGCCCATTTTTAAATTATGCCAGCTGAAACAATTGCTGATGGTAATTCGGCATCCCACTTTTTCTCTTCCTTCCAGATCTCTTGCATTAAAATCGTACCCACGACGATGCAGGGAGAGCCCATAGGATCGCATAGCCGAGCTATGTCGGACAGAACCGTTCGCTTTGTGATCTTTATTGAATCTGAAAGATAGATTTTGAAAGAGAAGTTATCCTTTGTAGGGTGCCACTGAATGCCCAGAGTTTTTATCGCGTTTCCTTCATCGAATGAGAGTGGTACAACCTCTCACTATTGCTTGCCCATTTCTGTAGTGGAAAGCCTCCGCATTTCAACATTGTTCTAAGTTGTCGCATCATTTCTATGACTTCGTCTTCCGACTCTGCCCCATGAATAACGTCATCCACGTAAAAGTTTTCGTTGGCAATTTTAGATGCAAGAGGATAGTCGTCACGTTCATCAGAAGCAAGTTGTTGAATAGTGCGAACAGCAAGGTATGGTGCGGCGGCCGTTCCGAACGTAACAGTATTAAGGCGGTATGTCTTAATCTCTAATTCATTATTCTTTCTCCACAGTATCAGTTGGTACACCGAGTCTTCTAATGGGACACAAATTTGCCTATACATCTTCCTGATGTCTGCTACAAACGCAAATTTGTGTTTCCTAAATCGAGCTATGTGATCAAAGATATCGACTTGCAATCTCGGGCCTACATAAAGGTGGTCATTTGGTGACGTCCCATCCGAAGTTTTGCACGATTCTTCAAAAACAATTCGCATATTCGTGGAACTTGATTCCTTCATCACTGCGTGGTGCGAAATGAAGTAATGAGCGCTTGTTATTGAAATGGGATCTACTTCCGCCATATGCCCTAACTCCTTATAATCGTCAAAAACTCTTTTGTATTCCTCATAAATGGACAAATGTGTTTTGAATTTCCTTTCCAAATACAAATACCTAACAAGCGCTGATCTGTGAGACAAGCCTAGATCTGGCCGTGTTCGGCCCTTAAATGGAAGTTGAACCACATTTTTACCATCATCTTTCCGCTGATGCGTTCTGCAGTAATATGTCTCACACGCCTCTTCTTCCGGTGATTGCATTTTCATTACTTGAATTTCTTCAAGCTCCCAAAATTTCTGCAACAAATTGTCCAAGGGTTGGTCTTCTGTGATGATGTGATGTGACGTTATCGTTGACTGGTTACTAGGCCAAATGCCTCCAGAGAGTACCCATCCCAATTCCGTCCTTTGTGCATAGGGGTACCTGGTTCCCCTTTAATAATGCCATCAAGTAGAGTTGATGAATAAACATCGCTGCCAAGAAGAATGTCGATCTTGCTTGGTTTGTTGAACGTTGGATCGGCAAGTTCAATGTTTTGTTGGTGACTCCATGTTGCACATGGAATGATGTGAGTTGGTTGAATATCTGTTAGCCTGGGTAGAACTAGAGCGTTAAACTGTAACCTGAGCCTTTCGCTCAGATTTGAAAAAATCCTGAGAGAGCCCCTGTGTTTGGAGGTGGATATGTTGGTTTCTCCGACGCCAAGTATGTTGACGAAAAACCTTTCTCTTTTCAGACCTAACATTTGAGTGTAAGTTTCAGAAATAAAGGACGCCTCTGATCCAGGATCTAGTAGCGCTCGCATCAGTAACGGTTGGCCATCGGTTGTAAAAACCTTGATGACGGCTGTAGCCAGAAGAACATTTTGTGTGAAATTGTTTTCGGCTGTACACGCGTTGTGTGATGAAGCAGTTCGGTTCAAGGATGCTGTAAACGTAAACGTGCTTGTGCAATTTTGCGTAACGTGCGCATTTGAAAGACGGTTAAAACATAATTTTTCTTTCCGCACATGTTAAGTGCCTTAAATTTGAAGCAATTCCGGATGGAATGTGCATTGTGGCACAGTGAACATTTTGAAATTGTCGAATTATGTGCTCGAACTGTACCTGATGTTAATTTTTTGGCTTTATGTTGATTGTTATCAGATGATTGTCCAATGACTTCTAATGTCCAATGACTAAGGAGAAAGTATGTCTATCGACATACGAATAGATATGTGATTCCCAATGCTTTCGAGTGATGCAAGGAAATTTTTGCACGGTATGAAAAATGAGGACATCTTCATGTCCATGTCTCTACAGACACCCCAAGATTTTTGAGTGACTGCCTTGTTTCCTTTGTTGATTCTAACAGTAGTTTAGGGTCCTCAGATGATTCCTGAGTCAGTTTCGGTTGATCAAACAGCAATTTGAACTGATTGTCTTTCAACAATCTAAGATTTTGAAATCGTTTTATTAAAACAGCTCATGCTGATTCAAAATTGGAGTCGGTGTTTCGCAGCATTCGTCCCGCTTCACCAGTTAAGTTAGAGCAACTTTAAAGAGCTTAAATATTGCAATTTGTGAGCATCAGGTATTGCTAAATTTTTATTAACTAATCCTTCAAACAATCCTTTGAATTCGGGCCACATTTGAAGAGTGCCATCGAACGTCAGTATTTTAATAGGAGGAAGCTTCAATTCTGCCGACGGAGGTTTTGATCCTGCAACCGAGTTGTTGAGAAAACTTTGATTGCAATCGAAGGTGGTTAAGTTTTCTTTTAACTCTTCTTCTCTCTCACTTCTTCAAATGATGAAATGTGAGTGCTTCCATATATTTCACCTTAGCTTCTTCACTAGGAGCAGCAACTACCTTTTGATGAAGAGCTCTAGCTTCTTCAAACGATTTCTCTAAATTCCCTAAGCGAACCTCATTCATATGCAAAGATTTTTTTGCTAACTCTAAACCAATATACGCTTCATAATCCGTAACCAGCTCTTGAGAATATGACTGGATCGCATCTATAAGCGTAGAGATTTTACACAACGCCGACGAATTAAATTTAACCGCAGAACAACCCACACACAATTTTTTTTATTTATTAATTTGATAAATCAATTTGAATATATATATTAATTGATAGTTGAATTAATTTAATTACCACACACCTGTAATTTAGCATTGCTCCTTCGTTGCTGCAATCAGATGCAGATCGATGCATCCTCGCTGCTGCAGTCCACTCTAGATGATCACACCGGATAACGAACGTATTGTTCTTCCGCGACACACGATTTTTTAATTGTTTTTTGCACTAATCCTTTCTAGGATCCCAGATCCGACTCGAAGGACTAAAATGTATCGCAAGGACACTAGCAACAAGGATATTTTGTTGACTGAACCTTGTCCAATCTAGTTCTTTTCAAAATTGCGCGGCAGAATCCTTAGGCTTCAGTGCAATAAACTAAAAACAACGACACAACCTTTGTGATACGAACTTGCAAGTAATCAAGTAGATAAATACAATAAAAAACAACTCGCCTTTTAATTTAAATTAAATCAAACTTTATTGGTTTGAGTCTTGATTGGGAATGAATCGACTCGTTGTTGTTCGCCCAAAACGAAATCTCTCCGTCCAGCTGTTTTTGCTGCGGAACATCTACGGCCTGCTGTTTCTGCTGCGAAACCTCTACGGCCAGCTGTCTCGGCCGTTGGCTTAGTTGTCCTAGTCATTGACCTCTCCAATGATTTTCCGTCAATGCCGGCGAAAAAGAGTTTTCTCCCGCTCCGTGTATGTGTGATCCACGACAACATGCACACACACCAACATGAACTGCGTAGAATGCAGATCAGTGGGAGGCGCTTATGAAAACAAATATGGTATTTTTTTTACATTAAGTTTTGTCTTCGTCACTCCCACTGAATGCGTGCTGGTTTTATGTTCTCCCAATTTTGGCACGGGAATGCAGTGGAGGTTTGCCGTTGGCTTGTTGCATTTTGAGATCATCTATTTTGCCGACGCAAAAGGCATTGCACTGCCTTGAGGCAGGGATGTTTCCATGTTGCTTTTGCAACACGCGTTAATCATCAATTAGTCATAAACATCCAACAACCTTAGAAAAATCGGAAAAGTGCGTCATCGAGCTTATGGATAATCTTCCAGCGGAAAGAATTTGGTTTTCACGCCCGTTTAGCAAGTTTGGTTGTGACTATGCTGGACCGATTACATTACGTTTGCCACGCGGAAGGAATCCTCAATTTGTTAAGGCCACAAATCTGTGTTCCTCTCCTTTGTCACTAAAGGCATTCAGTTAGAACTCGTCGGTGAATTGTCTTCGAACTGTTTTTTGATGGCTCTGGATCGATTCGTGGAGCGTCGCTGTAAGCTATCGGATATTTGGAGTGGCAATGGCACCAACTTCCATGGAGCAATGAAGTTACTCGAGGAAATGTCTTCAGAGTAGCAAACACCACGATATTGTTGCTGATCATCTATCGAAACACAGGCGGTTTATTCCCCCCTCGGCGCCTCATTTTGGAGGTTTTTGGGAATCCGGGGTGAAATCTGTCAAGAAGCGCTTACGAAGGGTTATTGGGGAGAACAAATTAACCTATGAGGAAATGTATACGCTCTTGTCTAAAATCGATGGCTTGCTCAATTCACGGCCAATGTGGCCTACACCCGATAGTGAGCCTTGAATCCAGCTCAATTCATTATAGGGGATTTGATTTTTTCAATTCTTCTTCTTTAGAAACTAATTGGTATCTTTTGCAGAAACTCATGAAGGGTTTTAGGAAGCGATAGCACCAAGAATATTTAACATCTCTTCAGCAGAGTCCAAAATGGCAAAATTCCCAGTCAAACTTCAAAACAGACGACATCGTACTCTTTAAAGAAGCTAATACATCTCCATCACAATGAATTCTTGGCCGTGTTATTCATGCCCTTTCCGGCAAAGACAACAAGATTCGAGTCGTCACCGTTAAAACTCAATGCGGCGACTATATTCGACCAATCGTTAAAATTGCTCTAAAATTGGTCTTTCAGGGGGGGCTGAAATTTCATGATTTATACGTATTTTTGATTTATATAAACTCACATGCATTACTTTGTAATATTACCTGATTGTTTTCTCTATTTTTTTAAACTTGCCAAACATTGTATACTTACCCTATTTGAATATAACTTGTACCAAATGAGTATTGAACATTGAAAGTAAACAGTTAATTAATTGTACAGTCCACTTGAACTCATGAAGTACATCCATACATGTAACATAACATATTTTTGCTATGTTTCTCTTTCGCTGGTCGATAATCAAGGTGACAACACGCTTTCGAAAATATTCTAAGAATTAAATAAATACTTTTGTCGTTGATATCATTGGTTTGCTTTGAGATACAATTTATTTTTTCGTCGTTGTAAAATCATAAATTCGCGTTTGAGCAAACACTTATAGTATACTGAAGCACTGAGGCTAATTTGACAGCGCCACAAAGCTCTAGCCTGGGTAGGTTTACGGTCTTCAGCGGAGCCACTCTTATTTTTGACATCACGAGATGAATGTAAATATTGCCGTCGTCATCTAAAATTCGTAAGTAGACTACCGCTACATAGGCCTTCTCAGAAGTAATTATTACTAAAACCATGTATTTCCAGGTTTCGTCGTTTTGCGATGAAATGGATCCATCGTGATAACTTGATATTTTGAATGGATGGTAGCTCGCGTCGAAACGCTTCCCACTGATTTTCAGTCTCGCTGGAATCGGGTCATCCGACGCAAGTCCACAACACCATAACTGCTGCATCAGAATTTTCGCCAAAATTATAAAATTATGCACGGTGACATCCACCCCAGGCGATCGAAAAGTTTTGCGATAGTTGACAGCATCGATCTTTTTGTTGGGGCTTCATCTGTGTCAACAACAACGTTTTGAAAGGAAAAGGAATCTACTACAGAGGACCACCTAATACCTAGCGTCTTAATTTGTAGAGTAAAAGGTTCTTCAAAAGATAAAGAAAACCCTAATTCTCTTTGGTTCGAGTGAATATCATTCATTTCATTCATTCATTTTATTCATTCTAACTTAATTTTTACAACCATTTCATTACAAAATTCAAATTAATTTAAGAAAGAAGAGATAATCATTCTATAACTTTGGAAGTTAGTGTCGAATGATTTAACAAACTTACAATTCAAATAAATGTACTATAGTGTGGGGTAAATATTACAAAAATAGGAGCGTGGAGAGGATATACATAATACATAGCGAAATACAAAGAACATTTCAGACTTCATAATGTTAACAAAAAAGCGAAGTTATATTTTTAATGCACACATCGAAAGATAGATTCAATTTTCACATAATCAATATTGAATAGCCAATCCTTTACTTTTTTTAGAAATACATAAAGATTATTAGTTTGTTTTATCACAATAGGTAGTTTATTAAAACATCTAGGAGCAGTAACAGTAAAAAAGTGAGCAAATATGGTTTTATGTGCGACAGGAATATTCACAAGAGCCTGATTGTTGATCCGTAAGCCATAATAATTAGACATCCTATTTAAGATGTTACCACTGCGCTTGAAAAATTCTCTCAGAACTTTAAAAATGTAAAGATTTCGTAGAGGAAGAATATTTAAGTTTTTAAATAACGGCCAACAATGAGTCAAGCAATTTTTACCGCAAATTATTCTAATAAGACATTTTTGTGTTTTAAATAAGGGAACAAAAGTGTTATTATAAGCCCCTCCCCAACTTATAATACCATATTGCAGTTTAGAGTTTTCAAGTGCATAATATATCATAGATAGTATCTGTTTTGAACAGTGTGGTTTTAAGAGATACAATTTTCGTATAACGTGCATCATATTTGATTTTACAGCTTGTATAGGTTAGGTTACGTTAGGTAGGAGTGGCTGTTGGAAATACCAACCCACTTAGGCCTATTGTCTCCTACAGTCTCCTACGCTTTATTAAAAGCTCAAACTGGTTCCAGTAGTAAGAAGATCACAGATCCACGTGGCATCACAATGGGCCAATAGGCCTAAGTGGGTTGGTATTTCCAACAGCCACTCTTACCTAACCTAACCTAACCTAGGCCTATTGGCCCATTGTGATGCCACGTGGATCTGTGATCTTCTTACTACTGGAACCAGTTTGAGCTTTTAATAAAGCGTAGGAGACTGTTAACGTCTATTTTTTCTAGATCGTTTAGGTCGTTGTAGAAGAAAGCTCCTAGGTGAAGCTTCCTTCTCTGAGAGAGAGCTGGGCATGTGCAGAGTAAGTGGGGGATTGTCTCCTCCTCTTCCTCTTCCATGCAGCTTCTACAGAAATCGTTAGTAAAAGCGCCAAGCCTTCTTGCGTGCTTGCCAATGAGGCAGTGTCCGGTAATGACACCTATTATGGCACTGAGATGTTTCCTATCTAAAAGGATCAGACACTTAGATCGACTCAGATCCAGCCTTGGCCAGATCTGTTTGGTCGCTAGACATGTTTGTCCAGCAGTCCACCTAAGGTCCGTTCTTTTATTGGCATCTAGCTTTAGTGTTAGTTTGCACGTAGCGATTGGTATACCTATACTACCTTTGTCTGGTAGGATAGGTAGAGTGGTTCCAATTTTGGCGAGTTCATCGGCTCTGCAGTTCCCTGGAATGTCTCTGTGGCCCGGCACCCAACAGAGGTGAATGTTGAACTGCTCTGCTATCTCCATGAGAGATGATCGGCATTCAAGGGCAGTTTTAGAACACAATGAGACCGAGTCCAGGGACTTGATGGCGGCCTGACTATCCGAAAATATGCGGATATCCTTTGCAGATATCACGTTTTTCTTCAGCCAGGACAGAGCTTCTTTAATCGCCAAAATTTCCGCCTGGAACACGCTACAGTGATTTGGAAGGCGGAAAGAGAGGCTTAGATTTAGCTTATCTGAGAAAACACCGCCACCAACTCCGCTGTCGGTTTTAGATCCATCTGTGTAGAGATGGATTGACTTGTCCTCCATGAAAGCATCTTCCTCCCAGAATGATCTAGAGGGGAAGCTTACATGGAAGTTTTTGTCAAACCAAAGTTCAGGTATGGTGTAATCGGTGTTCTCTGTGAGGATTCCTAATGTATTAAGAATGTTGGCGTGGCCAAATGAATTATTTGTCCACTGTTTAGTCGCTTTAAGGTGAATAGCTGCAGTCGCAGCTACTTGCTTGCTAAAAATGTCGAGGGGTGTCAAGTGAAGCAGAATATCTAATGCCGCAGAGGGGGTAGACCGCAAAGCTCCGCTTGTGCATAGACATGCTGTTCTTTGGACTCTGCTTAATTTAATGCGGTTGACTGCATTTTCCAAGGCCGTCCACCAGACAACCACCCCGTAAGTAAGTATCGGTCTTATGACCGAGATGTATAGCCAGTGGGTTATGCGAGGTTGAAGGCCCCATTTGTTCCCAATGGCTTTCTTGCAAGAGAATAAAGCTATTGTACTCGTAGCTTTATTGACTCTTTCTTGAATGTTGGGTTTCCAGTTTAGTTTCCTGTCAAAAATGAGACCCAGATATTTTGCTGTATCGGAGAAAGCTAAACTGGTACCGTTTATTGAAGGAGGGTCTATGATTGGAATTTTATATTTCCTAGAAAAGAGGACAAGATCAGTTTTATGGGGGTTTATTCCCAATCCACAGCGATCTGCCCAGCAGGTTAATCTGTTAAGATTTACTTGGAGGAGTTCTTTAATGGTATTTAAATGTTTTCCTGAGACGGCTATGGCAACGTCATCCGCATAGGCAATCACTCTGCTACCACCCGCTTCCAGGTATATCAGTAGTTCGTTAACCACTAAGTTCCAGAGAAGGGGGGAGAGGACACCGCCTTGCGGCGTACCCCTACTGACATATCTTTTAGCAGAAGTCTCACCCAGTTTGGAGTTGATTATCCTGCTTGTCAGCATTAGATTAATCAGCTCCCCAAGTGAGCCGTCTACCTGCAGAGTTGACAGCGCAGTCGTGATTGCGGATGTGTTGACGTTGTTAAAGGCGCCCTCTATGTCTAGGAAAGCAACCATTGTGTACTCCTTATATCGTAGGGATCGTTCGATGTGGCTAGTCAGAGAGTGCAAAGCCGTTTCCACCGACTTCCCTTTACAGTAGGCATGTTGAGCCGCAGACAGAAGTCTTGGATCAACTTTAGCTCGAATATGGATATCAATCATTCGTTCTAAAGTTTTCAGAAGGAATGATGATAGACTTATAGGTCTGAGGTCCTTTGGGACTACATGAGAACATTTTCCAGCTTTGGGAATGAGTACTACATTGACTTCTCTCCATAACAGTGGAATGTGGATAAGTTCTACACAGCTCCTCATAATATTTTCCAACACTGGTAGAATAATATCTGAGGATCTCTGTAGCTCGGCAGGTATAATACCGTCCGGACCAGCAGACTTGTATGGTTTGAAGCTATGCAGCGCCCAGAGCAGTTTGTCTCTCGTAATCAGACTATGAATTTTGGTCACGGTTGCAGTAGGCTTGTTTGGGCTGCTACTGGCCGCGAGATGGGAGCTACCTGGAAAGTGGGTGTCCAGAAGCAGGTTGAGTGATTCATCACTTGAGGTTGTCCAAGAGCCATCGGTTTTTTTCAAACAGCTGGGCATCATAGGATTTGTGGAGAGGATTTTTCTTAGCCGCGAAGCCTCAGAGGTTTCTGTAATTTTGTCGCAGAATGACCTCCAGGATTTTCGCTTTGCCTTCCTCAGTTCTTTTTTGTATAATTTGAGGGATTCTTTATATGAGTCCCAGTCGGTCACTTTTCTTGTGCTTTTTGCTGCGTTGAAAAGTTTTCTGCAGGTGTTTCTGAGCAGTCCTAGTGCCGATGTCCACCAATGTGGCTTTTTCTTGCCTCTTGGTTGAATAAGAGGGCAGGAAGCGGCCATAGCCTTATTGAGAGTCAGAGTAAATTCCCTGACTTTCATGTCGAGCTCATTGGTGTCACGCGGGGGACTTGATAGTTTAGAGGATATCGTTTCCGACAGTATTCCTCTATATTTTGTCCAATCAGTTTTCCGGTAGTTCCGGAAAGCTGGTTGGCTGGGGGGAGCATCACTCAGACTGAATTGGATGTATCTATGGTCTGAAAAGGAGTGTTCAGACGATACCATCCAGTTTGTTAGCCTTTGGGTGATGCTGTCGGAGACAAGAGTAATATCTAATACTTCTTGTCGGTTTTTTGTTATGAAAGTGGGCTCATTGCCAATATTGCAAATTAAGAGGTTAGTACTTAAAATATAGTCTAAAAGTGACTCACCTCTATCATTGATGTCGGTACTGCCCCATACCGTTTGATGTGCGTTAGCGTCGCATCCGATTATGAGGCCAGTTTTTTGCCTTCCCGCTTCCAGTACCACCCTTTCTAGGTTATCACCAGGGAGAGGGCCCACTTGGTCGTGGCCAAGGTAAGCCGATGCCAGCCAGTAAGAGCCTTTGGCAGTCTCTAATCTGGCAACGGTTAGGTCGGGGTCACTGAGGTTGGGAAGTAGAAATACATTAAGGCTACGTTTCACTAATATACAAGTTTTAATCTTACCTTTGTCTCTTGTATAGAGCGGAACGTATGAGGGTGTCCTAAGTCCACGAACCACGCCTTCTGCAATCCATGGTTCCTGGATTAGAATTATGTCTTCTGCGCTCTTGGAAAGACGCAGAATGAGTGCGGCCGAAGCCTTTTTTGAGTGGTGGAGATTAATCTGGAGAAACCATATCATTGCTACAGTCTTCCAGAGTCGCCTCCACCACGGTGTTGTTGAGGTCCTCCGATTCTGAAGATGTGCCCAAGAGCTCATCTTCTATCTCTGATCGTGTAGAACCTCTAATTGTTTCGTCATCGGTTTCCATTTCCGGCAATGTGTCAGAAGAGGAGACCGACGGCTTGGTAGTCACCTCGGACAGATTGGAGTCGTCGCTATCCAATTCTGGAAAGGATATCGACGCTCCAAGATCCAAGGTTGTGATATCGGGTGTTAAAGGAGGAGGAGGTTGCTTATCAGCATCCAGCTCATCCTTTTTGTACACCCTTAAGTGAATTGACTCGAATCCGAACCGAATCATGCCTTTCGTCTGCGCCAGGGGATTAAGGGATTCCTTATTGATCACAATTAACGCGCATCTATAAGAACCCCTTAGTTCCTCCAGTTTCGCGACTTTCCAGTCATGAGTCGGAAGAGTCGGGTTGCTGAGCCGGATGATTTCAAGGATACTTTCTGGAGAGGAGGGTTCGGCTGGAATCCAGGTACGAGTTCGAGGTCTACTAGGAATGTCTTCCTTAGATACGACCTCGAGTTTTGCACCTGGCCAAACCTCTCCTAAACCATCGATGGCCTTGGTGAAGAGATCGAGAGATCTCTGGTTGGAGCAAGCGATGAGCTTGACATGGCCTTGGTGCCAGCCAGCGTCGCTTGTGATAGGAGGTGGTCCTGGGTTCTCCCGCATGATGGCCAAGAAGTTGCTCGAGAGCTTCAACTTGACCAATTGCCACCGTTCCGGTGTAATGGAACCGTCGGTATCGCTTCTGTCGATCACCGCGATCACCAATGCGTCCTTTAGGACTTCATTATAAGACCTCAGAGATCTGCTGTTGGATGGCCCAGGGGTTGTGGAACTGTGTGTTTTGGGCCTCTTGGAAACCGGTACGATTTCCTCCAACGATCTCTGACGCTTAGAGGAGTCTTTTGACGTTTTGTGAGCAGTGGAAGCAGTGGGAAATCCGTCTTTTAGGATGTTTTTAGCCCACTCAACCTTGCTCATTATTTCCGCACTTCTCTCCACCTCCGGAATGGATCCGAAGGTTTTGATGATGCGTGAAGCATTTCGGCGTCTTATGTAGAGCGCCTTAGATGGAGCCTGCCGATGCGGCTGAGCTCCAGATTCCTCTTTGGAGGGAGGAGTTTTGGTAGCAGCAACAAGTCCGTGGCCTGCCACAAACTTGCTGCTGCTGGGGGCGGGGGAAGTGATAGGACCATGGCTTGCCACAGTCTTTACACTCCCCGAAGGAGTTTTGGTAGCAGCGACAAGTCCGTGGCCTGAAACAAACTTGCTGCTGCTAGGGGCGGAGGAAGTGATAGGACCATGGCTTGCCACAGTCTTAACACTCCCTGAAGGAGTTTTGGTAGCCGCGACAAGTCCGTGGCCTGCCACAAACTTGCTGCTGCTAGGGATGGAGGAGGTGATAGGACCATGGCCTGCCACAGTCTTAACACTTCCTGAATTCTTATTATTAGGCTTATTCCTTTTGCCTTTAGAGGATGGCGCACCATGGCCTGCCACAGTTTTGCCTCCTCTCGGCAATGCAGGAGCTTTGCCGGTAGTCGGTGTAGTCACCGTTCCACCGCCCGGTAATGAAGGAGTACCGGCCTCGGTTTTTGTTTTCTGGTTATTTTCCATTGATAGTCCCACGAGTATCGGAGAAAGGGATGTCCATCTGTACAGAGATCCGCCATATACAGATAAGGCTAGCTAATCCGGAGGTCCCCAGGTATCCGGATACTCCGTTTGCGACTGAGCTATTTTTGGAGATACTGGGCCCTCAGCCAGGTTGATCTTCGGCACGGGTCGTATGACACCTTGATTCAGCCCAGGGGAATGATGGAGTGCTTTGGGAGTTGGGGAGGGGGGGAGCATCCTTTGGTTTCAGGACTCGTCTGGAGAATTTCTTCTCGAGATTCATTGACCCTACTCAGCCTCTACAACTCGACAAGTTCGATGCTCGCGGTAGAAGAACAGCTTGTATATGTGCTTTCCAATTCAAGTTTGAATCGATTACAACACCCAAATACTTATATTCGTTAACAGATTCGATTTTGAAACACTTATCAGAACAAGAAAGTGCATCATTATAGTTTGCCTGACCACAAGTATGAGTTGACAGACTAAACCTTTTGCAGTCATGTGAGTGGAATACCATGTTTAGATCAATACCTCTAAAACCTGATGCATACAGTTTATCTAGAAGCAAGCTGTGATCAACTAAATCGAAGGCTTTAGACATGTCGATAAATAGCGACATAGAAGGTATAGAATAATTGAAACCCTCATACAGTTTAGAACACAACATAAAAATTGCATCTTCTGTAGATTTTTTTGATCTAAAACCAAACTGATTGTTTGAGAAAAATTTTATATGCTCTAAGTAAGACACCATGCGTGATTTCAGAAGTTTCTCAAACAGTTTGGAAAAGGTTGGCAGTAGGGAAATGGGACGATAATTATTAATATCTCTGTGATTTCCTTTTTTGAATAGAGGTATGACTTCTGCACACTTTAATGATTGTGGAAAACAGCCTTTATAAACGCTTTCATTAAATAAGTAGCATACAATGTCAGCTATATAATATACTATTTTCTTAATAGTACGTTGGTAATACCATCACTTGTACATGAACTTTTATCTTTTTGAGACCTTACAAGTTTGAAGACTTCCTGAGAAGTAATAGGAATAAAAAGGAAGCTGTTAGATTGTAATTTATCCTCAAGTACAGAATATGAACCACAGTTACAGGTATAATTGTAACTTGTCAAAGGTTTTTGGCTTTCTGAGATTTCAATGAAGTACTCATTAAATGTGTTAGCCATACTACTAGCCTCAAATAAAGTACATTCATTGACATCCAAAAAATCAATAGAAGTAGATTGTCGCTTTTTACCTAAAATTTCATCCACAATTCTCCATTCTTCTTTGCTATTACCTTTCACATTTACCATCTTTCGCGTATAATAATTATTGCGCGAATCAATTACTTCTTTATCAATGTCTTTACACAGCCTGTCATAGTATTTCTTAAGCCTTAAATTATTTACATGTTTTTTGCACTTTAATGAAACTTTCCTCTTTTTTCTGATATTTCGCAGCAGGTTAAAAGTCACCCAAGGTTTAAGAGGCTTATATTTCTTATAACCAGAGCTAAGTGAAGACATAGAGGTGCAGCTATCAATATGTTTTTTTTAAAATCGAAAGAAATACGTCATAAGCAACTGAGGCGTCATTTTCTGAATAGACAGATTCCCAGAATTCATATTTAAGACTATCATTTATCAAAGTATAATTTATTCTAATAATTTGACGCTGTTTGCTCTGAGTGTTAACAGGGTTGATAACCTGATTGATGCTTAAAATTAGCATATGGTGATCAGTAATTCTAGAGTCATCAACACTTCCATAAAACAAACTCTTATTTTTTTTATGCAACCTCATGAAGATATGGTCAATACAAGTCTTCGCTGTATCGGATACACGAGTAGGCTCATTAATAAGACTCTTGAGACCATATGAAGACATTAAGAGCAAATAGCTATCTGTATCACTATCGAACTTCTTCAAAATGTCTATATTTAAATCACCTACTACTATAAGATTTTTTGTTTTACATTTAGTTAAAATTTGATTAAGTTCTTGAACAAAGACATCTTTAGAAAATTCATGTAATCTGTATATACACAGAATCAAATACTTTTCATTTTCATAAGTTAGAGATAATTTAACTATGTCTGCACTAGGGATAGTAAGTACGGAACAGTCACACATAAAACCACTTTTGACATACACTGCGACACCACCAGCTGCATAAGAGTCGTTACATTTTGCATACAAAGAATAACCTGAAATATTATATAAATCTAGTTCATTTTGGTATATCCAAATCTCACTTAAAACAACAATTAATGGTAATTTAGCTAGAGACTCGATGTGTGCTAACAAAGAATGAAATTTTTTCCTTAAGCTACGGATATTTTGATGTAAACAAAAAACTTGAAAATCATTTACAGGCGAAGACGAGGTACTGTTCTTACGATGAGGAAAAGGGATGGAACTATTTATGCTAACTGAGCTCATAACTTATCCAAATCAACAATAGTATTTATTTTAATTGAATTGTCACCTTCCTTCATTCGCATATAAACCGTCCCGTTCCTCGTCCATAAATATTTGTAACTTTTGGAGTTTTTAATTTCAGCAGCAGCCTTCATCAGTTGTCGTGTGTAATACGATCTGCTTTTATTAATATAAATCCTCTGCGACACAGCATTCTTGTTTATAATTGTTGTCATCAGTTCTGTTTTGTTCTCCTTTTTCGCTTTCAATATTTTCTCTTTGCAAGAAGCCGCTCATTGGTTTCGATGTTATTTTTTTCATGTGACAGAAGTCAATGTCTGTTTCGTTAACATCAACATGCAAACCATCACGCAGAACTTTAAGAGCAATATCGGTATTGGAAATGTTAGGTGTGAGAGGAACGTTGAAGATTTCAATTGCGTTAGCTAATAGTTGTTGTTCTAGCCGATTTACGGTGTTCTCCAACGATGAGATTCTATCTTCATAAGCTTTGTTTTGTATGAGGAGAAACTCTAATTGATGTTTTTGCAATTCCTTCATCTCCAATATATTTCTCCAAATTTTCTCCAACGTTGGTGCTGTTGTAACTTCAATGTTATTTGAGTAGTTCCCCGTGGGTGATGCAAGAGAGTTTTCCCGCAATTTTGCAGTATTTTTTGATGATGCACTGGAACAAGATGGAACAGAGGTGCCCGAAAGAGATCCGCGGCGGTGAACTGTACAGGTGCCACAACGAAAAGGTTTTTTATTTTCAATCATGTATTCCAGGTCACCAGCTTCCAACTTTGCACATGAAGCATGAAGAAAAGATTGACAGTCAGAACATTTCACTTTAATTTCCGATCTATCAACTTTTTTTTTGCAAACTTTGCACGACATTTCGAAAAAGAAAAAAAAAGAGCGAGAGCTAAGACCGATTACGTGTGTACTCCATTAACTATTCAGTGTTCATCCTTTAAAACCTTACCATTATTGGCCGTCCACTTCCGCAGTTTGAATCAGACAGACGATAATAATTTTCTCGCCTTATCATGTAGTTTTTGTGTTTCTTCCAAGGAATCGGCACCAGCGATTACATCTTCGACGTACATACCCTTGCCGATGACACTTGTACCGATTTAATAGTGATGTTCTCCATCGTCTGTAGCTTTTCGGATGGTGCGATTGGCAAGATAGGGTACACTGGCAGTTCCAAATGTGACTGTCTGCAAACGATATATCCTAGTGTGTTGAATTTGATTGTCACATTATATAATTAGTTGGTATGACGAATCCCTCTTCTTCATTCGTATCTGTCTAAACATTTTCTCGATGTCTACGATGAAGGTAAATGATATGTTATCTATACTAACACAATATTAATAATGTTATTTTGTGTTATAGGTCCTATCAAGAAGTGTTCGTTTAACGACGTACCAACTGTTGTCGTACTAAAATCCTTCAGAACAGCATGATGAGGAACAAAATAGTGATAAGGAGTATGGAGAATATCATCGTTGGGATCATCTACTTCGGAAATATGACCTAACTCCAGGTATTCCTTGATACAATTAGCGTACTCCATGTTAAGTTCCGGATTTGTTTTGAAACCTTTCTCCAAGGGATGGAACCTACGCAAGGCTCCTTGTTTCGGGGGTCCCAGAGCGTGTATCCATCCACCCTTAAAGGGAAGAGATACTTCGGAGCTTCCACATGGTAGACGCGAGGATGTCTTTAGGAAGTACTCGTCAAACGCCTTGTTATCCTCTGTCTCTAACTCTGTTTTCTGACTGCGTATTTTGTTGAAAATTGTTAATTTGTTTTCGGGTAGGAGTATGGTGTTTTTGTTGGCAGTTGTAGCACCGCGCCTGGCTTAACATTGCTGCGTAGAGTGACTATTAGCAAGGCAATTGTTACAGACTCCAATTTTCCTAACAATATTGCACCGCCGAAAGGTCTCATTTTATAAAATTGGCTACACTTACGCAGCGAATGTTGCTCCTTGCTACACACCTTGCATTTATACTCTTCCCTCTGTCCTTGCCTAATGTGGAATGAATTTTTATTTCCAGAATCCTTTGAAGCATCACTGGATTTCGGCTTTTGATGCTCCACCGCTTCTAACGTCCGGAATTTCGTATCCAGAAATTCAGAAAAATACTTTAAGATTGGTAACTCCTTGTCTGATCCTAGTTTTTCTTCCCAATGCTGTTGAGTTATGGGTGGAAGCGTCTGCAAGATGATGTAAATAAGAATCGTATCCCAATCGTTTATGGTCACATCGCCAAGTAAGAATATTTCATGCATTGTCATAGTTACTCTTATCTATGCTTAAATGATGGAGTAGAGGTTCGGCCTCCACGGAAACACTCAACTTCAAGTGGTGTAGAAGAATTTTTATGCACTAATGATTCTAAAATGTCATAGAAAACCCGCCAATTTTCATAACTGCCCGAAAACGTTAGTAGGTTGATAGATGAATGAACGGTAACTGAACCAGTAGCATCGTCATCTAACGGCACGTCATCTAACACATCAAGCAAAACTGTCTTGTAGTCTAGGTAAACTTCTCGTATAACATTAAAAACTGTTTGATATTCTTCAATAAAAATCCTTTCGTCCCCAGCAGCCCCAACTATCCTCTCATTATTCAAGGCACTATGATGGTAATTGTCCTCAAGTACAGCAAGGCGGCCGTTGAGCATGTTTCTTGACTTTTTGTTTTCGGGTATCGTCTTAAATTTAGTAAAATCAGCACAAATTATGGCTAATGAATCCTTTAACAATTTGAATTCTTTGGTATTCATATTAAAATTGGTATAAAGGACAAATGTATGTACTTAAAAGGGCAATATATATAAAATGGCTAAACTCACTCACGTTATGTATGTTTATGTACTTTGCAGGACCTTGTTCCAAGTTCCAAGTTCCAAGCCTTGTTTTTTTTTGCTTAGACAACTAATTGCACGACGCAGGAACTTGGTTTTCTTTGCTCAGACACTAATTACAAGACGTGGGAATTTGCTTGTCTTTTCTCAGCCAACTATTGTAATTACACGAGGCGTAAAACCGTTTTACAGCAAAACTCACAAGATTAATGTTCGAAACGTTTCAGGAAAAATGTCACAAAATAATTTTTTTTTCGTCTCAAGAAAAATGTCACAAAATAATTTTTTTTTTTGCAAAGTTCTGATAACACACTGTTACTGATTAGAAAATGTTGAGTACGGTTTTGTATTCTGTAAATATAATACGTTATATAATAGGTATTCCGCAATAGAAACTGCAAGTTCTTTTACTGAAAGTGTACTTTATTAATTTTAAGAATTCAATTTATAAGTTTTGTTTTTGTCTTCTTTTGTGTTTATTTACATTACGTTATAATACAATACATTATATTATGTTAAGCTGCAATGATTTTTCTTTTAGTTAATGTACTAATTCACAATAGTATTTAATAATAAAATATATAAATTATAATGACAAATATTCTTTTAACATTTTTTGGGTTTGATTTCAATTTTGTTTTCTAATGGTCTTCAACAGTGCAACCGTATAAAACTTTTCCGTGAAAAGTTGAAAAAAAAAGCATACGCCGGGATATCGACAAAAGAATAAAAACTCACTCGCTTTGAAAAGCGAAGTTAAGTATTTTAAAAAGCACAGTGTCCCGCAATTGCATCGTTTTGACAGTTAAATGGATTGCTTTAAGTAAGCAAGTTGAAGTGGCATAAAAAGCATAGTATTACGCATTGTCTTTACTGAAATCCATCGAAGCAGCGATGGAAGAAAGAGTACTCGATTCACCACTGTATCCCAACAATGAATTTATTAATTTGATGTGGGTCATTTTTGTTGTTTTTGCTGTAAAAAAACAGAATTGTAAATCCCACTTAAAGAGAATATAAAACATTTTAAGTAATCCACACGTTTAAGTAACAACGTAACGCATAACATCAGATAAACCATATTTTTAATCTTTGTATTGAAAAGAACCAGAAAAAAAACCTATTCTGATTATAATCACATATTTTTGTAAAATCATGGCAAACAATATAAATGTATTAAGACCAGGCGCCCTTGGCGGTGTTAACTCATCCACAAATCCAGCTCCTAGTAATCCAAATTCCAATGTAATAACTCAAAATGATTTAACAAGCTTAATAAATCAGATAGTTGCTAATGCCCTTTCTCGTCTCACGAAAACCACAGATTGCTATTCACATTTAAGAAATATCACAATACTGTAATATCCATGACAATACTGTGATATCAATTTAAAGTGGTCGCATATTACAGCTAAGTACTTTCCAGACCTAAAAGGAACTACTGCGTAACTCGGCGCGAACTTCTGGCTTTAATTCTTGCTTCGAAGCATTTCCATATATACCTCTATGGACAAAAGTTCTCGTCTCTCTCTCGTCGACCGTGCAGAGTAAAAGGCGAACACTGCAACCGTAAAGAAGCGAAAGAAAAGGCCACTATCCAAATGATCAGGACTGAGCCAATTGAGGGTTGGAGTATAGACGAAATTCGTTCCTCCCAACAGGCAGTCAATGATATCGAACCAATATTGGCCTGGAAAGAACATGGGGAACGACCAATCTGGCAGCAGATATCAGACCGGGGACAAACTCTGAAGACATACTGGGCACAGTGCGCTTTGTGTGCAAGATGGTTTGCTGAAAAGAAAATGGCTAAGCGTTAAACAAGATGTCGAGGATTGATGCAAAACGTGCATAAGTTATGCGGCTACCAAAAGCCCAAAAGTAAAGCCACATGGACAAATGAAACAACATAATGTTGGAGCACCATTCGAACGAATAGCCATTGACATCGCTGGGCCGTTTCCCGAAACCTTTAAGAGCAACGGAGACACACTCGTGGTCATGGATTACTTCAGTAATTGGCCGGAAGTATTTGACATCCCAAATCAAGAGCCTAAGACTGTAGCCGAATAGATAGTCAACAACTAGGTGAGCAGATTTGGGGTCCCAATGGAGCTACACTCTGATCAGGGGCGAAACTTTGAATCAAAAGCTTTCCAGAAAGTGTGCAAATATTTGGGAATAAGGAAGACAAGGACAACGCCACTACGTCTTCAATCTTATGGAATGGTCGAGCGATTCAATCGGACCTTGAATGAGCATCTATCTAAGGTCGTCAGCAACTGCCATCGGGATTGCGATCGACACATACCCTCTTCTAAATGGCCTACTGAAACGCGGTCCATAGTTCAACTGGACACACACCATCCGAGATCTTATTTGGTCAAACAGTTCGGTTGACAAGTGAAGCAAAATTTGGATCCCAACGTACGGGGCCCAAATAGATGAACGACTACGTGGATGACTCTCCGCTCCACTTCTTCCAAGACGTTTCCGCCGTGGTTTGAATTCTTTTCCAGCGGTCTATGTAGCTTACTTTGCCGGTTGATGTGTCTCCTTGTGGTATAGTGTGGATCGATCGCCAATAAGTGATTATGTCGAGGTCGTCGGGATTATCGGAGAGTGGAGCTAAAGGCCGAGAGTTTAAGCGTGCTTCTACTTGTGTTAGAAGTGTGCAAAGCTCTTCAAATATGAGCCTTTCATCCTTGACCACTCGCTTAAGATGTTGTTGTACCGACTTCACTCCTACTTCCCACAAACCTCCAAAGTGAGGAGAAGTAGGAGGAATAAATAAAGTTCCATATTTTTCCATGCCTTGAAAGTATCTCGGCAATTTCCTTCCAGTCGTGTTTAGTGTTTCCGATCATCCGTTTGAGTTCAGCATCAGCTTCGACGAAATTCGTCGGACAGTAGCTATAAAGTTGCGAGCATATCCCTCGTCGTGCGGTAAAACGACGAAAAGCTGCTACAGAAACCTGCGTGCTTATGTCGGAAACAGTCTCTAAGTGAATTGCCTTGGTTGATAGGCAGTTAAAAATGGCGAAATATCCTTTTAAACTCATTGCTCTTCGTCCTTTCCAGGGTTTAATTTCTATAGGTCCTGCATAGTCAACGCCGGTGTTACTGAAGGTTCGCGCCATTCTAACTCGAGGAGCTGGTAAACTCCCCATCAGTTGCTGCATGTGGTGTGCCTTGTGTCGGAAGCATACAGCACACTGGTGTATATGCTTCGTAACACTGCTCTTGATATTTGTTATCCAGTAGGCTGTACGGATATACGATACCATTAGCTGAATACCTCCATAAATTGACTGTTGACGTGCATCGCGAATTACCAGGTCTGCAAAGTGATGGTTTGACTTCAAAATAGCAGGAAGTTGTTGGTTATGAGCCAATAGTGAATCTTGAGCTCGGCCGCCTACTCGTATGATACCATGTCCATCCAAGAATGCATTAACTGACTTTAATGCTTTTGGTATCGTGATTTTACATTCAAGTTCCTCCAATTCTGCTGAGACATGCTCCTTTGGGCTGTTCGAATAGCTAGCTGTGTTGCGGATTGCAGCTCTTCTGATTTAAGAACTCCTGTTTGTTTTGATTTCGATTCCAAAAATCGCAAACAGTACGCCACTACTCGAACCACCTTCGAAAGTGTTGAGAATGTTCGTATCACCTTTAGTATCTCATTCGTGTCATGTGTCGTGACATGGAGCGATTTGATTTTCTTCACCTGCTCTTCAGTGTCGAAATTGTCTGGTTGCCTCGGTTCCTGAAATTGTCAGCTATTCCTTAAGAATGCTGGGCCTCTCCACCACATATCCTGCGATCCTAACGTGGATGGAGCCACACCTCACGAGACTGAGTCAGCGGGGTTGTGTTCTGTTGGTATGTGTCTCCAATCGTTGATGTTGGTGAGTCGGGTGCTTCAACTTCAGCACTCCTGATGATCTCCGGAAGAATAACTTCTGAGTAAGCGTTGGTACCGAAAAGAAGGTCTATTGTTGCAGGAACATGAAAAGATTGGCCTGCTGGTTGTAAACCGGAGATATGGTTCCAACTATCTAATAAAACGGGCCGGGCCGGAAGAAGCCCAGTCAACGACCTAAAAACATAAGCCCCTACAGAGCTTCTGAACGCCGAATCCCTCGACATGCATGTTACGTCGACATAACTCTGGGAAGTGCCGATCCCCAGCCCCGATATTTCAATATAAGTGCGCCTTTTGTTACTCTGAGAAGTTGTGCAGCTGATTCGGAGATAAAGGAGGTCTTTGATTCGGAGATAAAGGTGGCCTCTGATCTAGAGTCGATTAAGGCCCTCAACTCGCAAAATCTACCATCAACTGACTGCACTTTAACAACTGCGGTAGCCAACAAAATGCGTGTGTCAACTCGTTGAGAAGCATAAAAAGCGTTACGAGTGTTTGTGTTTTGCTGTTCACTGCTAGCTGGATGAAAAACAGGTGCGTTGGGGTTCACGACCACCTGTTGCACCGTATTCTCGGTGTTGTGTTGCGTCTTTGGCACTAAATGAGTGTGGGGTGCAGATGTGTGTGGATTTGTTACAAAATATAAAAGTGTGTGGTGTCGCTGGTGGCAAAGTAACAACTTTTGCTGCTAGGACATTTATGCGAGAAAGGGCTGTATGCAAGAAAGCTTTAACTTGGCGAACAGTCTGTATCCTATGCGTCACGGTCCATGCCCAAAAATCGGTTGCATTTCCGAAGCAAATGTTGCCCGTAATGACACAACTTGCATGAAAAACGTGACTCTAAAAACTCTGTGAATTGTTACCAGTTTGGTAGGTCCTTGTTACTGCCAAGCTTTTCTTCCCATAACTGTTGGGTTATAATGGGTAATTTTTGAAACAAAATAAAAATGACGATATTATCCCAATGCTTTACTGGTAGCTCTAAATTCTCCAACGCATGCAAACACTCAGAGGAAACATCTAACAAAGATTTTGTACCTTGTGCAGACTCTTTTACTAACGCAGGTTGACCAAAAAATAGCTTGAATTGAGCGTTTACCAATACTCTTTTGTGATTGAACCTGGCTGTTCGCAGTTCCCAAGCCTTGTCGTAGTTTCTTTCATCTATCGACATATGTTGAAGAAGTCTAGCTGCTGCGCCCGTGAGACTTGACTTCAAATAATGCAGTTTTTGGATATCACTGATTGATTTATTATCGTGGATTAACGAAACAAAGAAGTCATGGAAAGATCGCCATTTTGAATATGATCCAGAAAATTCGGGAATATTGATTTTTGGAAGCCGAAGTTCAGTGCTTTTCGCCACTGCGTCATCTTTCTGCTCCTGAGATCTCCTATCAATAGTATCCAAAAGATCACTTCGATAATCCAGGTAACTCTCTTGTATTTTTTCGTATACCACTATTAAGTCCTCCCTAATCGTACCCTTTTCCAGCTTGCCTGATATTATTTCTTCATGGTACCGCTTCGCTGTAGCAAAATTACCTTCTAACATTGAAAGACGACTCGAAAGGTAACTTGAAGTACGACGAGATTCTTTTACCGTCTTTTTGAAATTGGCATGATCACACTCTATATGTGCCAAAAGCAAATTTTGGAGTTCGTCAAAGGAAATACTCTTTTTTTTTGTTATTCAAAAATAAAGAGGATAATAAAAGAGACGAAAAAAAGAGGACTTACTTACTGATGAGTAAAAATTATTTTTTGCACGGCGCGGAAATTCCGATTAGCACAATTGGATATAAGTAGTGTTTATTGCTTGGTAAGGAAAAGAACGTTACCCTCACTCTAGACAATGTCAAGGGTATGTATATGTACATATGTAATTATAGGAAATATTTGATTTTTGATTTTTTCTTTTCTTTTAGAAATCAGACACACTATCTGGTTCAGAAGGAACAAATGTTAGCACCACAGGCGCATTAGTTTTGTTTCTGTTTAATGGGTATGGATATGGGGTTCACACTTAATGACTTGGGTTTTTTCGATTACATATATATATGAATATTTAAATAAAACTGCGTTCCGATTTCGTTATAAACGGTGCTCTCTATTTGGCGGTAAAAATGCGAATCATAGATTTTACTTAATTTAATAATTGTCAGTTTTAATTTGTCATTAAATAGGGTTAATTCACAATAATATAATTTGAAATACATAGTATGAATTAAGATAAAGTATTAAACTGAACGTTAAGTCTATGATTTGAACTGCAAACATGTCAATATTCCAATCGCGTACCAAACCCACTTTTCTCACTTCTTCTCCGTTATACCCCTTTTAATGTTCAATAAGTTACCATTTTCTGTTCAGACAGCTTTACATTTTAATTCATTCTTAAAAAAGGTTAGAGACTTGTTATTCACTATGAATTATAAAGTCCTGGAATAGTTATTTAAAAGTGATCTGCTATAGGATAGCATCATCAGCACAAGTCAATGTTTAAGTTTAATGTCAGTTTATTAATTACATTTTTGTAATCTTTTTCCAACTGTTAAAATAATTTCCAAATAGTAATTGCTCTTTCCGGTTTTTCCTTGATTTTTTATATGAATTTTTAAATGAACTTTTTTTGTTTCTTTTTTTTATGAAGTCCAAGAACATTAATTTTGTAAAACCGATGTCTCCCCCACATTAAACTTATATTTATTTCTTAATTAAATCGCGGTGTCACTCCATATTAACTTCTAAGTTACAGAGTGATTACTATTATTTTCCGCTATATTCTGTAAGAAACAGTAGATTTAAGTTAGAACGAAAATAAAATATAAAAAATTAAGGTGGTAGTCAAAAGCTAAATAACTACAGGCCAATGTCTCTTCTCCCAGTGTTCTCAAAAATGTTTGAGAAAGCAGTAAAAAATAGAATAATGGCTTTTTTTGATAAATCATCATTTTCTAGTAATATTCAGTTTGGGTTTAGAGCTGATAAGTCCACAGAGGATGCGTTCCTAAAGTTTTGCAGCTTTAACAATGACAGCCTAAACAATAAAAAAATATACTGTTGTTATTTTTATTGGTGATAGGCGTGATACTAATAAAAAAATTAGAAAAAGCGGGCATTAGAGGCTCTATGCTTAGATGGCTTCATTCCTACCTTAATAACCGTGAGCAAATTGTAGAGATAAATAATAGTTTTAGTCCAACTTTAGATACTAAAACTGGTGTACCACAAGGCTCAGTACTTGGTCCGAACCTTTTCTTGACTTATGTTAATTCTGGTGAAAAAAAAATACAAACAAACAAACTGCGCGCGAGTTCAAAACAAAAAACAGATCAACAAAAAAAAAATCTACGAGTACTTGTGCCGGCGCCGAAAAAAATAAATAAGTAAAAAATCAAAAAATAAAAATATCAACGCGCGAGTGCAGTGAAATCCACAGTGCGGGTATTCCAACCTTCCTGCCCTTGGTCTTACTGTTGCTTTCACTCGGTCACTGCCGTTGCTGTATTACATTGTTATACAGCGCGTGCAGTGGCAGAGTGTATTTAATAACTAATAACCGATGGATAGCGGACTGTGAGTATGAATTTTGTTGGTGTGCTGTTTCCTATTGTTTTAAGGTCATAACACCTACAATAATTTGATTCGGTTAACCAACTCTGAATTTTTACCTCACAGCTGTGCTTAGTAACGTCGGTGTTTGTGTTTTTTGTGTTTGTCTTTCTTTATAATGACTCTGGAATTTAGAGTTGACAATGCAATTATATGTTAAAATACGGAACGCAAGTTTAGAAAAAAGATATAAATTTATTGACCCCAATTTACAACTAAACTTATTTTAGAGTACAGGTTTACCTTGGCGGACATGCATTGCTTCGGAATTTGTTGCAACGTCAGCGTCTGGATGAGCGTGCGAATTTGTCGGTAACCCGACACCTGAGTAATCGTACTTACTTTTGCAGCCATGTGCTGGTCATTTGGATGGAGATGTGTGGAAAAATGCTTAGCACAGCAGACATGCGCTGTACTTATGTTGTTTGAAGTTATTTGTTTCTAATTCATGGAATATTGTGTTAACTCTTCCCCTCTAAGTTCATGTGACCTCAAATGATTTTTAGAAATACAGAATATTGTAAATATTGCTTTGATGACACGGTTTTGGTGTCTGGATTATGATTGGTTCTATTGCCTGTTGGGATGTTACTGTTATCCTTGTTCTTTCCTGTTTTGATAAGCTGAATCTGTCTGGTGTTATTTATGTGGAGTTCTTTCATTAACTCTAGTGAAAGAATTTCTTCTATTTCTACTTCCGGAAATGATTGCTAGATGAATGGTGGAAGAGCTTTGGTGCTTGTAGCTTCTTCAGATATGTACTTCTGCTTGCTGATAACTATTGAAACGTTGTGAAGTTGTAGTAGATAGGTTCCGTTTAATGTCTAAGCTGTGTTGTTGATCTCAATCTCTCCTTGGTAGTTATTCAGTAAAATGACTCCGGTTGTTAATTCTTCTATCGCTGGTATATGCTGACTACGAGTATTTGTTGTTTTGCATGCCGCCTTTTGTCTTCTTAACATCCTTGGGATACATTGATCTTTACTTATATCTAACAAATTTTGTTCCTTACAAATCGACATATCGTTAACTGTTTTACACTTAACTATTATGACATAAAAAATTTACTTTTTCCTTTCCTAATTATGTTTTCATATATGATTTTATTATTTAATTTATTTGGCTTTATTAGTAATTTTTCGTAAGTAGTTTCTTCGGTTTTAGGTACGCTTATAATATAAACTAGAGAGGTTTAGAGCTATTTTTGCTTCTGAAAATTTAAGTGCTTGTTCTATATTGACATATGGAATATGATTGCCATCTAAATTACTTAATAAAAGTGTTAATTCTACTTTAGACAAGATATTTGAGTTTACAATATTACATTTTGCTAATTCTATCGCGTAGATTGTTTTAGTTATTTCTTCTTTTATTAATCTTATCTCATACTGAATAATGCTCATAAAGCAATGCTAGTTCATTCTCAAATCTTTTATCTTTTTTTTGTTAAGTTCAAAATTTCGTTTTTTACATTTGTGATTTCGTTTATTCTTTTGTTGTATGATTTGTTTATTAAAACTTGATTGTTGTTAGTAAACTATTCATTTTACCTTCCATTAATTCTAAGTCATAATAAATGGGATTTCCTGCAATCCATTTAATTGCAGAGCCAATGAAGTATAAAGACCTTCTTGCTCTATGCGTTTTAATGTTATCTATTTGGTTTCTTATTTGTGACAACTCGTGTTGAAGGAGTGGGAGATGTGGACTGGTTGGGATATGTTGAGTTATTAGGGATTGTGTTTCGGTGACAAAATTTCCATAGGGATCTATGTCTATTACGTGAATAAGACTGAAAGATCCGTTTTGTATTCTCGCTGTTTCGGTATTGAGGGCTATAATTTTTGAATTGGTGTAGTCGGTAATTTTAACATTCGCCACAATGTGGAATCTGTGGAATAAAGAGGAAATGGGGGAAAGGGTTAGTTGCGTATGTGACTTTTATATATTTTTCTTCCGGATTCCGTTACGATCGTGGAAGGGTGGTTTTCTTTAACTGTTTCTTTTTGATACCTCGCAGTGAGTTTGGATCCTAAACGCTTGTTATGCTTTGTGGTTTACGGTTTTGATTATGGAAGTTAAGATCTTTATTCTGCTTCTTGATAAGTCGGTCTATATTGTCTTGTCTAGATTGTTCAAACTGGTCTGGATTAGTAGAGACATTTCTGCCATAGAAGAGTTCGGTGGGCTTCCTGTTCGTTGTTGAGTGAATACTAGAATTATATTCATATACAGATCTTTCTATTACGAGTAGTTCTTCGAAAGATCGATGTATGCTGTCAGTTTTCAAGCATGGCATAATCTCTGATAAGGTCGAATGGAATCGGTCGACCTGGCAGTTTGTTTCGCTCTAGTAAGAAGGGGTTTTATATATTGAAACATTAAGCTCGTCTTCCCTCATAAAGGTAATGGAAGCTGAGTTAAGTGATTTTTCGCTGTCTAGTACAATGTATTTTGGAATACCGAAAAAGAAAAGAAGTTCTCTTAGTGGTTTCCTTATATCCTCTATCGATTTAGACTTTAGCAATTTAACCTGTACGAATTTAGTAAGTTTACATATGGCTGTGAGGACCAAGTGCCTTTCGGTTGAATATATATCTATATGTAATGTATGGTCGTGATATTCTGGAATAGGAGTGGGTTTCAGGATGGGATTATTTGGGTGCCTTTCATATTTATTTTCTTTGCACGTTTTACACTGTCTAACTATTGTTTTTATTTTAGAATTCATCTTTGGAAAATAGTACTTCTCAAGAATTTTAAGCCTGTTTTCTTCTGCGTTTCTATGGGCTCTCTTGTGATATTCTATTATAATATTTTCTTGGTCAGACTCATTTGGTATGTCCTCAACTTCGATTTGAGTGAACCGTAACTACTGAAATAGAGAATGTATATTTGTTGGATTAGTCTCATGTCGTCTTCTCTAGTTTTTCTACCATTAATTACATTTGGGTTTAGAAATCTCTTGAAAATACCAATAATATTTTATTTTGTATAGCATGATTCTGTGAATTCGTGTTTCCAGTAAGAGGGAAAAGGTTTTCGGAGTTGATATTCAGTTCTATCGCCAATGTTAAGTATTAATTTGTGTTTTAAATACATTTAGAGGAGTTTCAACAGAGGGAATTAAATGGTGAGAGGAGCTTTCGTCGCTGTGCTGTGTAATACTCAATGAATTAATAGTTGTTTTTTGTGGTGGCCGAAATAATGCATCAACAACAATGTGTGCTTTTCCGGGTTTGTAAAATAGTTCGTGATTATATTCTTCTAGAATCGTTTTCCATCTCTTCATTTTCGAGTTGTTGTTCTTATTACTTATGGCATAGGTAAGCGGTTGATGGTCTGTATAAATCTTAGCCTTCCTACAGCTATATAAGAAATTTCATTACAGAGATATTTTTGAAATGTTCATCTACGGTTTTAGAGAAGATTATAATATCGTCGATGTAAACGTTGCAACGTGTACCTATGTGCGTTCTGAGGATATCGTTCAGAGCTCGTTGAAATATCGAGGGGGCGTTTTTGAGTCCAAATGGGAGTCGTGTAAACTCGTATTTTCCGTGGCTTACGTAGAAAGCTGTTTTTTCCACAACGCATTCCTTTAAGGGTATTTGGTTTAATCCAATTTTTAAATCGATAATTGTAAACCATTTGTTTTTTCCATGGTTGGCTAAAACCTCGTTGATCTCTGGGATTGGATATCTATCGGCGATTGTTATTACGTTCAGCTTCCGATAATCGATAACCAATCTGTACCTCTTTTGTCCAAAAGTGTCAAGTTTTTTGTGTACTACCCAAACTGGAGCATTGTAAGGTGACCTTGTATTTCCTTTTGTATTTCTTTTTCTACTATGGATTTTAATGCCATGGGATAGGAATAAGATTTAGAATACAGAGGGTCATTACTTGATGTTCGTATTTCGCCCTTTTCGACAGTGGAATAGGTGAGCTTTCGCTGGGCTCAGAGAAAAAATTTATATGTCGTCTTAAAACATGATCTAGTTCGGCTACTTGGGTTTCATCGAGGTGAGAGGATCTGACTGTTATGTTGTTTACAGAATCTGATAGGAATTGCTTTGTAGGGATTCTTATTTGGTTAAGCAGAATCAGGCAGCTTTCGGCGGTGTATATGATTGACTATAAGTCTTTAAGACTGTCGTTACCAATGATCCCGTGGGAAGCCTTTAATTCGGGTAAGATGAAGAATTTGAGGGAAGGGTAGTGAGGACCGAAAAGATTTAGCGTTTCATGGTGCGTAATTTTGGTATTACCACGTACAGAGTTTACTAGCAATGGTGTTTTATTTAAAGACGAGTATTCGACACAGCCGGGTTGTAAATAGTAAATTACTACAGGTACCGATTAAAAACTTTGAGATATTTAAACTCTTCGTTCTCTACTCGAAATACGGAAGCGAAGAGCTTATTGCCCTAAAAAATGTAGATTTTGGAAATTTTGTTCCAAATGCTGCGATTCGTATGTCAAAATGTTAGGTTGTTGATAGTGTTGTGGGTCTGGTTGTTGGTATTGTTGTGGGTCCAGTTGTTGATATTGTTGCGGGTCACAGCTGGCACAGGTTCCATTGTAGTTGTTCATGTAATCGATGGTTGCGATGTAATCAGCAAGTGTCTGATATTGGTTCATGCCTTTTTCTTCCGTAGCTTGATTATACTCACCTACTTGCTGAGTGGGATCAGGCGATGAAGTCGTGGCATGAAACATTCTCTGTATCTTGTTGGGTGCTGGTGCTTGCGGGGGTAGGTTTTGTATCTTCTGTGTAGACTTAGGGTGATTCTGGTAGTTTACAGCATTTGTCCTCATTGAGGTATCCATAGGTTCAGCGGGGGGTTGAGGTTTCTGGGGAAATGGAAAGAATTGCCTGGGCTGGTTGTATTGGTATGGGTTATTTTGAGGTTGCTGTCTTTGAAATGGTGCAAAATATTGGTTTCTAAAGAACTGTTTTTTTAATTGATGGGGATCTATGTTTGGCTTAGGTGGCCGTTGTGGTTGAACATGCGGGTAAGATGGGAATTGGAATCTTGGAAGAATTGTGGCGGATACTGATTCGGATGGGTTTTTCGAGGCAGAACTGGAGGTGAGAAGTTTTGTTCGAGTCTACGAGCTGTGTTATTATTATGCGTCGCATACTGTGTCCTATAGTTCATGTTTTGTAGCTTAAGGCAGAGATGCAGAGCCTGTGGAAGGTCTGCGGGTTCTCTCATGCCCAAAAGTCTCGGCAAGTCGCCTTTAAGATCTAGAACGAATGTATCGAGTGCCTTGTCCCGATACGTTAACTTCATTGCGTCTGCTCCAATCTCCATACTCGCAATATTATTAAGGATAAGGGATAGATGGTGGTACACCGTTTGATAAAATCCTTCAATGGGTTCGTTACCTAGTACCAAGCAAGTCATATGGTATTTTAAATTTTCAAGATCTCGCTTATCCGCATAATGCAAAGTAAGACATCACGAGAACCTCTCCCAGTTGCGGGGTGTATTGTAGGACTCCAAAGCTACACTGGCTTGGCCTACAATCTTATTACGGATCACCGTTAAGATCCCGTAATACTTTGGCGTGCCCCTAAGAGAATCGTAGATTCTCAGAAAACGTTCGATGCTTTTCTTCCATGAACTGTATTCTCCGGGCTGTCCCGAGAATTCCCTTAGACTGCGGACAACATCCGGCTAAATTAGCTCTTTGATCTTTGTAAAGCACTTGCTAAAACCTTACACTCAAAAAAACCAGAGAATACCTTAGGAAAAAATACTAAATAAATGATTCAATTGCCAAGCACAACTTTATTCTTCTGAGGATGATCACAGAATGAAGAAAGAGTACAAAAAAAAAGAAAGAGAAAACATTTAAAAGTTAAAATAAAGGAGAATGCAAGATTGCTTGTTGTCAGTGTTGCCATTGAGTGGTGAGTACCTATGTAGGTATATTTACTCCCGTGCAATCTTCGTTAATGACTTGATCAGTTTCGGAATTATTGTCTGCTAATGGGTTAAGCACGTTATGAATCAGGCGAAGACATTCCCTACTTATGACATCGATTACAATCTTGCTTTGATTTTGTAATTGGTCCATGTCATTATGACCCTGATCCTGAGCTTGGGGTTGATCTTGTTTTCCAATATTGGCCAATCTTGGTGGCAGAACCAAATTTTCGTTTCAAGACACAGCGAATAATGAGAATGGGGAAACTTTGCAACTTTATTAATGCAATAAAAACCACGGCCCCTGCTTGGGCGCCAGTTAAAATGCGGAACGCGAGTTTAGGAAAAAAAATATAACTTTATTGACACCAATTTACAACTAAACTTATTTTAGAATACAGGTTTACTTCTATACCTTGGCGTAAATGCATTGCTTCGGAATTTGTTGCAGCGTCAGCGTATGGATGAGTGTGCAAATTTGTCGGTGTTCCGACACCTGAGTAATCGTATTTACTTTTGTAGCCAAGAGCTAGTTATTTGGATGGACATGTGTGTAAAAATCTTTAGCACAGCAGACATGCGCTGTACTTATGTGTTTAAAGTTAATTGTTTTGAACTCGTGGAATATTGTGTTAACTTATAAAAAACTAAAAAGTAATCACAGACAAGCTGTTTTGGCACTAATTTCTCGTACACTGGCCACACAGTTAGAGAAAAAATTCCCAAAAAAACCGTATGGCAATACGAGAAAGCCAACTGGAGTGGTCTTAACCACTTGTTTTGGAATTTTAACTGGTCGTTATGTTTCTTCGTTAACGACGTAGATGCTGCTGCTGATATTATCACAGGCAATATTCTCTTTGGATTGAGATCCTTTATCCCTCATCGGATGAAGGGTATCAGACCAAAAGAAAAGGCATGGTACGACTCGAGATGTAAAGAGGCTGTCTGAGTTGGAGAAATGTTTTTTTTGGTCCTTAAAGACCAACCCGACCGAGGAAAACCGAAAAAAATTTAAATGAACGAGGAACGACTGCATTGTCTTTCTTAAGCGTGTTAGATTCCAATGCGACATAAAAATGGGGCAAAAATATTACAATGTCCAAAAGGTATTAAAAATTTTTAGTCGTTCGTCAAAAATATTAGAAATTCTGCCTCCTGCTCCATCCCAACGCTCATTTACAATGACATTCCAGCTGTCAGCTCTTTGTACAGGGACAATCTGCTTGCAGCACACTTTGCGTCCAGCTCAATACTCCCAGATTGTGCTTTGTCTCCGCAAACACTTGAGTGCGTCGAATCTTCAATGCGAGGAATCCTCTTTAGCACTTGTGCAGTAGAAAGAGTGCTTAGAGATCTCAACATACATACAGCCTCTGGTCCAGATGGTATATTCTCCCCTCTTCTTAAGAGGTGTTCTTCCACGCTGGGAAAACCAGTGCGTGTGCTTTTTCTTCAATCCTACTCTTTAGGATTCTTCCCGAGCAGATGGAAAACAGCATTTGAGCAGCCCGTCAATAAAAAAGGTGAATCATCTTCTCTCTCCTCCTACAGACCCATTGCACTTACTTCTCTTCAAGGTCATGGAAACGCTGATGAATCGTCAGCCCATGAAATATCTCGAAACACGAAAACCTCTCAATGACCGGCAATATGGTTTTCGTAGCAATAGGTCCACTGGTGATTTGATGGCATGTCTCACCGAAAAGTGAAAACAAAGCGTACATCGATCTGGCGAAAGCAAGATAGTTGCACTTAATATTTCCAAGGAATTTGACAAAGTTTGGCATCAGGCTCTTTTGTCGAAAATGCGTGCATTTGAATCGACGACTTTCTTCTTCAATGGATTAGAAACTACCTTTCGGAACGTTCAATTCAAGTTGTCTCGGATGGTTTCAAGTCTGATATTCACAAAATAAATGCTGGTGTGCCGCAGGGCTCCGTTCTGTCTCCAACACTCTTTTTAATTTTCATCAACGATCTCCTGTCTGTTACTTCTAATCCAATATATTCCTTTGCTGACGAGAGTACTCTCTGCTTTTCATATTCGTTCCTTGGCGCACGTCCCTGTTCTTCGGCTGTACAACGGAAACGGCAGCGTATGTCAAGCTCATTAAATTCCGATATTAACATCATACCCAATTGGGGAACTATCAACAGAATGGAATTTAATGGTTCCAAAACACAATGCTGTCTGCTGTCGTTAAAGCGAAATTTAAACACCCAGCCATTATCCATGAATGGCACTTGCATCGTCAAAACCGATAAACTTTCCATTCTCGGTATGTGTGTCAGTGACAGTCTACGTTGGAATGACCACATATTCGATATCGTCAAAAATGCTGCGAATCGTCTGGGTTTCCTCAAGCGATGTAAGAAATACTTCAACCCCTCTGATTTGATATAAGACATTTATGCGCCCGAAATTGGAGTACAATGCCCACATCTGGTCGGGTGCTCCCAACACATCTCTGCACCTGCTAGATAGGATTCAAACCCGTGCGATAAACATCATAGATGATACTAATATCACTCAAATAATGGACACCCACGAACATAGACGTAATGTATTGTGTCTCACTCTGTTTTATCGCTACTCGTATTTCCGCCACCAGTGCTCCACTGAAATCACCACTAGCATTCCGCCGCTTCAAACTTTTAACCGCAACACCCGTATCGCTATGAATGCTCATCAGTATACCCTCAAGCCCACTTTCGGACGTACTCTGAAATATCGTTATTCATTCCTAAGCCGTACAACTCGCTTAGGGAATACCCTGCCTAGCTCTTTATTTCCTAGTCATTATAACCCTCAAATAAAACCAGCGTTCACCGGTAACTCTCTTTTCAACTTCCCTGACTTTCCTTCGCCCGCTTTGTAAGCAAACATCTTCGGGGTACTCAAATCCCTTGAGCGCGCGCAAATTATAAAAAAAAATGCAAGACAACATTATTTTCCACCTTTCCACAACGGGGATAGAATTTGTTCGACTCAGTGTTTTTATATGGAACGAACTTCTGTTTTTAAATATCTTGTTCTTAAAATTGGCTGCAAACTGAATTGGAGTATTCACACTGCCAGTATAAGATCTCATTTATTAAAAACTACGAAGATTGTGTACCACCTGAGGCAATCTTGTTCAAAAAGTCTTATGGAAACAATTTATTATGGACTTGTGTAATCTAAGTTGAAGTATGGTTTAGTCTGTTGGGGAGGTACTTATAGTTATAAAGTCCATCCGTTACTTATTGTGCAAAAACATATAGTTAGTATAATCTGGAGAAATAATCGACTAGAAGTTAGTTATTTGCTTTTTGCCAACTCAAAAATTCTCCCAGTCAAGCATCTTTACATTTACAAAGTCATTAGAATATTTTTCGTAAGGAGTGGTTACTTCATTGACAGAACAGAAATCCGACTTATCAGTCACTTATTAGTAACAACCCAATTAATTACACCTTTCAACACACATCACTATTTGAACTTTTACTCTTTTGTTGCTGTTGCGCCAAGATTATTCAATGTATTGCCGCTTGAGATCAGACGAAGCAGAAACGCTGTCTTTTACAATGGCTTTTTCACTTTGATCTAAATGAAACAAATTTCCTAATTAGTCGCATAGTCTAAATTTGTTGAAAGGTTGGGATATATCACATAATTTATTCGATGAACTTTAACATTTGTTTTATTCACATTTTTAACACCATTTTATTTGAAGGGTACATTTAATTAAAGTTTTATAACAGATGCATTGCACTAGTTTTAATCAAATTACAGAATGCATTTCTCATTTTTCAATCTATAATGAATCACTTCTTAATCTCTCTTTATTTCTGGTATATATGAAGATCTTGAATTCAATAATTTGTATAATTGTGGCTATCGTAAATGTAAGAAGTATTTTTGTTAATTTAAAAATTAATTGTAAATAAATAATCTAATTTAAAATCTAATGAAATCTAAAAAAAAAACAAGGAAGGGGAGAATTTTCCAAACACAATGAGGGTAGTTCAGCACCAAGAAGTTTGTCTGTGTCAGACGCTCGTTGAGGGGAAGTGCAGGAGTCTGGGCTAAATGAAAATCACAGTGGATCTAAGGCCGATAACGTCGGAAAACACTTCGTGCCACAGCAGATTGATCACAACAATTGCAGTAAGGCTGAGGAGTCTGAGTCAGATCAAGAAGTTCATCGGGTAGAAGACCAGGAAAGTGTGTGGGAATCAGATTGTTATATTTGTTTTTTTAAGAAAAAGTTTTTCGCCTAAAACTAGGCTTTATTCATTTTGTCTCTCCTTTTATCTTTTGTTGTTAACGCAGCGTGTAGGTTCGAATCTCAGCGAGGACAGATTTTTATGTTGATTTTTTTTTTTTTTTTTTTTTTTGAATTCGTCTTTCTGAAATCTCGTGGGTAGCGGCGCTATGGCGCTAGGTAAACTACAGTGAATCGGGAAAGAACGAACCGGATAAGTAGTCCGGTTGGAAGTTAGTGGTGCGAATAGACAATTCAAGGGGGTTAGTTTTGAGTTTTGGTTGAGTTAGGACGAACATAAGGAGTAGACGTCCATCGAATTAAGAAATTAAAAAAAATAAAAATAAAATAAAAAAAAAGTTATAGATAAAAGGACAAGCATATCCTAGTAAACAAAAAAAAAGAAAAAAAAAAAAGGAAATAGGCGAACAGGAAATAAGAGAACAGGAGTCACACCGCACCAGAGGAGTCGATTTAGAGGCAGAAGGAAAACATATTGAAAAAAGAACGATTGAGCATATAGACATATTCGTATATATACATTTATCAAGGTATCGTACGAATATATAAAATCGAACATAAAGTACATTTAACACGAATATAAAATAGAAACTAAAAACAAATTTGTGAAAAGACAGTAAGTAGTGACTATGGTATACTTAGTTTAACAGTTCGGGCCGGATAAAAGTACACAACTTTCATGAATTCGTTTCGACGTGGCACGAGCCGCAGTAAAAGTCGGTGATCGTGTATGCCCAGGTTCTAATCCCGATTCGACCAATCTTTTTTTTCCCTTCTTTTTCTTTATTCGGAGTTGGCGTTATTATTTTTTTTATTGCACTCGTTTTTATATCTAACGTTTAGATATAAGTTAGTTTTTAAGATTTTTTGTATTAGGCTAAGAGGGTCTAATCCCGATTCGAACAATCATTTTGCTTATGTTTCTCTTTTTTTTTTTGAATTGGCCTTATTATTTGTCTTTCGAATTTATTTTTTTGGAGTTTAGATATAAGTTAGTGTTTAAGATCTTTTGTATTAGTCTAAGTAAAGCAATTTGTGAAATATATATTATACACATAGTAAGAAAGAGTGGTGTACATATTGGTTTTTTTTTTTCCTTTTTGTTATTGAGACGGTTCGATCGCGAATGCTTGTGGTTAGTCGTGGTTCTAACCAGTGGTAAGTCAAACGGAAAGGCAATCACGTGGCGCCCACATACCATCTTCACTCACGACCATTCTCCAGGTTGGTCCGGCATCCTTCCGCTTGACGTCGCAGCGTGACGGTAACTTTTTACCGCCCAACGTGGGGCCTTATTTCTAACGAAACATAAAAATCAGCCTTTATCGTCGGTTCGCGATTCGGTTTTGTTTATCTTTCAACGGCCTTACGATTTTGCACGGTTTCTTTTGGTGTGTTGTGATTGCGATATCCGATTAATTTTTTTTTCGTTGTTGTATTAGTGTGTATTGTATTGTATTTGTACAAATTTTAGCATAACATGGAGGTCAATAGATTGAACGGGGAGGAGTTGACCTATGAATTGAGCGTTAGGGGGCTTAAAGCAAATACGGTAGATGAAATGAGGAAGATGTTGCGAACGGCAATACGAAGGGATGATAGTTTCCTTGTACCTGAGCACCCCTACATTTTTGAGGAAGATAGAACTGCAGTTGTAGCTAAGCTAGAGGAAATTCTTCAGTTGATAGGGAACTTTCAGGGAGAGGAAGAATCTGGGGAGTATAAAAAGATAGTAGCAAAATCGGAGTGGGTGTTAAGACGACTTGGTAGATCGAACGCCTCGAACGCGGAGGATAAAGCTTTCCTTTCAGACGCTAGGCAGCAAGTTGTAGGGCTTCTATCTAATCTGGATATTCAGGCGAATAAACCCGGTATTGCCACATGGAAGCACTTAATAGAAAAGTTACGAACTGAGTTTCTCCACCAGGGTATGATGATCGGCTTTGGGAAGAGATCAGAAACAGGACACAGGGACGTTCTGAAACCATTGGAATTTTTGTTAGTGTGATGTTAGGGTTGTTCTCAAGGTTAGGCGATCCGTGCCCCGAGGAGGTAAAACTGAAGTGGATTACTCGAAATGTTTCTCCCTTTTATCAAACACAGATGGCATTGGTTGAGATCACATCTCTGGATCAGTTGATTGACATTGGACATCGATTATAAGCAACGAGATCAGTCGTTCGCCAATCTCCTGTGAGAACAGACGTTTTTCGGCTTCTCGTAGAGTAAAAAAAAAAAAAACTAATAACTCAGTTATAAAAATAATCAGTTGCAGTGTTGTTAATTGACTCGGTAGCCCAGCGGTTAGCGGCGCCAGTCAACAAACCGCGGAACACCGGTTCAAATCCCGGTTGAAACTCAGAAGTTTTTTTTTTTCCTCAAACTGTGTGCACATTACATATACGTATATCAAAACCAACAAGCAATAGGAAAACAAAAGGAAAAAAAAAAAATCACGTGATGGATGGTGGAGAGCGCCCCGCTCTTCCCATAACCGTGGCGAAAGCCAGCAAAAGGAGGAAGAGGTTGAATACCCCTCCTAATCTGTCAAAAAAAAAAAAAAGTGCTGTTTCCACAGCTGAGGAAGATAAAGAGGAGGGGGGCTCCAACAGCTTCGCCTCTCTGGCGTCATCTGAGTCGGAAGACGAAGATGACGAAATTAACATCATAAAAAGCAGCATGCAAAAGCTGGAGGAAGACATGCTTGCTATTAAACAGAGGCAAACTGCACGAAGGCAGAGGGAGCAATCAGAAGTAGAGAGCTCCCTAAAACAACAACAACAAAAGCAGAAACAGCAACTGCAGCAACAACAAAACCATCAGCAGCCGAAGCAACAACTGCAGCAAAAGCAACAGCGGCAAGAACACCAACAACAACAAAAACAACAACAGCAGCAGCAGCAGCAGAAACAACAACAACAACAACAACAGCAGCAGCAGCAGCAGAAGAAGAAGAAAGAGAAGGTGCCTCTGATCAACACCTACAAACTGGAGGTAAGTGCAACCAAGGACCTGTGTAAGTTGGTCATTGGTAATAATTTTAATATAAAGAGATTGGGGAACGATCGCCATGCCATCCACTGTAATACAGTGGAGGACTACGCGAAAGTGAAAGAGCTCCTAAAAGAAACGACGACGGAGCACTACTCATACACACCGAAGTGTGAAAAGCGGCAATCGATGTTGCTGAAGGGGTTGGAACCATCTTCTGATCCTGAGGAGATCCTGGCACTGCTCAAGGAAGGAGTGCGATGGACTCAAGTTTATGCGGGTAAAGCCATTTACCACAGCTAGAGCCAGGCGGGAGAAACGGAGTCTGCCGTTCTTCCTGGTGCAGCTCAGTCCCGAAAGCCGTCTGGATAGTCTAAGGTGTATTAATGTCCTAGACTACCAGGTGGTTCACTGGGAAAAACTAAACAGGAGCGAAGGCGTTATACAATGCGTTCGCTGCCGGAGGTTCGGGCACGCCGCGTCGAACTGCCAAATGCAACCTCGATGCGTGAAGTGCGCTAAGAACCACAGTTCCGAGGAGTGTGCTCTGGGTGTTGACGGAGCATCCGATAGATCGAAGCTCTCGTGCGTGTTATGTGGAAACGTGGGACACACCGCAAACTATCGGGGTTGTCCTAAGTTCGCTGACATTAAGAAAGCAAAACTGGCTCGGCAGCAGAAGGTGGAGGTCAAACGTTCACCTCTTAGATTTCAAACGCCAGCCGTCACGTCCCAAATTTCCTACGCCCAAATGGCGTCAGGTAGGGGGGCTACGGTACAGCAAGCGACTGTTGCTTCTCCGGCGCCAATGCCGAGAACAACGGAAGCTGCACCTAACATGCTAGCCATCTTGCTCGCAATCCAAGGGCAGATGGCTCAGCTGCAAAAGCAGGTGCAAGAACAGGCCAAGCGGGTGGACCAGATTTACGCGCTGCTGCCGGGCCTAACGCAACACATGTCGTAATGGGTACGCACATGGTGGAGCAAACTTTGGAGGTCCTTGCGGTGAATGTTAATTCACTGATTAGGATCGAACGAAGAGCCGCGATGTTTAAATTGCTACAAGACCAAACTCCTGATGTGCTTTTCGCTAGCGAAACCAAGCTAACCGATAATCACAAACTGGAGTACAATAATTATATTGTTAGAAGAAGAAATCGGCCCAGATCCAAACGTGGAGGTGGTGTCGCGATCTTCATTAAAGAAGGTATAAAATTTCACAGAGTGTACAAGGGAGTGTTGCGCAGGTTCCGGGTGTTGGAGGCAGTTGTCGTTTACATCCCGCTCCGCAGTGGAAAGCGGCTGTACTTGGCCTCTGTTTATGCACCTGAGGCTTCACAATCCACCGTATTTATTACAGAGCTCGACACGCTTTTCCGACTTCTGAGGCTGGAATCGGGGGAGAATTATTTTATAATCGGCGGGGATTTCAACGCTAGACACAGAGATTGGGGAAATAATTTGCCAAATACTAGAGGGAACCTACTACTCGATTGGTGGGGTCAGCACGATGTCATGTACAGACTCGGTCTTAAAGCGACGGATAACCCGTCGTTTCCCAGAGGCGGGTCTTATTTGGATCTACTGCTATACGGCGAACGTATACGACTGACAGGTACGAATTTACAAACGCTAAACTGTCTGCGCACATTCGTGTATGACAGCGACCATTGCGGTTTTAGCACCGAAATTACAGTTCCCAACGAAATTGCGGAATTGGAGGAGTTTGTCCAGAGATATTCTTACAACTACAGTAAGACTCGATGGACGCGCTTCTCCGTAACCTTGAACAGAGCGCTCTCCTCGAACACGCTCCACCCACCGTCCAATAGGAATTTGTCAAACGAGGAGATCGACAATTACCTAAAACAGATGGACGAGACAATTAAACAAACTATGGACACTACAATACCGCGGTATCGACGTACAACTAACGAAGACCTGTTCCGCAATCCTACTATTGACGCACTGCACAGACAGAAAAGTAGACTTCTGTCAAGACTCAAAAACTTGTACAGACAGTTAACTGACAGACAAGATCCGGAGATTAGGACGCTGAAGTCGTCGATTAAAAATGTGCAAAAGTTAATAAAAGAAAATTACAGAATTGCTGTAAGCTCATATTGGAACAGCAAGGTTCGGGCTGTAAACACCAGCAACCCGAACATGTTTCCGCAAATCAATAAACTATTTCGGAGAAAAAAACAAAACGACCTTCAGTGTCTTAAAATATCCCGGACAACAGAAAACGAACGGTTACTGACAATAGCAGGTATTGATCCAAATGAGGCCGCTGACGATGACGACTTCTTTGTGATCGAGGATCCGCAAGAGAAAGTTGAGACCATAGGGGCGACTTTCCAGGAAGTATATAAGGCCATTGATACCATTGGCCCTAATTGCGACCTGGACAGTCGCGTCTTGGTGCACGACTTCTGCATTCGAAATGAAATAGGGAACTGGCGATCCGAGGGCTCTGGTTTCACCCGGTTTAGCGACGAAAATATGGCAAATAACGTCATTGCCAGAGAAGGTGACCTACCCCCGTTCATTTCGAAGCAAAAACTCCGTGAGATCTTCGACACAATCAGGGCTAAGAAGTCAGTGGGGACCGATGGTATTCCAAACATCGTGCTTCGACATCTTCCTCTAGAAGCGGTGGACATTTACACCACCCTGTTTAATAATGCAATGAATAATGCACATTATCCAGCGCATTGGAAAACGGCGGTGGTTCAACCTATCCCCAAAAAGGGAAAGGATATATCCAATCCGGCGAATCTCCGGTCGATAAGTCTCCTTCCGAATATCAGTAAGGTTTTTGAAAAAGTAAGAGCTCTGTCTAGGTAGGTTGAGGACAAACATATAGTTCCGGATAACCAATTCGGTTTTAAGGCGGGACATGATATCTCACATGCCGCGTCTAAACTGGTGTCCGATATCCAATGGAACAAAGGCAAGAAGCAGTGCACTGGTGCCTGCCTTTTTGACTTGGAGAAGGCCTTCGACACCGTATGGTTAGAGGGTCTTTTCTATAAGCTGACTAGGCTGGGGATCAGCAAACCTCTCTTGTACATTCTTTATAATATGCTAACCAACAGACAGTTCATCGTGAAAAATGGCGATGTGACTTCTGTTGGAATATTTCAAATTAAAAATGGTCTTCAGCAAGGCGCGGTCAATTCGCCGATCCTATTTAACATTTATACAAGCGACTTGATAGGTTCACTTCCCCATACTATTGCGTACGCAGACGATTTGGTAGCGTACAGAACAGGTCCAAAAATCGAGGTCATTAATACTCTCTTGCAGCGTGACTTCGATAAGATAAGACGATTTTGCGATGACTGGAAGTTGAAAATCAACTTTCAGAAGTCGGAAACCATTCTCTTTAGGACACCGTTGTCTGGAGCCTCTAGGGATACCAGAAAAAATTGGCGAAAGTTCTCAATCATTGGACAGCACGGACAGCCTCTTGCCTGTCGAAATGTAGTCGGATACCTTGGGATCTGGCTGGATCAGTTTCTGTATTTTGGCAAAAATGTAGATGCTGCTCTGGCCAGAGCTAAAGGTGCTTTTGCCCTTACAAAGAGACTGTTTTATAGCAGCCAACTCGATGTGAGGGTAAAGGTAATCTGCTACATGGCCCTTATTAGGCCCATGCTGGTATTTGGTTGTCCCGTGTGGTTCAATGTACGAGCAAGCTTAATGGAAAAGATTCGGGTGTTTGAGGGGGCTTGCCTTAGGGCTTGTCTTCGCTTGTACAGAACACCAGAGTCGGAGTACAAGAAATTTTCTAGAAATCGCACACGGCAGTGTGGATCGTCTCAGGTTCAGTAGAGCGGTGGGGAATCGCGATAAGAGGGATGTCGTTCGGCAGCACCAGCATTTCTGGTGGTTGAATGATGGAGAAGATGTTTCGTCGTCGTTTCCGTCAATTACAGACCAGCCTCACTAATGAGGCAGAGCTGACCAATTTATTTGCTCTGTAAATAGCGGTGGCCAGCTTACATAGGTTTAGGTTAGCATTTAAGAAACATATACATGCATCAGTGTATACAAAGGTGTATACTGATATATGTATATGATTGTGTATAATCTCTATGTGTATTTATGTGTGTATTGTGCATTTAGGTTAGGTAGGCTAAGGTTTATTTTAAGTTAGATACTAAGTTTTTATAAAAAATAAAAAAAGTCCATATGCTAAGTTTTTTCTTAACGAATATTTTTTCTTAGCCTTAAGTATACAATATAAATAATTCTAAATAAAATGTAAGTAAAGTCGAAAGACATAGATATAAGTATTTAGAGTAGCTTAGAGTGCCTGTGTGGGGCCAGTAAGTTAGTATAAGATTGTTAAGTAATTTTAAGCTAGCATTTAAGCATTTTTTGTTAGTATGTAAGAGTTATTGATTAGAAAATAAAATGCGTTTAAAACTAAAAATAAGCAACGAGATACCATGTTGAGAGTTTCGTGCCTCCACCTTCACCTGGCTCACTCTTGGAGCCAGACCTAGCCTACGTAGACATTTATAACCACGACGAACTATACGCGATGGTTTCCGCTACTAACCTAAACTTAAGGTGTCTAACTTGTTTTCGATGCAGGCAGCCTGGGCACATCGCAGCACAATGTTCACAGCCAGTGCGCTGCTATGGTTGCAACGCAGTCGGCGTTGTGAGAAGTCGTTGCCCTCAGTGATCTCCTCAAATATCCCGTCCGGGAAACAGTGCATCGGCTCAAGGACAGGCGGGTCATTGAGTCGGGCGAAAAATTCCGCAAAACGGTCTTTCCTGTCAGGAAAAGCTAAAAAGAAGGCAGGGGAGTGTGACTTGGCGTTAGATTTTATTTTGGAGAAGAAAGGTTCCCATCGGCGACCATACCTTACGGTAGAAATTGATGGGGTCAAGTTACTGGGACTGTTGGATTCGGGGGCATCCCGCACAATTGTAAGGGTAGCTGGTTGGGAAGCACTTCGGTTTTTTAACTGCAAATTGATTGATGTGGACGTGAAATCAGTATCAGTTGCCAATGGGGATGGTGTTGAGGTGAAAGGAGCTATTCAAGTTCCAATAGAAGTAGAGTGTACTTTGAAGCTGATGTAAGTTTTAGTGATACCTCTTTTGGCTCACCGCCTCATTCTAGGTGCTGATTTCTGGGAACGTTTTGCAATTATACCGGACTTAAAGAATCCCGTGTGGCATTTCTCGGTGGAAGCTTGTGAGATTGCTACCCCCAATCTCGGACTTAATACTCCAGCAGAGGAAGCACTTACAAGATTTAATTGATAATGTTTTCGCCAGCATAGTTGCGGCACTCGGATGTACCCACTTTGTAGAGCATGTTATCAAGACCACTGCTGACCCTATTAAGCAGCGATATTACCCAGTATCTCCGAAAGTTCAAGAGCATATCAATAGGGAGGTAGATGATATGCTCGAAGCGCGTGTTATAGAACCTTCATCTAGCCCTTGGTCTTCCCCAAACCTTTTGATTAAAAAAAAAATTGTGGCAGTTATCGTTTCTGTGTAGACTTCCGAAAGTTGAACCAAGCTACTAAGCGGGATGCGTACCCTACACCTTATGTTTCGGCCACTCTCGATAAGCAGAGGAACGCAAAATATCTTTCGTCCCTTGGATATCAAGTCAGCCTACTGGCAGATACCAATGGCTAATGCATCTAAAAGATACACGGCATTCACTATTCCCGGGAAGGGGTTGTATCAATTTCGCCGCATGCCGTTCGTTCTACACAATGCCCCAGCAACATGTCAGCGTTTTATTGATACAGTTATCGGAGCCGTCCTTGAACCGAACGTGTTCGTGTACCTCGATGACGTTATCATTGTAACGGAAACAATTGAGCAACACCTGATTGTATTGAAGGCTATTTTGTCACGAATACAAGAAGCCGGACTGGTCCTCAGTCGGGAAAAGTGCGAATTTTGTAAGGGCGAACTGAAGTATCTGGGGTACATCGTCAACCAAAAAAGGGTTGTTGGTCGATCCGGACAAAGTTCAATGTATGGTAGAATACCCACGACCGACGACGGTGACCGCAGTACGAAGGTTTGTCGGCATGGTCTCGTGGTACAGGCGTTTCGTACAGAACTTCTCCGACTTGGTGGCACCTATTACCGAACTCTTGAAGAAGAAGAGAAAGTTCATATGGAGTGAGCAGTACGAGAGCCCTTTTCGTGAGTTGAAAAGAAATTGGTTCACCCTCCGATATTGAATTGCCCAGATTTCAGTTTACCCTTTACGGTTCACACAGATGCGGAGCGAGAGTGCCTTGCAGTTCTCTGGGCGATTGAGAAGCTCCGTTCTTTTTTAGAAGGCAGCATCTTTACGGTTGTAACTGATCACCATTCGTTGTTATGGCTGAATAATTTGAAGGATCCACAGCGTAGGTTGGCTCGGTGGGCAGTCAAATTGCAGCAGTATAGTTTTTTCTTTTGTGCACAGAAATGGAAGGAACACTTGGTACCAGATGCCTTATCAAGAGCGCAGGGGGAAGAAGTTGCCTTGATAGGTAGCCAAGATTCTTGGTATAATATGATGAAAGGGCTGGTCATCAAGAATTCGGAAAAGTATCGTCAGTGGAGGCTCAAGGATGGAGTTCTATACCGACATGTTCCGACAAATTATCCAGCGCTCGTAATTCCCGAAGACCTCTGGAAAGGTCTCCCAAAGGAGAGTAGGATCGAAGTTCTTCGTGAATGTCATGATCACATATTAAGTGGGCATGGGGGTATCCAAAGACTCTCGATAGGGTCACGTCTAAGTACTATTGGCCCAAAATGAGGAATATGATTTCAGGTTACGTGCGACGGTGTAAAGTGTGTCAGGTCTCCAAACCAAGTCTCCAGAAACCAGCGGGTCTTATGGTAACTAGAAGCGGAGTCACTAAGCCACGGGAGATGTTGTGTGTCGATTCTGTCGGCCCGCTGCCACGTTCGGCAAGGGGGTATCGATATATCTTAACCGTGGTGGACTATTTCTCGAAGTCTCCGTCGTTTTATCCGGTGAGAACAGCCACGGCAAAAGCCGTTGAAATGATTCTAGAGGAGCAGGTGTTCTTGGTATTTGGCGTCCCTAGGTGGATCGTTTGTGATAACGGCGCACAATTTAAAAGTCGGGAACTGTCTGAGTTGGCATCAACTTATGGTGTAACGATCGATTTCAAAGCCTTTTACCACCCTCAGGCAAATCCAGCTGAGCGTGACAATCAGACCTTGAAGACCAAGCTCCGTGCTTACATAGCCAACAATCACCGCACGTGGGACATACAGCTCACAAAAGTTGCCTGCGCGATACGAACTTCTACACATGAAGTACTAAAGACCACTCCATATTTCGTACTCTTTGGTAGCGAAATGCAAGTAAAGGGTGATAAGCCGCCTATTCCGCACACAGGATACACTGCCGATAGATCAGGGGATATTCAAGCCTGGGCTAAGAACCTGAATGGCGTGATCAGTGATGTTAGGAATAGGATACTCACTTGTTCCCAACAGTCCGCCCGACAGTTGTGGCCCAGTACTTTACCGCCAAACTCGCACCAAAATATGTAGGCTCATTTAAGGTGTTAAAAAGAGTATCGCCGTGGACATATGAGTTGGGGGATCTTAGGGGGAAAACAGCGGGGGTATGGCATGCTAAGGACCTCAAGATTTTTAACGACCCAACTGATCTTCTGTAAGTGAAGTCCTATTAGCCAAAACTTTTTTGAAAGAAAGGGTGGAGTTGTTATTTTTTTTTTTTAAGAAAAAGTTTCTCGGCTAAAAGGAGGCTTTATTCTTTTTGTCTCTCCTTTTATCTTTTGTAGTTAACGCAGCGTGGAGGTTCGAATCTCAACGAGGACCGATTTTTATGTTGATTTTTTATTTTTTTTTGGAATTCGTCTTTCACAAATCTCGTGGGTAGCGGCGCTATGGCGCGAGGTAAACTACAGTGAATCGGGAAAGAGCGAACCGGATAAGTAGTCCGGTTGGAAGTTAGGAGGGCGAATAGACAATTCGAGGGGTCGGTTTTGAGTTTTGGTTGAGTTAGGACGAACATAAGGAGTAGACGTCCATCGAATTAAGAAATTAAAAAAAATATAAATAAAATAGAAAAAAAGTTAAAGATAAATGGACAAGCAAATCCTAGTAAACAAAAAAAGGAAAAGGCGAAGGAAGAGAAGTTTCGTTAACAGAGATCACATCTATGCTTGAATTTGTAAACAAATAGCGAAAGTAGTCTCGCTTACACTGTTAAGACCTCGAGCGTTTATATGACATACATTGAAACCATTCTTGTATTTCGACAGAACATTTAACAGACACAAAGTTGATCTAGCATTCACACCGTGGTTATGATTAAAAATACTGCTGTTGTTAACCATTCTCAATTAACCTACCGCAAACAGCACCACAATCAATTAAACACATTTCCAAATCCTCATCCAGCAAACAAAAAGAAAATATATAGTAGATAGTAAGCATTAGAAGAAAGAAGGGTAGAGAAATAGAAGAGAATATTTATAAATATTGAATAATGAAGTATGTAATAATAATAATAAAGATTAATTCAGCCTTAAAATTCAAGAATTTAAATGAATATAATAATTATGCATTTAAACAAAAAGCAGAAATAATTGAAAACTAAATTCTGTCGATGTCGATGTAGAATTCTTTTTCATGTTGTGGGTCGGCAGCAGCGGCGAGGAGATCGTTGGAGCTTTCGATGGGAAAGCTCTTCCCGTTTGGAGATTTTCTTACGAACAAAGAGCCAAATTTCGTGAACACAGCAAACAGTTGTCGTTTTCTCTTCATCTGAGTAGCGGTACGTACAAGCAGGCGAACTCTCTGTGTAAGGCTTTCGTTGATGAAGCACTTGTGTGGCGACTCCATACCGACGTCAGTAAGGTTCAACTCTCTGTTGCTTATTTTATTGCATTCGTCTTTTATTGTTGCTTTGATGAAATTACAGAATTTATCAAGGCGGCTCTCCAATATATCGATTATGATGATTGAAGAGTTGGTGTCAGTTCGTTTCAAGGTAGGGGAAATTACTTGGGAGGACGTTGTCGGTTTATTTTGCGTTGATTTCGAGATCGAGCGGGTACTTTGTGGGTCTGGCATGGTGGTTGTGTTGATGTATCACAGCTTAAGATTCTTAAAGCAAGCGATAGATATGAATGATAACAAATGAAACTACTTTCGGAGCTAAGTTTATAAGTGTCAGTTTTAAATCATCTGTACTTTGCGCGCACTTTCAACTTTTTAATTTGTTACTGTTAGAGGTACTGTTCTGCTACCGGACAGAAAAATAAGACGTCTATACTGCTCTGAGCATACGGCTAGACTGGACAGTGGATCTAAGGCAGATGACGTTGGAAAACACTTCGTGCCACAGCAGATTGATCATAACACTTGCAGTAAGGCTGAGGAGTCTGAGTCAGATCAAGAAGGTCATCGGGTAGAAGCCCAGGAAAGTGTGTGGGAATCAGATGATGAAATACCAGTATCTCGTGTCGGGTATTTTTATAGGAAAAAAAGTCATATCTGGTCTAAAGGAGCTCGTATCGATCAGAACGAGTTTAAGCTCTTAATATTATCCCACTTCAGCCGTCTACTACTCTCACAGAAAATTATTTTAAAGACCCGTTTTCCATATGTAAGTAGTTATAGACGCTGAAATTCTTCAGCAAACTATTACGTGAATTAATGCAAAGATAGCTGATATCAGATTTCCATACGATAAAGAAAATATGTCAGTATTACAGTATTTAGGTTTAACAGAACTTCAAGATTTTAGTGGGGTTTTAGCATACACAGCCGTTTTCAAATCAAATCATGAAAATGTGGATTACATATTTGCCACACGCCGTAAAATTGATAATCGTATGTAGGATCAAGTATCTGGCAATACCGCATAAGCCTTTAATGCTTACGATATTCAAGAACCGAAGAAGAAAAAGAATAAAAGTTAATCTGATTGCTCCATCTCTTTTGTTGCCAAACTTCAGCAGATACAGACGACTCATAGAACATGCGGCTTACCGCGGTTTGTATTACTTAAATTTCTTAACTAATACCTACCTACATTGAATTTTTAAATTACTAATTGCATTAATAAATAATTTGTAACGTTTAGGAACGTGTTTTAACCTCTCCATGGGGGCTCGTCCGGGAATAAAACGAGCAATAATTAATATTTTATTGTAATTTGCCTATTTTTGAATTGTCACGTTCACGTGTGTCAAGAGATTTAATCCAGAGCCAGGGTTAACCATCGAGGGAAAAAGTTGCGGTGAAGTACCTATTACAAAAAAAGCTCGGCAAATTGGTAAAATCTTTAAAAAAAATTATTTTCAAAGCGCAAAAGACTTATAGTTTAGGGGTGGCCGTGGTGTAGTGGTACCAGCAATTGCTTCTCACTCGGAGGGTTAAGGTTCGAATCCTCTTCATGACAAATTTTTCATTTGTGTAATTGGAACTCAGTCAGAAAAATCTACGTGTGAAGGCATAACACTGACATGTAGATTTGGCTGTTGTAGAGTTTCAAGCACAAAACAATCGTGAAAATTGATAACCTTCGAATCATTCCGAGTGAAGACAAAAATCTCCGTCCCATTCGGACTTCCACCCCCGGAGAGCTAATATCGAAACCAAATATACCTGGTTTTCAAACCACTACATCACAACAATGTTTTAATTTCTCCTCCTTCTATCTTTCCCTCCTCGCCCTTGAAACAGTAAAAGGGTATCATAACCCCTTAGGCGCGCGTAAATTATATAAAAAAAAAAAAAAACAAGATGGACCTAAATGTTTCAAATGTAAGGATTTTGGGCATAAGGCTCCACATTGTTCTAAAAACCAATCAGCAAAAAATGTAAAAGCAGCTAATGTTTCGCCAAGTTGTGGTAACTAGTTCTTTTCACAAGGTAGTTAATTTTGTCGATAGTGACTACTCATTGAAAGCACTCCTTGATACTGGAAGCGAGGTTTCACTACTCCGATCGGAAGAAATTATCCAGTTGGGTTCACCAACTCTGACAGGACATAAAATACTGTTGCGAGGCTTAGCAGAGAGTGGTGTAGAGACCCTTGGCAATTTTTTAGCCAACATCTTATTTGATTATTTTATTATTATTTTTATTTTTATTTCGTTTACAAAAAAAAATTACAGCTTGTTATCGCACAATTTACAGAGATTTCAGTACAGAGGTGTGATGTACAATAGAATATCTTTCTACTGAAGAATTGTGTACAAATTTAAGAAAAACAAAAAGGTACAAATATGATATTCTTGGGGAAAAACGATTAAAAACCCAAATTTTAATAATTAGGAAAAAAAAAAATATATATATATATATTTTTTTCGAAAAAATTGAATTTGTTTTTTTAAAGATATTGAATAATTTGTAATTCTTTATGGGGGGTGTGAATAATTTTTTGACTAACTGTATATATTTACATAGAAGTTAATAAAAATCTTAACGATAAAAGTACGAGTAATTAATTAACAAAAAGCCATATTAACTCAAAAAAGAGAAAAAAAAAACACAACTAGATAAAGAATTTAAGTAATATTAACAGTTATTAAATTTTTGCCCAACAAAAAAAAAAAAAAAAAATTATACATATGTATACATTTATGTGTATACATTTATATATACACATTATTCAAAAGTGAATAAATAAATAAATAAATAATACATAAATAAATAAATTAATTAATTAATAAATAAATAAATAAATAAATATAAATATATATATATGTATATTAAGTAAATAAATAAATAAATGAATAAATAAATATAAATATATATGTATATGTATATTAAATAAATAAATAAATAAATATAAATATATATATATGTATATTAAATAAATAAATAAATAAATAAATAAATGAATAAATAAATAAATATAAATATATATATACGTATATTAAATAAATAAATAAATAAGTATAAGAATCACGCACTTTAATCTATATATAATTGATTAATGAGAGGATGCTCAGGAATGTCGCATCTGATCCAAAATGATTCGTTAAGTTTATGTATTCTATTGGAAATCAATTCAACATTAGCTACTCGATGAAGGTCTGATGTAGAATGATTCCAGGGTAGGTTTAACATCATTTTTAAAATGTTGTTCTGAGTTATTTGCAATTTTTTTTATGACACGTTGCACATTTACCCCAGACTTGGCATCCGTACAAAAGAATTGCTTGGAAAACAGTTTTGTATATTAATAATTTATTTTCATTCGAAAGCAATGATTTTCTGTTTATAAATGGGTGCAACAATTTAATGGCAATATTTATTTTTTTAAATGTTTTATTGCTATGCTCTTGAAAAGTCAGTGTCTTGTCAAGTTAAATGCCCAGATATTTTACAGATGGTTCCCAGGTTATGGGGTGGCTGCCATTAGTTAACTGGTTAGTCGGAAAGAAACAAGATTTTCTTTTTCTGGTAAAAAAGATTGCTTGGATTTTTTCCGCGTTAAGTTTAATTTTCCACTTAGTGTAGTAATCTTGCAATATTTTAGCCGCATTTTTAAGATTCGTCTCACTACTGAGACCAACTTCATGTGACGAAAATATTGCCGTATCATCAGCGTATATTACTGCATTGCAATCTGGAAGGTATGAGAAATCTGCCGTGTATAAATTGTATAGCACTGGTCCAAGAACTGAGCCTTGGGGTACACCACCGGACAAATTAACCAGGTCGGACACACCACAATTAACATGCACCTTAAAACATGTATTCGACATGAAACTTTGAACGATTTTAGAGAGGAAAGGAGGAAAGTATATGAGTATTTGTATATGAGACCTTTGTGCCACACAGAATCAAATGCTTTTTCAATATCCAGTATGATCATACCTGTGGATCTACCTATTTCACGGTTTCTTTTAATGAAATTGCATATCCTGAGAATTTGATGCGAAATTCCGTGGTTTCATCTAAAACCAAACTGTGCATCAGGATATATGCGTTGGTCATTACTTATTTTAATAAGTTTCTCCTTTAGGATTTTTTCATAAATTTTACTTACAGAGCTTAGTAAACTTATTGGCCTATAGCTTTCTGTTCTGTCTAAAGGTTTGCCTGCTTTTGGTATTGGAATTACTTTCGCATGTTTCCATTCATCTGGAAAGTACTGCATTTTAAGGCAAGATTTTACTATAAAAGTGAGATATTTTATTTCATAATTAGGCAGATTTTTAAGGTAAATATTTTTTATTTCGTCCATTCCACTCGATTTCTTTGTAAGACGCTTACTTACGAGAAATTTTACATCAACATCGGTTATAAGCTCGTTTGGTGGAGTTTCACAGCTTACCATGCTAAACGACTGAAAAGCATCTTCTACAATACTGTTTGTATTTGCATCCCCTAAATGCTGAGATACAGTGTGATTTTGTGAAAACTTAGAAGCTAATACTTTCGCCTTTTCGGTTTCTGTATAATAAATATTGGGGCCATTTTTGAGACAAGGCATATGCTTGGCTTTATTTTTTATAATTTTAATGATGTTCCAAAAGGGTTTGGATGCTTCGTCTAGCGTTTGGAGAGTTTTATTCCACTTGTTATTTCGGTGGTCTTCAATACTCGTATTGATTATTTTATTGAAATATTTTACTAGAATTTGCGTGACAGATTGACGATATCTTTGCCAATTTCGTCTGTGCATGTTCCTTATTCTAATTAATTCTAAGATGTGATATGGAATCTTAGCCCTGTAAGTTTTTATCGCAACTTTTGGGATGTTGTTTTCAGCCGAACTAATAATGTCCTTGGAGAATTTCTGAACAATTGAGTCAACATCCTCTTTGCTTTCAATATTTTCAAGATTCATTGAAATAGTTCGCAACTTTCTTTTTACTTCTGTTCTAAAATTAGTCCAGTTTGTGTTTTTCAAATCTAGAAAATATAGCACTTTTTCTAAACCCGACCAACGAATATGAGAAAGGACCGGATTATGGTCAGAACCAAGCTCATTTATCGAAATTGGTTGTGACATAAGACCAGGGACATTTGTTACAAATAAATCGATAACTGAGGGACTTCTACGAGAACTAGATGGAACATAAGTAGGACTAGGTGGGAACATAATAGGCGTTGGCAGCACAATAGCGAGACTAGACAGTACATTACCCCATGAATTTGCTCTTAAGCAACCCCAATTTCTGTGCCTGCAGTTTAGGTCACCTCCCATTAAAAATTCACAGTTCATACTAAATAGTTTTCTAAGATCATTCTTTAGGCCAAGTCTTTTTTCTTCAGCCGTTAAGGCACCCGTAATTTTTCCGGGAAAATACACACAATAAATTTTCAGTTTTCTTTGATTACGTAAAGTGACTTCAATTCCTACATTTTCCACGTATCGAGTCTGCACACAGGGCAAAAGCTCGTGTTGAATTGATCTCCTAATCAAAATTGCAACACCCCCGCCTTTCCTAATTTCTCTATCTACTCTACAACATTTATAGTCCGATGATGAAATTCGATTTTCGGATTTCAACCATGTTTCAGTGTCAATTTTCTTATTATTTAAAAAATTAAGAAACTCTACACGTTTCCTACGAATAGCTCTGGCATTCCATGTAATAACATTCATATTACTATTATCGAAATTATTTAACATTATTATATAGAAACTTAGTCGCTAATTGTGCGATAACATTAAATTGATCTAATTTAGATTTACATGTACCTAGTTTATAAATCATCTCCATTACGAGTGAATTCAACTCTTCCATTGTGAACAATTCTCCGTTGGCGTTGTTGACGGGCGAGTTGTTGTGGTTTGATGTAGAAGGTGTTGCTGCTGAGGATGATGTGGTGCACTTCCATGCTGAAGCCCAAGAGTTGTTGTTGGAATTCCCAATCTGGGCTCCTACGCGTGTAGGGAGAGATGGAAAATCGCTCATTGACAGCAGTGGAGTATTGAAATCTCTATTGTTGTTGTTGCGCTTTTGTGATGGGCGAAAAGCTTTCACTGTAGATCTTTGTCTCAGCTGGAGGTAATTGTTTCTGCTCGCGCATGCGCTATCAGTTGAAACATGATTACCACGACAGTTCGCGCACTTATGCATGTTTGTGTTATTGCAGTCAATGGTCTTATGATGACCAGCACAGATAGAGAAATATTTTTTCACTCTGCAATTTTTTTCGCCGTGCCCAAACATTTGACAGTTTCGACACTGCGTTACCCTATTCTTTTGTTGGCGATAAAAGCTCCATTTAATTTGATTGTGAAAAATACAACGCACCTTTTTCTTATGTTCACTTAATTTAATTGATCCCCTATCGAGGAAAACTATATAAAAAGTATCCATGTATTTTTCCTACTTTTTAGTAATCATTTTGGTTTCTTTGCACTTAAGTCCTAGTCTAATAAGTTCATTTTTTAGTTCATTTGTGTCATACACACTTAAGCCAAACAAGACTATTTTAAAAGCTTTTTCGCTTCTTAAATCATGGGTGAAGAATTGACAATTTTCAGATTTTAATTTCTCATTCACAGAATTATACGAATTCACACTTTCACCCTGAATTTTTACACCAATGGAGATTTTCTTAATGGAATAATCAGAAATATTGATAATTTTCATTAGATTGTGCACAAATTCACATGATTTTTGCAATAGTTTAATAGGGGGTACAATCACTTTCTTGGCATTTTTAATCAGCACATCGTTATCCATTTCTTCACTTTCATTGTCACTGTCTGGATGGCATTGCATGGGACTCCAGTAATTGGAGTTTAAATCCTTTTTAGCCATTTTAACCGGCCGCTTAGGCTTTTTAACTGAGGACAAAAGACTGTCCCCGGTATTTGGGGATCTCGCGCGCTTATTAATATTGTTAAAAGAAAAAAGCAAAAACAAAACGATGTAGAGGTATACTGGAAGATCGATGCGTGTGGCATGAAAGCTCAGACCGAAAGACATTTTATTTGATGAAAATGTTTTCCAGGCAGAAATTCATGTCATATCAGAAAGATTTCTTTCGATGCCCATGATTTTAGGACAAAATATTTTTAATAACACTCACATTTTGATAACTCACGGAGATGTTAAAGTTAAGAAACTCGGCAGTATGTTAGCACAACAAATTTCATCTAAAGATGAGAAATCAATTTTTCAACACCTTCGTCGGCTTTCGCCATTAGCGAAGGTTGTAGTTAATGGTCAAATAGAAGAATGGCTTCACAAAAATGTTATTAGGCCTAGTTTATCCGAATTTGCCAGCCAGTGTCGAAAAATGACAGTTCTAAACGCCTTTGCACAGACTATCGAAAACTGAATAAGCAAGTTGAAAGACATCATTTCCCACTCACTCTTATTGAGGATCAGCTTGACCGGTTAAGTGGCGCAAGAATATTTAGTACTCGTATTATATGTTAGACGTTGAAAATGGCTGTTTCGGTGTATAATTCCTTCGTAACACCAAGCGCCCAGTACGAATTTTTGCGAATGCTTTTTGGTCTATGTACATCACCGACTATTTTTCAAAATTATGTAATTTAAATTTTCCAACCACTTATCAAGAAAAATATAATTATTACTTACATGGATGACTTTATAATAACTATACAGAACTACACAGATGCTATCGGAAATCTAAGAAGAGTTTTTGAGATTGAACGGTCTTCGATTTGAGTGGGCCAGATGTAATTTCTTGTGATACTAATAAAAAAATTAGAAAAAGTGGCCATTAGAGGCTTTAGGCTTAGGTGGTTTCTTTCCTACCTTAATAACCGTGAGCAAGTTGTAGAGATAAATAATAGTTTTAGTCCAACTTTAGATATTAAAACTGGTGCACCACAAGGCTTACTACTTGGTCCGATCCTTTTCTTGGCTTATGTTAATTCAATATTTAACACGGATTTCAGAGGTGAACGAACAGGTTTGGCTGATCACATAGCTTGCTCTTATTCTACAAAAATAGCTCTGCATTAGATTTAATTGCTGACATAAACCATGACTTGGAACAGCTAAGGCATTGGTTTGCATAAGTTAATAATAAGCGACAAAATCAAAATAATGTACTTACTTCAATTTGTCTTCTACCATTTTCAATCTCCCCCCTATGATTTTTTATAGTGCAAGTTACAAACATTTATTGTTTAGCCCTGCTACATGCCGAGCTGACCATCGACAAGTACACACGCACAAGTGTAATGTGAAATTCGCTCCCTGCCTGGAGAAAAAAAAAGAAACAAACAAACCGCGCGCGAGTTCACAAAAAAAAACAGATCAACAAAAAAAATCCACTTGTGCCAGCGCCGAAAAAAAATAAATAAGTGTAAAATGTACGAAAAATATAAGGATAACGATAAGGATAAGATGATAGAAAAATAAAAGATTTCGTCGTTTGTTTCATTTTTTTTTATTAAGTCCAATGTAGATAGGTATACTCGTATTTTTACACAATCAGTTCTTTTATTTTTCTATGTCGTCCATCGGCAAAACTGGTTCTGCAAAGGAATAAAAAAAACCCTTTGAGTTGGATATCAAATAAAAGGGAGATAAATGCACTATCATGTTTAGATACGAGATGAAAATTAAATAAGGAAGACAGGTAAGAGATTAGATGTGCAATGAATACGACAATGGAACCGCGTCATCTCGCCACACACGCCTATACCTTCTCGGTTAAGGGGAACCGGCAATACGACGCACACACGAAAGTGTACTCAATCTATCTCAAACTACAGACCTTAAGAGAATGAGTGGAACCGACGGCTATACTTATCTCACACACACAACATTGAGCGGAGCGGACACACTCAAGCTGGACCCGAGAATAAGCAACCGCCACACACGGCCCGTTATCTTGCTTTATAGCCCGATTTCAGGATATAGTCAGGATAATGAATCAAAACTACTACTACTACAATAAAGGGGAAACGTAAGAGATTAGATGTGCAATGAGTACGACAATGGAACCGCGTCATCTCGCCACACACGCCTATACCTTCTCGGTTAAGGGGAACCGGCAATGCGACGCACACACGAAAGCATACTCAATCTATCTCAATTACTACGGACCATAAGCCAACGAGTGGAACCGACGGCTATAACTATCTCACACACACAACATTGACCGGAGCGGACAGACATGACAACACTCAAGCGGGACCCGAGAATAAGCAACCGCCACACACGACCCATTATCTTGCTTTATAGACCGATTTCAGGGTATAGTCAGGATAAAAAGTCAAAACTACTACCACTACCACTATATATATAAAAACAACTCAGTGAACAAACTCACCGTTCTAGATAAGTCTATTTATCTTTTTATTTTCTAGATATTCTTAGTTTTTCTGCTGACACTCTTTTTCCTTTATGCACATGCACTGTCGGTGATATTCGCGCACCAACTAAACCCTTGAGCCATAATACGAGTGCAACATGCAATAAAAGCAAAATCAAACAGGAAAGGGGAAAATAAATACAGATAGTTCTCTTCTTCTCATTGTTCGTCTTTTGTTAACTAACTTAACGTTTTCTCTTACATAAGTAAAAATCAAAAAATAAAAATATGAACGCGCGAGTGCAGTGAAATCCACAGTGCCGGTATTCCAACCTTCCTGTCCCTGGTCATACTGTTGCTTTCACTCAGTCACTTCCGTTGCTGTATTACATTGTTATACAGCGCGTGCAGTGGCAGAGTGTATGTAATGACCAATGGATAGCGGACTGTGAGTATGAATTTTGTGGGTGTGCTGTTTCCTATTGTTTTAAGGTCATAACCCATACAAAAATTTGATTCGGTAAACCCACTCTGAATTTTTACTTCACAGCTATGCTTAGTAACGTCGGTGTTTGTGTTTGTCTTTCTTTATAATGACTCGGGAATTTAGAGTTGACATTGCAAATATAAGTTAAAATACGGAACGCGAGTTTAGAAAAAAAAATATAACTTTATTGACCCCAATTTACAACTAAACTTATTCTAGAGTATAGCTTTATTTTTATACCTTGGCGGACATGCATTGCTTCGGAATTTATTGCAGTGTCAGCGTCTGGACGAGCGCGCGAATTTGTCGGTGACCCGACACATGAGTAATCTTTTTTACTTTTGCAGCCACGCGCTGGTCATTTGGATGGAGGTGTGTGGAAAAATGCTTCGCAGAGCAGACATGCGCTGTACTTATGTTGTTTGAAATTATTTGCTTCGAACTTGTGGAATATTGTGTTAACTTATACGCAGGCTAAAAAGTAATCACTTTTCACTGTAAATACAGGCCAGCTGTTTTGGCACTAATTTCTCGTACACTGACCACACAGTTAGAGAAAAACTTCCTAAAAGAACAGTATGGCAATATGAGAAAGCCAACTGGAGTGGTCTTAACAACTTCTTTTGGAATTTTAACTGATCATTATGTTTCTTCGTTAACGACGTGGATGCCGCTGCTGATATGATCACAGACAACATTCTCTTTAGATTGAGATCCTTTATCCCTCATCTTATTAAGGGTATCAGACCAAGAGATAAGGCATGGTACGACTCGAGCTGTAAAGAGGCTGCCAGAGTTGGAGAAATGTTTTTTCGGCCCTTAAAAAAAAAAGTTAAATGAGCCAGGAATGACTGCAACGTCTTTCTTAAGCGTGTAAGATTCCAATACGACATAAAACTGGGGCAAAAAATATTACAATGTCCCAAAAGCAGTAAAAAAATTTTGTCGTTTGTCAAAAATATTTGAAATTCTGCCTCCTGCTCCATCCCAACGCTCATTTACAATGACATTCCAGCTGTCAGCTCTTTGTACAAGGACAATCTGCTCCCAGATTGTGCTTTGTCTCCGCATACACTTGAGTGCGTCGAATCTTCAATGGGAGGAATCCTCTGTAGCACTTGTGTAGTAGAAAGAGTACTTAGAGATCTCAACATACATAAAGCCTCTGGTCCAGATGGTATATTCTCCCCTCTTCTTAAGAGGTGTTCTTCCACGCTGGGAAAACCAGTGCATGAGCTTTTTCATCAATCCTACTCTTTAGGCTTCTTCCCGAGCAGATGGAAAACAGCATTTGAGCAGCCCGTCCCTAAAAAAGGTGGATCATCTTCTCTCTCCTCCTACAGACCCATTGCACTTACTTCTCTTCTTCCCAAGGTCATGGAAACGCTGATAAATCGTCAGCTCATGAAATATCTCGAATCACGAAAACTTCTCAATGACCGACAATATGGTTTTCGTAGCAACAGGTCCACTGGTGATTTGATGGCATGTCTAACCGAAAAGTGAAAACAAAGCGTACATCGATCTGGCGAAAGCAAGATAGTTGCACTTAATATTTCCAAGGAATTTGACAGAGTTTGGCATCAGGCTCTTTTGTCGAAAATGCGTGCATTTGAATCGACGACTTTCTTCTTCAATGGATTAGAAACTACCTTTCGGAACGTTCAATTCAAGTTGTCATAGATGGTTTCAAGTCTGGTATTCACAAAATAAATGCTGGTGTGCCGCAGAGCTCCGTTCTGTCTCCAACACTCCTTTTAATTTTCATCAACGATCTCCTGTCTGTTACTTCTAATCCAATATATTCCTTTGCTGACGAGAGTACTCTCTGCTTTTCATATTCGTTCCCTGACTCACGTCCCTGCTCTTTGGCTGTACAACGGGAACGACAGCGTATGTCGAGCTCATTAAATTCCAATTGGGGAACTATCAACAGAATGGAATTTAATGGTTCCAAAACACAATGCCGCCTGCTGTCGTTAAAGCAAAATTTAAACACCCAGCCATTATCCATGAATGGCACTTGCATCGTCAAAACCGATAAACTTTCCATTCTCGGTATGTGTGTCAGTGACAGTCTACGTTGGAATGGCTACATATTCGATATCGTCATAAATGCTGCGAATCGTCTGGGTTTCCTCAAGCGATGTAAGAAATACTTCAACCCCTCTGATCTGATATAAGACATTTATGCGCCCGAAATTGGAGTACAATGCCCACATCTGGTCGGGTGCTCCCAACACATCTCTGCACCTGCTAGATAGGATTCAAACCCGTGCGATAAATCACTCAAATAATGGACACCCACGAACATAGACGTAATGTATTGTGTCTCACTCTGTTTTATCGCTACTCGTATTTCCGCCACCAGTGCTCCACTGAAATCAAACTTTTAACCGCAACACCCGTATCGCTATGAATGCTCATCAGTATACCCTCAAGCCCACTTTCGGACGTACTCTGAAATATCGTGATTCATTCCTAAGCCGTACAACTCGCTTAGGGAATACCCTGCCTAGCTCTTTATTTCCTAGTCATTATAACCCTCAAACAAAACCAGCGTTCACCGGTAACTCTCTTTTCAACTTCCCTGACTTTCCTTCGCCCGCTTTGTATGCAAACATCTTCGGGGTACTCAAATCCCTTGAGCGCGCGAAAATTATAAAAAAAAATGCAAGACAACATTATTTTCCACCTTTCCACAACGGGGATAGAATTTGTTCGACTCAGTGTTTTTATATGGAACGAACTTCTGTTTTTAAATATCTTGTTCTTAAAATTGGCTGCAAACTGAATTGGAGTATTCACACTGCCAGTATAAGATCTTATTTATTAAAAACTACGAGGATTGTGTACCACCTGAGGCAATCTTGTTCAAAAAGAAACAATTTATTATGGACTTGTGTAATCTAAGTTGAATAATGGTTTAGTCTGTTGGGGAGGTACTCATAGTTATAAAGTCCATCCGTTAATTATTGTGCAAAAACATATAGTTAGTATAATCTGGAGAAATAATCGACTAGAAGTTAGTTATTTGCTTTTTGCCAACTCAAAAATTCTCCCAGTCAAGCACCTTTACATTTACAAAGTCATAAGAATATTTTTCGTAATGAGTGGTTACTCCATTGACAGAAATCCGACTTATCAGTCACTTATTAGTAACAACCCAATTGATTACATCTTTCAACACACATCACTATTTGAACTTTTATTCTTTTGTTGCTGTTGCGCCAAGATTATTCAATGTATTGCCGCTTCAGACGAAGCAGAAATGCTGTCTTTTACAATGGCTTTTTCACTTTGATCTAAATGAAACAAATTTCCTAATTAGTCGCATAGTCTAAATTTGTTGAAAGGTTGGGATATATCACATAATTTATTCGATGAAATTTAACATTTGTTTTATTCACATTTTTAACACCATTTTATTTGAAGGGTACATTTAATTAAAGTTTTATAACAGATGCATTGCACTAGTTTTAATCAAATTACAGAATGCATTTCTCATTTTTCAATCTACAATGAATCACTTCTTAATCTCTCTTTATTTCTGGTATATAACTGCTCTTTTTTCAGAATTTATTTTGATGAAGATCTTGAATTCAATAATTTGTATAATTGTAACTATCGTAAATGTAAGAAGTACTTAATTGTAAATACATAATCTAATCTAAAACCTAATGAAATCTAAAAAAAAAGAAAAACAAGGAAGGGGAGAATTTACCAAACACAATGAGGGTAGTTCAGCACCACGAAGTTTGTTTGTGTCAGACGCACGTTGAGGGGAAGTGCAGGAGTCTTGTCTGAATGAAGATCACAGTTTTTTATTATTATTATTATTTTTTTTTTATTATTATTAGATTTATTAGATAACATGGTATGTGCATTAAGACATAGGTCTCTTATAGTACTTAGGCTTGATAGTTAAAAGAGAAACTTAATTTCATTACATAAGATGTTTAAATTAATAAGATTTTAATATTTCAAAAATAAAAGCAATTCATAAGATGACTAAAATAAGCAAGGTTAACTTTTTGAAAAAATAATTTGTATAAGCGATTAGACAAAAAACGAAAAAAAAAATAAAGTAAGAGAAAGAGGAGTTAAATATACATTAATCTTTATTGTTGCTGAATAGAAAAATGCCTAAATATTGAAGTTTTAAAGCTTGCGGTATTGTTAATACTCTTGATATTCAAGGGCAGAGAGCTCCATAACCTCATTGCGTGAACGAAAGAGAACCTTGATGAGTTGAGATATTTAAATTTTGGTAAGTTTATATTAAGCGTTCTGTGCTACCTGTAACTTATTACGTAACAAGGAATCCATGCTACTAAAAACAACATCGGCATATGTTATTATGGGAAGTATAAGAGCTTGGACGAGCTTCCGTCGAGTTTCAAAGGGTGCTTTGCAAAAGTTTAACAGCTCTTTCGCCAAACAGGAACAAGTGTTTCAGCTTCTATAAAAGAATTTTATGATTCACTTTGTCAAAATCTTTCGAAAAATCGAGAAAGCAAAGTAATGTCACGAGCCCTTTGTTATAATCTTGCCTTACATCATCCAAAATCTTCACCATTGCCGACTGACATCTATGTCCTTATAGAAAGCCTGACTGAGAAGAAGTCAATAGAGAGTTGAAGGATAAGTGGCATTTGATCTGGCGGGATAAGACTCTCTCAAATACTTTTGATAGGCATGGGAGAATGCTTATTGGCATAAAATCGTTAACAGAACTTGCGTTCGATTTTTTGGCAATCGGAATAACCCGTGCATGTTTCCAAGCTTGGGGAAAGGTAGATGTCATAATACACGAATTAATTATATGGGTTATATAGCTCACAAAACTTATGCTTTATTATTTTTAGAAATTTACCATCTATATACCATCTTCACTGATTGCATTTGACTTAATGGAGGCTATGATTGAAATTACATCATTCTCAGTTGTTACCTCAAAATCGGCTTGCCTTTACACTGATATGAATGTGTTCGGATGAAAATCAAACATGCCACCAGCCATTGCATTGTCACCAAAATGTGTATTTAGCTCATTTGGATTTAACGAACAGTTATCATTCCCTCCATTAGTAACACCAATTTGCCGAAGGTTCCTCCACGGTTCCTTTGGGGGCAAAGACATATTAAGTTTATAGGAATAGTAATTTCGTCTCGAATCACGCAATTTCATAGTGGCTGTATTATGAGCGTTTTTAAAAGCGACCCAATTAAAAGAAGAACGATGTCGCTTCCATTTGTTGTAAAGCTTATTCCTGATTTTCAGCGCATTTAAAACTTCCGCAGTAAACCAAGGGAAAGTCTTATTGCGAACAAAAATAGTCTTAACAGGCACGAAATCTTCATAGAGTTGGGCAACACATAACTGAAAACGATTAATTTGTTCATTTGGATCTGGACTCTGTCTACAAAGAAACCAGGAAGTCGTTGTTTGTGCTGCAACTTGCAGAACATTTATGTTAATAGATTTAAAATCTTTAAATTGAAAGGTCGTAGACTTATTGATATGAGAAAAATGAATATCGTACGTGCAAAGCAACATATCATGGTCAGAAATACCACCCAGACAAATTTGGTCAAATAGAAGAACTGCTGATTGATCTGAAACAAGACCAACATCAGGAAGACTCGGTGGTGCATCTGTACGAAAACAAGTTGGATAGGACGTATTTACAACATAAAGACCACTCGAAGAGGCATGATCCACCAATTAGCGCGACCAAGAATCGTTGTTTAACAAGTTGGCATTAAAATCTCCTAATACAAAAATATTTACATACCTGGGTGAAAACTCTGACAGAGCGGAAAAAAATGGTTCACATGTAAATCTCCGGTTAGGGTTATAACAACAAGAAACCAAACATTTAACACTTCCGTAATGAATCTCAGCAATAATGTATTCAACATCAGTGTCGACAGATTTTACTAATACATCACATTTTAAAGATGACTTGCAATAAATTGCCACCCCTCCACCCGTTGTAGAGGTTATTATGTCGTTGCGATATAATTCGTAATCCTCAATAACGTACACAAAGTTTTCAAACTTGGGTTTAAACCAAGTTTCGTTAACACAGATCACATCTATGCTTGAATTTGTAAACAAATAGTGAAAGAAGTCTCGCTTACACTGGTTAAGACCTCGAGCGTTTATATGACATACATTGAAACCATTCTTGTATTTCGACAGAACATTTAACAGACACAAAGTTGATCTAGCATTCACACCGCGGTTATGATTAAAAATACTGCTGTTGTTAACCATTCTCAATTAACCTACCGCAAACAGCACCACAATCAATTAAACACATTTCCAAATCCTCATCCAGCAAACAAAAAGAAAATATATAGTAGATAGTAAGCATTAGAAGAAAGAAGGGTAGAGAAATAGAAGAGAATATTTATAAATATTGAATAATGAAGTATGTAATAATAATAATAAAGATTAATTCAGCCTTAAAATTCAAGAATTTAAATGAATATAATAATTATGCATTTAAACAAAAAGCAGAAATAATTGAAAACTAAATTCTGTCGATGTCGATGTAGAATTCTTTTTCATGTTGTGGGTCGGCAGCAGCGGCGAGGAGATCGTTGGAGCTTTCGATGGGAAAGCTCTTCCCGTTTGGAGATTTTCTTACGAACAAAGAGCCAAATTTCGTGAACACAGCAAACAGTTGTCGTTTTCTCTTCATCTGAGTAGCGGTACGTAAAAGCAGGCGAACTCTCTGTGTAAGGCTTTCGTTGATGAAGCACTTGTGTGGCGACTCCATACCGACGTCAGTAAGATTCAACTCTCTGTGTTGGCTTTTTCGATAGAGAGCAGCTGACTTCAGCACAAAGTTTCGCTCTTGCGGGCTACCAAACTTAAGTACGATCGGTGATGGCGATGACGAATCGTTGTTCAATTTTTTCACACGGAATGCATTTTTAAGTGTTGGCGGCTTGCACTCAATAGTGTGGCATAAGCGATTGAAGATGGTAGACAAATTATCTTCAGGTGAACTTGGAATGCCAGAGAGCACAGTATCACAGGCAGTATGCTTACGTTCAAGGTTGTAGATTTGTTGTTGAAGGGCAAGCATTTCTTTGTTCGCAGATGTGGTTTCCATTGATGTAGACGTAGAAACAGCTTCGATGCTCTCAATTCTCTTTGTGATTTTTTCTACCGCCGCATTGACTGATGAAAAGCGTTCTTCCCACTTTTTTTCCATTTCTTCAATTTTGAGTTGTAGCCGTTGCTTATTTTATTGCATTCGTCTTTTATTGTTGCTTTGATGAAATTACAGAATTTATCAAGGCGGCTCTCCAATATATCGATTATGATGATTGAAGAGTTGGTGTCAGTTCGTTTCAAGGTAGGGGAAATTACTTGGGAGGACGTTGTCGGTTTATTTTGCGTTGATTTCGAGATCGAGCGGGTACTTTGTGGGTCTGGCATGGTGGTTGTGTTGATGTATCACAGCTTACGATCCTTAAAGCAAGCGATAGATATTGTAAAATGTTTGTGTGGGTACAAATGATAGAACTTGTTCTTTTCAATACAAATCCCTTTATTCAGTACAGTTACAATTCACTATTTAATTCTTTCTCTCAGTACAATTCAATTTCTCAACCACTTATACTTTTCTTATCTTTTACTTAAACCACTTAATCACTTCTCCTAATTAACACTTCAAATTACACTTTAGAACTGACTTGCATACCTTTGGGATGCTGGTATTTATACTCGAATGGCATACTTCGAGAACAATTCTCGCCATCCAGCGTCCCATACAATTTCCAATCTGCTAGAAAATTCGATTCTACTCTCCAGTCGAGACTTTGTTATTCCAATATCGAAATCTTCTGGTCTTCGACATTTTCTGCTAGATGTCGCTGCTCACATTTAAGTGGTTATCACATTGCTCCCTCCCTACAGTTGTTCGTCCCGAACAACTTCGTCATTCAGCATCCCGTTGAAATGACACATTCTATCCAAATGGACCACTTTCAATTTTCCTCGATTCCCACGCTGGATCCGGTAGACAACGTCATTAATGCGGGTTATCACCTTGTATGGACCTTCCCAGTCCTGTTGCAATTTTGGTGATTTGCCTTTCTTACGCTGAGGATTATACAGCCAAACCAGATCTCCTTCGTTGAAACCGGAAGATTTCGCCTTGATATCGTACCTAGTTTTCATGCGGCTGCTTGCTAGCTTCATCTTTTCTCTGGTGTCTTCATGCAATTTACGAATCCTGCTGCATAAGTCATTCACGTACTCGTTCACCTCTTTGGGCTCCGTCGGTGGGGATCCGAATTTTGCTTCACTTGGCAACCGAATTGTTTGACCAAATAAGATCTCGGATGGTGTGTGCCCTGTTGAGCTATGGACCGCGTTTCGGTAGGACATTAAGAAGAGGGGTATGTGTCGATCCCAATCCCGCTGGCAGTTGCTGACAACCTTAGATAGATGCTCATTCAAGGTCCGATTGAATCGCTCGACCATTCCATCAGATTGAGGGTGTAGTGGCGTTGTCCTTGTCTTTCTTATTCCCAAATATTGGCATATTTCCTGGAAGACTTTTGATTCAAAGTTTCGCCCTTGATCAGAGTGCAGCTCCATTGGGACCCCAAATCTGCTCACCCAGTTGTTGACTATCTGTTCGGCTACGGTCTTAGCCGGTCTTGTTTTGGGATGGCAAACACTTCCGGCCACTTACTGAAGTAATCCATGACTACGAGAGTATATCGGTTTCCATTAAAGGTTTCGGGAAACGGCCCAGCGATGTCGATGGCTATTCGTTCGAAAGGTGCTCCGACATTGTATTGTTGCATTTGTCCATGTGGCTTTACTTTTGGGCCCTTGGTAGCCGCACATCTTATGCACTTTTTGCATCAATTCTCGACATCTTGTTTAGCGCTTAGCCAATAGAAACGTTCCCTTACCTTTTCCAACGTCTTATTTATTCCCAAATGGCCTCCTGAGATTCCGTCATGTATTTCATGGAGCACTTGGTTGACTCTGGACCGTGGCACAATTAGCTGCATACGAGATGTTGTCCCATCTGCACTTTCCCATTTTCTCTTCAGCAATCCATCTTGCACAAAAAGCGAGTCCCACTGTGCCCAGTATGCCTTCAGAGTTTGGCTCCGATCTGGTATCTGCTGCCAGCTTGGTCTTTCCTCGTGCTCTTTCCAGGCCAATATTGGTTCGATGTCATTGTCTGCCTGTTGGGAGGAACGGATTTCGTCTATACTCCAACCCTCTATTGGCTCAGTCCTGGTCATTTGGATAGCTGCCTGTTCTTTTGCTTCTTTACGATTGCAGTGTTCGCATTTTACTCCGCATGGTCGACGAGAGAGAGCATCAGCATTTGAGTGGAGTGTTCCCTTGCGGTGTTGCACTTCAAAGTCGTAACCCTGCAACTGCTCGATCCATCTTGCAACTTGGCCTTCAGGGTTCTTAAATTGGAGTAGCCATTTCAGAGCTGCGTGGTCTGTCCGGAGAATGAACTTTTGTCCGTAGAGGTACTTATGGAAATGCTTCGTAGCCAGAATTAAAGCCAGAAGCTCGCGCCGGGTTACACAGTAGTTCCGTTCAGGTCTGGAGAGTACTTTGCTGTAATATGCGACCACTTTCTCTTGACCGTCATGAACTTGGGAGATCACAGCTCCGACCCCAACATTGCTAGCGTCTGCTTCCACGATGAACATTTTTCCGGGCGTCGGGTAACCCAAGATGGGGGCATTGCACAGCTGTCGCTTCAGTTCTTGAAATGCTTTTTCGCATTCTCCAGACCACCTGAACTGTCGGCCTTTTTCCGTAAGTTAATGCAGGCTCTTTGCAACTTTGCAATGCCAGCAAAATCCTATACGAACCTTCTGTAATACGTGGCGAGGCCCAAGAAGCTTCTCAGTTGGTGTTTATCTTTTGGAGAAGGCCAATTTTTCACGGCTTCGATTTTGTCAGGATCCGTTCTTACACCTTCCGCTGATATAATGTGACCCAGATATTTTACTTCCGGACGAAACAAGGCACACTTTTCTGGGTTGAGCTTTAAATGAGCACTTCGTAGCCTCTCAAACACTTCTTTTAGATTTTCGCGGTGCTCCTCGTACGTCTTACCTATGACGATAACGTCGTCCAAATATACTAGGCAGGTTTTCCAGGTGAGTCCTTGCAATGTTCGTTCCATTAGTCGCTCGAAGGTGGCCGGAGCGTTGCACAGTCCGAACGGCATCACTGCAAACTGCCAAAGACCGCTTCCTGTAGTGAAGGCAGTTTTCTCACGGTCCGTACGATTTATCTCTACCTGCCAGTAACCGCTCTTCAAGTCAAGTGTTGAAAACCATTTCGCTCCAGAAAGCATATCCAAAGTGTCATCGATTCTCGGAAGTGGGTAGCTGTCCTTTTTAGTGACATCATTGAGACGTCGGTAGTCTACACAAAATCTCGTGCTGCCATCTTTCTTCTTCACGAGGACCACTGGAGATGCCCACGGACTTTGCGATTCTTCAATCACTCCCTCAGCTTTCATCTTCGACATCATTTCGGCAACTTCTGTTTGCTTTGCCAATGGAAGACGCCTTGCAGGTTGACGGATTGGTCGAGCGTCTCCGGTGTCAATGTGGTGTTGAACAATATGCGTACGTCCATATTCTCCGTCTTGTGTAGCAAATATATCAGCGTACTCACCGATTAGTTTTTCTGCCAGGATTCGCTGATCTTCGTCCAGATTACAGAGGCTGAGAATTTTGTTCTTGATTTTTATGCTCTGAACTGTTGTGACCGGTTTTGCACCCTGTTTTTCCGTTGTGGTCGATATAGCCTCAACAGGTACGCATTTTCCCACTATCTCCCCCTTTTTCACCTTTACACTGAATGTCTTTGGATTTAGAATCCTTACAGGGACCATGTTGTTCTTTGGCTCCACTAAGGTCTTTCCCACCATGAAGTCTCTTTTCTTTTCTGGCTCCATCAAATAGAATCGGTGGCTACCAGGACCACCTTCCACTTTTGCCCAGAAAATTGCTTCTGACGAAGGCTCTAGACTCTGATTGCTGCAGATGACGACATTTGAGACTGTGGTATTGGCGTTTCCGTATATCATTGGTATCTCCATGTTTCCGTATTTCAGGGTTTGTGCCCCCAAGTCGACTACAAGTCCATGTTCTCTCATGAAGTCTGTACCAATGATGCACTCGTCACATATGTCAGCTACCAGAAACGCGTGAGTGAATGTTATTCCGGCCAGTTGGATTTTTAGGCGGACTTCACCATATACCTTAATCGTTGCTCCTGTAGCTGTTCGCAAGCTGCAACTGCTAGTGTTATGCAGCCAAGACTTCTGCACAAGATTCCTCCTGATGATTGAGGCCGTGGCACCGGTGTCTATTGTTGCCATCCATTTTTCTTTTCCTCTGACTACTTCTACTAGAAGGCTTTCGCTGCGTCGTTTTGCCAGCGAGACTTGGATGATGGTCCTGGGGCCGTCGACTCCTGCTACCAACTTCTGCCCCGCGAAGTTGGTGCTTAAGCATTTCCCGACTGATGGCTTCGGGAAGGTTGACTGGCTTCTTGATAGCTGTTTCTGCGGGTTTCTTCCTCTATTTGCTTGTCACCACAGTGAGGGCAGTCTTTTCGTCGCACCGGTTCTTTACACTGCCTTTGAAGGTGTCCTATTTTATTGCAATTCCAGCAGCGCATTATTCGTCTATCCCGTCGAGTATCTCGTTCCTCGGCACTGATTCTTGTGCAGGAACATTCGGCAGATGCTACTTCCCTGACGAAATGTGTTCCCCTGGAAGCCTGATTGGCTGCTTTCATCGCCAGAGCGAAGGCAAGTGCTTCAACAAGGGTTCTTTTCCCGGCCATCCTTACTGCTGACTGTAGCTTCGAATCTACAATTCCCCTGATAAATGCATCTTTTGCCATTTCGTCGATAATTTCCTGGCTTGCGGTGGGGTATGACAGATGTGCAAGTCTACTCACGTCTGCTTGGAGCTGCTGCAGCGTTTCTCCTCTTTGCTGGGTTCGGCTTTGCAATTGGACCTTGAAGACCTCCTGCATGTGACTATCCCCAAACCGTTTCTCTATAGCCTGTACTAAAGTCACATAATCTTTATGATTTTCGATGTCTACTGTTTGCAATAATTCTGCTGCAGGACCGTGCAAGGCCATTGTTAGGGCAAAGCACTTTTCCTCATTGTCCCAGTCGTTTGCACAGGAAGCCATTTCAAACTGCTTCTTATAAGTAGACCATGAGATTTGGCCATCGAATGAGGGAGGCTTCAAATCTTTTCTCCTTGGACCACTTAAAGAACATTCTCGCAGTTTCTGTTTTCGCACTGTGTCGAGCTCTTTTGCCAGTTGCTGAACTTTGCTGTCCATTTCTTCGAATTTTTCGCCAACATTCTTCTCTATTGTATCAAATTTGTCATCAACGTTCTTCTCTATTCTATCAAATTTGTCATCAACGTTCTTCTCTATTCTTTCAAATTTGTCATCGATTTCTTGGAATTTTTGCTGGAGAGTGTAATTTTGTTCTTCCAGTTTTTGTTCTAGACTATTCTTTTGTTCATCCAACTTTTGTTCGAGACTATTGTTTTGTTCATCCAGCTTTTGCTTGAGACTATTCTTTTGTTCTTCCAGATTATTCTTTTGTTCATCCATTTTCTGTTGAAGACCGTCCATTTTTTGTTCGAGGCTATTCTTTTGTTCTTCCAGATTTTTCTTTTGTTCGTCCATTTTTTTGTTTTGTTCGTCCATTTTTAACAAGAGGAGTTGCATCATCGCAGCCATGTCATTGCCGGTACTTGTCTGTTCATCCTCGTCAACATCAAAGGAATATGCATCAGGATCATGTCCCTCGTTGTTCAAAGCCTCCTGAAGTCGGAGCACCAGGTCACTTTTTCCTCCACTGGCGCTGAGGCTTCTCTTGTTCAACTCGGATTTGAGTTGGACGAGGGTCAACTGCAATAGTTTTCGACCCATTCTAACTTTTTCAAATAGTCAGAAAACAGCGTCCCATACAATTTCCAATCTGCTAGAAAATTCGATTCTACTCTCCAGTCGAGACTTTGTTATTCCAATATCGAAATCTTCTGGTCTTCGACATTTTCTGCTAGATGTCGCTGCTCACATTTAAGTGGTTATCACAATATGAATGACAACAAATGAAACTACTTTCGGAGCTAAGTTTATAAGTGTCAGTTTTAAATCATCTGTACTTTGCGCGCACTTTCAACTTTTTAATTTGTTACTGTTAGAGGTTAGCTGTTACCGGACAGAAAAATAAGACGTCTGTACTGCTCTGAGCATACGGCTCGACTGGACAGTGAATCTAAGGCCGATGACGTTGGAAAACACTTCGTGCCACAGCAGATTGATCATAACAATTGCAGTAAGGCTGAGGAGTCTGAGTCAGATCAAGAAGTTCATCGGGTAGAAGCCCAGGAAAGTGTGTGGGAATCAGATGATGAAATACCAGTATCTCGTGTCGGGTATTTTTATAGGAAAAAAGTCATATCTGGTCTAAAGGAGCTCGTATCGATCAGAACGAGTTTAAGCTCATAATATTATCCCACTTCAGCCGTCTACTACTCTCACAGAAAATTATTTTAAAGACCCGTTTTCCATATGTAAGTAGTTATAGACGCTGAAATTCTTCAACAAACTATTACGTGAATTAATGCAAAGATAGCTGATATCAGATTTCCATACGATAAAGAAAATATGTCAGTATTACAGCATTTAGGTTTGACAGAACTTCAAGATTTTAGTGGGGTTTTAGCATACACAGCCGTTTTCAAATCAAATCATGAAAATGTGGATTACATATTTGCCACAGGCCGTAAAATTGATAGACGTATGTAGCATCAAGTATCTGGCAATACCGCATAAGCCTTTAATGCTTACGATATTCAAGAACCGAAGAAGAAAAAGAATAAAAGTTAATCTGATTGCTCTATCTCTTTTGTTGCCAAACTTCAGCAGATACAGACGACTCATAGAACATGCGGCTTACCGCGGTTTGTATTACTTAAATTTCTTAACTAATACCTACCTACATTGAATTTTTAAATTACTAATTGCATTAATAAATAATTTGTAACGTTTGGGAACGTGTTTTAACCTCTCCATGGGGGCTCGTCCGGGAATAAAACGAGCAATAATTATCAAAAAATATTTTACTCGTAATTAATATTTTATTGTAATTTGCCTATTTTTGAATTGTCACGTTCACGTGTGTCAAGAGATTTAATCCAGAGCCAGGGTTAACCATCGAGGGAAAAAGTTGCGGTGAAGTACCTATTACAAAAAAAGCTCGGCAAATTGGTAAAATCTTTAAAAAAAATTATTTTCAAAGCGCAAAAGACTTATAGTTTAGGGGTGGCCGTGGTGTAGTGGTACCAGCAATTGCTTCTCACTCGGAGGGTTAAGGTTCGAATCCTATTCATGACAAATTTTTCATTTGTGTAATTGGAACTCAGTCAGAAAAATCTACGTGTCAGAAAAAAAGGCTCCACATTGTTCTAAAAACCAATCAGCAAAAAATGTGAAAGCAGCTAATGTTTCGCCAAGTTGTGGAAACTAGTTCTTTTCACAAGGTAGTTAGTTTTGTCGATAGTGACTACTCATTGAAAGCACTCCTTGATACTGGAAGTGAGGTTTTACTACTCCGATCGGAAGAATTTATCCAGCTGGGTTCAACAACTCTGACAGGACATAAAATACTGTTGCGTGGCTTAGCAGAGAGTGGTGTAGAGACCCTTGGAAATTTTTTAGCCAACATCTTATTTGATGAAAATGTTTTCTAGGAATAAATTCATGTCATATCAGAAAGATTTCTTTCGATGCTCATGATTTTAGGACAAAATATTTTTAATAACACTCACATTTTGATAACTCACGGAGATGTTAAAGTTAAGAAACTCGGCAGTATGTTAGCACAACAAATTTCATCTAAAGATGAGAAATCAATTTTTCAACACCTTCGTCGGCTTTCGCCACTAGCGAAGGTTGTAGTTAATGGTCAAATAGAAGAATGGCTTCACAAAAATGTTATTAGGCCTAGTTTATCCGAATTTGCCAGCCAGTGTCGAAAAATGACAGTTCTAAGCGCCTTTGCACAAACTATCGAAAACTGAATAAGCAAGTTGAAAGACATCATTTCCCACTCACTCTTATAAAGGATCAACTTGACCAGCTAAGTGGCGTAAAAATATTTAGTATTATATGTTAGACGTTGAAAATGG